>OY744515.1:93586258-94113758 GCA_963556195.1 Sepiola atlantica
GTGTACTTGACTAAATAATTTATTTCATTTAAAAAAAAATGTTACTTGTTTCTATTGCCTCTCCACGAGGGCAAAGTTCGACACACGGTCAGTTTTTAATGTGGGGAAAATCCAGCTCACCAGTGTAGTACCAGAAAAGATATTACACTCCTAGCACTCAAGTTGATAGCATATTAGGATTTCAATAATATAATAATTTAAAAATAGACTAAATAACACTATGATGTAATTTTAGTTTTTTTTTTAATCCAAATCCATTAAATTCTACATAATATCAGATTTTAAACATGTATATATTGAAATAATTTCATCAATAATTATTACAGAAATTTCATCAACATATTAGTTATCTCCCTTTATTAGATCTCTTCACTGACATCACTCAAGAAATAGAAATGAACCTTCACTCTTTTTCATCACCGACAGCATCGAGTTTAGATATGTAAAAACACAGCATGAAGTGAACATCACATTCTTTCTCTTAATTCCAGAATTCAACCATGTCTTAATATATTATGAACATGTCTAATTTTATTTGTGAAATATTTAAATTATTTTTGTTTTTCATGTTTAAATGAACCCAGCATATTTTAAATATAGATTAGATTATTTTTACTTGAAAAACAAAATTATTTTGGGTTTTTTTTGGGGGGTCTGTTTTTGTTTTTTGTTTTTTTTGGGGGGAGGGTTAAAATAATACAATATTCAGGAAAAAAAGTACATTTTGTTTTTGAAGGTGGTAATCGATTATTTTATGGCATATATTTAAGATGTTATGCTGATTTGGGATTTGGGGGTTTCTTTAGTTCGCTTCCTTTTTTTTTTTTTTTTTCTTGTTACAATTTGGGGGTTAGGGTTTTTTGTCATCTTTTTCAGCAGTAACCGGGAGTAGAAAAATAATTTTTTATCAGTTGACATCTTCAACGAAAGTTTGAAAAGCCAAGATTTACAATATAATTTATTTCTGGCCATCGTTTATATCTTAAGTTATTATACACAATGCATCAATATACACACCAACGCACAAACATAAAAGCAACGAGGGTAGATAGTGGGCATTGTGTTTACTTCCGTCAGCCTCATAACTCTTGCTTCCCTTATTTTGTCCTTTATTCTTCACATTCCATGAGCGATGTTTTTGACAAAGAGGGAAGAATTGCTGTTTTCTGGGTAGGAATCTACCATCTAACACTTATCATTGGCTAGTTTTTGACCTTGAAATAGTAGAATTTTTTTTTTATTCCTTACATTAAGTGGCTTCATGCCTGGTATTTATCTACCTCCCACAGCGGTAAGATGTGACACAAGGTCGGAAAGTGGGATTTGATAAATCAGCACCCTAGAGGAAGAGCACTTATGACCTTTAAAAATTGCTTGAGCAGCCCCGTCGGCATTCCCCAGTAGGGGCGCCTCAGGCGATTAGCAATAAACTAACCCCTTCTCAAAGGGTGAAAAGGCAAAGCCTGGGAGGGTGGACCTCCTAGAACTGCACAAGAGAAACCCACAAACCGGCGGAATCAAGCCCCAAAGACCAAGACAGTACCAGTCTATAGGGTGTAGTATCCATCGGAACAGATACTACACTTTGATCTTGGCCAAAAGGCCAAGAAAAAAAAAAGTGGCTTCATGCCTTGTCTAGAGCGATTTCCATTAAAAATCAAAAAGGAATTGAGAAAGTAGATACACATGCTTTGACTAATGTACTCCAGTTCTATGTCAGTCTCTGTCGAAGAGTTTGCCTGCTAACGAATCTCGAATTAGGACGTAGTTTGTGTAAGTTTGATTTACTGATTAACAGTCAGAAATCAATTCTTTGGGTTCATAATACTAATTTACAATAAGTTAATCCAATTTATTGAAAATTCATGACTGTAGAAAAAAAAACTATTATGACAACCGAGACTTGACAAAAACATAACAATTAATTTGTTTTCCTTGCAAATTTTATTAAATATGTGTTTTTTGTTAGCAAGTACAAATGATGCATAGCTGGACAGTTGGCGCGCACAAGTGCATTCAGTTTTACATACATATAACTAGATACGTATCTTAAAAGCGTTTAGTTTAAGTGACGCTGAAGAGCTACAATAGCTACGTACACATATATTTTTGTAAGTACATTTTAAACTTCAATAATAATCTATTTCTTCAGATAAAAAAAAAAAATGTTTGTTTTTCCTTTTAGCAACCCTAACCCTAACTAGGTTAAAAGAAAAGAAATTAATGAACAGAGGAAGAAAATAAAATGTTATTTCGATCAAGACGTCTTTCGGTCGACGCAAGTTGATGGCAAAAATCTTGAGATAATTTTTTGAGCGAGCCTTGTGCAAAACAGAAAATGCCTCATCAGAGTACCCTCTTATATACAATTGGCATTCCAATAAATGGCCGACCGATGGGCTTGTAAACGCCTGGATGTCGGCCACTGTTTGTGCCTACCTATCGAACTGGGGACACGTTGGGAAATTTTTACCCTATGAGAGTACCATTCAACCATTAGAAGTAAGAATTTCCCAACGTGTAAGAATGGAAATAATCTAAACCCCTAAATTTAATAAGTTCATTTAACTATTTTATAACGGTTGGGTTGTACCTTGTCCTGGAATATCTAAATAGATTTTTGTAGATACAAAATTTGAACATAAACTTTAATAATATTGGTGACTTGGCTCAAATTACCGAGAAAGGTGTAGGCTTTCACGGCTAAAACAAAAGAAATACAAGTAATCTATTTCTTCAGATTAAATTTTTTTAACCCTCGTTCACTAATTCGCTGCGTGATCTTTTGACAACGCTTACATCCGTGATTTCAGCCCCCATTTCTATTATCAACGACTACCTGGAAAGAGTGTCGACCGAAAGACGTCTTAGTAGAAATAACATTTTCTTTTCTTACTCTGTTTATTAATTTCTTTTAACCGGGGTGCTAAATGGTTAAAGTCTGTTTTGTTTTTTAAATCTTTGTATTTTAGTTTTTATTCTTAAGTGTTCTCCCTTCTGAGTATAGAGCACTATTTAGTTGTGGCTTAGAAAACGATTCTTTTGTGTTGAGCTTTTTGGTGTTTAATTACTGTATTTGCTTAAATCATAGTATATATATATATATATATATATATATAGCAATTGATGAAGTGAAAGAATAAAATAAGGTGCGAATCAAATTTTATTACAGTTCAATGTTCAGGCAAAGTACTTTAAAGTTCTTAACTCATGAGTTTTCAAAGAAAATCTTCTCCTCAGGGGACCATTATCGTAGGTAATAAAAATTAAACTTTGAAAATATATAAAAAAATATATATAAAAGTACATAAAGGTATATAAAACATCAAATATATCGGCCCAAAACATACGTTTTTGTAAACTTATACAGTTCATCCAAGTCAAAAAGTTCAAAATAGTTCCAGGAAAGATATCAAATAGGTTGATTAAAAAATAATCCAAGTGGTGAATGGTGGTCCAAAAACGAAAAAAGTTATCCAGGCGGGAAATTTGTTTGCTATTGATGCAGTAGATAACAGTGAAAAGTGTATTCAAGGTGCATGCAAATTAATAAAACGATAGAGAAAACAAATCATATGAAAATGATATTTCTGACAAAATGGAATGGTTAATACATGGAATTAGTGGATAAGCATGCTAACAAACTAGTTAAAATGACCCAGACATTAGCAGTGCCATTAACATGTCTGTATCATGATTTTAAATCGTTTTTTTTAATGCTTATCAATTAATTCCATTTGTTTACTATTCCATATATATATATATATATATGATTATTTTTATTTACACAGACATGCACAAAACCCGCGACACTGACATGTCGATGTTATCGATCAACAGCTATTATAAACTGAGATCTCATCAGGCAGAGTTAGAATCCAATCTTAACCTTAGATCATATTTGGAAAGAATGAAATGGAGAAAAAAGAAAAGAAATTTAAAATTTAATATGATCTAAGGTTAAGATCGGATTCTAACTCTAACTCTGTGTCGCGGATTTTGTACATGTCTGTGTAAATAAAAATAATCATATAAAAGCTCTATTTGATATTGAGCAGTTTTTATAAACCCGGTTGAAATTCTTTGGATTACTACTCTGTGAATGTTTTACCTGGATTATTATATATATATATATATATATATATATATATATATATATATATATATATATAATGTGTATGTGTATGTGATATACAGCAATTAGACATCTGAAACTTTTGGTTTTGAGTAAAACAGAAAAATTTTAAATGTAGTTGAAATATTTCACTTCACAATAAAAAATTTAGGTATTTTTGTAATATTTTAAGATAATTTTAACTTTAAATCAAGGGTTTTAGATTGCTAATCACTTTATTGCTGTATATTATCACCTATAATTAATAAATATTGCTCTTACAAACATAATTGAGCTCTGTGTTTATTCTTCCTAAATAGTTTCACACTTAATACAATGTATACACACACACACACACATATATATATATATTCAAACACACATATATCTGTCTATCTACACAATGTTATGTAATACCTGCATCAAGATGGTCTGGTGGAAACTCTGTATGATATAATATTTTGGGAACTCTTTACTTCTTCAGAACCGTGCTCAACTCAAGTTCAAGCATGCATATGAAGGAAGCAGTGAGAATGCAGTCTCGCAGAAAATACTGGTTAAATTTGAATTCTAACCAGATTTTTAAAAAAAATTAAAAAATTAAATAAAGTTAAATTTTTTATTTTATTTATTTATTTTTACTTTATTTATTTATTTATTTCATGTATTAAATTTTTTTATATAATTTTTTTTATTAGAATCTTTTTTTTTAAATTTTAAATCTAAATTTAAATCAAGTCTATTCGTTTAAATTAATATGTCGGTTAATACTGCCATTAAACATTGCATTATCTGTTGTTCGTTTTATATTATTGTGTATATTATAATAAATTAACACTTCTATTCGGTCATGGCTGACAGAATGAGAACAATCTACTCCTGTGGATTAAATAAAGCGTTCAGTTTAAAATTCCGTACAGATTAACAAGTTTGACTATTTGGTTCCCATGTTCGAATAGATGCACCTGATGAAGGTTGGAGGTTACATCGGCTGAAACGTGAATATAACAACCAAGATGAGAATAGTAGTCCTAATATAATCCAAATTATTATGCGATTATTTTTATTATTGCTTTATTTGAAAATGACTAATTTAATGCATCGCTGAAATTAACGAAAGATGAAATAAAGATATGAAACTTTATTAAGATTAGTGCATTTAAGTAATATTTACTTATAAAGTAAATTCGCATGAATCGACATCATACGACTTTTTTGAACGGCTTCATTTTTTTGTTGACATTGGATTCCCTGATTCTTTCGAGAATTAAATACTTACAGGAGGGACCACATGAAGGTTGCCAACATCCATAAGTGAAAGTGGTGCTGTGGAACCGACTGCATTCTAACTTGGCATGCACATGTCATCAGTCTACGTTGTTATCCACTTCATTATGGCCACCTCTCATACCTACTTATGAAATAAACATATTTTTTAGACCCTGATTTGCCTCATAGCCGTGTAACTATAATTTAAGTTTACTGAATTTGTGTTAGGAAAAAAAAAGATATTGGTGAAATTGCTCCTGGATATAACCTTAAAAACATCCAGTGGTGTGGCCTCCATTTGGGAGCTCTGGGGATTTTTAAAAAAAAATTTTTTTTTATGGAAATCACTCTAGACAAGACATGAAATCACTTGATGTAAGGAGTTAACAAGAACAAATATGATTATCGCAAAGACAGGAGATGCCTATTGGTCTTAGTCTTGAAAAGACCAAGGTTATAGGTAGGAGGAAAACAGTCAGCAGGAAGAGACTTCCACAAGCATACAGTTCTTGGAATGAAACTACTGGAATAGGAAGCTGTATTACAATGAGGTATCAAAACAGACCAACAAGTCAAACGAGCTGGAACAAAAGAAGTGGGGAATAGATCATATAATTCTGAAGAACACATGCCATAATAGTATTTATAGAAAAGACTGAGACTAGCAACATCACATCTGTGAGAGAGAGGGTGCAGAGAAGAAGGGGAGGGCCGATCAAATTACAGATACGTTTCTGCACCTTATCAAGAACCCTCAAATGTGACAGAGATTCACCAGCCCAAATATGACAACAGTAATCCATACATGGTCTGATAGTAGATTTGTAGAGATAGAGAATAGCCTCAGGTGTGAGAAAGTGTTTGAAGCGATAGAGAACCGACTTTATGAGAAACAGAAAGAGCAATGGATCTAATGTATAAACTCCAAGAAAGATTTGATGAGAGAGAAAGACCAAGAAGTTTCAGAGTTGATTTCTCCTCAAGAGCAGAGCCATCCATGAGAATCTCAGGAAGAAAAGGGACACGCCTATGACTGAAAGGCATGAGCTGAGTCTTAACTGGATTTAATGAAACAAGCCATTTTGTTTAGCCAATCCACAACTGAACCCAAGTCAACTTCTAGATCAGCTGCATATTTCAACTGATTCGAGGGAGCTGGACGAAAAGCAACACCAGAATAGAGAATGGTATCATCAGCATAGATGTTAATTTTCTGAACAATACCCTCTGGAAGATCATTTATATAGAGAAGGAACAGTGTTTCGCTTAGAATAGAGCCCTGAGAAACACCAGCATTGATAGGAAAAGAGAATAAAGAGACATCGTCCAAAGTCACTCGCAAGCTTCGATCAGAAAGAAAAGACCTAATAATGTCAAGAACTTCACCACCAATACAATAACCCTGAAGTTTATGTAAGAGACCAGAATGCCACACTCTGTCAAATGTCTTCTAAATATCAAGCACAATGGCTCTTCCCTCTCCTGAATTATCCAGAAACCTACAGATCTGCTCAGTTACAACAGTTAAAAGATCAACAGTTAAACAAAAACCATAAAAGCCATACTGAACATCACTAAAGAGGCCCAAACTTTCCAGAAAATGAACAAGCTTGCTGTTGACCAACCTTTCAAAAACCTTGCTAATAATGGAGAAGAGACTAACCGGACGATACTTAGTTGGGTCAGACCGATCACCAGCATTTTTAAAGATAGGGACAACAGAGGACTCCTTCCAACAAGAAGGGGAACAGGACTTAGACAAACAGAGATTGAATAATTTAGAGAGGATAGAAGAAAGTTCTGGAGCTCAACACTTGAGAACAACAACAGGAATTGAATCAGAACTGGAAGGCTTAGACTGGTAAAGATCAGAAAGAACCCGAGCAACCATCTTTGGAGTGATAATAACAGAATCAAGAGACTGATCAGTTTTCAAAAGAAAATCAGGAAGTACAGCACCAGAGTCATCACATGAAGAATTGTCAGCAAAAAGACAAGCAAAGAGATCAGCCTTATCCTTAGAAGATGAAATAACCTGAAGACCATTAAAAAGAGGAAGAATAGCAGACTTGCCACTATTAATAATACTATTGTAGATTCTCCAAAAATAATGACAGCTAACTCTTTGAGATAAGATAGTCACAAATCCCTTGAGAGTAGCTAGACTTAGCCTCAGAGATTGCTCTCTTGCAGGCGATGCTAACTCTTATGTACGATTGTCTAGAATTCGCAGAACCATCCTGATGATACTGATTAAAGTAATGGTTACGATGGACAATGGCAGAAGCACAAACAGATGAAAACCATGGAGGTTTGGTCTGAAACTTACGATGAGAAATGAAGGTGTCAATTCCAACAATCAGCCAGTCAAGCAAGTGGAGTTGCCCCTTAGTTGCCATTGCTCCCAGATCCACTCTGGCCCAGAGTCAAATAGAACCTACTGGCGCTACCAGATCAGGCTGTCTGAAGTTATTGACTTCCTGACTAACAAAAGGCATCAAACATTGATGTTTTATTGTTTTTTCTTTGCAAAACTCAATAATGTTCTGCAAAATCCAAAACAAAAAACAATTTCCCTCCCCTCTTCTCTCTCCTCTCTCTCTCCTTTCCCCTCTTTCACTCAACCAAACACCATGAATAAATACTTAAACATATAAAGAACTTGAGGAATAAAATCTTTCACCAAAATGACCGGATGCAGCGTTAAATAACCTGAAAAGGGTTGATAAGCCATAGAACAAAACAACCAAACCAAACACCAAAAATATTAAAATACATAAACATTTTTTTTAATGATATTAAAATACATAAATATTTTTAAAAAATGATATTAAAATACATAAATATTTTTTTAAAATTATATTAAAATACATAAACATTTTTTAAAAAATGATATTAAAATACATAAACATTTTTAAAAAAATGATATTAAAATACATAAACATCAAAAACTAATGTTTTAGCGTTAAATGACCCACAATATGTTTATATGCCATAAAACAATCGAACCAAACTTGGTGAAATCATACTTTCGTTTTATGCAGAAGAGAGGAATGAATTCACGCTCAATAAAAGCATATTTTGGTGATCTCTCAATATGTGATCTATCGAACGGTTTTTAATCCAATATGTGATCTATGGAACGGTTTCTAATCCAATATGTGATCTACTGAGTTGTTTACATTCCAATATGGCTAGGATTAACTCCTAAACTACTGAAATCATGTTTTCGAAAGTTAATTCGTTAATTAGTTAATGGGTAGATCACATATTGGAAAAGCATCCAGATTTCAATCTGTTTGATCTAAACTACACATATGTAAACATCACCAGCCTAAATGTGCCTTCTCTCTCTCTCTCTCTCTCTCTCTCTCTCTCTCTCTCTCTCTCTCTCTCTCTTTCTCCTCTCTCTCTCTCTCTCTCTCTCTCTCTCTCTCTCTCTCTCTCTCTCTCTATTTCTCTCTTTCTCTTTCTCTCTCTCTCTCTCTTTCCCTTTCTCTTTCCCTTTCTCTCTCCCTTTCTCTCTCCCTTTCTCTCTCCCTTTCTCTCTCTCTTTCTCTCTCTCTTTCTCTCTCCCTTTCTCTCTCTCTTTCTCTCTCCCTTTCTCTCTCTCTCCCTTTCTCTCTCTCTCCCTTTCTCTTTCTCTCTCTCTCCCTTTCTCTCTCTCTCCCTTTCTCTCTCTCTCCCTTTCTCTTTCTCTCTCTCTCCCTTTCTCTCTCTCTTTCTCTTTCTCTCTTTCTCTTTCTCTCTCTTTCTCTCTCTCTCTCTCTTTCTCTTTCTCTCTCTCTTTCTCTCTCTTTCTCTCTCTTTCTCTTTCTCTCTTTCTCTTTCTCTCTTTCTCTCTCTCTCTCTTTCTCTCTCTCTTTCTCTCTCTTTCTCTCTCTCTTTCTCTCTCTTTCTCTCTCTTTCTCTCTCTCTTTCTCTCTCTTTCTCTCTCTCTTTCTCTCTCTTTCTCTCTCTCTTTCCCTCTCTCTCTTTCTTTCTCTCTCTCTCTCTCTTTCTCTCTCTCTTTCTCTCTCTTTCTCTCTTTCTCTCTTTCTCTCTCTCTCTCTTTCTCTTTCTCGCTTTCTCTTTCTCTCTCTTTCTCTTTCTCTCACTCTCCTTCTCTTTCTCTCCATCATTATCCATGCATTTTTCTATAAGAAATTATTGAAAATGTCTCATAAAAAAAAAAGCAACAAATTCCTAGATTTTAATTTTTATTTAGATCCATACCAGAGTTTACTTATTTGTCCTCTGCTATTTGCAGAGTTTTGTGCCGATCTATTCATTAGTTTTTGTGTAATCTTACTCACAACAAATAAAAGTAAAAACAGCATCCATCACCTCCTTTGATGAAATTAAATATTATTGTTAAGTTTCTCTTAATTCCATGACCTTCTATCAGTTAACCATAATTTTTACTTATCTTTTTTTTTTTTAAATATACCTTTTGTAGTTTTGTTTTAATAGGGATTTTTCATTTTTTTAAATATGGTTTTGCATTATTTAAATCGTTTTTTTTTTGTATTTATTTTAATAAATAAGGTGTTTGTATTTATTTTGATAAATAAGGTGTTTGTATTTATTTTGATAAATAAGATTTTTGTATTTATTTTGATAAATAAGGTTTTTGTATTTATTTTGATAATAAGGTTTTTGTATTTATTTTGATAAATAAGGTTTTTGTATTTATTTTGATAAATAAGGTGTTTGTATTTATTTTGATAAATAAGGTGTTTGTATTTATTTTGATAAATAAGGTGTTTGTATTTATTTTGATAAATAAGGTGTTTGTATTTATTTTGATAAGGTGTTTGTATTTATTTTGATAAATAAGGTGGTTGTATTTATTTTGATAAATAAGGTGGTTGTATTTATTTTGATAAATAAGGTGGTTGTATTTATTTTGATTAATAAGGTGTTTGTATTTATTTTGATAAATAAGGTGTTTGTATTTATTTTGATAAATAAGGTGTTTGTATTTATTTTGATAAATAAGGTTTTTGTATTTATTTTGATAAATAAGGTTTTTGTATTTATTTTGATAAATAAGGTTTTTGTATTTATTTTGATAAATAAGGTTTTTGTATTTTATTAAATAAGGTTTTTGTATTTTATTAAATAAGGTTTTTGTATTTTATTAAATAGGGTTTTTGCATTTTATTAAATAGGGTTTTTGTATTTATTTTAATAGTTTTTATATTGTATTAAATAAGGTGTTTGTATTGTATTAAATAAGGTTTTTGTATTTATTTTATTAAATAGGGTTTTTGTATTTATTTTATTAAATAGGGTTTTTGTATTTATTTTATTAAATAGGGTTTTTGTATTTATTTTATTAAATAGGGTTTTTGTATTTATTTTATTAAATAGGGTTTTTGTATTTTATTAAATAGGTTTTTTGTATTTATTTTATTAAATGAGGTTTTTGTATTTATTTTATTAAATAAGGTTTTTATATATATTTTTAATGCTAAAATATTCAATTTCATTCGAGCAAATCCATAAAAGAAACAAAATCTTGTTGGTCACTTCTTGGTCAGTGCATTATTTACCCATTGATACCTTTGCAGCCAATGGAATCTGTTATGCCTAGGGCAAATCCCATCGGATCTTTTGTGATCAATTATGTACTAATATGGTTGGGAAAAGTATGAATACCTCCCTACCACTACCACCACCAATTACTCCCCCCCCCTCCACAACTATAGGTAAAATAGTACCTTGTATACAATGTATTGTATACAATAGGCATTTTGTTTCAGACAAAGAATTGTTATTGTGCAATAACCAAATACTTATATAACCAAATACTTATATGAAAGTATGTACAGGTTAAGAAATGAGCATTTTGTGTATTTTGAATAATTTAGTAGATAAAAAAAAAATTTTTTAGTTTTAATAACCATTTTTCACATAGATTATTTATTTTAGGAAAAATAGCGTTGTATCAAAAAGCAACTGCAGATCAAAAAAATGTTTTAAAAATTATCAGTTCATCCCATACATTCTGTCGGGTTTTAATTCGGCATTCCCACTTACCATTAAATTTCAGAGAATTAAAATCGCTACAGAACTCATAACGATATGTTTTAAAATAATTAATTAAAAGAAAATAGTTATGAATCATTTTATTTTATTTTTTTACTTTTCCAGCACTAAATTTAATTAAGATAATGTTGATTACAATATTTGCACCTCTGTTTTAAAACCCATTTTTTATTTTTGTTTTATTGTTTTGCTTGAATTATCTCACAAAATTCATGTGGAATGACTGATCACCAGTCCGAAAATGTTTGGCACCTCCATTTGCATTTTTGAGACATTCTAATTTCTTTTTATTTCGAATATCAACAGGTTTTATTTTAATAGATATTATTTTTTATTTTTATTATTCACTTATGTTTGGATGTCACATGTTTTATTCTGTTTTATTTATTTTCTTCTTCAAATGTTTACATCTTTTTAAAAAAAAATATTGGTAATTTTATAGAAATACTTCCATCTCTAATGGATGGTTTTATGGGTCTTTTGAGTGCCCTAAGAACGATTCTACCCCTAAGAAAAACACCCGATTAGAGACTTTAGTTATTTAAATGTATCCTGTATCTATTTTAATGTAGTTGTAAGGTGAAATATTAAAGAAAGCAATTTTTAATTGATATTGTTTAAATTTAATAAAATCATTGCAGATTTTTATAATGGATATTTGACTAATTTATAATTTGTATTCTATTATATCCGTTCAGAAATCTGCTTTCTGTATTTGCTCGTCTTACTATTAAGCATTTATCTAGGTAATTAACTTTCTTACTATTAAGTATTTACCTAGGTAATTAACTTTCTTAGTATTAAGCATTTACCTAGGTAATTAACTTTCTTAGTATTAAGCATTTACCTAGGTAATTAACTTTCTTAGTATTAAGCATTTACCTAGGTAATTAACTTTCTTAGTATTAAGCATTTACCTAGGTAATTAACTTTCTTAGTATTAAGCATTTACCTAGGTAATTAACTTTCTTAGTTTTAAGCATTTACCTAGGTAATTAACTTTCTTAGTATTAAGCATTTACCTAGGTAATTAACTTTCTTAGTATAAAGCATTTACCTAGGTAATTAACTGTCTTAGTATTAAGCAAGTAATTACAGTTTGGGGATCCACTGATCTCTGCTTTTTCAAGTGATATTCTTCTATTTCATAAACTGTTTCAAAGCTTCTTCATTTGCATTTTTATTGGTTTTCATGGGAAAAAAATGAAAGGTTGTTAAATTAGGAAAAAACTATGTACCGAAAATGTGCAATAGATATTTCATTGTAAATGCAGTTTTTTTTTTCTCTTTTAATTTTAAAAACTATATCCTGTTTGCTTTATGCAGGAACCGAAAATGGATGAGAAAGTGTTTCAAGATGAAAATTTAGAAAGTGAAGCCTGTGATGAATATGGATATTCTTTAAGTAAGTCATTTATTTATTTTATTTGTACTAGTATTGCTAGGGGTTTTAGGAGTTTTATTTTATTTTTATTTTTTTACAGTTTTTTCTTTGGTCTTTTGGTACTTGTGCAGAATAGCGCACCAAAGAATTTCAATAGTTATGCAGATTTTTTTTTTACTCAAACACTCAACAGACTAAACAAATTTAAAAATTTTTTGCAAACAATTTATTTTATGAAAATTGTATATATTTTTTTTGATTGCCCAGAAGAGGGCAATGGTTTTTAAAAAAATTTTTGTTGATAGGTCTTCTTCATGACTAAGGTGGGGGAGGGAATAAGCTGCGCTCATTCTTCAGTTTCTGTTACATGGGCAAATTAGTACGCTCAGGTTTCATTTAGGTATTGTTTCTGGCAGTGGTCAAACAGCGGTAGGGAACAAAGGTATTGCCATCTGTGTACATTCAGAGGACAATTGTTTCCTTATAAAAAGGTTGTTTTTTTTATCTGGTCTGTAACTGCCTTTTTTATTTGTATCGGCCAATTTATCTTGGCCAAGTCTTGAATTTGTTATCAAAGTTTGAGAATTTCCATTAGATTTGTGCTAGACTGTTCTGAACAAGTATCTTTTTTTTTTTTAATAAAAAAAACAGTTATTTTGTAGTGGCCAATGCACCCTTATTTTACAGTTACTTTTTTTTTTGCATTTTCACCTTATTTTTATTTGGATTATTACTATTTCTATAAGTCATTACTATTTCTTATGTCTTTATTATCATTAGTGCGATTCTTGTTATATTTGTCAGCTTTTTCTTGGAATTTTATGTTTCTTTTTACTACTGTCATTTAAATTTTTTTGTGAGTATCAATGTATTTTTAAATAAATCAAATGATTTTTGTTTAAAAATCATTTTTCCACAATGTTAAACAACACACTTTGCATCAGACAGAGAGATAAGGATGATTACATTGCATATTTTCCCATTGGGCGACGAGCTACATGTCCAAACTATTGTAGATGTCGCTGCAACAAGACGGACAGAAGAGACATTAGATAGAGATATTGGCGAACGACAGCAGTTTGGACATTATCAACCTGCTGGCAACACAAAATGTAGCAGAGGCAATCCTTATAAAAAAACTTCCACAAGTTCCAGGTGCTAATTATGTCTAAATGTTTAGAAGTAAAGAGACTTATTATTTTGCCATCTAATTTACATACGTGTTTGCGGTGTGTACACACAGGTAAATTATATAACTATGCTGATAAGCATCACTCTTTCTTTAAGTGTACATTAAGAATATTAGAGAGTGGGGATAAGAGAAATATATAGATAGCTAAGAGAGATGAGTGAGTTAATTATAAATTACAGTAAAACATGTATTTTGTTATTAAAGTATTAAAGCATTAAGAAAACCAACATTGATTAACTCATATTTAGTATAATAATATATGTAAAAAAGGTAAAATGGTTGACCATAGTCGAGGGCAACCTGAAGGCTCCCTTTTCATTAGCTACTACACCGAGATGTAGGGGAGGGCGCCACTCCTTTCACAGAGTTACTCCACTTACCCTTGATCCTCACCTTATATTGCTGAGTGTTTAAGCAAGGGGGCATCAACTACCATTTTTCAAGTATTTGGTATGACTTGATCGAGGATTGAACCCTGGTCTCCTGATCCATTAGCAAACACATTTACTATATATATATTAAATGGGCCAGTATATATATATATAGAGAGAGAGAGAGAGAGAGAGAGATATATAAATGTAAAATTTGTGTGTATATGTACATATTCACTCACACGTATTGTAATGGTTGTTTTTATTGATTTAAAAAAAAATTTCTTTCATATGAATCATTAAATTGATCGTATGCTGCATCTTAACATATCATTGAAATCTAATTAAATTTTGAACCTCTGGATTTTTAAGAGAAAATATTAATCTAATTTTATTTCAACTCAAAATCTATTTTTAATTGTTATTGAATTTTCTGTGAAATTCACACAAAATTTAATCGTTCTTTTAGTTTTGATCATTTCAAAAGTAATTTTTTTTTTAATATAATTTTGAATGATTTATTCACTTTTGTCTAATGATAGATATTTTTCTTTTTCTGGAGGTCTTCCCAAAAACATCTTAGAATTAGTGATTCTATAGATATTTTTTTTTAAATATATAAATATTCTAAGTTTACATATTTTTGTTCTTTGTCTTTTTTATCTTTATCCTATGTTTATTTAATATATTTTTTTGTATTCTACTAAAATGATAATATTAAAAATAGATGTCACAAACAAGTTTAGTGTGTGAAAATATGAAATTCAATTTAAACTTGTGATAACTTGTTTATTTTGGGTTATTTTGATAAAATTTAAATGTAAACAAAATTTAATCTTTTCTCTTTATAAATGCACTGGCATGTGTAGAAGCCTTGAAAAGAATTTTCTAGAGGTGGTTAGTTTATTAAGATAAGGCCCACCCCACTTCCCTATGATGTAATTTCCGGATTAGTTGTAGAGATGACACGTGTATGAAGGTAAAGCCTGGGAGAGTGGACCTCCTTCTTCTTCCTAGAATTCGACTCAGACCGACAGAATCAAGGATGGTACGAGTATTTCCTCAGAATTAGCGTCTATTAATTTTGAACCCCCCCCCCCCCTATCCTCCCTCTGATATCAATTCCGGTTGAATTTTAGGGAATGATTTGCAGTTTTGTACAAATTACTACATAATATCATTGGTTTTTTTTTGCAAATTAGTACATGAATACATTGGAAACTGCAGGAAATAGCTAGCCCCCATTAGAGAAACTGGCCCAGTTGACACTCAAAGAATAAATAAAAGTTTACGGCCATGCCTCTAGTGTACAAAGAAGCAAAAGTTTACGGCCGGCCGTGCCTCTGATGTACAAAAGAAGCAAAAGTTTATGGTCTCACCTCTGTTGTACAAAAGAATCTAAAAGTTTACGGCCTTGCCTCTGTTGTACAAAAGAATTTTAAAAATTACGGTCGCGCCTCTGGTGTACAAAAGAATTTTAAAGAAAAGGGGCCACTCGGCTTAATTTAGGGTTTTAAGTTGTCTTTCACAAAAAATCTAAGTTGAAAACTTTAGTGAATGATATTTTTGCTTTATTATCAAATTGTGTTTCCGTCTGTTTTTACATGGTCCAAATCTGAGGGTTTCTTTTCTTTTTTTTTTTATTGATGTATAATTTAAAGAAAAACTTTGCTTGATCTCTCCTGTGCTATGAATCCTATTACAAAGATTCAATGTGTTAGCTGTTGAAATTAATCTTATATGAACAGTCAAAGTTGCACTTCCATATCATTTTTGTACGTTTTTTCAGGAGGTAATGGGATTTTGTCTAATGTTTATCCCCCCCCCCCTCCTTGTTGGGAAATATATGATTCCCCAACCCCATGGATAAAAATAGCAACTACTGTTTAATCAATGATATATATACTAGAAAAATACCCATCCTAGGACGGTAAAAATTAATTCCCCGAACAAAACAGTTTTGTATCACTTTTATGTCACCTTATGAACATTAGAATCAAGATATAATGATACTAAACTTTATGTCTAGAATCGTTATTCCAATTTTGATCAAAATCCATTACATGATTTTGATTCTAGAAAATGTCTAAAATTTAAGGCTTAAGCTTAAAAAAGTCTTAAGAAGAAATTAAAATTCAGAGAATCTTACTTAATTAATGTCTAATGACTATGGATTAAATAGTAATGACTATTGATCAAATTTAATGCAAATCTGAAATATTGGAATTTTCAAATGGGAGGTTGTATCTATATGATGCTCCCTAAAAACCCTTTAAAATACCCCAAAGAAACTGAAGTTTAAATAATATATATTAATTGATGTTAAATACTTATTGTTAAAATTTTACAAAAACCGGAGGTTTCTGAATTTTCATGAAGAGTTCCTATTCCCTCTGTTTCCTTTGCATTAAACTGAATATAGCCCACATTACCACCCTTACACCTAACAGCTGTGTTCCAAAATTCATATTAATTGGTTCAATAGTTTAAGAGTGAATCCTGTAGATACAAATTTATAAACATATATGCAAACCTGACTTTATATAGATAGAGATGAATCGTTTTATGACCCACGTATTGTGCTTCGGCATTGGATAACTCAAAAAAGGCTTGATTTGCCATAAAATTGATAACCCAAAACTTTTTAAGGAGAATAACTATTGAATGCTAAATATAGTAAACAAAGAAGTTCCTTAAGTGAGGAGCAAACGGAATTTAAATAATTCCATGATTGGTTTATTTTGCTTGTCTTCAATTAACAGATGTTTATTTCTGTTGATTCGTAAAGTGACGACAATTCAGTGCAAAAAAAATATTCAAGCTTCAGTTTTGTCACATCAGATTTTTTTTTTTTTTTCACAAAAGGGTGATCAAATGAATAACAGGATTCTGTTTGCTTATTTTAAGTTTTCTCTACAGGGCACTTATTTTCAGCAATGCATTCACCAATAATACCCCCCCCCCCACCCCCCAAAAAAATTTACATGTATGATTTGCGACGTTTGGAATACTATTCTCATCTTGGTGGTTATTTTCGCAACGTTTCGGTCAATGTAACCTCCAACCTTCTTCAGGTGTATCTTTTTGAACTTGGGAATCTTTTTCGAACTCGGATTCCTAAATTCGACATCAAGATTCCCAAGTTTGAAAAGATAGACCTGAAGAAGGTAGGTACGGTGCAGCCAGTCAGTAAAGGGTGGGTGGTGTATGCCTCATCTCTACCCTTTAAGGAAAGCTTTCTTCGAAGTCGAGCCACAAGACATGTTTTGATCTTTAGCTGCACCTCCGAACAATTTTTTTCAAGCTGGAGACCGGACAAAACCCCACACACCGAGAATCTAGACACGATCATACGACCAGTTGAAAAAGTCTGGCATTACGGCTATGTTACTCCAGGTACCCAATCGCAGATCGTTGGACTTGCTGTGGTTATTACGACCCCCATAATTTTTTTTGTATCGTGCGAGCGCCTTAGTCACTTCAAATGTATAATTTGAATTAAGCGGATTACTATTCTCGCCTTGGTTTTTATTTTCACAACGTTTCACGTAATGTAACCTTCGACCTTCTTCAGATTCATCTTTTCGAACTTGGCAATTTTTATGTTGAACTTGGGAACCTGTATAGATTCTCAACTTTGAAAAGATACACCTGAAGAAGGTCGGAGATTGCATCGGTCAAAACACTATGAAAATAACAACCCAGATGAGAAGAGTAGTTTAAATAATCAAAATAATACTGAAATATGGATAACATAATTTGTCTTTTTTTAGAGCCTATCAAATATTTTAAGATTATTTAATGCTGAAACGCAATACCTATTGTATATGATTCATTGAACACAAGTTGCTCTTTTACCCATAACTATGAGAAAATGTTGGTTCATGCCTTTCCCAAAGGTATAGGTGCGTAATTGAACCCATAGATCAGATAGGATTTGAACTCTCCATAGTTTATGACAGTATCCTTATACCCATTACACGCCCTCATGTATACTTTGAATTGACCGGCTCAAAAAGGTCCTTCAGGTCACCCACCTGAACATTTCACCAATATTATATGTTCCACTGTAAATTGCTTTTAGAAAGCAGGTGGAGTATTTTATTTTGTAATATCTTACTTCCTTTAGCAATTCAAAAAATGTTTAGATTGACCGGCTCAAAAATGTCCTTCAGGTCACCCACCTGAACATTTCATCAATATATGTTCCACTGTAAATTGCTTTTTAGAAAGCAGGTGCAGTCTTTATTTTATTTTGTAATATCTTACTTCCTTTAGCAATTCAAAAAATGTTCAGATTGACCGGCTCAAAAAGACCCTTCAGATCACCCATCTGATAATGTCTAAAAGGAATTTCATTGAAATCAATACATTTCACTAATATATGTTCCACTGTAAATGAGACATGAGAGCCAACACATAATCTTTTCCTTTCAGCAGATTATATGAGTTCATTACTTATGTGAAGTTGGGCAAGAATTATTTTCTTTCTTACTCTTCTATAACTCAGGTAGGTTGCTTCAATCGTTGGTTGAAATTTTTTTCAATTAATTGTTCATGCAGGTATTCCAAAGAGTATATCATTTATTTGTCATGAAATTTTTAATTATTGGTTTTAGATCTGTATATGGAATTTTGGTGTTAATTTTAATATTGTGTAGCATTTTTGTTTTTCAGTTTTATCCACTTTTTCATTTCTAATACTAATATGGCTCGGTATTCAACAGAAGATGATTGTTTTCGTATTGCAGAGGTTATTCTTATTTACTTGCCTTCCATGAGTGGCAGAGTTAGACACAAGGTCGGATTTTAATCTAGGGAAAATCCAGCTCTGGATTGGAACTAAAATAAAAATTACCTGAGACTAGAAGAATTTTCTTTCACTGAGGACAGAAAAGATGAAGTGTAGCATCAGAACAGATACTACACTTTGCTCCTAGCCAAAAGGCTATGGAAGATTGTTGCAAAGTTGAATAATTAGTGGATTGTTCATACTTTTATTTTTCAATGCCTCAGTGTGAATCTTGAGTCTGTACAAACCATGGATTCTCTTGACCTGCTGTTTCTGATTATGTCCAATGTAAAATCAATGACTTATCTCAGCAGTGTGGATTGATGCTGTCTCTTTGTGTATTTTTTACTGCAACAGATGGCAACACTTGCCACTGTGTGTTCATCTCTAGATGCATCTTATGCGTATGTATTTGTAGTCAGAATAGTGTTTCTATTTTTTTTTATGTTTTAAAATTCATTCTGAAATAGGGTTTGCTTTGTTCTTTGAGAAATTTTCCAAATCCAGTATTAAACCTGGTTATTTCAATTGCCATAGTGGAGTCTTGAAGATTATTGATTGGTGTATGTGACGAGAGTCTATTTCCATTTCACTGGTAGCCTCTCTGATATGAAGACTGTATAGCTTAATGATTATCTTTTTCTCAAAAAGGGTGTTGTACTTTGTATTAAATAGTCGTAGACAGGGTTTAATAGGCATGATAATAATTTTGTAACATATTAGAGTGCTAGTGTTTGTCTTCTCAGTGTTAGAGGGTCATCATTCGCTTCTATATATAGACCCATAACTGGTGATGTGCCCCCAATTGAAATGTCACTCCCTGATTATGAATTGTTTCTAATTTTCTTTTAAGTGTAAGAATCAAGGTTCTTGAACCATCATAGCTAAAACTATCATAGTCAAATTTTGCTCTCACAATTGTTCAGTATCATTTGATTAGTGTTTTCTAATGAGCTTCGCAATTAGTGTAGGATTAGCAGATTAGAGCAGATTGATTGTGTTGTTACATTTTTGTTTCCAATACATTATATGAGCGATGAAAGATAACTTGTTTTCAAACGTAATGCCCGGAAATTTATATTGATCCATTATTGACATTTCCTTTTTTTCTCTTTTTTTTTTTTTTTCTTCCAAGAATTCATAATGTATTGTGTGTAAACGATTGGTTGAGTTCTGCTCTTGTATTTGGTTGATTATAGGTTTGTGTATTTTTAGAGTTATAATTGTTTTTTTTTTTGTTTTTTTTAATTTTAGACAGAATTCTGTAAGAAATCGTCTGCTAATATGTTAACCACATCATTTTTGTTTGATTTTGTGAGATGTTTTATTCATCGTTTTCATTCTGTTTCATGTGGTTCTTTACTTTGTGTTTTGAGTTCATTTTTAATATGCAATCTTTCCATGAGGTCATTCTTTAAGTTTTTTGATAGTTCTTTAAGTTATGGCTCTACTATTTGTTGCAATAAAAGATTTATCTGTTAATATTTATGCGATATTATAGTATATAATATCATTATTTTTTTTTTGTTTCAGAATTTTTTAGATGAAGATTAATAATTTGTATTCTTCAAACTGCTATTCTCATTTTGTTATGTTTACAACGTTTCGGCCTATGTAACCTCCAATCTTCTTCGGGTGAATTTTTTTTTAACTTGAGAATGACTGTAAAACTCGGTAACCCTTACTGAATTTCGAACTTAACTTTTTATTTAATCCTCAAGAGTATTGATTTACTCCTCTCCAGGAGTTAGGCACAAGGCCAGTTTTTATCTTACTCCCACAAGTAAGATGTGACCCAAGGTCGGGTCGGGAAAGTGGGGTTTAAAAATTGCCTGGGCAGCCCCGTCGGCATTCCCCGGTAGGGGCGCCTCAGGCAGTAAGCAATAAACTTACTCCTCCCCAAAGAGGGGAGGTGAAGCCTGGGAGGGTGGACCTCCTAGAACTGCACAGGACAGACCCATAGACCGACGTAAATCAAGCCCGAAGGCCAAGACAATACCAGTCTATGGGGTGCAGTATCCATCGGAACAGATACTACACTTTGATCTTAGCCAAAAGGCCAAGAGTAGATTGCTCTCATTCTGACATGACCATGACCAGGTAGAAATGTTAATTTGTTATTCTTAGATAATATCATTGGTGGAAAAATAGAAATGTATATATCTCCTAATTATATCAATTACTCTACAATGTATATATATATATATATATATATATATAATGTACAAGTTTAAGTGACACATTCTACATGGAATTTAAAGCTTACCTTTGCAAAGGAATATTTTTCCCTTCAGCCATATAACTAAGAGTTTAGAACAAGGGTTACTGAACTATGACCTTCAGATCAAATCCAAACTGGTTTATAGAATTGAAACAGGGTTATTAAACATCCTGGAAAACATAAGTAGGCTTATTGCAAAAAAAAAAAAAAAGTACTCATTATAACTGTATTTTGAATTAAAGAAAACAATGTATTTATTTTGTAGACTAAAATTGCAAAAAAAAATAAAATTCTTATTACATTTTGAATCTCATTACTAAAAGATTTGTAAGGTTTGAATTAAATATCGGTAAAAACAAAATAACCCTGATTACTTTCCAACAGTAAAAAGAAGAAGTCAAGTCGAGGTTGGGTTAAGGTAACAAGTGTATTAACATAAAAGGTACAAAGGTAAGGAAACTGACTGGCGTTGGTATCGTCCCGTAACCGATTAGTACCGCATCGGCGTTGGTATCGTCCCGTAACCGATTAGTACCGCATCGGCGTTGGTATCGTCCTGTAACCGATTAGTACCGCATCGGCGTTGGTATCGTCCCGTAACCGATTAGTACCGCATCGGCGTTGGTATCGTCCCGTAACCGATTAGTACCGCATCGGCGTTGGTATCGTCCCGTAACCGATTAGTACCGCATCGGCGTTGGTATCGTCCCGTAACCGATTAGTACCACATCAGCGTTGGTATCGTTCTGTAACCTATTAGTACCACATCAGCGTTGGTATCGTTCTGTAACCTATTAGTACCACATCAGCGTTGGTATCGTTCTGTAACTTATTAGTACCACATCGGCGTTGGTATAGTCCCGTAACCGATTAGTACCGCATCGGCGTTGGTATCGTCCCGTAACCGATTAGTACCGCATCGGCGTTGGTATCGTCCCATAACCGATTAGTACCGCATCGGCGTTGGTATCGTCCCGTAACCGATTAGTACCGCATCGGCGTTGGTATCGTCCCGTAACCGATTAGTACCGCATCGGCGTTGGTATCGTCCCGTAACCGATTAGTACCGCATCGGCGTTGGTATCGTCCCGTAACCGATTAGTACCGCATCGGCGTTGGTATCGTCCCGTAACCGATTAGTACCGCATCGGCGTTGGTATCGGCTAGACAGTTACAATACTGTCCTTTTTCTCCCTGGTGATTGTCTACTCGCACTATTTATAGTGAGAACCGGTGTAGTTTCTCTTCTGTTAGAACGGCGGTGTAACACTTTCATTTCATTAACAGACCATTAATTGCAAATTTTGATGGCCATCCCTATAACAGGCCAGGCGATTGTGCAATTGGAGTTTTTTACTGGAGGCGATGTGAATTTTCTAAGATAATTGATACAACAGTTAAAAACTGATGAAAACTTCCCCTGTGAAATTAGTTTAATGTTTTTATGTGTTTTACATACCAAATCATAAGAACCACAATGAGCTAATTGATAAACTTGACAATCATTGACAAATTTCTATAAATAAAGAGACATATTTCAATAAGTGATTTTAATTTTTATTTCAATATGGGATTTTTGTATTTCTCCTTTTTATTTTTTTATTTTTAGAGAATTTGTACTTCAGGATGAAATTTTCAGATGGTAAAACTTGCTTCCAGCCAGAGACACCAAATATTGGATATTTCAGCCTGTTATAGGGATGGCCATGAATTTTACCCACTATATTTTTATTTTAATCAATAAGGGATTTGGAGAGTTTAATAGGTATCTGCATGACAAATTCAATCTTGCCTCTTGGCTGGCAAACTATACACATAAAAATATTATTCTGACCTTCTCAAAAAATTGTTTAGCAACATCTGGTTTAGCATAACAAAAATTAAAAAAGTGAATTTCATTGGGTGAACAATTTATTGGATTAAAAGGTAAAAGCTATGAATTATAACTATCGACTCTTTTCATACACCCAAATAAATAAAAAATACACGCACACACACACACACACACATACATATATATATTACTATTTCATGTATCCACATAAAATTGTATAAGGAGATAATTTTTTATGTATCAATTTTCAGTATTTAATTCAACAGTGCTTGATACGTAAGTAGAGCTATGTAGTAAGCTATGAAAATATATTTATGGCAATTAAGCTACACAGAGATTCCCGCATTTCATCCCCGTGGGAATCTTCAGGCTATTTTTGTAGCTTAATTGCCATAAATATATTTTCATAGCTTACTATATATATATATATATACATATATAGTACACGTATTGTATTAGTTTCTGTAGATGTAAATCCGTTGAAACTCCAGTGTTTATAAAAAGTGCTCAATAACAAGTAGAGCTGTTCTTAAGTATAAATTTTTCTTCATACAAACATTATTGGTTACATATGTGCATACATGTTTCGGTTGTATTCTTCACAGAGAGTCAACCTCTTCAGACCAAAGAAGACAGAAGTGAGATGAATTTGGAAAACTTTCCCTTTAAATAAATCTTTTTTGGAGATGAGATATTTTTTATAATTTAGTATTGGGTTACATTCTTTACTTGTTAACTCTTTCAATTAGTTTCTATCTTTTTTTTTATCATTTTTATTACCTGCATTCTAATTCTTTCCTTTTTCTATTTTTTTTATTACCCACTTAGCTTGGATTCCTTTCTTCTTTATTTAACACTTCAAAGTTTTAATCTATTTACAAACATATTCAAGCATAAATATCTTTATATAAAATACACATGTGTGCACAAATTAATAGATACACAAGTACATATATAAACAAACATATATATATATATATAATCTTGCATCAGCAGAAAAAAATCCAAGTGCTTGATCATAAAAAATACAAGATCAGAATATGTATTTTTTATATTCATGTATGCATCCGTTAGAGGTTCTGTTTGAATGTTTATTCATACCATGAAGCATTGCTAGATTTTTTTAATGGTTCAGGTAAGTAATTACGTCTAAACAGAACAAAAAAATGACATTGACTGACTTCTTATCTCTCTCTTTCTTTCTCTCTGATCTACTATTATACTAAAGCTGAGTTAATCAAAGTTTATTTCCCTATGGATTTATTTCTATATATTTTAATCACACAAAATACATGCTAAAATATTTCCCATGTTTAGGATTGAGTTATGTTTTAAAAAAATCTTCTTTTTTTTTTTAAATTTTAATTCACCCCAAACAAGGGGGCACATTGCCTCTGAGGCATAAGGGGTTACTGTGAATTATGGGTCATACCTACAGGGGCATCCCAAGTGGGGAGTTGAGCAGTGAGATGCTTGTTAACATTACATTTAAATTTCTGCATGTTGGTACAAACATGGAAGCAGGGAAGGAAATTCCAAAGGCAAGCAGTTCGAGGAGAGAAGCTATTAGAATAGAAAGCCTTTCGGCATCTGAGGACCTCGATGCTGAAGGGGTGGGATTTTGCTGATAGTCAGGTCGGTCGACTCTATT
Source organism: Sepiola atlantica (assembly GCA_963556195.1). Lineage (NCBI taxonomy): Eukaryota > Metazoa > Mollusca > Cephalopoda > Sepiida > Sepiolidae > Sepiola > Sepiola atlantica. Next base: position 93,611,120 of record OY744515.1, read on the forward strand.
TACGTCGATGGGACATCAGTGCAGCAAGTTCATCGGAGCACCTTCCATGGAAGTGCTTGTAAAACAAGCACAGGGATGCAACATTGCGGCAATGGGACAGGAGCTGGGGCTTGGTAGATAGTGTGGGACTCATTAGATTAGAGGCTCTTTTTTGGATCTTGTCTAAGAGGGCAAAGCTAGTGGTTGATGCACCAGCTTAGATATGACAATGCTCCATGCATCGGCGAATGGTGGCTTTGTAGAGATATAGGATAATAGCAAGTGAGAGAAGTTTTCTAGCATGGTAGAGGGAGCCCACTTTGTCTAATTAGTGAAATAGGACGACACACCAAAACACATAGTTGATTTTCAGCTGCAAAGCATAAATTCTGTTAAACAAACCCGTCACACTTCAACTCCTTTTCGTCTCGCTAAATAAATTCCCCAAAAGAAAACTATCACTGATGCATGAAACGGCTATCATTCAGTTCCATGAAATGAAGAGGATAGATGTATCACAACCTTTATCAGCCGATGGGGAAGATATCACTACAAAGTGGCCTCACAAGGATTTTTATCAAGTGGTGATGGGTATACTCAAAGGTCTGTTTCAATCATTGCAGAATTCAAAAGTAAAGTCAAATGTGTAGACCACATTGATCAGTCTAGCATCTTGGTCGATGTATAGTTTCGGGTTCAGCTGTCATCATTCGTAGGAGTTGATGTTCACAAGTGTTGAAAGTAGTTCCTTCGTAGTATTTTAAGAGCCATTCTTTCAATTTGGGGATATCTTCATCAGTACCCTTTATTCAAGCTGGAAGGGTTGTAGAATTGGTGGGGGATCTTGGGTTCTTTTAGGACAGCTGCATTGATTGTTTAATTTTTATTTGAAGGAAGTCTCTCCGTATTATACCTTATTCTTCAAGGGCTTCCCTGTATAAGAGCACCGTGGTCATTTTTTTGCAAGACCGTAGACGACTTGAATGATCTTGCTTTCCCTGTTTCATCTTTAACCGAAATATCAATGACGATCCCACCTTCTGTTCCTAAAATCTTCCTGTATGGCTTCTCTCATTTATAACTTGACCAACATGATGTTTTGTTTTTTTGTAGCCAATGTGCAGTGGCTAGTGGTATAATGCAGCTTTGATAGCCAGAGTCTGTAATCAGGGTATTGTTATTGGGTTTAGAGGTGTCTTGGGTATGTTATTACCAAATTGCACACATTCATCAGGTAGTGGAGTGAGTTTTTCCATGGACAATTCTTGCTTCTGGTAGCCTTGTCATTTTTTTAGCCATGGCTGGGTCCACTGCATGCCCGACATTTCTCTTGTTGCATTTTTGATTTTGTTGGCGCCTGTGCATCTTGGTTTTGACCTTGTTTACTTTGGTCCCAGTTGATGGCTGCCATGCAGTCTCCGACAGCATCTCTGGTTGCTTTCCCCTGATCTTTATGCACCAAGAACACTATAATTTCGTCTTGGTTAGGGTTAGTTTTGGCATCGCCAAGGAAGTCTGCTAGTATTTCTGGGTCTGAAATTCCCTTGATAAAATTATCTTTAATAATTTTCTTACTGTAGTCTCGTTCTGCACATTTAGCTGTGAAATTACATAGCGATGATTGGCCGTGAAGATTACTAGGGAATGTTCTAATACCCATACCAGGAGTTTGCATCATCTCACCCAGTTACATTTCGTGGACAAGAACGCTTTCTTCTTTAACTACGAAATCTGCTTGGGCTTCTGGTATGTACCAGTTTTAAACATATCCCTTTGGGAAGATCGCCCTGTCAACGAAACCACAAATTCGCCGACTGGAACACCATGCAGAGAAATACACTCCCCCCCCCCCTAAGAAACGAGGCCACCTGTAGGTCATGGGTGGTGACCCGTGATGTATTAGGATGGGATCCTGGTGGCTGAGCCATTCTTCCACTTCGGCCCTGACACTGGCTTGACAGGAGATCGGAGAGGCACGATCTGATCAATCGGCTGGTCTGTTGGGAGTTAAAATGTTACTTACTTATAAGCTAAAGAAAATATTGGTCAAAATTTCACCAGATTTTGTATGAAGCACTCTTGACATAGCGGAGTCAAAATTATATTACTACTATTACTGCTACTACTACTACCTATAATAATAATAATAATCATCTCTTGATCAGAATTGTATTAAATTTAGCATAAAGGGCTCTTAAGTTTGTCATGGGGAAGAATGTTACTAAAAAATTAAAATACTACTACTACTAATAATAATAATTTTAAACACTTATATGCTCCAAAAGTATTGTACAGAATTGAAAATAATTTAGCATAAAGAGCCTTTGGGATACCGGATATAATAAAAAAAAATTAAGAATTCTAATTATGATATTTAGATAAAGACCCAAGAGTCCTTCATGGTTACTAGACTAGGCAAGTTTGTATGAATCGTTTTATTGGCATTATTTCTATTTCTTTTCCTTTTTCTTTTTTCAATGCAAAATGAATGAGAACATGTCTTTGCAGGCTTAGGTTGGATTGGAATTATCATATTCATGAAAGCTCCGTTACGACACGTGTTGCTGGTATAGTGAAAGTGGCATCTTCTGCTTGCCGTGAATATTAGTTCCGATTCAATGAGACGACACTTTGCTGGCTGAGAGGAGTAGGATGAGAAAAAGTGAAGTGTGCGCGTGTCATGTTAACAACGTGCTGCTGAATGCCCTCTTGAGGTTTTGTGACAACATGCTACTTATCTGCTTAATGTAAAGATCACTTTGGCGGGTACTTAAGATCAGGGAGGAGGAGGAGAAAGAGGAGGAGGAGGAGCATTGATTTGAATAATAAAAAAAAAAAAGTCAGCTTGACGTTCCTTTAATTTGTTAAATTTATTCAACTTGAAGGAATGTGCATAGCTCATCTTGCTGCACACACATGCACTTGTTATTCAGCCTGTGGCTGTGAAATGCGTCAGCTTCTCTTTGAAAAACTAGGTGTACCTATCTAACATTGCCTGGGAGTCTTTTTACTTTCATTTTTGCTTTGCGTTTCTTCTTCTTTTTAAATCGCATAAATTCTTTCAACTTAATTTTTGTTTTTTTGTAACTCTTAAACTTATAACTAATACGAAACTAAGGGAAAATAGGTGCCTAATCTGCAAGCAGGCCGCTGATTATGTGACAAATGCAGGGAATGGGGAACTGGTTAGGTAATGTCAACTTTGTGTGCAAGTGAAGAGGAAAAGAGTTAATATTAATAAATTTTGAAATAATTTTGTTTTTAATTTACGCTATTGCATTTTTGATTTCAATAAATATTCGATTAATAGTAAATTTAAAAAAAAAAAAAAAAATTAACCGTGTAATTATAGAAATTACGTTTATCCGAGAAAAACACACGCGTTGTCTCATAATGATATTAATATAGAAGATGAAAACGCAGACTTAAAACCCATACAAATTATAAATCGTTCTACGCCAATTTGAACTTTGTTTACACGCTCGGTGTAAAGAAGCAAAAGAACGATAACTCGTTCTCATAATAAACTCAGAAAATCAAATCTAATTCATTGTTTTTATTCATATGTACTTCAGCTTATAAATATATTAGCTGTCCAAACTCACCATTGCCCGGGAGGATTTATACTTTTAATTTTTGTTTCACATTGCCTGTGAAAATTGGGCACGGTGTGTGCTATGTATCTAAAATGAAAACTTTGAATAAGTATATGCTAAGCGATTTTTGACGCCATTAAGCATCTCTGCTGATTATCCAATGAAAGTAAACAGTGAATATTTTGAAAACATGTTACCGAAATAAATTTCTGGCCAGATGTAATATGTAATTGATGAAGTAAGTTTGAATAGCAAAATTTTGTTTTTGGAATACACAGACTGAATATGTCCGTATATCACTGGATCGACAGAATAAAAAATCGATTTATTAAATGCAATGCTATTTAGGCTTAAGTTCAAGAATCCGACTGACTTTTCTTTATATATTAAGTATATATTATACTCTTAGCAAAAGTATTGTTAATCTAATGTCCCCAGTATTATATGCCTGCAAAACTAAGAAATTCATGATATCAAAAGAAAATTTCATATTTTGAATTGCATTGTTAAAATCTTCCCTTCATATGCTTTTTTTTTTTTTCAAATTCAAATAATTAATGGGGAGATATATATATATATATATATATATATATATATATATATATATCAGAGAAGATCTGATATATACACACATACATATATCCTCAAGTTAGATCATATAGAACACCCTCAATGAGTTAGCTATAAAGATCAATCATTAACTTGCAAATGCCAGTAGCTCAATATTCAGTGAAATAGAGCTTATATATATATATATATATACTAGTATTTGCACTCACTATTTATCGAGATATATTACTAAAATATTCATATAAAATCATAGAATTATTTCATTAATTTAATTTTTAATATTTAAATTATCATTTCTGATGACCTAAAGAAAAAGAAAATCACCCATCATTGAGTATTTCTTTTCAAATTAATTTCAAGCAGCAGAATACGTCTAAGGTGATTGTCCTACTTGCTATTTGATTTATCAATTTCTCTCACCATTTTAAATGGCTTCGTCCAGGAGCTAGAAAAAGACACTTGTTTTACTTGCTAACTTTTGCATGACTGGGTGGAAGTACATACATTTATTTATATACAAATAAATACACATTGGTCTTTATCATTAAATGGAGGATATAGTTTTTTTTTTTTTGTTTTTTTTTTAATCTCTAATGGCCCATTTAGCATAATGGTTAATGTTAACTAATGGGCAGGGAGACCCGGGTTCAATCCTCGGTCGAGTCATACCAAAGACTCATAAAATGGTACTCGATGTATCCTTGCCAAACACTTAGTATTTTAAGGTGAAAATCAACAGTAATTGGAGTAATGTAAGGAAAGAGGTGGCGTCCTCCCCTACATCTCGATGAAATAAAACGGGAGTAGATGACTTTTGTTTCATCAAAAATTGACTTTCTGTTTCCTTCCCTCCACATACTCACTCGATGTCTCTTAAGTTGTTTCTAGTTATTGTTTTTGTGCTGCGCTCTCAACACACACACACGCACACACAAAGGCCGTGCCCCCCCCTCCTGATTATTACTTACCACTTTATCGATTGCGCAAATTATCAATCCTCATCTCCAGAATTCTGAAACTAACAATGGTAGTTTACAAAAATAAATTCTAATAGTTTTTTTTTTTCTAGATTAGCATGCTGTTTATCTAGCGCATTTAAAATTTGTCATTGTTATACTGTGTTATTGGGGAAATAATAACGTACTTAGAAACACTTTATTTTAAACATTACTTCGTCCGACTCAGAGGACCGCTAATATGAACCATTTTTTAAATAATTACCTAAAGATAAAAAAATCAGCAAGGGGGTAACTCATTTTAAATCGAAGAATCTAACAGTTGTTTGCTTTAAGTTTTAAAATATGCAAATAAATAAAAATGTAAAAACGATAATGACTTCACTGCATCCTGGACAATGCTGTATAGTATATGATAAGGAAACGAAAATTTACCGTGTCTGTACGAAATTCATTTTGGTAATTTTTTATACAAATTATTTTTGCTTTTTCACTTGCAATTTAGAAATAGATCACGACTTGTTGAAAATCAAGGCTATCCCTCTAAAGAAAGGAACATTTGAACACAAGTGCTAAATGTTTGTCTAGGAACTAAAACAATATTGCAAAACAGAACTAATTGTTATATTTAAATCAAAACAATCATTGAATTAATAAAGATAACTAATAATAGTTAATTAATAAAATGTCCTTTTTCAAAACCAATATGCAAATTAGTTAACCTTACATAAGCAGTATATAAAAAAGATTGTGCATTTATTGTTTAAAGTTGAATTAACTTGAAATAGGAGCTTTTGACTTTACTATTAGAAATGAGAAATGAGACTTTCACATTTATTCATTTAGATTAAAAATCTGTATTTAGGTGCATGATCCTAAAAGAAAATGAATAATCTATATAAATAAAATTGCGTGACCACTTCTCGTGTGTCTGTGTTTTTCTCGTCTCTTAATGACTTATCACACTATTTTTTATTATGTACTAGTAATCGACTATTTTCATTTCATTATAATTTTTGGTCTTGTCTCGTGCTGAGGTTAGACGTTTCGTGAATGATTTCCAATTGAAAAAAAAAAGGCTTTGCCAACTTACTATCACATCACAATTTAATTACTTGAAATCATTTAAACGAAACTAATCTATAAGAAAAAGACGACAAAACTATCTATATTGATAAAAGAAGACAAAACTAATCAATAAGAAAAACGCTTTCTCTCTTCCACTCTCTCTCCATTCTATTTTAATAATAATAAGGGAATATTTTTTCTGTGTCTATATTAAAAGTGAAAGAAATTCTTCTTTTAGTTATTAAGATTAAGCCCGCTCTGCTTTGCTTATAAAAATTAAATTTGCATACATGATTATTAAAGCGAGCCGGACATACGTACGTTCACTTTTATTATATAGATTAAAACTGTTTCGTATCATATTTTAACTGCAAAACGTTATCAATCATAAAATTAAAGTGTGCACATTTAAAAAGTTCATGTAACTCAAAAGTTATCTGGAATGTATTGCACATCTTTAGATTAACATTTGTTTCATTAACATTTGTTTCATTAATATTTGTTTCATTAATATTTGTTGGATTAACATTTGTTGAATTAATATTTGTTGAATGCAGGAGTAAATATTATGCAATTGGAAAAAGTTAATGTGAAATGAAGGAAGAGAAAAAGCTTTCTTTTTTTTCTTTTCTTTTTTTACATTTTTTTATTTCAGATGTGTTTTTTTGGGGGGATGGGGTGTAATTGTATGCACTTTCTGTTCTTAATTTTCAACCGTGGATTGTTCACTATCTTAATACTGTCAAGGAAGTCGAGGTAGGAAATGATGTGCAGGTTTTCACTTTAGCATTAGTTGGATAAGATAGAACTGGGATGATGGTACTCCTGCTACAATCATCTCTACTGCTACTCCTGCAATGCGAACACTGTTGTAAATATTCCACTTATTGGTTTAAGGATGAGATGGAAGAGAAGAAAAAAAGAAAATATCTAGTTTTCTGCTCGATATAATCATTCCTTTTCGTTCGGCTCAAGAAAATAATTCTTCCCGTTACTCTTTTAATTAGGATTTTCATTTCGCAACGCTCTACAAATGGGTGCATATTTAATTCAATTACCTGCATTTACTTATATGAGAGTCTATATCTCTACATATAATATATAGGCATGTATGTTTGTGTGTATATGGATATATGGGTGTGTGTGACTATACATACATGAATATAAACATGTGAAAAAAAGTAACTGAAAGATATATGCATACACACACACACACACACACACACAAAAACACACATATATATATATATATATATATATATACACACACACACACTTTCTTTACTCCCACCAAAAGAGCTCCCCTGTGGTATTGCATCTGTTTCTGCGTGCCTCCATCATCGTCTTAATTTTGTCGCTATTATTGTCAATATTGGCAACAACTTCTGGTTAGGCCATTGAGGATTATTACTACTACAATTTAATGATTTTGCTATTGCCAATCTTGTGATAACATCTACTTTTACTAGCGCTAGTATTTCCTGTTTCTTTCTTTCTCTCTCTTCTATTTCAAAGAGAAAAGGAAATATTACTACAGCGTAACATATGCAGATGCTGGCACCTCTTTAGTCTCCTTCTATTCTTTCATTTAAACATGGTTGAATTAGGTAAGTCATTAATATTGTTCCAAATAGTGTTGTTCTCTCGTGCAATCACTTGGCCATTCGGAGATCATTTTTGGAAATGGCAAAACTTGTTTCATTATCTGATTAAGTAATTATACTGCAAAAATATGGTAATTTATTTATTTGTTTTTTTGTTTTTTTTATTTATTATGATTCCATCAATGAACTTATCATTTTTGACACTTTATGAACATTTAGAAAATTATCCTTTTTTTTTCTCTCTCTCTTTCTAAATTAAGGAAAAAAAAAATGACAGGTGTTTAGTATCTTGAAGATATTTACAACTTATTTCAGCTCTTTTTTCATTTTCCAAATATATTTGTTTAGCTCTCTTTCTCGTTTTTGTATTTCGGATGTTACTTGCCTCATATATTCTTTCAATTTTTTTAATAACAATTTTTTTAAAATTATATTTATATAGTATCCCAGTTAAAGTTACCGTGTAAAACACGTATTTGATAGGGGGAGATGGAGGGGGGGGGCATAATTGTTATTCTTGAATTGGTTTCATACAAGATACTTTTAATATGCATGATCTCCTGTTTATTTTGTTTGTGTGTTTGTTTGTTATAAGGAGTTATTCTAAGTAAATCCGGATAAGCATGAAATATTAATTTACTTTAAATACTCTACTAAACAGCTGTTTAGCATTATACATGTATATAAACTTTACTTATATACTATAAGGTTCGTTATTTACTCATACATTAAAATGTTTACTAGAATATCATTTATATTTTGTTTTTGGAAGGAAGACTCCTGACTGGGTAGTTTTAATGCTCTTACATTGGCAGCTCATTTTCTTGCTTATTTCTTGACAATGTAAACATTAAATGCCAGGTGGACTTAATAATTCTGTATAAGAATGACACCAATTTCTCATGATGAAGGAATGACCCTGTTCAATGAAATGAATGTTTTTTTTTGTTGTTTTTTTTTGTTGTTGTTTTTTTATAGAATTCTTGGAGGGGGGGGGGCGTTTTTTTTGTTTTGTTTTTTTCAAGTATATTAGAAAATGTTATCTTTTAATAAAGGTACACCACATTTTTTTTATCTAATGGAATAAATAATTACTTTTATAAACAACCTATTTTCTTTTTATTACCATTATCAAATTATGTTTATGTACTTTTAGAGGCTTTTATGAAAGTAAAGCAAAAATTCTTTTTTTTTTTCCATCCCCTCCCCCCCCAATTTTATTTAGGGTTCAAAAATTCAATTTAAGAATAGTATTTGAAAAGTCATAGACGTCTTATTTTTAAATTTTAGGTAATTGAATATAATTTAAAATTACTATGAAATAAATGGACATAATTTCTATAAAGACAGATATTGGATGCATTTTTCAAATATCAAGATAATTTTTAGTTTATTGATTGTATGTGAAAAATGAAACTAAAAATCATTTTAAAGCATTTAATTACGCTATTTTTAGACAATTAAAAATATAAACTTTATATTAATGTTGTTATAGTAATCTAATATGTTTTAATGATTATCTTTTAAAGGCTTTTAAAATTGTGACAAATACAATATATTGTTCTATAGCATAAGATAGATCATAACAAAAGAAGTAAAAAAATTAAGAATTTTTTTTTGTATTTATTAAATTTATTTATATTTTATATTTCCTCCCAGTTTCAATTTAGATTTGATTTAAAATAAAACAAAGTTCATTTTTTTTTTGTAATTTTTATTTTCTCTATGAAACGGTTATGTCCTAAAAATAAGTTAAATTCTATGAATGTAATAAAAAAATTAAAAAATAAGTTTAATTCTATGAATGTAAAAAAAAAATGAAAAAATAAAGTAAAAAAAAATGAATTTAATAATAATAAAAAAAAGTTGCACATATTTGTTTTGGGGTTTGGCTTGTATGTTGAGAAATGATTGTAAAAATAGTTTTAATTATTAATGGTTTCATTCAACCAACAATCTGGAATAAGTAAAACAAAACCAATTATAATTATTGCCAGTTTTTTGTTTATTCATAGTCAAGTTTTTCTCTTGAGTGAAAAGTGTACTCTGCAGTAATCAGGAGGTGTTAACCAGTTGAACATGGCGGATGAGGGAAACTTCTTAACCAAGCTGGAATCATTTATGGTGCTGTTATAGATGACACGCCTGATTTCCGTGACTTCGCGTCGGCAACGATCGGGCAGATCGCGGAAGTGCACGAGAGTTGCCAAGACGAAAACACCAAGCGTTAATGGAAGACTTGCAGGCGATAATATAAGACGAATAAATTGAAAGAAAAAATACATAGATAAAAGGATAAAAACCGAATAAACTGTAGGGGGAGTGGAGGTCAAATGAACCATTTTCAATCAAATGTGTAGAAAGAAAAAAAAATTTTGTTGGGGGGGGGGGGAGATTTTGTCAATGTTTTCTTTTTCATTTGTTTCACTCTTTTTCTTTTTCTTTTTTCTTCTCGCTAACATAAAACAAATAAAGAAAGAACAATGGGTTAGGATTTCTGTTAGGGTTAGGGCTCTCGTTTTTAGCGATAGCCAAGCCCTGCATTCAAACTGCCAAGCTCTGGCAGACAATAATATAAGACGAATAAATTCAAAGAAAAAATACATAGATTAAAATCATTTTTTTTTTTTTTTGTGAAAATAATGTTTTTTTTGGAGGGGGGGGGTAAAATTTTGTGAATGTTTTTATAAGATAAAAGAAAGAAAAAATGATATTCTGCCAACGCTCGACCGCTTCTGCGACATGCCCGATCGTTGTCTATAACAGTACCTCATTTATTTACAGTATTTATCATCAAAAGAAAACACTAGTATTGCATTGATGGGGTAGAACATTTTTTCATGATAAATCCATTACTTTTCATTGATTTCAATTGGTCTAATTTGAAAAGATATTAAAATTAAATGTTTGTTAATCTGGAAACAAAAAATCCCTTTTAATATCTTCATACCTAATATCATGTAGGGAGGGCCTGTGGATGAGTGGTTATAGCACTTGTCTTTGGGCTGGACGACCCGGGTTCGATCCCACTCATGGCATGCAAATTTTCGGGTCTGAAAACTCCCTCTGTCCACCCAGTAGTAAATGGGTACCTGACTAAAACTCAGGGAAGGTTCAAGGCAGCGGAAGGAGAGGGATGGGCTCCGCCTTCCATATGCTGTGCCCTAGACACGGTGATTATTAACAAATCACTGCCGCTACGGCCACGGGCAGTGTGCGATGTCGGCAACGACACTCGTGCGCGTCCAGGCTATGCGACCTTTACCTTTACCTTTTACCTAATATCACTTTTTCACAGTGGTTCATTTGGTGTACAATGTTTTGAAAACACCCTCTGACAATTTGATTTAAAAATATAGGACATAAAAATACAGCCATGGTTGTTTTTTTTCTTTTTTTCCCAATGTGAAAGCCACACATCAAACCAACTATTAGAGCAGAGGTTCTTAATGATGGATCCCTTTGAGAATCTGGTGAAAGTTTTGGACCTCTCTCCATAGAGAAACGCACATGAACATAAATCTACACTTACGGTCTTTGTGTTAGGATCAACGTGTAGTGTCTGTTCTGTCGGAGGAGGAGGAGAGATCCTTCTTGACTGAGGCAATTTAAATTTTTGTCCCATCCAGAGTGCCTCTTTTCGAGGAACTGGATATCCTCCACAAAAGAAACGACCCTGTTTCTAACTTTTCCCTCGTGAGGAGGCTAGTAAATAGAGGCACATGAACATAATCTTGCATGCAATGGATGCGCATTGCCTCATATATTTTATGACATATGCACAGTATGAATTAAGAATTCCTACTGTTTTCATGCGAAAAATTAATGGCCATGCCACAAAACAAGAACTTTAATTCTACTCAAAGAAATAATTTTAACGAGACGGTTATTGCTGTTTCTTCGATATTTCCAATTTAAGTGAAATCTAAAACAAAAATATATGTAAGTAATTTAAACAGCAACTTATGAACACAAACAGACGTATGTCAAATTTGCTATATATTAAAACAAATTAGACTTAATACTCTACATCTATTACTAATGGAGATCTGTCTGAAGCCGAAACTATACTATTACTTTTATTAATATTGTTATATTTTTTAATGCTCATTTCGGAGGAGGGAGTAGTGTAGTATTTGTTCTGTTGTCATGATACTATCCTCCCAGGCATTACCTCCTCTTTTTGAGGAGGGGCAGGGTAGTGTAGTATATGTTTGTTCATCATGATATCATCCTCACGGGCATTACTTCCTCATTTAGGGGGTAGTGTAGTATCTGTTCTGTTGTCATGATACTATTCTCCCAGGCATTGCCTCCTCTTTTTGAGGAGGGGAAGGGCAGTGTAGTATATGTTCGTTTGTCATGATACCATCCTCCCAGGCTAGCAAAACTATGCAACCAAAAGGAGCATATATTTGCTAATATAAGTGTGAATTTTTTATTTTACCTTCATGAACCCCTTCAGATCCCCGGTTAAAAACACCTGCATTAAAACCTGTTTTGGACATTCTGCGTATGCTCGCTTTTTCTTGCATCATATGAAAAAAATCTAATCCTTAAGTAGTTATTTAATTTTAACAGATATTAAAGACTAGCAGATCTACCCAGTGTTGCCTGGGTATCAACTATGTTGAACATATATTAGTAACCTTCCCCCCAAAAGAGAAGGTAATGCCTGGGGGTGGGGGTGGTGATACCCTGACCACAAAACAAATACTACACCCCTCCCCCCCCCCCCTAAAAAAAATGGAGGTAATGTCTAGGAGGAGGGTATCATGAAAACAGAACAAATATTACACTACCTCCCACCTGAGTTGAGCATTGAAAGATAATATATTAGTTTGAAATAATATAGTAAACAGACAGATACTAAATCTCCATTAGTAATGAAACTTGTGAAGAAAGGTATGAACCTCTTCATTCCACTCATTTATGGGTTAAACAGTACAACTACTGTCCTTTTTAACAATTTATTCACAAAAGAAAAACATTTTATGTAGAAAAATTGTTTCCCAGCATAAAATAACTTTAACGGTTAACATGCCATTAAACAAAATAAGCCAATCCATTAATGTACATTATTATTAATGGAGATTTAGTATCTGTCTGTCTGGAGCCAAAACTATATTATTACATTTATGAATGCTGAATTGAGTTTACTATACTATTTCAAACTAATATACTATCTTTCAATGCTCAATTCAGGTGGGAGGTAGTGTAATATTTGTTCTGTTTTCATGATACCCTCCTCCCATACATTACCTCCATCTTTTCTTTTTTTTTTGGGGGGGGGTAGTGGAGTATTGGTACTGTCGGCAGGTTATCACCCCCCACCCCCACCCCTAGGCATTACCTTCTCTTTTGGGCGGAAGGTTAGTAATATACAAGAAAAAATATGCAACCTCTGGTCGCAATTTTTGCTAGTTATTATAATAGAAAAAAAGGTTTATTATTTAAAACGCGGTTAAATCATCAACGTGACCCTGCTGATTCCAAATATGCTATTACAATATTAACTATTGACAACTGATGTGTGGATACAGACATGCACTCATCTCTTTGTTTTATATATAGAGAGATGATAATAGCACGTGAATTATTATGGACACTTTTGATGCATATGAATATTGTGCATATTCTATATACTTTCAAAATATGCAAATCAGTAAGATATTCAGATTCACTCCTGGAATTAATGATAATAATAATAATTAATAATTAAATTAGCGGGACCCGTGTAAATTACACAAAATTATGTTTTCAATACTAATTATCTTGTTCCTAACCTATACATGTTTGAATAAAATATAAGATTTGACTTGTATATTTATTTTAAAAAATGAACAATACATGAAACAATTTACAAAACTTCTTTATATACAATATTTCTAGTTACGGTAATATTTCGAGGACTAAACCTCACTTTGTAAATGCTTTAGATTAAATTAAATTTGGCTCCAATTCATGAGTAGCATACAAAGATTTGGAATGTAAGCGTGACACACAAAATAACACACACGCTATCATATTAATGTGTGTCTTTCTGGTCGTCCCCTCCCTACCCCCCCCCCCCCCCCTTCGATGTAGAAAAAAAAATTTTAGAGGTTGGTTGGGATCGAACTATAAACCAGTCGGGCCGACATTAAAAACCGATGTTGCTAACCATTGCGCCAAAGGGAAATACTTGAAAATATTACGAAAATTAGGTGACTTGAATGGTTTTTCAAATCTAGGTGCGGCACGCATGCACAGAGCTTTTCATGTAAGCGTGACACACGAACACACGCTATCGTATTAATATATAGATCATTGTGTACAGTGTTCAGATGCACTAGAACTCATTTCAAAAGTGCATGTCTAGTGCATAGGATAATGTACAATTTTCAGGGAAATGAACAGTGTATGAGTGATGATATACATGTATGCGTAAAAAGAAACGCTGACACACTCAGCTTTAGTATTATACTAGCAGGAAGACACGAGCAACAATGTTGAATGAGGATCACTACGATGTACTTTTTCACTGTGCTCGTAACATCATATTACTTTCTCTTCCCGTTTCGCCCCTAATATAGTCGGAAGAAGTTGAAATGTTGGAAAACTCTGAATTAGTGTCTAATACATGTTTTAAGTTTCATTAACATTGGATATATGTATTTTAAGTTTTAAAGGGGGTTCTGTCCCCATGGGTAATTTAGAGGTGAGGCCATGTAGATATTCAGCACAGAGAGAGAGTATCATTGAGATTCAGGACCACTTCCATTGTCTTCTCCAAAAAAATTTATACATTGGATTTAAATTTCATAAAAATAAAATATATTTGAAGTTTTAAGGGAGTTGTTCCATCATAGCCTCCTTAGAAATGCATGGAACAATTTGGGAACACTTCTATTGTCTTCTCCGGTAAATTTTGCATAAGAATACACTTTTAGATTTTATACAGATTCTTTAACTTTTCTTTTTATAGGGAGCACATACAGTGAAATTTATGTATATAGATATATACTAGACGTACTCCTGACCCGTTGGGTCACAACCACTACAACTTTTTATTCAACTTTGATTTAATTAAATAATTCATAAAGACATTCTTTAACACATTCTTCTTCCATAATTAAAAATAATAAGTCTCTTCTATATTATCCTTACAATAATAACTAGCCGGGTTACCCGATGTTGCCAGGTTTGCATCATATAAAACAGTATAGTAAGAAAAGTTTACTTTAACTGCAACTTTACTGTTGTCAGCCTGATATTTAACCACTGAGCTATTCAGAGATATGTTAATACGCTTAAACTAACTCTTATAAATAGATGAATTTCAGTGTGCAACATGTTGGAAAAGGGTCATTAGCTCCCTTCAAGGGGGCAGCTAGAGACGCATGACTATTTCCATTATGTTCATAAGCAAATTATGTATGTCAATACACTTATATTGAAGGAGCACTCCCTAGTCTGTCTTCGTAATTAAGGGACAGACAGATACATGGAGAGATACACGTTCTACTTTATTATATATATAGATCTAGATATATTTAGAGAGAGAGAGAAAGAGGGGGCAGACAGACTGACAGGTATTACGCACTAAATATACTAAAATATTTAACATTTTATTATATTTAAAAAAAGGAAAACTATTTCCTTTGATTTGATTTAAATAAAAAAATTTTAAAAATTTTATAAATAAATAAAAATCGAAGGGCAGAAACGAAACCGCACATTCGATGTTGTCAGTCAAAACTTTTTCTGAACTGAGCAATCAAGACATATGTTTAGCTTTCTTTTAAAATGACATTCATAAGTAAATATCTATTTTATGTGCAAATTTTCGAAAAGGGGCCTGTAGATTCCTTAAATGGACACCTAGAGAGTCAGGAATACTTCCATCATGTTCATAGGGAAATTCTATATGTATTTAAATTTTTATATTTTATGTACTCTCTAGTCTTTCTATAAACGGACAGACACACAGACGTTCTCCTTTGTTATATAGATAATAATAATACTAATATTACTACTACTACTACTAATAATAATAATGAAAACATAGTGTTCAAATGCACTACAACTTATCAAAAGTTAACGTACATGTGTGCTTGTGTATCAAAGGGGGATATAAGGGGCAACTTCGGCGAGTTTCAGAAAGTGGGTTAGGTTTTTAAAGGATGCAGTGTCTTGACAGCCAACAACCGATGCAGACAGTTTTTTTTTTTTTTCCATGCTTCAGCAATTCTGCGCATGAAAAGTTTTCAAAATTCAAGGGAACTGTTTTCTGATTTTGTAGGTATGTCCATGTGTGTTAGACATATGGAGATCAAAAAGGTGCTCAGGATTGTTGCTGTTGTGATGGTTAATAATTTTGTGCGTGAATATCCAAGTCAGTTGATAGGTGTCAGAGCTTCAATAAATCCAATCCCAGTGGATCAAAGTATTTAGAGTATGGCAGGTGTCTGATGGAGGGTATTCGCTTACTTGAATGTCTCTGAATGGTTTCTAGGCGGTCAATGTTCTGAGTAAGATAGAGGTTCCAGACTGATTATGTATGCAAATTCTAAGTGGTCGCACCGTAGCTATATACAGTTTTAAATCGATGACTAGAGAGAGGCTAAGAAATTTCTTGCTGAGTGACACCAAGACACCTTCAACCACTTTGACAATTTTAAAGATATGCTTTGTCCAACGCAAATCGCTGCTAACAGTAATGCCTAGGTCATGTTTCCAAAAAGACTTCTTGATATTAGTGTTGTGTGAGGAGTATGTGGATGCTAAATTTTTTCTCTCAAAATGCATAGTGGTTAGGGTTGGGGTTAGGGTTACATCAAACTTGCTGCATTGTGTCCAGATCTGATTGTAGAAAAGATTTATAGAGTCCATGATTTGTCTTTTTTATCCCAAGGTACAGCTTGATATCATCTCAGCCTGAATGCATGCGACCACCTCATTCAACGATAAATGCCTACATGCTCTCTCTCTCTCTCTCTCTCTCTCTCTCTCTATATATATATATATATATATATATATATATATATATATATATATATATATGATGAAAATTAGGGAAATGATATTCCAACATGATGGAAAATGAAAAAGGAAAAACCAAAATTCGTCTTTATTTCAAGACTTCCTCAGGATGATTGATTTGAAGAAATAACATACAAGTACAATATTTGAAAATATTTGATGCGTTTGTGACATGAGAAGAATGTTTTTGTTCATTTTTTTTAAATAACCATAACCGTTAGAATTCAAAATGTGTGATGCGTTTATGAAATGGAATGAATGTTTTATTATTCATTTATTTTATTGTTGATGTTACGTAAAAAGTTTTCTTGGGAATGTGGTGTAAAATTGCTAACCTGGATTCAAATTCAAGTTCTGTTTGGATAGAATAAGTTTGCTGATTAAAGAAATAATATTCCAACATGATGAAAAAGAAAAAAACAAAATTATTTATATATTCATCAACGTTTCGTCTTTATTTCAAAACTTCCTCAAGATGATTGATTTGAAGAAATAACATACAAGTACAATATTTAAAAATATTTGGTGCGTTTGTGACATGAAAGGAATGGTTTAGTTCATTTTTTGAACAAACTTGGCGGTAAGAAAAAGGTTAATTTACAATTTAGAGTGAGGGATCAGTTTCACGTAAATTTAACATAAAATGATCCTTCATTTTCGGGCCATTGAAAGATAAATTTTGTGCTTTATTTGGAGTTTCTACTTTTTTAAGCAACTACGTGTTTACGACCTTGCTAGTCAGACTTAGTGGTAAAAAAATGTAGTTAACTGCGATAAAACCTTACAATGGCTCAGAAATGGAGGATCCTTCTATGTTAAATTTATATACGAAACTGATCCCCCAATTCTAAATTTATTTTTTATTTTTTCTTTCTGTCAGATTTTGGAGGGTGTTCACATCTCATTTCAAAAGTGCATAAAATAGTGTACAATTTTCAGGGAAATGAACAATGTATGGGTGATGATGTGCATGTGTATTGAAAGGGACATAAGTTGTAGCTTGGGCAAATTTTGGAAAGCATCAAGGTTTTAAAGGATTCAGTGTCTCGACAGCCAACAACCAATGCAGACAGTTTCTTCCATTGTACAGCAATTCTGAGGATGAAAATATTTTTTTCAAAGTTCATGAGAATTGTGCTGTATTCTTTCTTCGTTGGTATGTTCACGTGTGTTAGACACATGAAGATAACAAAAAAAAGTAGTTAGGATTGTTGTTGTTGGTGGTGGTGGTAAGATAGCTAATAATTTTGTGGGTATTTACTAAGTCAGTTGGTAGACGTTGGAACTTCGTTCACAGCTCACAGACATTATGAAATATTAGAGAGTAGTTGAATCACCTTAGAGGGAGCAAAGGAAATACATATAAAACTATGAGAGACATGGGTGACTTGTTAATCTATTATATAAAGGGTAGTTGTGTGTGTCCAGCTAAAAGTCCCAAACTACAAAACAAACACCCACAAAGTTGGTATATTCTTGATCAGCATTGCACTGGATGAATAATATCTAAAATGTACAAAATGCGCTCTTGACCATTAGGCCATGGGTTCGTGTGGACAATTCTAGTATGAATTTTGGTAGCCTCACACTTAATCTTGCCTAGACGTATAGTATTACTACTTATTATTATAGAATTACTTCTTTTTTTTTTAACGTTACTCATATTGCAATCTTCTTACTGGTGTTTTAATCTACTATTTATAATTATTGATTCCCATATTGAATAAATAATTCTATAGTAGGTCTACTTAAAAGGCCATTGTCATCCAACATAGGCACTGCTGCTTTGAGACGTCTTACTCTCCACTAGAGTAGAACGGTATGACAATTTTAGTTTTTTTTTCTTTAACCCCGGTTTCCAGTTCAGGTTTTTAGGTTTTTTTTCTTTCTAAGGTAACCATTTATTCTCTTTTGTGATGATTAGTTAATATTCTATGTCTCTTTGAATTATGCAACTATTTCAACTTTGTGACTCAATCATTCTCTTATTTAAGGAGTTAACTGCTGAAATATAACATTCTACGATTCATTTATTTCATTTTCAACAGTTAACTTAAAACTGACCCGGATGACAGATTTATATGAAGAAAATAATGAACATTTCATTCATAGGTTTTTTGTAAACGTGAGACAAAAACTTTTGCTTTTATTCATATAAATGGATATTGATTTACTCCTCTCCAGGAGTTAGGCACAAGGCCAGTTTTTATCTTACTCCCACAAGTAAGATGTGACCCAAGGTCGGGTCGGGAAAGTGGGGTTTGAAAAGCCAGCGCCCGAGAGGTGAGCACTCTGACCATTAAAAATTGCCTGGTCAGCCCTGTTGGCATTAGGGGCGCCTCAGGCAGTAAGCAATAAACTTACTCCTCCCCAAAGAGGGGAGGCAAAGCCTGGGAGGGTGGACCTCCTAGAACTGCACAGGACAGACCCATAGACAGGCGTAAATCAAGCCCCGAAGGCAAAGGCAATACCAGTCTGTGGTGCAGTATCCATCCGAACAGATACTACACTTTGATCTTAGCCAAAAGGCCAAGTCATCTACTACTCATATAAATGGATAAACATTAACATTTTGGTAATTTCGATAGAAATTTATTTATCTTTTAAATAAGACTGTAAAGAAATGAAAAGAAAGAAGAAATCAAGCGATGGGGGGGGGGGGGTTTAACTTACAATTTAGAAACAGAAGTCTTCCCCCTAAAGAAAAGGCCGGAAAGACACATTTAAACACAAATGTGAAACATTTGTCCACTGGATCAAAAAAATCATCAAATTTAAAAACTATAAAAAAGAAAATGTTACATCTGGAGGGATATAAGGAGAGGAGAGAGAGCAAGCAGTCAGTCACTCTCGCCATCTCTTTTCTCGCTTATGCCTCGCTATCTATCTATATCTATCTATCTATCTATCTATCTATATATATATATTGAGCTTAAACTATTTCACTATAGGTTATATCCTCTAAAAGTATACTTTTAGTTTCATATTTTATATATATATATAATATATGTTTTTTGTTTATTATCTATGTACGTATATGTTTCGTCCTTTTTAATCGGGACTCATCAGCATAGAGATATAACTATTCACTGCTGGTTGCGTGATTCGAAACCCCGGGCTACGAGTATTTTACAACTCAAATCCCGACACCTAGAACCATTTGGCCACCGCTGGATAGCTAAATAAACAGTGATAATTTTAACACTTATTTCGGCGGCTTGATGTCATAAGAGCGTTCAACTTAATGAAAGGAACGATGCATATATAGCTAGCAACATCATGCTGTGTTAATACTACACTTACAGTGCCCATCTAGAGGGTTTTCTAGGGGCTACAAATAATAATATTTATTTTTTGTTTATTATCTATATATATATATATATATTTGACAAACGGGCAAAATATAAGTTTATTTCTTCTCAATACACCCCTAAACAATGTTTCAACCTGGTCTGCTATAATTTGAGGACTACATACATCAACTCATCTCTTTGCTTCTAATTTGCTGTGTAATTAAGGATGTTGGTATCTGACTCATTGATGCTGTCGATATGCCTTTAATTTAGTGTCTATACCCTGTGCTGACGATGAAATCTGGTAGTAATAATAAAAATACATGCTCTCTGAAACGATCGTACACAATTTTGTTTGTTGATTTCTTGGAACACAAATTGATCATGTAATTGGGTTTACACAAATCTATGCTATATATATATATATATATATATATATATATATATATAATATGTATAATGGATATAGTTTAATGGATATTGATTAAAAATTAAAATCTTTTGTTTTCTTACAGAAAAACTTCAACACAAATATGTTGATCTAAACGGTGATATTGTGTTGGTTGATTTGAACCGGGGTAACAATGGATTGGGAATAAGTTTGGCTGGGAACAAAGATCGCAGTAAAATGAGTGTTTACGTGGCTGGAGTACAACCAGGAAGTCCTGCTTTTAATGATGGACGTATAAGAGTCGGAGATGAACTACTTGAGGTCAGTAGAGATATATTTCTTTCTTTATTACAATATTTTTTTTTCCATCATTGCTACATTCAAATCTTTGATATAAAGAAACTTATTATATTTGTATCTTTCTTACAATATTTTTTTGCTATCATTGCTACATTCAAATCTTTGATATAAAGAAACCTATTAGTCAAAACATGAAAACTGTATCTACAGATAAATGATATTTTTTTTGTCAGTTCATTGGATTTAAGTAGATAGGAAACATCAGTGTACACAAATAATAATCATATTTAAATACAGGAAAAAAATAAGCTGAAATGTAGGCGAAATAGAAACAGCAACATTGCGGACAATGTAAATAAATTAAAAAAATACACTTCTCTCTAGATCAGCGTTTCTCAAACAGAATTTCCAGAAATCCTAAGATTATGCAAAATGGTCCCTAAGGGTTCTGCAAGAACAAGTGAGATAAGCTAATGCACTTTTGACTTTATACTTAATTTCATAAAATATGATATTACTAAATACATACAATATACTCTTGGTAATTCTAATGCAGACGTCATCATTATATCTAACCTATTATTAAAAAAAATATATAAAAATCATTGGAAATATATTCCGTGATGTCTGTACAGCACAGGTTTCATATTAGAGAAGTATGTTTCACTTTATCACAGGATATTTTGCCTTTATTTATATTATGTTTTTGCAAAATTGCTTGTAAAAGATAAATTAGAAACTGATGCAGCAATTATTTTTTTGATTCTGTTGACACTTACATTATATAGGATATTATATAGGATATTATATAGGATATTATATTTATATGATATTGGTTACTTTGTTTTTTTACATTTCAGTTTAGAATTTTTTGTTGTGTGAATGAAAACTTCTCGATGAAGCATTATAAATAAACAATATGAATTTTATTTTAATTTATTTTAAGCGTTGCACAAGGATAATAAGGTTGATAAATTCAGGACTATATTGGTATTAGAATATAAAAAATATGTGTAAATTGAATACAATATTGAAAAATGTATCCTGAAGTCTCAAAATTCACAGAAACTGAGGCATATAATCGCATGTAGAATTACGGAAATATCACGTGAAATGAATGTAGCACCTGAGTATACTTGTTATTTATCTTCCTCCCACAGCTGTAAGATGTGACACAAGGTCGGGAAAGTGGGATTTGAAAAGCCAGCACCCTCGAAAAGAGAGAGCACTCTGGTCTACAAAAAATTGCCTGGGCAGCCCCGTCGGAATTCCCTGGTAGAGATGCCTCAGGCGATTAGCAATAAACTAACCCCTTCTCAAAGGATGAGACGGCAAAGCCTGGGAGGGTGGACCTCCTAGAACTGCGCAGGACACACCCTAAGACCGGTGGAATTAAGGCCTGAAGGCCAAGACGATAGCGGTCTATAGGGTGTAGTATCCATCGGAACAGATACTACACTTTGATCTTAGCCAAAAGGCCAGCAACTGAGTATATTTATTTATACATTGCTGCTATCTTTCATCAAATCTTGTGTGTTTATAAGAACGTACACCGCATTTTTCTTCGTCACTTTTAAAATAGTCTAAATGTAAGATAAACTTAATGTCTAAATATAAAGAAGTGTTTTCAAGCTAATGATTTTTTTATTCGATTTACCAATCTCCCCACCATGAGGGGCGGATGTTACACAAGGTCGAGCTTAATGTGGGGTAGGCCATGAGCACCTCAAGGACGCCCATGGTCGAAATAGACTACCAATAAAAATTGCCTGAATCAAACCTGTTGGCATTCCCTGGCAGAGGTAGCTCAGCCGAATAAACCAGTCTTCCTCTTCAAAATGCAGTTATTTTTACCCTTTTTTTAAATAGGAATTCTAAAAATTATTTTTACTTTTCCATAATTTTTGATTTCACTAAAAAATAGATTAATAGAAAAAAAAATCAATGTATATTTATCAAAGGTACTGTTGTGGCCTTTGAATCTTTGTCAACACTGTTGTGTCCTTCAAAAGGGGTACAATCAACAAGGTGTAGAAGGTAGAAAAGGAGCATCCATGAGAAAGTCCAACAAGGAAAAAGGGATTAAAGGGATTCTATTACAACAGTTACATATATGCGAGAAACACACAGACAGCAATTATATGTAATTATGAAAACAATATTTATCGTGTTTCTTGTAAATTAGAATGTTTTTTTTTTGTTTTTTTTTTTAATTTTTGGAACTGTCAACGCGGAAGTAATTTCTGGACATAATTAAGGTTTATAGTCAAGTATTATGGTTTGTTTGTGCTTCTCTAGACCTGAAATAAACAGTATATATTGTTGGAGCCACTAACCTGGAGAATAACCAAATGTTCTAGTTTGGTTGTTAAATAAACAAAAACGAAATTTTGTTTATAATTTGTAACTCAAATGTTTATAAAATGTTGCATCTCTTTCTAGCTTCGGGTCGAACTTTGACCGACACTTTTCTGTTATATTCTAAATTTTAAAAGAAATTTATGTTTCTGACGCATGGTTGTAACTTTTATTTATTAATATATACATAAAAATGTGTATTTAAAAAAAAATTGGTGAATAACAAACATATTTTTAATATATATATATATTCTAAAAATTATATATATGTGAAATACTTTATATATATTCTAAAAATTATATATATATATATATATATAAAGTGGTGTACTAAAAGCGAACTTTTAGGAAAGGTAAAACCTATTGTGAAGAGTATACAGCTCAATATCCAGGATAGAGCAGGTAGATATGAAGAAGAATGGAAAGGAATTAGAGAAGCAAAAGCCAAATCAAATTTCAATTCAATTGCTCAGAGCAAGGTATATTTTTAGCAATCGGACATTTGTTTGCATTCGGGCAGAGTTTTGCCCTGTGTTTCTTTCCCTACAACTTTTATTTTATTTTTTCAAATTTTAAATCTTGGCCTTTGCTAACTTATCTATCCCAGCGACTTCCTCTGATAAGATTTTGATCTTTGAAAAGCCTGGCTTAAGGAAAATTTAACTTGAATAAATTGCCTTTCTGCGGAATATACCTTGCTCTGAGCAATTGAATTGAAATTTGATTTGGCTTTTGCTTCTCTAATTCCTTTCCATTCTTCTTCATATATATATATATATATATATATATATATATAAAATATTTTATATATATATATATATATAAAATATTTTACATATATATATATATATAAAATATTTTACATATATATATATATATAAAATATTTTACATATATATATATATATAAAATATTTTACATATATATATATATATAAAATATTTTACATATATATATATATATAAAATATTTTATATATATATATATATAAAATATTTTATATATATATATATATAAAATATTTTATATATATATATATATATATAAAATATTTTACATATATATATATATATATATAAAATATTTTACATATATATATATATATATATAAAATATTTTACATATATATATATATATATATATATAAAATATTTTACATATATATATATATATATATATATATAAAATATTTTACATATATATATATATATATATATATAAAATATTTTATATATATATATAAAATATTTTATATTTATTCTAAAAATTATATATGAAATATTTTATATATATTCTAAAAATTAATAATCTGTTAATAAATACACTAGCGGGACCCGTGTAAATTACACAAGATGATGTTTTTAATACTAATTATCTTGTTCCTAACCTATACATATTTGAATAAAATATAAGATTGGACTTGTATATTTATTTAAAAAAATGAACAATACATGAAACAATTTACAAAACTTTTTTATATACAATATTTCTAGTGAAGGTAATATTTGGACGACTAAACCTTACTTTATAAATGCTTTAGATTAAATTAAATTTGGCTTCAATTCATAAGTAGCATACAAAGATTCGGAAGGTCGTTGCTTTTGATGTAAGCATGACACACAAAATAACACACACGCTATCGTATTAATATGTGTCTTCCCGGTCGTCTCCTCCCTACCCCCCATGTTCGATGTAGAAAAAAAAAATCTTAAACGTTGGTTGAGACCGAACAATAAACCAGTCGGCCGACGTAAAAAACTGAAGTCAAAATCCTACGTCACTAACCATTGCTCCAAAGGGAAGTACTTGAAAATATTATGAAAATTAGGTGACTTGAATGCTTTTCCAAATCTAGGTGCAGCACGCATGCGCAGAGCTTTTGATGTAAGCGTGACACACAAACACACACGCTATCGTATTAATATATAGATAAAATAGCAACATTTTGTTTTTTTTAAATATTTATAAATTTCTGATAAATGTCTTGCCTAGAGAAAAATAACTGAATAATCAGCTAACTTCGAAAAAGAAAATATGTAGTCAAAATACTTTTATTATTAGTATTAACATCAGTCTTTTCATCGGTCTTCATGCTAATAACAGTATTTTGACTGTCTATTTTAAGTTTAAAAGTTAACATGCGAAAAGATGTTATTATTGATACAATATTATGAGAAAAGGGAAGAAGAAAAAAAAAGAATAGAAAATATTAAACTATGTATGATAATGATTCTCTTGAAATAATAAATGTGTGTTATATTAAGAAAAAAATTGTCTTCTTCTGTAAAAATAATTGTTAATATTAGCTAAATATTCTTTAAATAATTAAAAAGAGTGTCATTTTTGACTTCGTTTAAAATTCTAATGAGATGTGTATTAAAATTACTTTAAATTTAGGAAAAAATGCAAAGAGTAGTTTTTATAAACTGGTTAAATCAACGGGATGACAGAATTCGATTTCTGACAGGGTTATTTGATTTCATTTTGAAATAGGAAAAACCTAAATTTTTGACTGTCAGTGATACCAGATAATCAGCAATTATTTTTTCTTTTTTGCATTTTATCTTTGGTTATCAGACGATTTCATTTTTTTAAATGGTTGTGGAAGGTGATAACATACGTACAAATGGAAGGTGCAAGCATATTATTATACAGATATTTACTATTTTTTACTCTCACACAACAAATATAAGCTTAAAAATTCCAGAAGCCTCCACTCACTAAAAAAGAGCAGTGTGTGTGTGTGTGTGTGTATATATATATATATATAATTATTTTTATTTACACAGACATGTACAAAATCTGCAACACTAGCATGTCGATGTTATCGATCAACAGCTATTATAAACTGAGATCTCATCAGGCAGAGCTAGAATCCGATCTTAACCTTAGATCATATTTGATTCTTTCCAAATATTATCTAAGGTTATGATTGGATTCTAACTTTGCCTGATGAGATCTCAGTTTATAATAGCTGTTGATCGATAACATCGACATGCCAGTGTCGCAGATTTTGTACATGTCTGTGTAAATAAAAATAATCATATATAAAAGCTCTATTTGATATTGAGTACTTTTTATAAACCCGGTTGAAATTCTTTGGATTACTACCCTGTGGGTGTTTTACGTGGATTATTATTATTATATATATATATATATATATATATATATATATCCGTTCCGTCACATAAAAATTAGTGAGTACAAAACTGTCTGATGAATAAGGGAAAGGAAGTCAAACCCTGCTCTTCTGCCTTCACTCTATTTCCCTGAAACATTTCCGTTATTTTTTTCCTTTTCACTTTTTATACCGATTTATACGTTTTTTCTTTCTTTTTTCTTTTTCTTTTATCTTTTTCTTTTATCTTTTTCTTTTATCTTTTTTATTATCTTCCGTAAACGTCTTTGATGTTATCATTTGTTTTAATGTTTAGCCACAAGTTCAAATTCTTAGCTCTCATTCATTCATATATATATATATATATATAGTACGAAATATATACTTATGGCAAGTAAACTGCACAGAAACGTTTATTTCATTCTCGGGGGTAATCATCAGGCTAATTGCTCTACTAAGCTCTACTCACTGTTGAAGTAAATACTGAAAATATATATATGTAATATATTATACGAGTATACACCCTCCATCAAAAATTACGGTCTGGTGCTACCAGATCAGGCTGTCTGAAAATACCGGTTTCCTGACTTAAAATGCACCAAACATTGATGTTATTGTTTTTTTTTTCCTTCCCATTGCAAAACTCAATCATGTTCTGCAAAGCTAAAAACAAAAACAACAATTTTCCTCTACAAAACAACCAAACGAAACACCATGAATAAATATTTGAAGATATAAAGAACTTGAAGCATAAAAACTTTCACCAAAATAACCTGATTCAGCATTAAATAACCTGAAAAGAGTTGATATGTTGTAAAACAAAACGGCCAAACCAAATGTTACGGAAGAAAATTATGCTTTGCCAGTGTTCGCACTAATATTTATATAAAATATCTTTTTTTAAAAACTTTCCTGTTTTAGACGTTTTCTTTCCTTTGTCTTATATTTTTTTTCTTTTAACTTCATTAATTGAGATGTTATTTCATATGAATATTAGTGCGAACACTGGCGATGCATAATTTGTTTTTGACAAAAGGTGTACACTAGTAATGAATAAACAAAAAATATGGGAAGTGGTTGGATATTTTATTGAAATGTTTTTCTTTTGTTTTTTCCAGGTGAATGGACAAATTCTATTTGGCCGAAGCCATTTGAATGCCTCCGCTATTATAAAAGGACTTTCCCAGCCAATTCTAAAAGTTGTTTTACTTAGGTAATTGAATTTTATTCCTTGAATTTGTCTTTAAAATATAAATCCTAAACCAAAAAGGAGTTTTATTTGATTGACACCAGTGAAATTAGATCTCACTGATAATTTTTATTTTAAAAGGTTGAGGTAATTTTCATATCAGATTTTGTCATTTAATGATTTTGTTTGGAAAGAAATCAATTAATGTAATAGTTGGTACTGTTATAGATGTGACGCCTGATTTCCGTGACAACGATCGGGCATGTCGCGGAAGCTCCCGAGCGCTGACGGAATAATATCATTTTTTCTTTCTTTTATCTTATAAACACATTGACAAAATTTTACCCCCCCCCCCCCCAAAAAAAAAACATTATTTTCACAACAAAAAAAATGATTTTAATCTATGTATTTTTTCTTTTAATTTATTCGTCTTATATTATCGTCTGCCAGTATTCCAGTTAGAGCTTGGCAGTTTGAATGCAGGGCTTGGCTATCGCTAAGAATGGGAGCCCTAACCCTAACCCATTGTTCTTTCTTTCTTTGTTTTATGTTAGCAAGAAGAAAAAAAAGAAAAACAGTGAAACAAATGAAAAAGAAAACATTGACAAAATCTCCCCCCACCAAAAAAAAATTTCTCTCTACACATTTGATTGAAAATGGTTCATTTGACCCCCCCACCCTACAGTTTGTTCAGTTTTTATCTTTTTCTTTTTTCTTTGAATTTATCCATCTTATATTATCGCAAGTCTTCCATTAATGCTTGGCGTTTTTGTTTCGGCAACTCTCGGGCACTTCCGCGATCTGCCCAATCGTTGCCGACGCGAAGTCACGGAAATCAGGCGCGTCATCTATAACAGCACCTAATAGTTTATCTTCATTGATTTTGATGGAAAAAAAATGTAGTTTTGTTGATAAACACAAAACTCAAAATGATCATGCTGATGATGATTATCCATGTTATCGTCTTATTTCCTTTGGTCCGAGGTCTGACATTTTCTGCCAACCTGCAATCGCAGTCTTTAAGCTTGGTCTTGAGGATTGATTTTGTTCAAATTCTATTGTCTAAGATCCTTGTTGATGCTTTGCATCAAAGTTTTCTTGAACTGTCAAAAAAAAAAGTAATATTTTGTTTGAAATCTTCAAAAACTCTATTTTCTTGTGAATAAAACAACCCGCATGTGTCTGAAGCTAAACATACTTGAATAAATGACACCCTTGTGTTTAATATGATCCTGTAATACAATTATCCCTATCTAGATTTTTTTTCAATGGTGTACTCCACTTTGTATTCAATTACTTTTAATTTTAATGAGACACCATATGCAGTATGTTTGGGTATTCCGATTTGAATCCATCTTGATTTTCTTTGTATTTGTGTGAAATTGTTCAGTATTTTAAATATTTGGAAATCTTCATAAACTATGATTTTGTTTTTTTCTAATTTAAAATTACCAGTACCAGCATACTAGACGTACCCATGACCCGTTGACTCACAGACACCACCACTATTTAGTCTACTTTGATTTAATTTAAAAATTCATAAACTGTGATATCTTTTAAGACATTCTTGTATAATAACTAAAAATAATAAGACTCTTTACTTCTATATCATGATTATTATTAAATATTATTATTAAATATTATTATTATTAAATATTATTATTAATTATTATTATTATTAAGTCTTATTATTATTACATTGTTATTAAGTATTATTATTCTTTATTTTTTTATTACATTATTATTATTATCATAATACTTAATAATAATAATTATGTTATTATTATTAAGTATTATTATTAAGTATTATTCTTTATTTTTATTATTACATTATTATATATAAGTATTATTATTCTTTATTTTGCTTATATTGAAGTAAGACTTATTTCGCCATCTAGTTTACATATGTGTGTGTGGTATGTACAGACACATGCACATAAATTGAATGACGATGCTGAGAAAAGAGTCACTCTTTCTCTAAATGCTTACAGAGATATTAAGAAATATTAATGTTTGAATCAACATAGTAGGAGGGGTGAGAGAAATGCATAGATAGCTAAGAGAGAGACGGGGGACTTGTTCAGTTAATTATGAATTACGATTAATAAAAACAATTAAAACAGGGTTTCTTTGGGGTTTTTTTTTTTCAAACATACCTTAGTTCTGGGACTGGGTTATCTATATGTTAAATAGGAGCTATTGTTTACAGACTTCGATTATAAAATATACGCTTACAAAACAAATTAAACCAATTGTATACAAAAGAAGAACAGTTTCCGTATAAAATGACCCAACAGCTGTTGACATGCCGTAAAACCCAACAACCAACCTAATCATTCTGCTTTTCTTTTTGTTTTTTTTTTAGAAAATCTGGAATTGGATTAAATAAAGAATACGATTTTCATTTAGTTGTTAATTTAAACCTTATGGAACTTTGTAGAGGGGTTACAATAGATCCTTTCTTAAGATAAATAAAGTAATCACTTTTCTAACTTATTGATTTGGGCTGGTTGGGGGTGTTTTATTTTTTTTGTTTTCTTAGGAAGCTTAAACAGCTTTGCTTGTTACCTGAACATCTCTTCTTTGTTTATGTTCATCTATCTCTGTTTAAAAAGAAAGTTCTTTCTCTCAAATTTGGCTTTCTCTATTCAAAACCTCCCCGCACCCACCAGAAGAACATCCTAGCGCATAGATTGTCAGTATAAAACCAATTTGGAAACACATTGCCTTTGTCTTGGAGCAGAGCCAGCCATTAGCTTGTTAGAATCTTTATAAAGAATTTTTTTTATTTTTGGCTTGTAATCCCAAATCGTTCTGGGTAACTTCTAATTAATTCTACATTAAAATAACAGAAATGCTTCGTATATATTATTTGTCGAAGTCCTCTTTTGCTATATATGTTATGCTTCATCTGGTGGGGGTGCAGATGGTCTAATGCACAGATTCCCAACCGGTGTCCACATAGACCCCTGGGGGTTCACAATAGCTTTAAAAATTGTACTTGGGAGGCCCGTTGTGAGTAGTAAAGGGGTTCATATGGAAATTTGTTGAATATAGATATTAATGTGTATCACAATTATATTGTACATGTATAATAATAGTATAAAAAGAATATGTAATATAGATAAATACTGCTTTATTTGGTAGTCTGTATTGTAGATTCTGGTGCTACCAGATCAGGCTGTCTGAAGATACCAGCTTCCTGACTTAAAATGCACCAAACATTGATGCTATTGTTTTTTTCCTTTCCCTTTGCACAACTCAATCATGTTCTTTAAAGCTAAAAGCAAAAACATTTTTCCTCTACAAAAAAACTAAACCAAACATCATGAATAAACATTTGAAAATGTTTCTTGGCCTTTTGGCTAAGATCAAAGTGTAGTATCTGTTCTGATGGATACTACACCCTATAGACCGGTATCTTCTTAGCCTTCGGGTCTTGATTCTGCCGGTCTGTGGGTTTGTCCTGTGCAGTTCTAGGAGGTCCACCCTCCCAGGCTTTGCCTCTCCTCTTTGGGGTGGAGTAAGTTTATCGCTTACTGTCTGAGGCGCCCCTACTGGGGAATGCCGACAGAGCTGGCCAGGCATTTTTTGTAGACCAGAGTGCTCATCTTCTCGGGCGCTGGCTTTTCAAATCCCACTTTCCCGACCTTGTGTCACATCTTACCGCTGTGGGGGGGAAGATAAATCCATAAAAAACTTGAAGCATATAAACTTTTCCCAAAATGACCGAATTTGGCATTAAATAACCGAAAAGTGTTGATATGCCGTAAAACAAAACAACCAAAATTATCTGTATCGTAGAGCAAGGCTAGTCGACGTACGATCACAGCGTATGTGGCACTCAATCCATGCTATTTCTGAGCTTTTTAGTTATGACTATAACGAATTGATTTATTGTTAGTTTTTATTAACTTAGAAACAAATATTTGATTTAAAAAAAATTATATATGCACATATTGGGTCCACAGATGATGAAGTAGCTCTCAGGGGGTCCACAAGCAAAATAAGGTTGGGAACCCTAGTGTAAAGCTGACACCAACATAAACTATAGATTTTAGATTATTTCGACTATTCTCATCTTGATTGTTATATATATATATAGTAATTTATTTATTGCTTTTTTCATACGTAATGTTTTTTAATAATAGATACACAACACACATTATTTTTTAAACAATAATGTGAGAGAAAGAGAAGCAAAGAGACAGATACAGACATAGGTAGATAGAGAGGGGGAGAGAAAGAAAGAGAGAGTCAACAGATGGCGATTAGAACTAAGTCTTTTATTTAATCCACAGGGGTAGATCGTTCTTATTCCTTCAGCAGAAGTGTTAATTTATGTTTTTCGTAGTTATTATCTCCTGTAGTAAGGATTGAACCCTTCACCTCCAGAATACTTACCTGTCACAGGTAACGCTTACCTGGCTGGGATAAATCTTGACATAAGGGTCTAACTGGCTGGGTGTTTGACCCTTTTTGTCTGAATGAAGTTCGGTTTCATCCGAGAAGGTGCACCCTCTCAGGCATTACCACCTCTTTCAGGAATGGAGGGTATTACCGACTGCCTAAGGCATCCCTACCGGGGAATGCTGACAGATCTGTTCTTGACTATTTTTGTACCCAACCAGAGTGCCCGCTCATAGGGACTGGTTTTCCCCACCTTCCAGCCTTGTGCCACATCTTACTGCTGTGTAAAGCAAGTAAATACTACTTCTAGTAGACTGTCACTTAGTACTAATTATTAACCAACGCTATTAACCATTAGGACATACGTCCATGAATGTTGGGATCCTTAAACCTAATCTTGTTGAGATGTGTAGTATTACTACTTATTTCTATAGAATTAATTAATTATAATAATCAAGAGTAGAATAGTAATCCAAATAATACAAATCATCGATCCTCATCTCAAAAATTTCTAAGCGTAAACGATAGAATTGGCAAACTGAGTTACAATGCAATGTGAACAAACATCTTGCTGCCCAACTACCCACCCATATTGCCCCCTATCACAGTAACCCCTTATGCTTCAGTAGCAATATGTCTTGTTTAAGGTTAATAATATTTTTTAAAAGTTTTTTTTAAATAAAAAAAAAATAAGTAAACGTTGGATCTTATGTTTACTTATTTTTTTCTTTTAAAAAATTACTTTTATTAACTTTAAACAAGACATATTGCTACTGACGCATAGGGGGCAATCTGGGTGGGGAGTCGGGTAGCAAGATTTTTGTTCACATTCCATTTCTACATATTGGTGCTGTCGAATAAACAGGAAGCAGGAACAGAATTCCAAAAGCTATCAGAGTAGATAATCTTCCAGCATCTAGTGACCTTTACAGTGAAGGGGTGGGATTTCGCTGCTTGTTGGGGTATTTTCGTTTGGGAGATAGAAGTGCAGTACGTTTATCAAAGCACATTCCGTGGAAGTACTTATAAAACCCAGCACAGGGATGAAACTCTGTCAGGCAGAAGGCTTAGAGTAAAATAATTCAAAATATAGTCATATTTACAATTTTTTTAATTTTAAATAGGATTTTGAAAAAAATACATTTGACAGGAATGCAAGATCTCCACTTATTTTTAATCCAGAGAAAGCGAATTTCTGTTTTAATCGCTAGCGCCTCCCATGGATGTGAGTTCTCTGCTTTATGGTCAAAATTCGCTTTTTCTTTTTCTTTTTTCTTTTTATAAGAAAAAGCTGATTTCTGCAAAATCGGTAGAGCCTCACTGTTTTTTTAATTTTTTTTTTATTGCTATTTGGCTAAATTTTATTCATATTTTTACCCCCTCTCTTTCTCTCTCTCTCTCTCTTTCTCTCACTCGCTTTATCTTTCTTCTTTCTTTTTCTTTTCTTTTTCTCTCTTTCTTCTTACCGTCTTGTCTTGCCTTTCCCCCCCCCCTCTTTTATGACAGTTTTTTTAGAAAACTGGAAAATGTTAATTTTGCCGTAAAGGCTAAGACTTCAACAGATTCATGAAGAGGGTAGAGGAGTTAGATGACTTTTGTTTCATGAAAGAATGATTTTCTGTCTCTCCCCCCTCCTCCCTCCCCTTACATGTGCATTTAATTTTGACATTCTTAGTTGAAACTGATTGGAGTTGTTTAGGAAAAATTGTTTTTTGCACTGCCCTTTTCACACACACACTGGAGGGGGGGGGGGGTCATCTCTTGATTTCAGCATTTTTGCCATTGGCTATTCACATTCCTGGTTTTAATTTTCTTATTATTTTGATAAATATTTGATTAATAGACAAAATTTCAAAGTGCTAATTTAATGTGTATTTATAAAAGTTTTCACAGGTGAAAAACATAGACACAAGATTATATCTAATAGTTCTATTAATTCAGAGATATTGAAATATATATATATATATATATTTGTGTTATAGTGGAATAATTCCAGGAGGAAATCCGGGTATGAGAGCTCAATGTAGTAAACAGAGCAATAATAAAATATAATAACACGAAATCACATAATTGTCGATGCAATAATTTATTTCAACCGTTCGGTTTTTTCAAGCATCACTCAGACAATTACATTTTTGAGACTGATAGAAAATTGAATTTCCCTACTACAGTTCCAATACAATCATAGATGGTGGTAGTAGCAACAAATTTGATACATCTTTTATAGAGAGGGGGAAAATTTAAAACTTATATTTAACTATGGCGGGCGAAGGGGAGGGATCTTTAAGTTAATCAACTAAAAACTGCCATGTCAAAATTATGACACATACGACTTGGCGATATCAACCATATAGGCAATTTTACTCACGCGCATACACAAAACTAAATACGCAGACATCATATGCGCACTCACATACATAATCTCACTCGCACATTATCATAATCACATACGCAACTTTTATTCATCTCTAGCCAGAATGCGTCCGGCGAAACTCGTGTTCTCAAAATCGGTTAGAGAAAAGAAAGAAAAAAAGAGAAAGAAAGAAACAATTAACAGGCACAGAGAAGATATAGACAGACCGCGTGTCATAAATTCTCAGTCTGGGTTCCAAGAAAGGGAATCTAATTGAAATAAGATTACACGCACATACATATATGTATACATACAAATCCATACGCACATACACACACATATATACACATACACACCCACACATATACATATCTATACACATATACATATACACACATATATACATATATATATATATATATATACATATATATACATACATGAATACACCTATATATATCTCTGAATCTATTTGAAATATTGACTAAATGCATACGCATGTAGTTGTTCACACATGTAAACATACATACACATACATACATACACACATATATACATATACGCACATATACACACATATACATACGCACACATACATATATATCCACACACCTACACACAATATTTACATAACACTCTATATTCTTACTGATGTAATATGAGTTCTAAAAATTAGTCTTACCTTATTTATATTTTAGATTAATTTGATAATCTATTATTATAAATATCATGCGGGGGGGGGGGGGTTATCGTACCTAATGTTATTCAATTTGGTATCTTCACCGTTGTAATTCTAGAGGCCCATCGGATTACTAATTCAAGTCTAATAATGTCTATTGGTAATATTTGACATTTATACTTATATTAATTCAAAAACTAGTGTATTACCTGCAGAAAAAATTTTCATACCACTATCTTATTTTAATATATATATTATATATATTTATATATATATTATTTATATATATATATATATATATTAAACATCTTTTTAAGAAATTAATAATAAATGAGGCTAAAAAGCCTTTAAAAGCATGTGAAGTAACGCGCATGCATGCGAGATGTGTATTAACATAGAAAAGTTCATTTTTTTTTTTTTAAACATCTTTTTAAGAATTTAACAATAAATGAGGCTAAAATGCCTTTAGAAACATGTTCAGATGCAATATTTATTAATAAAATAAAAAAAACAAACTTCTATTCATACTCTGAAGATTCGAGGTTTCTCGCAAAATTATTAGTCAAAAGATCAAAGTGTAAAATGAAAAAAAAATCTATTCAGATTTTATTTTTTTAATTTTAATAAATATTGCATCTGAACATGCTTTTAAAGGCTCATTTATTATTAAATATATATATAACTTTTTAATTTAAGCAAAATTTTAAACCATAAAATAATTGTAGTGTTTAGATTTAGTTTATTTTTATTTGTTTATTTATTTTTTTTATTTTTAGGTCTGAAAATTACCTGGAACACATGGCAGTAAAACCCTTAAAATTGTTGCCTGCAACATCAGAAGTAAATATCAAGTTTTAATATTTTGTGAACTCTTTATTATTATATTATATCACATACTAGCTGGACCTGTCCCCCGGCATTGCCCAGGAGAAATGTAAATTAATGAATTAAAGAGTGTAAACATCCGATCGAACACAAATAGGTCACATTTTGGAATTGTTGCCGGATGAAAGGAGGAAGAAAAGAATGTAGGAATGAGGGAGACGCGGTTGTAGGAGTCTTCCTGCCAATCCCATGGTACCAGTATTTACTCAGAATTTTTCTTTTGGATTTAACACCCGCTCTATCTAAAATTAAAGAGGCCTATAGAGCCCTATTAAATTCCATTCCCTCCCGATTATCGTTGTTTAGAAATTCCATTGTTTTAGCGAGGATGTGAAAAAGGAAAAAAAAGAAGAAAGAAAAGAAAAAAGAAAAATGAGTATGCCTTCTGAGCACTACTGAAACACACAAATATAATTAAGGAGGCCTGCATAGCAGTAATAAATCATGTTTGCTTGAAGAAAAATGATGATATTCATAATAGATAAAGTACTACATATTACAGTATTTTTTTTCACAGAGCGGGTGTTATAAACTATATATATATATTAAAAATGTTATTTAAAAAAAATCAGTTTTGCAATAATGGAGGTCATTAAATTGCATAAACAAAGTACGAGGATGAAACACCAGCAGCTTGATAAATCGATCGATTCGAAATGGCTAAATGCTCAAATTAATTTTGCAGACTCTTCTGAGTTTGAATCCGTTTATATAGTGCAAAGAACGTCTGATTCGGAAATTGCAACCAATTAAGATTCAGAAAGGATGAAAAATATAAATAAAACTGTTAGGACACTGTTGTAAAGGTCATGATTGGCATAAATACGAAACTAACATAAAGGGAAGTAATCAGGTATTGACTATATACGAAAGTACGTATATAAGACGGGCAGTGATATCTGGACGAGCGAAGGGTAAACGTCTCTACTTCCTACCGGATCCCTGTTAAACACAAACCACTCGGCGTATTCTTAATTTAGTATGTCCTATGTAATTTAGGATATAACAGTGGCGAACGAGGATATTTTTTTTTTCTTAACAGAGATAAATTACCGTACTATTCAAGGATTTTTTTTTGAAGAAAATTTGCAAGGACGGCAAAAAAAAAAAAAAAAAAAAAAAGTCGACATGTGCGAATTTTACTACCTAAAGTAGTGAAAAGTACGGATTTCTTCGGTAAGAACTAATGGGAAAGTAAAAAAAAAATTGTACTCAAAACAATTTTAAGGTAAAGTGAACTTTATCTGTATGTTGATGAAAAAAATATTTGGGAAGCACAAGCTGAATTCGAAACCTGCACCGTGAGATTATGAATTTCAAAAGAAAAAAGTACGCTTACGATTTTTTTTTTCTTTAAACAATTCAGAAATTATTGTTATATTTTTTTTTCTCTCCCCCAAGTGCAGCCGTATTTTTGTGAAAAATAATTGTTCATTGCTTTGTCTAAAGTAATTGAAACCATTTGTTGTGCGAATTTTGGAAACGTTTTATTGTCTGAAATTATTTTGTGAAAAAGTTTTACCTGGTAAAAGACTGTTGCTAAATTGTATAAACTTTGTGAAACATTTATTTTTGCAAAAATTATGTTGCTAATTTACGAAAACGCATATTGACGAACTTTTTGTGAAATTATTGTTGTAAACTTTGGAAAGATATTTTGTACTGTAATTAAGCTAAAATGGAGCAATTGGCTGAGTTGACGAAAGCGTTAACTCTAAGTATACAGCAGCAACAACAACAACAGCTACTGCAGCAGCAAGAATGGACACAAAATACTTTAGAGGCACAACAAGAGCAAACAAAAATACTTCAACGCCAAATGTTAACGCAACAAAAGAATTTTGAAAAATTAATTCAAACGTCGACAGATGGGAAGAAAACTAATTTTTCTGCAGAGGGTATTTCAAATTCTTTGTCAGAATTTCACTACTCTCCCGATACTGGCGTTACATTTCCAGCATACTATAGAAGGTACGAAACAGTTTTTACAAAAAGATGTTCGGACTGGACCGACGAAGAAAAAGTTACGCTGTTACTACAAAAACTGGCGACGGACGAAAACACCAAGTATGCTAATTTAATTTTACCCAAAAAACCGGAGGAAGTGAATTTTGAAGAGACAATTAATACTTTATCTAGAATATTTGATAAAAGAGACAGCCTTTTTCATTCTAGATATAAATGTTTAAATTTACAGAAGTCGGAATCCGAAGACTATTTAGAATATGCATGTACTGTAAATTGCTTATGTGAATCATTTAAATTAAATGAAATTTTGGCAGATTTATTTAAATGTTTAATCTTTGTACAAGGACTCACAGCACTAAGGGACAAAGATGTCAGATCCCGGATCCTGACAATTATGGAGTCGGACCCGAATGTAACTTTACAAAAAGTAACCGAGGAGTGTCAACGTCTCATTAATATCAAAAGAGACAACACCCGCATTGAAGAAAAAAGCGTTTACAAGATACAACATGTAAAAAGGAAAAGGACCATACAAGACCCAGGAACAAAAGACTCCCAGAATGTACAAGGACCAAAGTTGTGAATGCTGCGGAAGTACAAGACACACCAAAAAGATCTGCTGGTTCAGGAATAGGATATGTTACGAATGTGGATTCAAAGGCCACAAGGGGACATATTGTAACCAGAAGAAAAAACGAAGGACCGACAAAGTTAATACGCTTCGCACAAGGAAAGAGAAAAGCTGCGAAAGGCGTAAATATGTCGATGTAAAGATAAATGGACATCCTGTATCATTACTCCTGGATAGTGGTGCGGACATTAGCATCATAGATGAAGATATCTGGAGAAGGATCGGTCGACCTGAACTAAGAGAAACCAGCAAGATGGCGAAGAGTGTGTGCGGCAAAAGGTTGGAATTCAAAGAAGAACTGAGGTGCAATGTGTCATTTGGTGGTCAAACACACAAGTCCAAAGTGTACATAGTACCAGGAAGGAACACAAGTCTATTTGGAGTGGATTGGATTGTCCTGTTCAACTTATGGGAACGACCGGTTAATTCTTTTTGTAATAGGTTGACCACAGAGAAATCAAACCAAATAGAAGGCTTCATGGACGATTTAAATGCAGAATTCCCAAAAGTTTTTGCCGAAAAACTTGGATACTGTGTGAAAACAGAAGCAAAATTTGAGGTGAAGAAAAATGCCACCTCAGTGTTCAAACCTAAAAGAAATGTACCTTTTTCATCGATGGACGCAATAGAGAAGGAGTTGGAGAGACTTCAACAATTAGACGTCATTGAAAAGGTTGACCACACGGATTGGGCAAGTCCGACGGTATATGTGAAGAAAAAGAATAACAAAATAAGAGTCTGCGCTGACTTTTCGACGGGCCTTAATGACTGTTTGCAGGACCACAATTACCCCCTTCCGTCGGCAGAAGATCTATTCTCAAAACTAAACGGAGGAAAATTTTTTTTCTAAAATAGACCTCTCGGATGCATACTTGCAAATCAAAGTCAATGACGAATGTTCAAAGTACCTGTGCATTAACACGCATAAGGGTATTTTTAAACTAAAAAGACTTCCGTTCGGATTAAAGGTCGCCCCTGCTGTTTCAACAGGTTATGGATACGATGTTCGCACGATTGGAATTTTCAATGGCATACCTTGACGATATCCTGATAAAGAGCAGAAATTTGCATGAACACAAGAAGCACGTCAGAAGTATTTAAGAGAATAGAGGAGTTTGGTTTCAGATTGAGCCCGGAGAAATGCGATTTCTTTATGGAAACGATCAGATACCTTGGTCAAATAATCGACAAAGAGGGACGAAGACCAGATCCACAACGGGCCGAAGCAATTGAAAAGACGCCTGCTCCAGACTCAGTACCGAAGCTACAATCATTTTTGGGATTGGTTCAATATTACGCGATATACATACCTAATGTGCATAATTTGAGAGCTCCTCTTAACGAGTTACTAAAAAAGGGTAGTAAATGGAGTTGGAATAAGGAATGTGAATCTGCCTTCCAAAAAATTAAGAAATGTCTACTATCAGACTTGGCATTAGCGCATTTTGATCCAGACAAGGAGTTAGTACTAGCAACGGACGCCAGTGATTACGGCGTTGGCGCTGCATTACTCCATAAGTATGAGGATGGAACAACAAAAGCAATCGCTCATGCATCAAGAACTTTGGTTGCAGCTGAGAAAAACTATAGTCAGATTGAAAAGGAGGCTCTGTCGATAATATTTGGAGTCAAAAAGTATAATCGATTTCTCCATGGACGGACCTTCACATTGCAAACAGACCATAAACCCTTGATTACGATATTTGGATCAAAGAAAGGCATTCCTAAGCATACTGCAAATCGACTACAGCGATGGGCTGTAACTCTCTTAAACTATCAGTTTAAGATGGAACATGTGTCATCGAAAAAGTTAGGACACGCGGATGCACTATCAAGGTTGATTCCAAAAAGAAACGAAAGTTTCGAAGAGACAGTAATTGCTGCTCTTAAAGATCAAAGCGAATGTACAAGTTCAATGTGTAATATGATACGTGAACTTCCAATAACCGTTGAAGAGATTAAAAGAGAAGCTGAAAAAGACATTTTCATAAAGAAAATGAAAACTCAATTAGGACTGAGGGAAAAAAGTAACAAAGTAGGACAAACTACATTTTTTTCAATTTGTGAAGGTGTACTTATGTATGCTGATAGAATCGTAATTCCACAGGCGTTACGAAGGAAAATATTAATGGAATTCCATACAGGTCATCCTGGCATTTCAAGAATGAAATCCTTAATTAGAGGATATGTATATTGGCCTGGTATGGACAAAGAAGTAGAAAACTGTGTCAAAGCATGCAAAGGATGTCAGTTAGCAGCCCGAGATCCGCCAGTAAAAACGACGCCATGGCCGAAAACGGACCTACCCTGGTCACGTCTACATATTGATTATGCCGGACCTCTGAATGGTTTTTTCTACTTAATTGTAGTAGATTCTTTCTCTAAATGGCCAGTGATATTTAAAACCAGACATCCAACTGCAAGGAACACTGTAAATGCACTTAACGAAATCTTTAGCCGTTTTGGTGTACCAAAAACCATAGTAAGTGACAATGGTACAGCATTTACAGGTCACGAATTTAAAGAATTCTGCAAATCGCTGAATATTCAACATATCACGACACCTGTTTACCATCCTAGGTCGAATGGGTTGGCAGAAAAATTTGTGGACACATTTAAACGGCCAATAAAGAAAAACCTGAATATGGACACAGATGAGCAAACTATACAAACATTTCTAGCAATCTACAGGGTAACCCCGAACCCAAATAATAATGTTAATTCATCCCCTGCAGAACTGATGTTTGCTAGAAAAATTAGATCTATCTTCGATAGACTTATACCTGAGAAGAAGAAAAGTTCTAAAGGAGAAAACTTGAAAGTTAAGTGCTATTCCTCAGGGGACAAAGTGTATTTTAAAAATTTTCAGAATGGAAAAAATCATTGGGTGGACGGTTTCATTATGAAAAGAATTGGGAACATGGTTTATACCATTCAAGGCCCAAGTTTTGTCTGTAAAAGACACATAAATCAAATCCGTCCCAGAATTTCGCAAAATACAGAAGAAATTCTAATGGAAACATTATGTGATACATTTGATATACCAAAGCCAGTATGTATACCTGAAACCATGAATGTATCCCCTGAACATACCATACGGGGTGAACAGAATTCCTTAGCGCAGGTAACGTAGCCCAGAAGGAAGAGCACCAGAAAAAGGAAAAGCATCAGGCGTTTAAGCCCTGATCCTAAAAGGAAACGGTATTAAAGCTAAAATCGGGAAGATTTCAGCTTCAGGGGAAGGTGTTGTAAAGGTCATGATTGGCATAAATACAAAACTAACATAAAGGGAAGTAATCAGGTATTGACTATATACGAAAGTACGTATATAAGACGGGCAGTGATATCTGGACGAGCGAAGGGTAAACGTCTCTACTTCCTACCGGATCCCTGTTAAACACAAACCACTCGGCGTATTCTTAATTTAGTATGTCCTATGTAATTTAGGATATAACAGACACCTAACGAAAAACGGAATTACCTCCCTTAAACCATTTCGGGAGTTAAGAGTTATCGCCCTTGGAAAAAGTGTTGACTGCCCAGAGAGAAAGATAAACAAAGATCACGGCATCAGACAGTGAATATAACAATCGCGTCCAACGGCCAAATTAACTCATTAATTCATTCTGTGTTCAGTTTTAATAAATCTGTTAAACGTTTCTCTTGATAGTTCGTCCATTTATTTACAGGTTAATTATTTATAATTAACCTAAATTATGAGGTTAAAAAAAAACGTTTTAAAAGGTGGATGGCAAAATTAAAAAAAAATTTTTTAAATAGGATTTTTTAAAGTTTCGTTTGCTATTGCATTTTTATTTCAATAAATATTTGATTAATAGTAAGTTTTAAAAAAAAATTTACTGTGTAATGACGATAATAAATTTATTAAAAAAATAACAATAAAATATTTGATTAATAGTTAATTACTAAAATGTCCTTTTTCAAAATCAATATGCAAATATCAGGATGTTTCATCGGATGTCCTGCTGGCTGAAAGCAGGTTCACGGCATTTCCACGAATAGTGGCGATGGAAAGGTGCTTATGAAGCCAAGTCATTTGATAGTTCTCAGTGATACATGTTCATGGTTTGTCACCAATTCTGTTACTGATGAGGATGTAAAAATGTCGACATAAGTCGCATCCCATATAAGCAACTTGCCATTTGCACAGGGAAACACTGTTGGGCTTTTTGCCGTCCCTTCTGTCAAGATCAACTGGTTCGAGGATTGTTGGGAAGCCAGCAATGTCTAAGGCCCAT
Organism: Sepiola atlantica; assembly: GCA_963556195.1. NCBI lineage: Eukaryota > Metazoa > Mollusca > Cephalopoda > Sepiida > Sepiolidae > Sepiola > Sepiola atlantica. The sequence goes on from OY744515.1 coordinate 93,653,751, forward strand.
CAGACGATCTTGTTTAGAGCGCTATTTCTAGGGAATCTGCTGGCACTCCTACATGAAAGGATGTGGAGTCTATATACGTCGACCATCAGACCGCAGCGGTAATTGTGTACTTATCAAAGCTACATTGAAGCAAGAAACTAATAAAAAAAACACACACATGTAAAGTTCTTTCATAATTTTATTAATAGAGATTAAAACATTACCATAACACAATTAGTTTTAGTTTTATAATAATTTTGTTCAATTAATAATAACTAGCGGGACCCGTGTAAATTACTCGGAGTGATGTTTTCAATACTAATTATTTTGTTCCTAACCTATACAGGTTTGAATAAAATATGGTAAGATTAGACGTGTATATTTATTTTTAAAAATGAACAATACATGAAATAATTTACAAGACTTCTTTATATACAATATTTCTAATGAAGGTAATATTTCGATGACTAAACCTTACTTTGTAAATGCTTTAGATTAAATTAAATTTGGTTCCAATTCATGAGTAGCAGACAAAGATTCGGAAGGTCGTCGCTTTTGATGTAAGCGTGACACACTAAATAACACACACGCTATCGTATTAATATGTGTCTTCCCGGTCGTCCCCTCCCTACCTCCCCCCTCGATGTAGAAAAAAAAATCTTTGAGGTTGGTTGGGATTGAACTATAAACCAGTCGGGCCGACGTCAAAAACTGACGTCAAAATCCTACGTCGCTAACTGTTTTGCCAAAGGGAAGTACTTGAAAATATTATGAAAATTAGGTGACTTGAATGCTTTTCACAATCTATATGCAGCACGCATGCGCAGAGCTTTTGATGTAAGCGTAACACATGAAAACACACGCTATCATATTTTATTAATATAGATTTACAATATTACTGTCTCAATATTAAATTAAAACAAAAGTATGTGTGTGCTTATTTGTAACTAAATATCAAAATTTTAAATCTTATATTAAAGAATATGTTTCTAATTTTATACTATTTTTATTCTAGAATTTGCATAATAATGTTATAAAGTATGATCGAACTTGACAAATAATCATACATAAGTATGCATAAGAATTAAAAAAAAATGTTTTTTAAATGCCACTTATTTTCTCTCTCTTTATTCTACATAATATTTTTATCCCTCTCTTTGATCACCATCATTTTTTGCCCCCCCCTTTTTTGTCTTGTTTAACATCTAATTTTTATGTTTCAGAATTTTTTTAGAAAAGGATTGATAATTTTTATTATTTGGATTACTAATATCATCTTGGTTGTTATATTCATGTTTAGGCCGCTGTAACTTCTGACTTTCGCTAGGTGCATCTATGTGGAATTTTAAACTTAAACTTTAATTTAGTCCATGAGAGTAGATTGTTGTTGTTCCATCAGCCATGACCGGGGAGTTCAATCCTTAGGCAATAATAACTAAGAATACCCTAAAAAAATCATGACATTTATACCCTGTCACAGTTCATGGAATCTACACTTGTGAATTAAATTAAGGGTTCCGTTTGAGATTCTGTATAGGTTCCCCAACTTAAAAAAGATACACTTGAAGAAGGTCAGAGGTTATATCTGTTGAAACATTGTGAATATAACAACCAACATGAGAATAGTAGTTCAACCACATCTTATCTTTACCATACTCATATTCTAATGTTTCCTCCATGTTAAAACCAACATTTTCTAAGATTTTACATATCTGAAGATGGCATACATTTTACCAAAACAAATGAATCAAATAAAGTTAATTTCTTAAAACTTTTTTTTCAACACTTACCAAAGCCAAAAGTCACTCAAGGATAAGGGTTAATGAGATGTATGGATTGTCAGTTGAAATATGAAGAATATTACGAGAGGATTGAACATGATTAATGGAATGAACAAAGTTTGATTACTTATGGGAACGGTTTATGGCAAGTATTTGTTGACATATAATTTGAAGACGGACATGTTGTAATTTGTAGAGAAGCAGTCCCATGCTAATGTGCTCCACAGATTGGAAGTTCTTGGAAAAAAACTCTGTTCATGGAAATTCTGTTTGATTTTAGGCACATGGAGGAAGAAAGAAAGTTGTTTTTTTTTCATTGTGATAGAAAAGACAAACTCTTGCTGTGAATATCTTTGCAAGGAATAAGCAGAGATTGGAGCTCAGTGAAACACTTTCCATAGAAATAACAAAAGAGTAGAGAGAGACTAGCAGCATATCTTCTATGAGAAAGGGTCTGTAGAGATCAAGCTTTTCTAGTCATTATTTATATAATAATTGTACACCATTATGGAATTCCAGTGATGAATATCAGATAAGTTAGTAATATGGAAATTTTAGATTTCCGCCTCCTCTTTTTGCATTTTAATTATCTTATTTACTTTTTTGTTTGTATTTGTATTTTTATTTGAATGAAACATTTTTTTCTATTTTCACTTTTGAAGCAAAATGAATCTTATCAACAAGAAGACAATGTCCATTCAGTTCAAGGGCCATCAAATATTGAGTTTAGGGAAACTATTCCAACTATGCTTCTTCAAGATGCTATTCAAGTTGTTGTAGTAAACAAGGTAGGTCAAACAAAAGAAAAAACATGTTGTATACTCGTTTATATAAAGATATATATAAACATAGTCATTCACATACAGGCTGTTTTGTTGTATCACAGCTCTTCAGTGTGGCTAGAGAGGCAATTACCTCAAGTCAAGATCATAACTCAACCATATTTTTTACAGTCAGTTATTCTAACTATTAGGTCATCCGCACCAAGACACGAAAAGGTGAAATCTTAGCGTTTATATCGACATGTACAAAAATCTCATCAGGCCAAAGGAGGGGGGGGGGGCTGATCCAACACTCAGGTGTTCATATTGGGAAAGAATGAAAAGAAAGGCTTTCTTTTCATTCTTTCACAATATGAACATCTGAGTGCTGGATCAGACTTTTTTTCCCCCTGCCTGATGAGATTTTTGTACATGTCTGTATAAATAAAAAGAATTATATATATATATATATATATATATATATATATATATATATTATAATGTAAACATGCAATAGGCGACATGTTTAGTGGGCTACATAGTTGCAATGCATGCGAATATCAGACTTGCTGCAAGTGAGAGATATTTCACTAAGAAAGGAGAAACCAGCCAAGAAATAGAAAATATCTCTGATTTGAAGTGGACCACCCAGAATTCAATTTGTCTACTTGAGAAAATGATGTAACTTCAGATACAAGGTTTTCTGTTGTGGTTATGACCCACTTGAGTCTTGCCAAAAATAATGGCCCGGCAAGATACACGTCTCTCTACGCATTAGGTTTTTTATTTTCATAGATAAGGCTTGCCATTATCTCAAGTGGTCTTTTGGGGGTGATCCCGATGATATATATATATATATATATCAGTAGTGGGCATCTCGTGGTCAATATGATTTTCTGGGGTCTGACAGTCAATTGGTTTTTAGGTGGCCCTCGGAAACAGATTGTCTGTTTGTGTTCTGTTGGATTTGTTTTGATTTGATTGGCTAAGAATTTACATTTGCAAGTCTGTTGTTCTGTTATAGCACTGACCGAGACCACATTGACACTGCGACCTGTGTCGGAATCAAAAAACAATTTTGGACCAGCACAGCGAGCGGACGATCACGAACACACACAGACACCCGTTCATAATAAGATGATATTATTTTTAGTATTTACTTCAACAGTTCTCAATGCATGAGTAAAGCTTAGTAGTAGTATAAAAACATTCTTATGGCAAGTGAGCTACACAGAACTGTTGTTTCATCTCCAAAGGAATTTTGTCAGTCTAAATGCTTGGATTTACATTCTACAATCCCTTTTATAAGCAAGCTGTACCCACTGTAACCTCCAAACAATTAAAATCATTGATTTTATTCCACCACTTCCTACCTATTTATCACCATCAGACAATAAATTTTCAATCTTAGACGAATACATGGACACGAAGATTTATATATGTATACATTTGAATGTGAGCTCAAACGTTTGAGCTTGCATTCAAATGTATACAGATGCGTTGAATAGAAATACATTTTTGGCGATCAGATTTACCCGTAAACTATGGTAAAATGTTAAGTCCCTTTTAAATATTTGTTATTGTTATAAAGCTCTATCCGAAAGGATATTGAATCCTTTTGTGTGCGCAGGATCTGCTTAAAGTAAATAAATAATTTATTTTTAAAAACAAGTAATTTGCGTTGTGCAGGTTTTCTAAATATTTTATAAAAAACAAATATTCTCTTTATTATTGCCATTTCGCCAACGTTTCCAATGTGTGACTTTTCAATATATATATATATGTATATATATATATGTGTGTGTATGTATGTATGTGTTACGGCAACCTAACAAAACAAAATCGAGTTATTTCCCTTGGACCAAAGAATCGAGTTATCACCCTTGGATAAAAGAATAGTCGTCTGCCTGGACAGGAAAACATAAACAGAACGGCTGTCATGAAAACAAGCATCTCGCGTTCAGCAGTTTTCTACATTTCAATTTAATCAGTGTGTTTGTTAAATAAATCTGTTAAGGTTTCTACTTCGTACTTCCTTCATTTTTTGAATTGTAATTGAACCGATAACGTATAAACATCAAGACAACAGTATGTATAAAAGAATAATATGAAAAACATATAAATGTTCATATCTTTTCTCTTTTTTTTTCTTATTTGTTGACGTATAGGAATACAGAATGTTCTTTGAATACAATCTTTTTTCTAATATATATATATATATATATATATATAATTATTTAATAACCAGGTTTTTATTTATCCCTTTCTCTCAAATCCATTCTTATCACTTCGTCCCATGTTTTTCTTGGTCTTCTCCTGCCAACTGACCCTGCTACCTCAATTGTTCTACATCTACTAACTCCAAATCTGTCATCAATTCTTTCAACGTTGTCATACCATTGAAGTCTCCTGTTCTGCATACATTTCTCTATACTGTCCAGATTTAATCTTCCTTTGAGGTCATCAGAACTAAGCCTGTTTTTAACACTCACATTACACATCTATCATATCATTCTCATATCATTTCTCTCTATGCAACACATATCCTCAACCCTCACTGGCCAGGTTTCACTTCCATACATCACACTGCGTACATATGCCTGATAGACTCTTCCCTTGGTCGACAGTGGTAACGCTCTGCTGGTTAGTAATGGCAGAAGTTCCCCGAACTTACTTCATCCTCTCCTAACTTTTGCAATCCACTAGCCCCTGCTCTTTCCCGTGCTCAAATTGTATCACCAAGATAACAAAACAGACGAGTCAAACTAACGCCATCTTGTGTGCATCATTTTCTTTCATCAAAGTTTTGTTTTGAATTATTAAATTAGGTTTTATTTTTCATATTTTAATTTGAAAAATGTTTTAAGCTGATGACTTTTTAATCAAAGGTAGCTCATTATTGAATTCTTCTTTTTTCTTCCTATAACATTTTATAGGGATCCTCTGGCCTTGGGTTTACAACAATGGAAGATAAAACAAAATCTGGAGTGTATATAAAGTCAATTATTCCAGGAAGCGCCGTTGCTCAAGTAAGTTTCGTATCAATTTCGAAAAGGCCATCTTTTTTTTTTTTTTCTTATTTCTACACATGTTGATTCTAATTATTTTACTCAAATTACTAAAAACGCCATTTTTATCTGTTTTTGTTTATTTAAGAAATATCTTTTTTTATAGGGAAATCTATTGAGTGTGGGAGACAAAATTTTGGAAATAGACAGACATTCTTTGGAACATGTTGATTATGCTAAAGTAAGTAAAAATTATATATGTCATTTTTTGGTAATGATTTTATTGGAAATAATTTATGGCAATTATGAAATATGATTTGGAATTTACTTGGATAGAATAAATAGAAAAATACTGTATCTACTTAATTTATTTAGAATTATTATTTACATATCTCTTTAGATCTGGAGAAAATGTTATGATTATATTTTCTAAAGAGTGTATCATTTTTATTTCCTTTGAAAATTAGGAATATTTGCTACTTCGTTTTTACTTTCTTGTAGTGGCCACATGTTTGAGTTCTTTTGAAAACACAGTCACAATGCTGTGTTTTCTTCAGTACACATGAGGTCAGAATAAAAAGGGACAAAAGACAATAATGAAGACATGTTTGGATTTTTATGTATACACATTTATTCTCACAGAGATAGTTTGTTAAAGATGAACGTAAAAGGGACATATGAAACATAATACATAAGATGAGATGAAAATTACAGACGCAGTTACTAACGGAAAGACTATGTTAAAAGTTGTCTCAAACAGAATTGAAATGCATGTATTGCCAGGGTAAACAGAGAGACAATGAATAATGGGAACGTATATCTGTTATATTGCACCTTACCGTGGGTGTATAAATCATATACCCGTGTCCTCATTGTGAACCCAGGTTGTTGACAAAATGCAGGCGGACTGATCTTCTCATCATCGTCGGTGATGTGAAACTCAAGTTGCTTTTCGACTGTTGATAAAACCACGTGGACGCCAGTATTCAGTTTTTTAACAGGATTTATTTAAAACAGAAACAGAAAACACATTGACTTCTTATGCGTAATAGGGAGAGAGGGAGAAAGAGAGAGAAATAGATTGCTCGTCTCATTACACTTTGCTACATTGTACGCGACTGTCCCCACCCTCGCTGGGGCTCCGGAAACAGCAATGTTTCGCTTCCGCTTGTTTCAGTTGTCAGCCAGAAGGAGACCGAAGACCTCTCGACTGGAAATCATGTGGTTTCATCGACTTTCGCTTTTAGGTCACCTCTCACCTTTAGGTGTCACTCAAACCCTTCACCCTCCCCCTTTGCTATCAAACATAGCTGCAACCAGTAAAGGGAGTCTCAAGACGACTGCAACCCTGAAAAGCGATCTGATGGGAATCGTCAAAGCCCGAAAATGGAAAAATATCTGGTTCTAAATTCGCACATGGATGAAGTTATTTATCTCCTCAAAAGGTTAGACACAAGGTGAAGTGGGGATTGAAAAGCTAATGCACTCTAGCCTACAAAAAATGCCTGAGCAGCTCTGTCGGCATTCCCCGATAGGGGATCCCTGAGCGATTAACAATATGAGCTCTTCTCAAAGAGAGAAAGTAAAGAGTGGATCTCCTAGAACTGCACAGAAGCACACGTGAGCCCGACAGAAGCGGGTCCACCTGACGTCAAAATGGTCCGGTCTTTGTTGGAAAGATGTAGTGCAGACTAGGGAAGAAGTCGGCTCAACCTGACCAGCGTGAATGCCGTTGCAACAACAACTGTTCTTCTCTGTCTATTATGTTTACTTTTTCCCACAAGGGTAAATGGTTTCCATTTTCCCTCCATATATGGTCCACCATACCCGACTTTTCAATTTCTTCACTTATTACGACTTTCCGATATATTTTTTTGTCTTACTTTTAATGGGTGGCAAAAATGTGAATAGATGAGAATAATCTAAATTATCTGGAAAAAAAAAAAAAATTCATAACCAAGTAGTTTTTTTCTCAACTTAAATTATTTACTCGTTTCATAAAACTTTCACCATCTTGCTTGCCACTGTATGAGATTACGGCAGGATGAAACACTTAGTACTTTAACATTTGAAGCATCAAAAATAATGTTTGCAGAATAATGAACGCTTTGTTTTGTTGTAATCTCATTCAGAAGCAAGATGATGACACCCGTAATCTTAATTTAAAAGATTTCTTTATACTAATCTGTCACCACTTATTAAAGCCAAAAAGCCACTCGAGGATACGGGTTAATAGGATTGTCAGTTGGATGATGAACAATACTATGAGAGGATTGGAAAGAATAGAATTTGATTAATTAAGACGACGGCTCAACAAGTCTTTGTTGACATTGGACTTGAAGATCGCCATATTGTAGTCAGCAGGGAAGCAGTCTCGTAGTGTTGTGTTCCACAGATGGGAAGTTCTTGGAAAGAAACTTTGTTCATGGGAATTCCGTTTGCTGTTGGGTACATGGAGGAAGATAGAGAAGTTTTTTTGCAGTGGCGGTTGAGAAACGAGTTCTTGCTGTGAATGTTTTACGGGGGAGGGGGGGGGGAATCAGTCGAGCACCTTCCATGGAAACATTGATAGAGTAGAGAAAGATTAGTACCGTCTCTTCTGTGAGAAAGAGATAGTAGTGGAGGAGGATCATCCTGTATACAAGATGGCTAAAAATAGTGGAACATAATAAGTAATGTGTTACGAATTTAAAAATTTGCTTTATTTTACTTTAACTTTTTGGTTGTCTCTGATTGTCATTGGTTTCGATAATGTGTTTATTGAGTTTCTTTGACTTGTTTTAGGCGATGGATATCTTAAAGAAAACACAAGGAAAAGTAAAATTAAAAGTTCAAAAACAGCGATCTTACCAGAAAAATGACATTTCTCTTAATCTTGGTAATATTGAAGGTGAGTTTTATATTTTATTAATCTAACTGATGAATAATAAAAAAAAAATAGCTCGTTATCATTAGAAAACTTGGCGGAGAAAATATAAATAATTCTCATCTCTTTAGTAACAGATTAGGTAAAAACGCTGTTCCCGACTCATGTAATTTGATCTGAAAGACGACATGCGTTAATTCAAAAGTTTGGATGGAGAAAAGTAAGATGAAGTAGAAAAAAGTAATCTTTTAGTTAGTTATATAAAAATATTTTATTTAAAACCATTAAAATATTGTATTTAAAACCATTAAAATATTGTATTTAAAACCATTAAAATGTTTTATTTAAAACCATTAAAATGTTTTATTTAAAACCATTAAAATGTTTTATTTAAAACCATTAAAATGTTTTATTTAAAACCATTGTATTTAAAACCATTATGATATTGTATTTAAAACCATTATGATAGTGTATTTAAAACCATTATGATATTGTATTTAAAATCATTAAAATATTGTATTTAAAACCATTATATTGTATTTAAAACCATTATGATATTGTATTTAAAACCATTAAAATGTCTTATTTAAAACCACTAAGATATTTTATTTAAAACCACTAAGATATTTTATTTAAAACCACTAAGATATTTTATTTAAAACCACTAAGATATTTTATTTAAAACCACTAAGATATTTTTTATTTAAAACCACTAAGATATTTTTTATTTAAAACCACTAAGATATTTTTTATTTAAAACCACTAAGATATTTTTTATTTAAAACCACTAAGATATTTTTTATTTAAAACCACTAAGATATTTTTTATTTAAAACCACTAAGATATTTTTTATTTAAAACCACTAAGATATTTTTTATTTAAAACTATTACGATATTTTTTATTTAAAACTATTACGATATTTTTTATTTAAAACTATTACGATATTTCATTTAAAACAATTAAGATATTTAAGTCTTTAAAAATAAATATATAAAAATATTTGTTTCAAATTCTATTTTCACAACATCAAAATTATTTTTTTTAAACAATGAAAACATTTTAAAGTCTTAAAAACATTTTTGTTTTAATTCTTATATAGTTTTTTACAACATAATTTGGTGAACATGTCTTAAATATTTTGATTGTTTTAAATAAAATATTTTAATTGTTTTAAATAAAATATTTTGATTGTTTTAAATAAAATATCTTGATTGTTTTAAATAAAATATTTTAATTGTTTTAAATAAAATATCTTGATTGTTTTAAATAAAATATTTTTATATAACTCACTAAAAGATTTTACTTCTTTTTGCTTCATCTTTTCTTCATTCCAACTTTTAAACTAGTGCATGTTGTCTTACATGAGTCGGTCGGGAAATGTGTTTACCACAGATTAATTCCAGATAAATTATTTGTAATTTAATTTGTTTATTATTTATTTATTGAAATATATAACAGTGATGAAAGTGTTCCAGGTTTTCAGATTTAAGCATATGCAAGATACAATCGAAATGTTCAAATCGAAAGAGAAAAGAAGCTGAAGAAAGAAGACTTGAAGATCAAAGAGATCTCTAAAAAGTTAACTAAAATTACAATTCATAATGTTGTTCTCTTGACTGTTATTCTTACAAAAGATTAAAAAGAAAATAATGATAAAGCAGCAAAAACTATAATAGCTGAAAAAGTTTAAGAAAACTAATAAAAAGTCAAACGTAAATAGATTAAACCTTCAACCCCAGAAGACTGTATTATTTCGATTGCTGTTTTTATCTCGGATGTTATTCTCACAACAATGCAGCTGATGTAACCTCCGACCTTCTTCAGATGCGTCTTGTCAAACTCAGGAATCTGTATGGAATTTTTTGAACGGAACCCTTAATTCACAGGGGTAGATTTTTTTGTTTCATCAGCCATAACGGAGTAGAAGTCATAAGTAATTCTTAATTATATTCGTAATATTGCCTGTACTGAGGATTGAACCTTCAACCCCAGAAGACTGTCATTTAGAACTGATTATTACTTTGCACTTTCTCTGTTGCGTCACAGCTCATGTGAACAATTTTAGTATGAATTTTAGGAGCCGTAAACTTATTCTTGTTTTTAGATGAGTAGTGTTACTACTTATTACAACTTATTACTATATATATATTATTTATATATTTCTGTCAAGACTGACTCTTTTCTCATTTGGCTGATACTTTTTTATTAAAGACATTTGTGTATCTTTAATTTTAGGTGATTCTACCACTGATCCTGTATTATTAGCTAACAAAACATCAGGTCCACCTTCCGACCCTTTAACTTGTCCCATTCTGCCTGGAAATGAAACTTATCTGGAAATTGATAAAGGTCGATCTGGACTTGGCTTGAGTATTGTCGGTGGTGCTGATACGTTACTGGTAAATATGCGTTTTGCGTTCATCCTCTTTTATGAAATTCAGTTTTTGTTCGTCTCCAAACCTAAAACAAAACTATTTACTCCAAAGGTTACATTACTGGCATGCTTCCATCAAGTCCATCTTTCGCTTCTTTTTATGACAAACAATATGAGAGACGTTCCCGAACAACAAACTATATGCACATCAACTGATGAAGATCAGAATTAGCTAGTAATCCTCGGATTCACTCATACAATTAAAAGCATCGGCCACAAATATAGATAATTCATTTATTTCTTTAAAGGTTATTGAATATTCTTCAATCGTTTCATAGTTTTACCATTGTAGAATAAAAATAAAAAACAACATAAAACAAATGTTTTGTGATATGTTAACACACCTGTTCCCATTAGATCACCGAAGTTAAGCGACGTTTGTTGTAAAGTGATTATTTCTGAAACGTTACTTCGTCGCTCGTCTGGTGCGTACTGAGAATGACACGTTGCACACAATGAGTATTTATTTATTTACCAAATGGTTCAAGGGGAGCAACTCCCAAATTCAAAGCGGCAACACTACATCCCTCCTCACCTAACAAACAGTCAGATTTTGTTATATATATATATATATATATATATATATACATAGTCCACGTGTGTGTGTAGGGTTACCGTCCATAAGTTCATAGTTCGATATGTACAATGTGCGTGGAAGGTCTCTGTGGATCCGCTCTGATTTCAAGAGTGGGGGGGGGCCCCTTAAAGTACATATTTCGCTGAATTAAATAGTTGATTCGACTTGTTGTCTTAGTCGAAAAGGACTTTCTTTTTTTTTCTAAGACAGAATAGAAACTTTACTCACTTATTTATCTATCTGATATAATCCTCGAGCCGTATTGGTGAGAGTAGCTTCCGCATTGGCTTGCGTCTTACCACTGGTGGGTTATGTTTTGGTGTTGTCGGTATGGGTGGCACTCGTGTCTGGAGTCTGGGTTTTCCTGTTGTGGATGTGAGTATAACTCATCTTCAGAGTTTGATTCTACACCTTCTCCGGGAGAGCTATCTGGATTTATTTGCTTAAAGATAGAGGAATTTCGAGTGATTTGGTAATCTCCTCTTTGTGCTGTCACCATGCTACCCTTTATACCGATAATCGTCAGTTGTTTGGGGTCGAACGGTGGGGATAGCTTGCTGAGACGTTTCTGCCTAACAAGTACTTTGTCACCTAAGCAAAGGGAAGAGACCTTTGTTTTTCTTTTTGTGTCGGCATAGGTCTTCATTTTCTTTTTCCCTCGTGCATCATTCTCTGCTATGTGGGTGTGAATCAACTTTGGGTTCTTTCAGTTCAGGTATGCCGATTTTCATCTTCCTTCCAGTAAGGGCTTTGAATGGAGATATTTTGGTTGTACTGTGGGGAGGTGGCCCTGTATTGCCTTAGAAAATGAATTGGGTTTTCACAGTGGTTTAGGATTCTCATGAACCATTCAACCTCTCCATTCGCCTCTGGCCACACAAGAGTAACTCTTCTGTGGCGGAATCCTGCTTGGGTGGCAAAATCCTTGAATTCCTGCCCTTGGAAGGGGGGACAATTGTCAGACTTTACAATATCGGGGTATCCTTGTCTGGCAAAGATTGCGTTGAGGCAGGGAATGACCACTCTTGCTGATGTCGAGGGGGGTATCTCTACTTCTGGGAATCTGCTGTAGTCGTCGATGGCGACTAGCACATAATCTCCAGATGGGAAAGGACCTGTGAAGTCCAGGGAAATTTCAGTTCATGGGGTAGCAGGGAGTGGTGTGATGCGTATGGGCTCACGGTGTGACGATGTCAAGTTGGAAGCTTGGCAAGGGATGCAGTTGCGCACTGTCTCCTCCACCAGCTTGTCAATTCCATGGAACCAGACCTTTTCACTCATTAGTTGCTTCGTCTTTACAACGCCCTGGTGTGTGCGGTGGGCTATGTCTACGGTTCTCTTCTGCAGGGTGGACGGACCACCAGGCGGTGACCTCGAAGGATGAGACCATCATGTGCAGATAGTTCATCTTTGACATGTGTTGGACTGGATATCTGCGGGTCGTTCCATGATGGACTTCGGTATAGCATGGTGAGTCACGTATCTTATATATGCCTCAGCCGAATTGTCTTTCTTGGGTTTGTGGTGAGGATGTTGGCTGAGGTAGTCGGCGGGGTTCTGGTCATCTTTTCTCGGCTGGTATACCAAGCTATACTCATATGGCATGAGGCGTAGGCGCCAGCGTTCAATTCTGGACGAGGCTGGTTTGAGACTTTTTACAATACCAAGAAGTGGTTTGTGGTCAGTCGTGATGGTGAACCTTGACCCATACAAATAAAGATGAAAATGCTCAGCAGCGTATACAACGGTTAGCATTTCTCTCTCCATCTGCGAGTATCGCTGTTCCACATCTGTGAGAGCACGGCTGGCATAACACAAGACTTTCCCGTCTTGTGTAAGCATTGCCCCTAGTCCAACGGGGCTCGCGTCTACCAGGATATTTGTCTCCTTGTTCCGATCGAAGTAGACCATAACTCCAGCTCCAGTCAGGGCCTTTTTTAATTTTATCACTGCCCTCTCTTCTGTCTTTGACGACCTCCATTCTCTGTCTTTTCTTGTGAGTTGTCGGAGTGGCTCGGTGACAGTGGCATAGTGCGGGATGAACCTGGCCACATATTGGACCATGCCCAGGAATGAGCGCACTTCTCCAACATTGGTGGGCGATTTGCAGTTTGCAATTACTGCAATTTTGTCTGGGTCTGGTGACATCCCTTTTTCGCTGAAGGTATGTCCAAAAAAGTGATGTTTCACCAAGAAAAGGCACTTTTTCCTGTTTAGCCTGGCCCCGGCATTTTGTAGACGTTCCAGCGTGGACCTCAAACTGGCATCATGTGAGGCTTGGTCACATTCGTAGACGATAATGTCGTCTGAGAAGTTTTTGACTCCTGGAATGCCCCTCTAAAGATCCGCAATGGCCTTTTGAAATATTTCAGAAGCTGCATTTACTCCGAACAACAGTCTCTTGTATCAGAATAGTCCAGCATGTGTGGTGAACGTGGTGATGTATCTGCTGGACTCCCCCAGCTCTAATTGGTGGTACGCGCTCGACATGTCTAGCTTGCTGAACACCTTTGAGTGGTTTAAATCTGCAAATAAGTCGTCCATGGTCGGCATGGGATATTTGACTCTTTGAATAGCTTTGTTTGCTTTTCGCATATCTATGCAGATTCGCACGCCACTCGGTTTTTTGGGGACTATCACCACGGGACTTATCCAGGGGGTAGGCCCAGTAACATCCTCAATCACGTCCATCTCCTTGAGGCGTTTTAGTTCCGACTCAATGTCCTTCCTCACGTGGAAAGGTATTCTCCATTGTCTCTGTGTCACTGGTGGGACCGAAGTATCGATGTGCAGCTTAACAGTGGGTCCAGAAATCTTTCCCATCTTTCCGTCAAATAATGAGGGGAATTCACCCGGGATAGATGTTGTCACATTGAACGTAAAATTAAAGGATATCATACCCAGTGCCTCAGCAGAGTGAGCACTGAGTATATTTTGTAGATCGTGTCCGAACAAGGAGTTTTCATTGTCGATGACAAACATTTTTGCTTTGCAGCGTCTTCCTTTAAATTCAATGGGGGTAGTGATGAATCTACGTTCTGGCATGGCTTTCCTGGATCGATAGGCAAATATCTGTGTAGCAGTGCTGTGTATTTTCAGCCTGTACTGAAGACTGTCGTATGTGTGTCCAGACATTATATTTACACTGGCACCGGTATCCAAAACGAAGGTCACTGGGGAGTCATTAACGAGAATGGTGGCTGTGGGTGTTTTTGTCGACGTGAGAGCTTTTACTGTGTAGACAGACTCATCACTCGACGTAGAAAGGGATTCAATATTATTTCGATATGAGTAGGAAATTTGTCTTACCGGTTTTGAATTGCACACTTTTGCGAAGTGGTTCTTTTTCCGGCAGTTCCTACATTCTTGTCCCTTAGCAGGACACGTCACATGTGTTGCTGAGTATCCACAGTAGTGGCAGACATGTCCGGCGTCTTTGCCACATGGCTGGGTCCTCGGAGTAAACTGGCGATTACTGCCTTGTGTGTGTCCGTAGTTGCATTTTTCGTCGGTATTTCTTTTCTCTTTTTCTCTGCGTGTGTACGGCCTGCGGTCTCCTTTATTATTATGGGACGACAGGGCACAAAACACCTCTTCTCGCTTGATGTCTGCGGCTCGTGTGCGAGCTAATTCAATTGCTCTAGCCTCGTCTAACACTTGTTTGAGTTGTCTCGTAGTGCCCTTCGTCTGACCTTAGAGGATGAACAGCCCTGTACGATCTGTGCGAGTATTTTCGATCCATGTCTGTGAAATCGCACATGGACGCTAGAGTCCTCGGTCTTGCATGGAACGAGTCTAGAGTTTCGTCAACATTCTGCGATGCGCGTCGAAATTTGAAGATCTCATAAGACATATTTCTTTGCAGTGTGAAATAGTCGGTCAGTGACTTCTTTGCTATTTCGTAGGGGTTTGGTATTTTTGATCCATCCGATTCGACGGTTGCACGACGCCTTTTTGTATCTCCGTAAAGTTGTGGAAGATATCGAAAACTTTGTCTCCGGCAAAATAAAGCAGACACGCTTTCTTCTTACCGTCATCTTGAATATCTAAAGCTACGATTAGATTCTCAAGTTTGTCCAACCACTTTTGCCAGCAATTTTCATTAGTGCTCGGATTTTCGTGGACACTAAAACTTGGAAAAGGGGGGGGGGTTAATAAAAACGTGAGCTCATATGTTCGAATACTCTGTCGCCAGTTGTTGTGAAGTGATTATTCCTGAAACGTAAGAAACAATACACAAACAAAGGGAAAGATCAAAAGGACGCAACACGATGTTACTTCACTACAACGTTCAGCCTGGTCAGTACTAAATGGGTGACCATTTGGGAATATCAAGTGCTGTATCTACTCTCCGCTTGGCATTGTTTCCAGTCGTCCTGGACTTCTCCTTGCCATTAGAATCAAGCAGTGCTTATTCAGGAGAGGTGTGGTTGGGATTGTGCAACCCTTGCTTCACAGTTACATGCACAGCTACCCTTACAGGGGGTATCCATTGTCTCTCAAGACAGAACAGAGGCCATGATGAAATGTATATAAAACCATAAGCTTATAATTTGAACATGAAATAATGTGCATATGACACATAAGGGTTTTTTTTAAAGAGTTTGGTATTCCTGAAGAAGTCCTTAAATGTTGAAGAAAAAGAGGAGACAAGGGGAACTTGGAATTAACGGGAAGTTTAGAATGGTTAGATGGAGTGACTCTTTGGGGTGTATTTTTTTTTTTTTTTTTTGTTTTACTAATGAGTCGCCAGCCTATAAAGCTACTCCATGATAAGGGTTACTGAAATAAATGGATTGTCAGTTGAATGATGAAGAATATTATGAGAGGATTGAAAATGGTGAATGGACTGTTCCTTAATATCTTTAATGTCTTTGTATCTGCAGCTACAACACATACCATAAAAATACAATCATATAAATGTAAATATGAGTTATGTGAGCAAAAATCTTGGCTGCTTCACCACGACAATTCACCTGCTCACAATGCTTTGAGTATCCAGCAGTTCTTGGCTGAGAAGAAAATCGTCATACTGAACAACCTTTCTACTCATCTGATCCTGCCTCGTGTGACTTTTGTCTTTTTCCTAAGTTCAAGGAGATCATCAATGGAGACCGTTTTCAAGGCATGGAGAGCATCGCATAAGAATCTTTCCAACAATATATAAGATTGTGACAGAGAAGGATGGGAAAGTGCGTTAGGCTCTAGGAAGATTAATTTGTGAAGAGAGAGAGAGGGGAGGGGGCACATAGTTTATTTGGAATTGAAATAAATTGTTTGACACCAGTCCCATTACTTTTCAGACACACATCGTTTTTCTTTTGATTCGGGTTAGTTTGTAAAACTGCAAATTTTCTTTGGAGTGGCACACTCTTGTTCATAAGAAATACATTAACAGGATGTTAGGGAAAATTTGACACTTTTTAGAAAGGAAAGAAAAAACATATCTTGACCAATAATTGATGTAAAGTGCATCTCCTAGGGGATTTTTTGCTGAATACAGCTGAAAGAAGCCTGCAGGAGGGGACCTGATCCTAGAGGATGCGGCCTTAACGATGTCCTTCAAAAGACGCCTGAACGCCAGTTTGATCCTGGCAATCAGCTCATCCATCGTGTTGCAGGCAGTATGTGTGGTGTCTTTTTCAACTGCACTCCATATACATAATAGTCCATGAAGTTAAAATCAGACGAGTTAAGGGAACCAGATGTGTCGGACTGGTAAAGTCGTGTAAGTTCTCTGACAGCCACTTCTGGATTTTCCCGGAGGTGTGACACGGAGTCTTGCTGCCAAGTGTATAACCTTCTCGCAGCCACCCTCTTCACTCAGCACTTGACAATAGTGGACAGCAACTCATTATAGCTATTTTGGCCATTGCTGGAAACCCAGTCAAAGACTATCACAGTTTGAAGGAACTTGGTTGTTATAACGCGCAAGATTTTGTGTGGATTATAATCCACACAAAGTCCTCGCACCCTGTTGTTCTGTGCATTGTGCAACTGGTTCTAGCAGAAGTTATTCCCATCTGAAAAGAACCAGAGCATCCCCGGCTCGACTGGATGTTTGATCTTATTGAGGAGGTTCTTGGTTTTCATAAAGCAGTTCTCTTGGGTCTTGGTGGTGCATAGTTTTCCCTTGCGACTCTTGTATAAGGAGTAGCGAAGATCCTCATTCAGCGCTTTTTTTCATAGTTGTCACTCTGACACCCGTCTTTCTCACTAAGGTACGCATTGCCTGGATCTTGCCACACCTTTTTTTTTTGCAGCTTCTAGACAAATTTTACAATATAAACACCACAACTTGTCTAATTGGGTCTCTTTCGAGGTGCACTGCGAAGGGTCTCTGGAGAACTCTGTTTATTTTAGCATCTCTTACAGGCGTTTCTCAGTTTGCATTGACTTTTTAATTTGACATAGGCTTGTTAGATTTTGGGTTTAAAACGATTTTCATTGGTTGAAAAATATTGAGTAAACACGTTCCTGTGAAAACTCCCTTGCTTTTGGAAGTGAAGAGGAAAGCGTATCAAAACATACCGGAGAAAGAAAGAGAGTGGCTATACAAGCCATTCGCTTTTTGGCGTTCATTTGAATCGCATCTCGATCCACCACAACAGCTCTGTGCCGAACTTTGTCCTCTTGGGGAGACAAGTTTATATACCTTTGGTTAAAACCTCTACTAATTATTAAATAACTATAATATTTAGTTTCATAAGTAAAACAATTCTTTTCAATATTAACTTTGTTTAATGCTGCCATTACTAACCAGCAGAGCGTTACCACTGTTTACCAAGGGAAGAGTCTATCGGGTATGTGTATGCAGTGTGATGATGTATAGAAGGTAAACCTAGCCAATGAACGTTGAAAACATGTGTTGCATAGGAGAGGAATGATATGAGAATGATACGATCGATCTGTAATCTGAGTCTAAAAGACAGGCTTAGATCTGATGACCTCGGAGGAAGATTAAATCTGGGCAGTATAGAGAAATGTGTGCAGAACAGAAGACTTCAATGGTATGGCCATGTTGAAAGAATTGATGAGAGATTTTGGGTTAGTAGGTGTAGAACAGTTGAGGTAGCAGTGTCTGTTGGCAGGATAAGGCCAGGAAAACATGGAAGGAAGTAATAAGGATGGACTTGAGAGAAAGAGGGATAAATATAGATTTGGCTAGAGATGGGTTAGTTTTTGAAGTTCATTTCTAAAAGCCATCCAACACATGCCAATATGTAAAATGAATGTTAAACCGAATATGATGATGAATAGCGTATTTATTATTTTCTTCCAAAAGTGCTTACTTCTTTCTGAATTTTTTTTCCTCCCCAAAACTTTTTAAATTGTAAAAGTTCATTTTTTAAAAGCATTAAATTATTTAAGGTATTGAAATGTTTACCAGTTTATAATCATATTAAAGAATATATAATTTCTAAATTTCAGAGATCAATTATCATCCATGAAGTATATGCTGATGGTGCAGCTCATCGAGATGGCAGATTAATGGCAGGAGACCAAATTCTTGTGGTAGGAATGCATTTTATATCAGTTTGTTGTTACGGTGATCAAATTCTTCATCTATCTATATACTACCAGTGATGCTGATAGCTTTTTAAATAAGTGAGTCCTAGAACCCACAAATTTGATTTTAATGAGTCCCCAGCCCCCCCCCCCTCCACTAGAGGAATTTGTTACGATTCCTGGAATAAGATGAGAAAAACAAAACATTTAATAAATAAAAAAAATAGTTCTTATATTTTTTGTTTTCTCCTACATAAATCGAATAACATTACAAATTAAATTATTCAGTTACAAAGAAAATGGTAGACTGTCTTTATAGCTAGTTTGAAATGGTGGGGGGAATAATAAAGATAGAAACCGGGAGATAGAAAACCCACACCCCTGACGGGTTTTTCTATGTATATCATTATTTATATAAAAATTGACTTGCGTCTTTGGGACGCATTGGTAATATTTTACTGTGTTCGTTTAGATTTTTATGTATTACTCGGTGAAATACTACTGTATATAAAACAGACATCATTTGCTTAAAGGAGTTTGATCAAAGAAGGGCAGCAGGACGGTGAGCAGGAAATGTGTGTACCCACTGAATTATCTTTGCAAAAATTTTTCTTGGTTTTGATACTTAGTCATCTAACAGGATGAAGAGACTGGAATAATCCAATGTCATATTTCTTCTAATTCAGATCAAATTCAGAATTATATTTATAAGAAATAATCTCGTTTTTAGCTAAAGTTTAAAAAAGATCTCTTTTATTTCATTTTTTTTATGATACAATCTAAAATGATTTATTCAATGTCATTTCTTTTTTGTCATGTTTTTACATCACAGAAGTTAAATTATTCTATATCAATAAAAACTTTATTTTTTATAATAAAAAAAAAAATTAGGGTTGTTAAAGGGTTTCAGTAACTTTTTTTTTTAACAGGTCAACGATGAAAACTTGAAAGATGCTACACACGAAAATGCCATCCAGATCCTTCGACAGACACCAACTATAGTAAAAATGGTGGTGTACCGAGAGGATCAGTTAACAAAAGAAGAAGATATCTATGATATCTTCACTGTGGAATTGGTTAAAAAACCTGGTAAAGGACTTGGTCTTAGCATTGTTGGAAAACGAAATGATGTTGGAGTTTATATATCAGATATCGTAAGTCAATTTTCAAACCATTTCATCAGTGTAATTATTTGAAGGAAATATAAGTGGTGATAATTTTCATGCAACTGATTTTAATGAATGCACAAATATTCAATAATTTCAACATTAATTTTAGTTTAATCTATAATGTTTGATCCAGATGATGTGAATATTTCAGGTCCGAGGTGGTGTCTCGGAGGCAGACGGTCGACTCATGCAAGGTGACCAGATATTGGCTGTGAATGATGAGGATATGAGAAGAGCAACTCAAGATCATGCCGCAGCAGTTTTGAAGGTTCGTTGTTATAGAATTATTCTATTCTTGTCACCGTGGTTACGGTTAGGGTTTTGCATTAATATTTTTAGATATATGTTGGCAAAATTACCTTGGGGGTGAAATGAACAGGATATTACCATCCTAGTGGCTCCAGCAAGACAGATGCCACCTGTATGAGTGGAAAAATAACATCAGATGGCTGCAGCAAAACAGGGATGCCACCTGGAGAATTATGTCCAGTGATTAAAACAAAAAGAAAGTAGCTGTCTGCATAAAACAGAAAGAAATGCATCTGTTTGCTAAATAATCCATATGTAATTGAAGGGAAGTGTGACTACAAGAAGTTGTGTAGGCGACATGCCAGAAAAGACATGGCAACATTGTGCTATGTAGGTGAAATGCCAGAAAAAACATGGCAACATTGTGCTACGTAGGTGACATGCCAGAAAAGACATGGCAACATTGTGCTACGTAGGTGACATGCCAGAAAAGACATGGCAACATTGTGCTACGTAGGTAACATGCCAGAAAAGACATGGCAACATTGTGCTACGTAGGTGACATGCCAGAAAAGACATGGCAACATTGTGCTACGTAGGTGACATGCCAGAAAAGACATGGCAACATTGTGCTACGTAGGTAACATGCCAGAAAAGACATGGCAACATTGTGCTACGTAGGTGACATGCCAGAAAAGACATGGCAACATTGTGCTACGTAGGTAACATGCCAGAAAAGACATGGCAACATTGTGCTACGTAGGTGACATGCCAGAAAAGACATGGCAACATTGTGCTACGTAGGTGACATGCCAGAAAAGACATGGCAACATTGTGCTACGTAGGTGACATGCCAGAAAAGACATGGCAACATTGTGCTACGTAGGTGACATGCCAGAAAAGACATGGCAACATTGTGCTACGTAGGTGACATGCCAGAAAAGACATGGCAACATTGTGCTATGTAGGTGAAATGCCAGAAAAGACATGGCAACATTGTGCTACGTAGGTGACATGCCAGAAAAGACATGGCAACATTGTGCTACGTAGGTGACATGCCAGAAAAGACATGGCAACATTGTGCTACGTAGGTGACATGCCAGAAAAGACATGGCAACATTGTGCTATGTAGGTGACATGCCAGAAAAGACATGGCAACATTGTGCTACGTAGGTGACATGCCAGAAAAGACATGGCAACATTGTGCTACGTAGGTGACATGCCAGAAAAGACATGGCAACATTGTGCTACGTAGGTGACATGCCAGAAGGGGTGTGACAATTTGAGTCTGTGTAGATGTCCAAAAATACTGGCTAGAGATAAATTAAGGTTTTGTCTTCCATCAATTTCTATTTGTGCACTCGAAATGTCTATGATTAACTCACTAGAGTCATTTGTCGCAACTCGAACAATAAAGGTATACCATTATATTTTCATACACACATCATCTTTCTTCTAAGCACAGAAGCAAAATACTATACCATGGTGGACCTACACTTTATGGATTGTGAAGCTTAGAATGTTATGAGGTTTCTTTCTAGCCACCAACAATCATGCAACATCCAACAAGATTTAAAACTTTGCCGCCCTTGCTGATGGCAAGCTTCGAAAAATTTAGAACACAATTTACCTGCTTAAGAGCAAGAGTTTTCTCTCTGCCTTGTGCGAATATTTTTGAAGAAATCTTTAAAAATATTTGCACATAGCAGAAAGTATTTTGAGATAAAGAAATCGAAACACTTGAGAAAGGGGTGATATCCCCGAAATATTGTGATATTCTGGTTACACACATATGGCTCAGTGCCTGAGGGAAAAAGATTTTTCTATTAAGTTTTAATTTAATCACGTGTACCATGTGAATAAATTAAAACATTTTTTTTTTCATTGAAAAATATCCATTAACTTCTGAGTATTTAAAATTTAAAACTGTAATTTTATCAACCTTTTTTTTTTTTTAGTATCTCATTCTGGGATTCTATTGTATCCGAGATCCGATGTTTCTCTCTTTTATTCATAATATTTTTAATAGAAAAGACTGAATATTGTTTTTTTTTTTTTTTTTTTTAATTTATTTATTTTTATTTATTTATTTATTTTTTCAGACATTGATGGGGAAAGTAGTATTGACAATTGGCCGATTAAAAGCTGGCTCCCGATCGTCGTCACATCACAACTCGAGCTCGGGAGGCATTCGCAAGTCAGAGTCTCATACTAGTGGCAAGTCCAAGGGGAAACATAGTAGAGGTTAGTATTAATTTTGCAATTGCAGACTTTGAATTCTCAAAAGAATTATTTTCTATTACATGTGATTCAATATGAATTTGGTTCATGTACACATCAATTTATAAATTGTAGAATTGTTTAGATTTTCGACCGTTTTTGTCTTTATAAAAATTTTCTTACTTTGACGTAATCTTTTTGATTATATAGATAACCTCACGTTCTTTGGATGAAGACCGGCCTTTGATATTGGCTAGTAGTGGTTTGTTTTACTTGACCCCCTCCCCCCCCCTCCTGATCTCTTTTGTTCCACAATGTTGTCAAGTTGCTCGCTTTCATTGCCTGTTACTTGTTTCGATAGTGGAAAATTTGTTGGTATGTTAAAAAAGCTAATTATGCATGGACCTACTGTTGAGTTGTTTTTTTTTTTTTTTTTTTTTTTTTTTTGGTTTATCTGGAAGCATTATGTTTAATAGGAATTATCTCCCCTTAAGCATGGGAAGAGGGACAAGAACAATCCCCCTCTTTATATTAAATGATGGGTTCAGTTCAAAATTTTCAGAAAGTTGCCAACTGTGGCAGGATTCTGAAAAATTTTATGGCTGTGTTACAGCGACTGAAATAGTGTGGTGATAAACTATTAAGATGGTGGCATCAGTCCAATTTTAAATCTCTTGGGCATCTCTTATTTTAATCAATAATTGTTTTAATTAATAATCCCATTTCAACTTTTAATGATTTCTTTTATAAATACATATATCTATGTATATCTAGAGGTAGTAGGAGAAATAATGGTTTCCACTTAGGGTAAAAGCATTACTCTTTGTAATTAGAATAGAGTTCTCTCGATAACCAGTAGCGTGAATGTAAATGAAAAACATAATCACTATAATTTCCCTTAGTCTCAGTCAGGTGAGCATAATAATGTAGAGGTAAAATCACAGCTTTAAGTGATTTGACAATTGGGTTTTGTAATCTCAGCGTAAATAAAAAAAACAATCGCCACATTTAGTCACATTTAAAAGCTGTGAAACAGTAAAACAAGTGTTCACCATTGTATTTCTGTTATAGTCGTCCACATATAGATAATAAAAAGCCCCCAAATTAAGTAAAAATTGCGAGTTTCATCCCTTGGATTGTCGAACACTCTCAACGGCTTACTATGTAGCTGTTATAATGGCTGTAGCAACAAAAGCGTCAGTTGAGTCAAAGGTAACTTGAGTCTGGGGTTCGAACAGTGCAGCCAGCAGAAGTTATCTAGCCACACTGATGATTCTGGAAAGATGAAACCTATATGTATGTGAATATTAAAAAATATTGTATATATATATATATATATATATATATATATATATTAATAATGGAGTTTATGTATCTGTCTAAAGCCGAAACTCCATCAGAGTAGTATGACTATTTACTAAGTCCGCCAGCTCATTATATACTACTACAAAAACCGCCGTAAACACTATGCGCATTTTTCAATTTACATAATCAATTGCTTTTCAACTTCTAATAAATTAGTATTCGCAAATATACACTCATAATTGTTTTCTTCAGATTTACACATGTATTTATGCTATTTTGCTCGCTAATAATCTTACTTATAAATTATAATTATTTCTTTTATTATTTACATATATATATATGAAATGAGTTACATAGTTATTCCATCTATGTCCAACTGATTGAACAGCGAACGTTAATCCATTGAAACGATTACCTCCCTCCGCCAAATCAGTATGGATGCAAGACGAGCGCGTAATTTAAAATGTAAACAAAACGCTGGCATTTACCGTGTTACTTTAACTTATGCTGTTAAGCTTTTATTTACAAACTGTTCCTATTATTCCATATTTTATTTATTAAAATAAAAGATGTGATTTTTTTTTCTTTTCCGTCAACAAAAAAACAAAATAAATGATTTTAGAATCAAATTGTTTAATTAAAAAAAGGTCATTAAACAAACACACACACACATTCTAACGAATTTAATTTAGGTAAATTTTCTTTCTGAGATCATTTACATAACTAATCATGTTCACTGTATTTGATTTTTTGGTGCTTTTACACTATAGGACCGGCACTAACTTTGACTCTGTTGTTAGGGTCAGGGTCAAAGTGGGGGTTAGGGTTTGGGTCAGGATCAAAGTCAGCACGGGTCCTACAGTAAAAGAGTACAGATTTTTTACCTTTCTTCCGATTCGAAAAATACTGTTCGCTGTATTTAGTTTTTTAAATTGTTGATTTTAACAATTTTATTGAATCAAATTGTTTAATTAAAATAAAAATTACTATTTAAAAAAACACACACATTGTAATGAATTTAATTTACGTAAACTTCTTCTCGAGAGCATTTAACTAACTAATCGTGTTCGCTGTATTTGATTTTTTTACTATTTTTCTTTTTGTTTTTTCCTTTTTCATTAGAAATATTTATATGTATGGGGGGAGGATAAAAAAAAATTGGGGCGGTCAAAAAAATTTTTTTGGTTTTCTTTTCTTAACTAAAAATATTCCTGTTGAGGTGGGGGGGTCCAAAAATGTTTTTTTTTTTTTTTGTTTTTTTTTTTTTGTTTTTTTTTTTTTGTTTTTTTTTAATTAAAAATATTTCTATTTATGGGGAAGGGTAATACAAAAATCGGGGTGGGGTCGAAATTTTTTAAAATTTATTTTCATCTAAAAATATTCTTGGTCATAAACAAAGAATATCAACGTTTAACCACCCAAGAAATATGACTGAGGCTCCATCGGTTTACACGTCAGCATTCATTTCTGACGCGGCAGCCTAGCAAAAATATGCGACTGGAGGGAGCATATATTTGCTAGTATATATAATGTTTAATATTGGAATTTATTTCTGACAGTATATTATGCAAAACAATCGTCACATCTCGCCACACTGAAGAGCTGTGATACAACAAAACTGTTTGTGAATAAAATTTATGTATAGATATATAGTTCACTATTGTATTTTTCTTATAGTCATCCACATATATATGTATATGTTTAACATTGAAATTTATTTCTGACTATATTATGTATTACGCTGCTTTTTTTTTTTGTTGATGCTCATGTTTGCATGGGTGATATCATTAAATAAATGATTAATTTAGTCAGCTGGGCTGTTTGCTCCCAGCTCCACCCATTAAATTAATAATTGTTTAATTATATCACTCACACAAACATTAGTATCAACAAAAACATAACGTAATACATAATATATATATGTTTTTCAAGATGGGTGGTTTAAGCCATGATGATACTTTTCGCATGAAAATAAAATATCCAGAAAAAAATTCAACTTTATCAAAGCAAGTTTATTTCTAAAGAGATTTACGAAAGAATACAACCTATCAGCTCTCAAAGGCCTAGAATGTATGGCTTACCCAAGGTTCACAAACCCTACATTCCTTTACGGCTATTCTATCAATGTTGGGTTCTGCACAACACGAACTTGGAAAATAAGCCTGTACTTATTTTTTATTTGGCCTTTGATTCCTTTCAATTTGTGTCTTATATATACAAATTATCTCTCTCAAAGGATACCAAGTTCTTGGCTTCCTTTAACATTAATAGTCTGAAAAAAAGAGTCAGTCTTTGTTTAAATGCTCACAAAGACATAAAGAAATATTAGAGAGTGGTTGAAGCAACATAGTGAGAGGGAGCGAGAGAAATACATAGCAAGCTAAGAGGGAGATGAGTGACTTATTCAGTTAATTATAAATTATGGCTAATTAGAACAATTAAAACAGAATTATTTTCAAACATAACTCAATCCTAGAACTAAGGTATATATTTTAGCATATATTTTATGTTATTAAAGTATATAGGAAAACAGTCTTAGGCAAATGAATGTTGATTAACATTTAGTATAATAATGGATATCATTTTTTCTCTCTTAATTATTACATAATTACTGAATTAAATATGCTATTTGTTGTCATTATTTTAATGATTATATTTTTTCAATTTCTGATAAATCTTTTGCTAAGCATTTAAACCTACTTTGAATTGACTTGTCTCTCCTGCTTTCCTCTCTTTTTCAACAGGTGGTCTCCCCTCCTCCAAAAGCTACTAATAATAAATGAACTCTTGCCGCCGCAAGCGTTGTGATATACTAATCTTTCCCTATCGATGAACGAATCACCCTAAACATGACATTTATATTCATTTTTTTCAAAGCAAATTTCAGATTCTTATTTCCTTTTAAGAGTTCTTAAAAGAAACTTCCAATAAACAAAAACAAAATAATTTTAAAAAAAGATCCAGATCTATATTTATTAATATAAACATTTTTTTTTCCACAAAGAAATTTTTAGTTACTTCCAAAAAAAAAAAAAATATATATATATCTTCAAATTACAAGCAGCCAAATTGACTGCAGTTGTTCATGACTCACATCCTCGGACCCATTCACTGCCTTTAGCTATTTAAACCCAGCCCCTTACAGAGCAGACAGATTCTTTCAACTTAGTAGAAAACTGGAATAGTTTACGAATACAAGGTTAGGAACATTACATTTTTAATGTTGTGTTTTCTCAAAATTACTGACTTCTTATTGTATGAGCATCTATATTTCTTAACCTTTTCTCTGGATGTTTGCTTGAAGTTTTTGTATGATTCAAATATATATGTAGATTTATGCATGTTTAGATTATTTTAAAAATATTGTTTTTTTGTGATGAGGACGGCATGCGTTTGTGGACATTGAAAATGTTCTGATGAATTTTATTGTGTATAATTTATTGACTGAAGATTATAATTTTGGCAATGCTAAAATAATGTTTAAAGTGAGAAACTGATTTATTTTTGAAATTTTAATAATTATGGAAGAAATATCTTCTTTTTTTTTTTTTAAAGTAGATTAAGTTTTGAAATATAATTTTTTTAACATTTGAAACTAATTTTTGACTTATTTTTATATTTCAACATTGGTTTGTGTATTTCTTTTAGGAGCATAACATTTTAAAAGACAAATATTATTTTTTTGTTGTGCCTGGAAGTTAAAAATGTTTTTGTCTATTAAAAAAAGATCAGTATTAAAATTTCCTTTTGTATTGAACATTTAAAGAATCTTTCCAGTCTTGATTATTTATATAAAATAAACAATTAATATAAACTTTATAGAAATCGTAAAACAAATTCTGCTCGACACTATTTTCAAACGCCTTATCACATAAAACCATTAAATTCAATGATTTTGTTTTTGCTTAGTTTTACAAAAAATGTTTAACTTTCTTAGTGCGGATACCATCTAATAGCAGACGGTATTATATGCAAAATTGGTTTTATCTGCAATATAACACACAACAGCACAAATATACGCAATTAAGCAATTGACTAATATGTGCATGAGAAAATGACAATTTTCCATGAGCGGATGGTCAACATTATTATAAATTCAAGATGTCCGCCATCACAATATGCAAATTAGTCAAATTTTACAATTTATTTTTATAGTCTTACTTATATGCTACAAATGTCATATACATTGTTTGGGCATACAATGAAAGGTTAAGCTTACAGAGTCGTTTTAAAAATAGGTATTAAAAATCATTTTTCTACAAAAAAAAAAAAATTCAGCACTCGGGGGGGGGGGGGGGGTTAATTTAATTAAAAAACAATATCATGGCTGTTTTTCATTAAGAAAAGAAAAACAACCCCAACACATTAATATAATGTGACTATTTCAGGCACACATGCTGACTGCTCAGGGTAAAGGAAGTGTACCAGTGAATCTTTTTGAAATGTATAGAAAATATTTACACTAGAGACTGGTTTTGTTTTGAAAATGTTTATGAATCAACAGATTTCTAAATCACAATAAAAGGACAAAAAATGTATGTAACTGAAATAGTCTCCACTTCCTGTATAATCATTCAAGGGAAGTTTCTTATCTGTCATCAATATGAAATGCAAATTGTTCACATTATATTAATGTGTTGGGGTTGCTTTTCTTTCCTTAATGTATGAAGTCCCAGATCACATGGTGACACGACAGTCAACCATTGCTTGATTTAGTTACATTATAACCCATATAAAAGGCATGACTCAGAAGTCAATAGAAAATAGAAACGTGTTTTCAATTAACTGTATACAATTATTTGTTCACAGTAGGTATTGTTTCAGCATTTAATAATCCCAGAAAGGGTTGATATGCCGTAAAACAGATAAATGCTTAAATGTTGTTTTTATTAAACTTTTTATGGTTCTTATGGTCCCTGGAGAAAATTTAATGCATTATTTTAGATTAAATGTAAATCTTTTAACCATTTGGATAATAATACATTTGTAATAATACGTTTAATCATCTGTATAATAATACGTTTGTACGTTTGTTTGAAAAACTTAGATCGTCCGATCGCCAAAGATGAAATGGAAAAAGGTAACTGATGATTATCTGATATTGCTGATTATCAAAGAATCAGATTTTACCTATTTCAAAATGAATTGCTTCAAACCCTCATCACTGTAGATGCCGGAAGATGCAAAAAAAACGAGTTTCTAACCTAATAGGTCCCGCATTGTCTGCCTAGCTCCAGCCCCTGTCACATCGGCGCAGTGTTGTATCCCTGTGCTTGTTTTACAAGTACTTCCACAGAATGTGCTCCGATAAACTCACTGCATTTGTACTCCCCCAACAAAAATACCTCCGACCCATCTGACTAGCAGCAAAATCCCACCCCTTCACTATAGAGGTCTCCAGATGTCACAAAACTTTCTACTTCTTTCCTGTGACCACTTGCCTTTAGAATTTCCAGACCATACTAATATTTAGAAATCTATGTGTAATGTAAACATCTTACTACTCAACTCTCCACCCAGGTTCCCCCTTATAAATATGGCCTATATCATAGTAGCCCCTTATGCTTCAGTGGCAATATGCCTTGCTTGGAGTGAACAGAAGTTTAAAAATAAATAAAAGATAAAAAAAATGAAAAATTTTAAAAAGATGTCGACTTAAGTGACATTTGTTTTATTTATTTAAAAGATATTTAGCTGACAGTTATTTTATAAGAAAGATAAAAAAAAAAATTTATATTTACAATATGTTACAATAAATAAATTAAAAAGTAAAAATATTCGTTTTATTCATTTTAAATAATATTTAACTGAGAATTATTTTTATGGTAAAATGACCAAAAAAGATAATAGTCGGTAAGCATGTGTGGAATTTCCGAGGGGTCTTTCTCGCTGTTAATGATTATAATCCAGATTTTAGACTTGGAACAATTTACTTTTATTCTAATAATAATTGAGATACTGTTGAGCAGGTTTAGTTACGTATTTGTCTTTTACAAATTTTAACAATTTAGTCACATTTTTTTTTTGTTTGTTTGCTTTTGCTAATGATCATTAAATGTGAATGATATTTTTTGTAAGTAATTTCTTTGTTTCATCAGGTTTGCTGCATGATGAGGGTACGATTCAATGATTTTAGTGCATGTTTATAACTTTGCAATGTGTTTTGCATGTTAATCCACTTCTTTATATTAATAAA
Organism: Sepiola atlantica; assembly: GCA_963556195.1. Taxonomy (NCBI): domain Eukaryota; kingdom Metazoa; phylum Mollusca; class Cephalopoda; order Sepiida; family Sepiolidae; genus Sepiola; species Sepiola atlantica. Next base: position 93,683,806 of record OY744515.1, read on the forward strand.
ATCATGAGACAACTTCGTGTGTGTGTATTTCTCACGTCAACATAACTGGCATTCCAGAAGGGTTCACGGCCGCGCTGACTTCCAGTTTATCTTGCAGTAAATTTCAAGTACAAATGATCATAAATGATAAAAAAACTTTTTTTTTTAAACGGAAAATTTAGAATTGTATTTTTATTATAAGTTTTTTTTATGAAAATATAACAAATCTTTAATAAAAAAAATCTTTTTTATGAATCAAATATGTTGAAATGTCTTCTGTTTATTGATATAAATTAAGTTTTGAAATGTCTTGTATTTTTTCCGTTTTTCCAAAAAATTATCATTATCGTTTTTTTATTTTTTTCATTATCAAAATACAAGACATTTCAAAACTTTATTTATATCAATAAAAAGACATTTCAACATATTTGATTCATAAAAAGATTTTTCATTAAAAAAAACATATTTGTTTTGCTAACAACTTATTTTATTATAAAAATACAATTCTAAATTTTCCGTTTCAAAATAAAGTTTTTTTGATCATTTATGATCATCCGTACTTGAAATTTATTGCAGGATAAACCAGAAGTCAGCGCGGTCGTGAACCCTTCTGGAACGCCACATAACTTTGAGAATTGCACAATTAATTATTATTTTTATTACTGTTAATCAAATATTTATTGAAATCAAAAATGCAATATCATAAAATAAAACGAAATTTAAAAAATCCTATTTGAAAAGAAAATGTCATTACAAAATTAAATCCACCAGAATGTATTTTGGTTCCTTCATAAACAAGTCAGCCATTTTAATTTTTTGTTAAAAGTTGGGGAAAAAAATGAATAATTTACTTCATTACTCTTTGAAATTTGAAAATAATTTGGAAGCATTTAAACTGTTGAATAGAAAGGATTTTTAGGCTTTAAACTTCTTAGCAAATCCTCATTTATTAAAAGATTGAAAGTTTTGGAAGCTTTTTACATCTAATAATTTTATAAATAAAGATTAAAACATTATTACCTTAACACAATTAGTTATAGTTTATAGACCAAACGATATCACAATAATTAAATTGAACTTTTTTGAAATGAATGATTTGGTATAAAAAGAAAACAGCATAAAAAAATGAAACCAAAGACTCCCGGGCAACACCGGGTAGTTACATCTAATTTAATATGGTGGATTTATTGGACATACTGTAGCATAAAAATAAAATCAATTTAAAGTGTTAAATACTTATTAAAATCTGATTAAAATTTATGACTTTATATAAATATTTAATTTCTATTGTGAACATTAACAGAAATGATGTAACAGGAGTAACTGTTTATATTTTCTGTTTATGTAAAAATTCATAAGATTTTAAGTTAATCATAATTGGGTGCTTATCTAGAATTACAGAGACATTAAAAAAATAAAAATAAAAAAAAAACTGAGAAATATCTGTTTGATGTACATATCTGTCACGGAATGAATATATCGTATACCAAAAAGCATGTAAATTAATCAAGTAGTTTTTATTTTATAAAAGAAAATTATATTTTACCGATAAATTGGTAATGTTGATATATCGGTCCCATTATTGGTCATATTCAATGTAGCTAAGGGAGATAACATGCAAAATTCAAGACTTTATTTCTCTATTTCGCAAAAGTTTGTATTATCTCCCTTTATTATACCAAAATGGTGGAGATATTTCTCTCTTATTCGTTTATTGATGAAATTAGTTTTTCTTTTATAAAAAAAAACTAATTGATTAATTTCACGTGATATATTCAGCTCGTGACAGGTACGTACATCAAACTGATATTCCTCAGTTTGTTTTATTTTTATTTTTTCGAATGGCTCCGTAATTCTGGATAAGCACCCATAATTGATTCAGAATAAAATTTACAAAATCAGTTTTTAAGAAAAGATACTTTTTATACTTTCTGATTTGAGGTTAGAATATAGTTATCTAAAAATTAAAAAAAAAAAAAAAAAAAAATTCATTATGTAAATGTTGGCTGTTTCTGTTCAATATTATTCGCATTAACTAAATGATGTCCTCTTAGAAAATAGTTTTATTTGCTCATGGCTTATATATGCATTTTAATATCAAATGAATTTAACATTTCTTTTATTTTAATTATTTCAATTGATAATATTTTTTCAAGCAAATTTGCATTTAAGCTCACTTTATTTAAAAACAATATTTTAATTGATTTTCAAAATTGTGAAAATTTAAAAAGGTCTAGATGTTGTTTCCAGTTCAGATATCTTATACCTGAAAACATCTTTTTTATTAATCTACGTTTTATTTTTACGAATTCTAATGAAAAACTCTTTTTTTTTTCTTTCAAATGTGACTTATGTAATTATTGTATACATTTTATATTTTAATTCATAAAGATATTAAGAATAAGCAATCTGAAGTTGCTTTCCGTAAATATTGTATTTAAAATGACTTCCCATAAATTGTTAACTCAATTCTGTATTAATAATAAAACTATCATCACATGAAAAACTTTCATTTTATTAAATTTATCTATTGATATTAGAAATTATAAGTATGTCATATGTAATAAAATTGTTTCCATTTTACAATTGATATAAGTCGCAATTTTTAAACATACAAAATAACCTTTTTAAAGAATTTAAAATTATTTATCTTAATTCATATTGATATACAAAACAATGTTTTTGTTTCATGTTTTGTTTTCCTTTTGGTTTTTTATACATATAATTGCTCAAACTCCAACAATTATTTCAGCCATTTTTAGTTATTTTCTTTAAATGTATTGAAGTTATATCATTTGAAGTTCGTAAATACTTATGATCACTTGATCCACTTATAGGATCTAATTTTGTTAATAAAAATCTGAAGTCAGTGTTATATTCTGTCCATGTGAATGTTGAATATTCATCACTCCCATGAAATAATGAAAATATTCAATGACCTTGAAAAGTTGTTGGCTTCCAATTCAAAAAATGTTATAATTTGAGTTTCAAATTTTGACGAAACAATTGAACAATTTTCTTTACGCTTTTAACCACATAATTTAGATGTATTTACTCTTCATCTGTCAAGTATGTTGAAAGAAAATGGGGTCGGGTGGGGGTTACTACTTGTATCCGGTCAGGTTGAGCTGACTTCCTCTCTGGTGTGCACCACATCTCAAACCATAGCAAGCCTATGTGCGTTGGTCCTGGGCATGGTCTCATGAGATGGTGAGCTACTCACAATTCCACTGCCAAAGACCAACCACTTGTTGGCCATGAAAAAAGATTCTTTGTGTTTGGTTTCAGAAAAAAGACCCAAATATAACTGTTTTTTTTTGTTGTTGTTGGGGGGGTATCAGATGCTGTAAGTGTGGAAGTGGCTGTAAAGTCATTGTTTTAAATACTCTTAGGCAAGGTATGAACCCATCCCACCTATGAGTGAAATAGTAGGGTAGACTTGACTCTGAAGTCTTGGAAAGGCAACTTACTTAGAAGAATAAAAAGATTTATGAAACAACAACAACAACAACACTTCTCCGTTGTTTTGGATCCTTTCTTGCAACTGGAATTAAATATGCTAAGCCATGAGAACCATTGCTTCACAATAAACTCCCTGTTTTACAATCACACTTTCAGGAGGTATCCATTGTCTCTCGAAGGATTGGAATCCAACAATAATTTCAGGAGAACCCTTGCTTCACAATGAACTCCTCACCATGCAGTCACTCTTTTCAGTGGGTGTCCATTGTCTCTTGAAAGATTGGCAGCCAACAATAATTACGTCTGGCGACTATATTAGTTTTGCAGTTTACTAACTTATAAGATTCTTATATGAAAAAATAACTGATATTAGCAACTCGAGATATATTTTTCTTTTTTTTCTTTTTCTATTGGGATATATTTGTACTTTAGAAAATGTGTGAACTCAATTTCATTTCAGTATCTAGTGAAGATATTTCTCATGTACGCATAGTCGAGGTGTCCCATGATGGTAGAGGCTCTTTGGGTCTCAGTATTGCTGGAGGTGTCGGAAGTACATTAGGAGATACACCAGTCGTCATTACGAATCTACATCCTGGAGGTCCTGCGGCACAAACGGATAAGTTAAAGGTAGGTTTCTTTTATGATGATTTTATTGGTTAATTTAAAAAATGTATTCAAGCACTGCCATCCATTCTTTCAATGTGACCAAACCAACAAAATCTCCTGTTCTGCACACCTCTCCCTATACTGTCTCATATTATTTCTCTCCATGCAACACATGTCCTCAACCCTCACGGGCCATGTTTTACTTCCATACAACATCACAGATGCCTGAGTAGACTCTTCCCTTAGTTAACAGTGGTAACACTCTGCTTGTTAGTAATGACAGAAGTTCTCTGAACTTATTTCGTCCACTCCTAACTCTTGCAATCACACTAGCACCAGCTCCTCCCTGTGCTCCAATGGTATCACCAAGGTAACAAAACTGATAGATTAATTTCTCTCATTATATTCTTGTTTTGTGACAACCTTATTAACTTAGTTTATTGCTGGAAATACATATTTTTTTCAAATTATTTATTTAATCCGGTTCCGTAGAACGTGATTTTCAAACGTTTTCTTTTCCACATACAAAAATTTGCCACATTTGAGTTTATTCTATAATTATAAATAGCTATGCTATAATTTTTTTACCTATGTCTTTATCGTAAAATACATCATGTAAATGGTCAGAGGTCAGAGGTCGGTCATCAGTGATGAACTGGTTGCACTGCAGGTTTTGGGTTTTAAATCATCAAATCCTTCCACCAGCAACCCAAGCATTTCTTAAAAGAAAAATGCTTCCACCTCAATGTTATGATTTCTTATCGATAATTTGTTTAATTGATCTATGTCTGATCGAAGACAAATATTAACATTTTGTTGTGTCTATAAGTTAAAAAAATATTTGTGTCTATTAAAAAAGATCATTTGAAAAAATTCCTTTTGTATTGAACATTTAAAGAATCTGTACAGCCTTGATTACTTATATAAATTATTAAACAGTTAATATAAACTTTATAGGAATCCTAAAAAATGCTGATCGGCACTATTTCAAAACACCTTTGTGCATAAAACAAATATATTCAATGTTGGCAACAATAACAATAAGAACAAATTCATGGTATATTGCTATGCTGAAGGCTCCGCTAGTACAGACGGTCTGCAGTGCTCCGAATCGGAGCTAATCAAAAACCAATTTTACAGATCACACGTTGTGGCTGGAGAAAATACCGAGGAAAATCTGGTTAGCAACTGTTAGATTTGCATCTCATGTTCAGCCTACGTCTTTATGGTGTCTTTCGATGAAATTGTGAATGTTTGGACGTTGCAAGATCTGATGCTGTCAATCGGCAATGCTTGGAGCTGTGCAATACAAGATATGGCCGATACAGTATGTGAATGCCGTCATAAGAAGAATAAGCATCGAAACGATCAAACCATTTGTAGGTTAATTTTACTTTAGCAAAATATGTGGGGAGGAGGGAATAACAAATATTTTTCATGCAAATTGCCTATGATTTTATATACTTTTGTTATGTACTTTTTTCCAGATTGGTGATCAAATATTAGCTGTTAACGAAATGTCAACTAAAGATTTGACCCACACTGAAGTGGTGGGAATGCTAAAGGATACATCAACGCCAGTCATACTTACTGTCACACATGGTAAAAATCGTTTTTCTATCTCTCTCTCTATATATATATAAAGTTAGGTATGTGTATATGTTTATATATTTCTATGTACAAGATTCAATCTTAAACTAATTAACTGATCATTATGTATTTTGGAACACAGCTGCTAGGCGTAAGGGTGAGTAATGTGGGCTATATTTGATTTGTTTTATGCAAAGGGAGTAAAATTGAGGTGGGTGAAAGCCCTTTGTGAAAATTTAAATACCTCTGATTTTTGTGAAATTTTAACAATTGATATTAGAAATCAATTAATAAATATTCCCCAGTTTTTTAAAGAGTTTTTATGGGGCATATATGGGCACAAACTTGCATTTGAAAGTTCAAATATTTCAGATTTGCATTAAATTTGATCAAGTCATTAGATGCCAACTAAACAAGATTCCCTGAATAAGCTTAACCTTAAATTTTAGACATTTTCTAAAATCAAAATTATGTAATGGATTTTGTTAAAAACTTTAAATAAGGATTCTAGACATAAGGTTTAGTATCATTTTATCTTCATTTTACTCTTCGTAAGAGGACATAAAAGTTGTGCAAGACTGTTCTGTTCGGGTAATTAACTTACCCGTCCTGGGACGGGTATTCTAGTTTTGTATGAATTTGGAGAAGAAAAGGATTTATAAATTACTTTTCTTGATTAGATTTCGAATCTTGCAAAATGTTCATGTGGCAAATGTATTTCTTTTTATAATCAATCGACTTTGTTAAAAGAAAGAATAGTTTAAATGGAATTTAAAATTGTTTTCTATCGCATGCAAATGTTATCATATAGAAACAAGGGAAACCAATTGTGATACACACACCAAGATAGAATTATCTCTCTTTATACTATATAAGAGTCAGATACGGTCTGAGATGGAGTACTCTTTCTTGCCTTGAGAGAGGACAAAACCGCCTTCGAAATCTAGTAGTAAATGATCCTTTCTGTTCTCCACGGCCCCTTTCTCGAAGAAGAGACGTTGCGCGTTCATCTCTACTCTGTCATTAAAACATTCATAACAAGAATTCGTCAACTTAAAAAAAATTTCCAAGAAGTTCCCGTCTGTGGAACACATTAACACGAGACTACTTCTCTGCAGACTATAACATAGTTGTCTTTAAATCCAATGTCAACAAATACTTGCCATAAACTGTCCCCACAAGTAATCAAACTTTGTTCATTCCATTTAACATTTTCAATCCTCTTATAATATTCTTTATTATTCAACTGACAATGCATTCATCGCGTTAACTTTTATCCTCGAGTGGCTTTTGGCCTTGATAAGTGATGAGTCATTAGTGTGCCCAGGCAATTTTTAAATGGCCAGAGTGCTCAAATTCTCGAGCGCTGTTTTTTCCCCACTTTCCCGACCTTGTGTCACATCTTACCTTGTGAGAGGAAGATAAATAGAATTAGTGTATATAATATATATATATACATTGCAAATGCTATCATCTAAGCACAAGGGAAACAACTTGTGATACACCAAAAAAGAATTATCTCCCTTTATCCTGACCGACATAAAACTGAAACAGCTGCATTTTCATATGCTAGAAACTAAAACTACAACCAGCAAGCATTTGCACACCCAAACATTTGTATCATGTTGGTAATAAATTATTATGCTGTGATGGCCGAGTAGTTAGGCATTAAAGTCTATGTTTGTACAGCTTTGAATTCTGTTTACAGCGCCATACAGAACATATTCAATCCTACTTGATAAAGGTACAATTCATTACTGACCTTCTGCAATGCTACACATGCTTTAACATTTAATATATAATATTAAATCGACTTGATTTTCACTGTTAGACCCATATAGCACTGTATCTGACAAATCGCTATTTGATTCTGACTCGCGGATTTTTTGTTTTTATTTAAATCTATGAACTAATGCATTCTTTCATTTTTTTTTAATGTTAAATAGCATTTGAATATTATCACATTTTTTTCTTTTCATATACAAATTTTTATATCATTCGACAATCTTCATTTTATTTTAAATTTCAATGTTCCATCGCGTGATGTCAAAAATCTTAACTGGTGCATACAAAACGATTTCTCTTTTCTTCAACGTCACATCGTCTTCAGATGTTTATAACATTCTTTTGCTACTTTTCTGTTAACTATTGATTGCCGTTTCTCTGTCGGAGTAAGTCGAACAATTTCATCTTCCTTTCGTTTTTACGTGTCAAAAAGTAACTCTTCAGTGACTTCATTTTACCTTTCGAAAAGTGTCTGTTTAATGTTTAAATCTGCTTCCATTTATATTTCCTTTCAAACAGAAAAAAATATGGCTACACTTCTGCTTCACTTTGATAATGTAGTTTTCGAATATATGAGTCATGGGGTGGAGATCTCCAAACCCTAGAGGAGACCTTGAATAAACTACAGCATTATATATAGAAATAAGTATTTAGAGGTACAAAAATGTTTAATGACGTTAGACAACAACATTTTTTTTGTATCTTCTGAGAAATTTTTTTCATGAAGCCCTTATCGGAAAAGAATGTCTAATCAGTTAAATACAAAATAAACATTCTCAAAACATTGTTATAATCGTTATAAGCGAAGAAATGTGTTTAAAGAGACAAAGAAAAATGTTACATCGCTACTTACATAATTTTTTTTTCAATAAATAACAACAAATAATATCGATGTCCCTCAACATAAGGTGAAAAAATATCGATGTCCCCCAACATGAGGCGAAAAAATATTATTCTATCTCAGTGTTTGTACAGGTTTGAATTTAGAGTGGTGAATTAGTTTCGTATATAAATTTAACATAAAATGACACCCCTCTCCATTTCCGGGCTATTCTAGTGTACTAGGGCAGTTTAAAAACTTTTTTTACCACTAACCCTAAGATAAAGTGGCTGCTAGTTAGGTTAGGTTTAGGTTACATGTTTTGAAGAATAATTTATCAGAATGTTTTGAAGAATAATTTATCGGAATGTTTTGAAGAATAATTTATCGGAATGTTTTGAAGAATAATTTATCGGAATGTTTTGAAGAATAATTTTAATCAACGTCCTCCAACATAATGCGAAAAAAAATGGTGCATAGGAGATAAAATGGTTTTATGTTTTTTTTATTTAAATAATATTTAATGAGGAACCATTTTGAGTAAAAATTTATTTATTATTACGCATGTAATCAGAAGAAAAACTCATTTGAAATATGTAAATATGCTACAAGAATAGTCTGAACGGCTACAAAATATAGTCAAACAGACCAGAAGTACTGCCTATGCAAAAACGAAGCGTAGTTAAACTGAAACGAAACGCACACTTTTATTATCTCAGAAAGAAATTTTAATAATTCACTACAAGACTTTATTTCGTTTCAGTACTCATGGTTTATAATCCAGGTTTTCGTATGCCTCATGCCACCATTTTCTGTTTTTGACAAAAAAAATATTAAAACGTCTTTTTTTTTCCTATCACTACATAATAATACATTGATTTTAACTCCAAAACGTTCCTCATTTAATAGTATTAAAAAGAAAAACAATAACATAAAACCATTTTATCGCATTATGTTGGAGGACGTCAATCTATATACTTAATAAAATGTCCTCTTTCAAAATCATTATGCAAATATCAGAAAGTTACATTGGATGTCCTGCTGGCTTGGCAGGCTGAGAGCAGACTCTAGGCATTGCCACAAATAGTGATGTGCTCGTAAAGCCAATTCACGATGACCCCCAGTGTTGCATTTGATTACCAGGTCAAGCCTGTTGAGGAACTCCCGTGTGGCATGGCCGATCGCTCCACTTGTCTCCATGGCAATCGGTTGGAACACAAATCTGTCGAGCAGACAGGCATATTTTGATTGCTTGCGGTCCTCTGCTGACCCTGTTGCATGTCCAGGGTCTGTTGCCGATTTTGTTTCTGATGAGGGCGCAAAAGTGTTGACAATAGTCACATCCCATATAAGTGACTTGCCGTTTGCATAGGGAAATCCCGTCAAATCATTGGGCTGTTTGCCATCCTCTCTGTTGAGGCCAAATGGTTCAAGGAACGACGGGAACTCAGCAATGTCTAGGGCGCATCGGACGATATTGTTTAGAGCGCTGTGTCTAGGGAATCTGCTGGCACTCCTTCTGCATGAAGGGATGTGGAGTTCATATACATCGACCGGCTAACCACAGCGGCACCTGTGTGCAGGCCGACAACAAATCTGAGGCAATTGTCATCGATCAGGTTCCCGACGGCTGATGATGGCAAGGCTGTTAGCCACGCACCACTGTGTAGCTAACCTGTAGCTTCAACACAAGCCAGACGGTGTTTGTCGATGAATGTACATAATTTTTTTTTAATTTTCAATTATTTTGACAATTTTAATTTTTTTTGTTGTTTTTTGTGTATTTTTCACTTGAGTCATTGCAGAAAATAAACATTTTGCATACAGAATATCATTTCACTTCAATACATCATCGCACTTTCATTATTTATAAAATGTTTTTCGTCATTAGATTTCAGCTATGATGAACCAAAATTATAGGCTAATAAATATAGGTTGCGATGTATAATTTTGTGTAGTTTATGAATTCATGTATGAATGCCCTGTTTTCTTTGTCTGTAAAGGTTCCGACAGGATTAAACAAGGTAAGAGTGTCCACGCCCGTATTTAGAGAGATTTTTTGGTTGAACAATTCTCCCTTATGCACTCTGACTTATTCTTTTAGCTATTACGAACTATGGGTAATATTTGAAAGTATATTAGAAAATTTACCAGAAGTGCAAATATTTACAAAAAACAAAAAAAAACTTACACCACTAAAAGTATTATCTTAATTTCTTTTAAAGATTTCCCATATAATGATGCAATATTTGATTATGTCGAAATTTAATTCAAGTTATCAAATTTCAGATCTTTTTCATGTTATTTAAAGTTTGATATAATTGAGTTATTTTAAATGATATTTCGGCAAAAACAAGATGGCTGAATGGGTTTTATTCATAACAATCCTGGGCTGGTTCAACCGACTTCCTTTGATGGGGGAAGTTTCTAGGCAATATGAAATTCACGAGTGGTCCTCAGTCGCATGTGTATCGCACTTAGACAAGATAATTTGACCAACGTTAATTTTTGCAGAGAGGTGTTGCTGTCCTCTTACATACAGCGTCTGATATTTCCAAATTGTCACCCATCTGGTACTGACCAGGCTCAACGTTGCTTAACTTTGGTGATCTAATGAGAACCAGTGACTCAAAGTGATAATGCTGTACATGATCATAATGATGCAGAGTATTAGTAAAACTATTTATTATAATCATTTCTGTTAGGAAATATGTTATTTTTTTAAAAATTTGATTCTTTCTTGATGTCGAAATAAGCATGTTATGAATAAATTATTTGGTTTTTAAAATAATACATGTTAGAAACTGTTTTCACTGAACCAAAGAAGATATTACAAATGTTTGATATCAAAAAATAATCAGAGCAAAACTAATTGGATTTACTTTAGAACTTCCGAAACGCAAATTATGAGAAAATGAATAAATGGTAAAACAAGATAAATCAGTTTTGAAACTAAAAAAATATCCGTCTGTTAAAACTATAAAAGATTATGTAGTATATTATAATATATATATATTTATTTTAGGATAACTTTTTAGTTAATTTCAAAAGAAATTCATAACAAAAGTTCTTGGTTAAACCACAGTTTAGTGGATTGAACAGAATGTGATAAAAATTGTGTATAAGCGATAAATATTGTTTTATGTTGTAGTTAAATATTAGTAAATGAGGAACCATTTACATATTTCAAGCGTGTTGTTCTTAAGATTACATGCACAATACTAAATAGATTTTAACTCGAAATAGTTCCTCATTTACTAATATTTAATAAAAACAACATAAAACAATGTTTATCGCATATTCACAATTTTTTTATCGCTTTCTATTCAAGCCACCAAGTTTTTTTACAATTGTTTCAAAGCCAATTTATACCAGAACCCACATTATAAACAAAGCAAGATTTTGATTTATCACTTTCTTTTTTCATACGAAAGTCCAAATAAAAATAAATCGAGAACTTCTCATCAGAAATTCATGAAAACATTTCCAATAGGATATAGAAAAATTATGTGTCACATTTTACCTTCGTACATTTTGATGTTAAATTTGTGAAGAAATTTTCCAGACAAAAAAATAATGAAAATTTATAATATAAAATATATTTTTTTGACATTCTTTGAATTTATATAAATTCTTAATTGTATTATTATTTGTGCCATTAATTAATATATTTAAAATTCTTTATTGTACCTCAACTATGATTTTTGTAATATTATTAGTAATATCCTCTACAGAAGGTTAAAAATATATAAGTATTCTACATAAGGATAGTCATGCTATAAAAATTAGATATAACTGATTCTTTGACACTTGGCATTTTCTACGAATACTATACTAGTTTGTATTATTGGTATAATTTGGACTACTAATCTCATCTTAGTTGTTATTTTCCCGTTTCAGCCAATGTAACCTCTAATCTTAATCAGGTCTATCTATACGCAATTTCAAACTAAACCCTTCATTTAATCTACAGGAATAGATTGCAGAGTGGGAGTTGGAGGTTTTGGAAGGAATTGGAGTCAGATTTTTGTAATCTCCATAGAATCAACAGACAGTATGAATATTAGAAGACTTTAAAATAAAGAGTCTGAATTTTTTAAATCCTAGGAGTCAGAGTCGAACCTTATACCTTCTGACTCCGCAACCCTGGTAGATTGTTCTCATTCCATCAGCCATGACTGGATAAAAGTTTTAATTTTATTCTTAGTTATTATCGCCTGTAGTGAGGATTGAACTTTCAACTGACATAAAGATTCCCAAGTTCAAAAAGATGCACCTGAAGAAGGTCGAGGGTTACATCAGTCGAAACATTGTGAAAGTAATAACCAATATGAGAATAGTAGTCCGGATAATCTAAATAATACAAATTAGCAATCCTCATCTCAAAAAAATTCCAAAACACCATATTAATTCTTTATATGAATAATTGAGCTTGTCCTTAAATTTCCACTTTTCTCTTATACCCTGGCATCTCCTGCACCTAATATTTTGAAAGATGTGTTTAAACAAAAATTTATTTATTTTATAAGTCTTCCATTACCTTTATTTTTTATTGGTATATATTTATTTTTAATTTGATACTTTTCATGCTTTTCTTTAAGAATGTTTCTTTTGGTAAAACATTATTTGGTATATAATAACTTTTGATTAAGATTGTATATAGTTTTAATGCTATTTTTACAGCATGAGAAATCTATTATAAAGTTATGTAATTTATACATAATCTTTTTTTTATATAAATTCTAATAAGTTTTAATATTTTCTATAATAACTCTGATGCAGTCTTTTTTTTAAGTCTTTTTAACATTAACTTGATATAAAAATAAAATTATTCATTAACACTTTTCTTATAAAAACGTTTCGTATTTTTTTTTTTTTTTTTTGCTATAAGTGCCTGCATTTAAAATCTGATTCAAAGCGGTTTAACCATTTCTCAAATTTTTTTTATGCATTTAAACTAGGCCGAAGCAGGGATAGACTAAAGGTTCCAGGTAAGAATCAGGTGCACCTCTGCAATGATTCAAGTTTGATCAACCCTTAAATTTGCTATAAACATTTTCATGGCATGGATTTCTTTACACCGTTTCTATTTACTTGCCTCCCCACGAAGGTTGAATTAGACACAAGGTCGGTTTTTAATGTAGGGAGAAAATTCAGCTCTCCAAAAAGGCACAGTCTGGATTGGGACAAAAATTTAAATTGCCTCAGTCAAGAAGCAATTCTCCTTCACTGACCGAGGACAGAACAGATGAAGTGTAGTATGAGAACAGATACTACATTTTGATCCCGTACAAAATGCCCCCCTTCCCTCTCACTACTATAAACTGACCTCATGCCTAACCTTGCTTCAGTGGGAGAGGACAGGTAAATTGTCGACAGGTTATAAAGTCTTTCAAACATCTAAACAAGAATAGATCGATTCTTAAGCTGCATCTATTCAATTTATGAGTTTAGTGATAAAAAATAGTATTTCAAACTTAAATGTGACTGACCGATGGATGGACAGACAGAGCCAGTTGAGCTATGAAAATTCTGTTTCAAAATTAAGCGTGGCAGATCAAAGAATGAACGGTCACTTATCAAAAGCATAGATACACTTGAAACTGCTCTTTTAAACTTAAGTATGACAGACCAACGAACACAACCTCTCGTAGAGATGCTTGGGCGTATCTAAAATAAAATGCGTTCATTCAATCTGTGCATTTAGTAATGCAAATGCTATTTCAAACTGATGCGTGAAAGACCAAGAAGTGCAGTGGAATTGCAGGTCGCTTGAGAGATGATAACAAGTTTGTGTGCAAGAAGTGTAGGACAATGGAGACGGATGCAAACTCATGTGGACAAAATATATCTAGATGGCGAAGCTTTTGAGGTTGTTTAGAAGTTTTGTTACCTTGGTGATACCATCGGAGCACAAGGAGGAGCTGGTGCTAGTGTGATTGCAAGAGTAATTTCAGGGAACTTGTGGCATTGCTAATCAGCAGTGTTACTGCTATTTTGTTTGTTGTTAAGCAAGTCGACTTCTGCATTAGAACGCGTGAAGATTGTTCCTCAAGATTGGCTGGTCTGCATGAAGTCTCCCTCATTGATCGCAGCTGTTCGTTAACCTGCAAGATTGCAGGTTTTTACCCCCAACATCGAGAGCAACAAGGCCCAGCAGTTACATACAAAGTCGAGGAAGGTTTGGCCTAGAACACACAAAGGAATGGTACAAAAGCAACGTTGTCACTTTCACTCCATTGATTTGTGGTTCCTTGCTTGTCATGCCTTTGCTTGCCACATGCAAAGACAGAGATGACCAGAAGATGACAGATCCTGATGTTGACTCTTCCTTCTGGATATTCAGCAGAGTCCAGTTAGCTGGGTAGCTCTGACATTACCATATTGATGAAGGGTTAGACTTGGGGGGGGGGGCATTACTGCTGCTGATCAAGGGAAAAGTCTGCCAGGCATGTGTATAGAGTGTGATGATGTATGGAAGTGAAACCTGGCCAGTGAGGGTTGAGGACATATGTTGCATGGAGAGAAATGATATGACAATGATACGATGGATGTGTAATGTGAATCTTAAAGACAGACTTAGATCAGAAGCCATCAGAGAAAGATTAAATCTAGACAGTATAGAAAAATGTGTGCAAAACAGGAGACTTTGTTGGTTTGGTCACATTGCAAGAATGGATAAGAGTTCTCGGGTTAGTAGATGTAAAACAACTGAGGTAGCAGGGTCAGTTGGCAGGAGAAGGCCGAGGAAAACATGAGAGGAAGTGATAAGAATGGATTTGAAAGAAAGATTGGAGGTCAATTTCTAAAAGCCGCCCAACACATGCCAGAATGTAAGACAGACATTAAACCGAATATTATGATAAAAGAATGGATGAGAATGCTTGGGTTAGTAGATGTAGAACAACTGAGGTAGCAGGGTCAGTTCCCAGGGGGGAAGAATCTATCAGGCATGTGTACACATTATGATGATGTATGAAAATGAAGCCTGGCCAGTGAGGGTTGAAGATATGTTTTGCATGGAGAGAAATAATGAGAAACAAATAATGAGAAACATGACTGACAAAGCATCTAGAATGTGTTAATTAATCAATATGTTTATCGATGAAAATGCCATTTCAAACTTAAGTGTGACAGACCAATGAAAATGCTATTTCAAACTTAAGTGTGACAGACCAATGAAAATGCTATTTCAAACTTAATCTTGACAGACCAATGAAAATGACATTTCAAACTTAATCTTGACAGACCAATTAAAATGCCATTTCAAACTTAAGTGTGACAGACCAATGAAAATGCCATTTCAAACTTAAGTGTGACAGACCAATGAAAAAGCCATTTCAAACTTAAGTGTGACAGACCAATGAAAAAGCCATTTCAAACTTAAGTGTGACAGACCAATGAAAATGCTATTTCAAACTTAAGCGTGACAGACCAATGAAAATGCCATTTCAAACTTAAGTGTGACAGACCAATGAAAATGCTATTTCAAACTTAAGAGTGACAGACCAATGAAAAAGCCATTTCAAACTTAAGTGTGACAGACCAATGAAAAAGCCATTTCAAACTTAAGTGTGACAGACCAATGAAAATGCTATTTCAAACTTAAGTGTGACAGACCAATGAAAAAGCCATTTCAAACTTAAGTGTGACAAGCAAACCAACGGAGAGAACCTTTTACAGAGATGCTTGGACACATCTAAAGATGATGCACAAAATCTTTTTAGTATAAAAGTTATTTTTAGTGGTTAAAACTTTATTTGAACAAGTGTTCAAATTGATTTGGTATTCGTTATCATTCACTCAATCATTTTTATTAAGCATTTTAATTCATATATTTACATGTTTCAGACTGTACTTTGATATTTGAAAATGAACAAAAATGATCAAAAGTATTCAAACAATTGAATCATTTCTGCACACACACACACACACTTTCTCAAATGTCTTGAACAGAAACAAAAAAAAAAACGAAGTAATAAAAGGAAAACTTAAGTAACATAAAATATATAAAACTAACCTTAACCTACTGAGCGTTTCAACTGCCGAATAGAAAGTAATTTTTGGCTTGAATTAAATTATAAAAAAGGGATAAAAAATCAAATAAAAAGGCATTTAATTCTTTTACATCTCTGAAGTAGTTGATATAATAGAGAAAATGTGGGATTTGATATATGATTTAAATTTTTTTTTAATTTAAAAATTAAAAGAATTAGTAATGTTTAAATTTAATTAAATAAATCATCTTTATTTAAAATAGGTAAATATTATTGTACTAGTTATACTCCATCGGAATTGCCCGGAAGTTTTTTTATTACTTTAAAAATTTTTTTTGGAATTCTGCTGATTTTTTTACCAAATTATTTATTTTTTAAATTTTTATAGAATTTTGAAATTTAATTATTGCGGTATCTTTTTTATTTTATTTTTTTCATAGTTCACCCCAAACAAGGTAGACGTAAGGGGCTACTGAGAATTAGGGTGTAGGTTTAGGGTGTCATCCTAAGTTGGGAGCTGTGCAGCAAGATGTCTGTTTACATTAGTTTTAAACCTCTGTATATCAATACAGTCGGGGAAACAGGAAGAAGGGAGGGAGTTCCAGAGGCCGGCAGCACGAGGAAAGAAGCTATTCAAGTAGAAGGCTCTCCGGCATCTGGGGACCTCCACAGTGAATGGATGGAACCTAGCTGATTGTCGAGTTGTTCTAGTGTATTTACATCTAGGAGGCACTAGAGCAGCTAGTTCATCGGAGCACAATCCATTGAAGTATTTGTAAAACAAGCACAAGGATGCAACATTGCGGCGATGGGACAGGGGCTGGAGCTTGGTTGATAGTGAGGGACCTATCAAGTTGGCGACTCTTTTTTTGACCTTGTCTAAGAGGGAGAGACTAGTGGATGATGCACCAGCCCACATGTGACAACAATACTCCATACATGGGCGGATGGTGGCTTTGTAGAGATACGGGATACTGTCAGGTGTGAGGAGTTTTCTAGCACGGTAGAGGGAGCCCACCTTCTTTGCTGCAGTTTTGGCAATGTCTTCAATGTATTTGTTTCAATTCATGTTACCTGTGAGTGTTAGGCCAAGGAGTTTTAATGTTGAACTCTCAGGTAGGGTGTTATTTGCTATGACAATCGGTGGTTGAAGAGGTTTCTTGTAGTTATTGAAGGGAAGGAGCTTTGTCTTTATGGCATTAAAAGTTACCAACAATTTATGACCCCAATCCACTACAGCCTGGAGGTCATTTTCTAAGGATTCAGCCATTTGGTCATTAAACGATTAATTAAACAAAATTGTTATAAAACTCTTAACTAATTTTGTTATGGTAATGTTGTTTTGATCTCTATAAAATTATTGCATAAAAAGCTTCCAAAACTTTTGATCTTTTAATACAAAGGAATTTGCTAAGAATTTTAAAGCAAGCTTAAATGACTTTTAATTGGACAGGGTCACAAAGTAATTCACTCTTTCTGTTTTTGTTCAATTATTAATAAAGATTAAAATGGCTGACTAGTTTACGGAGAAACTGAAGTGCATTCTGGTGGATGTAATTTTGTAATTAAATTATTTTTTTGAATAAGATTTTTTAAATTTCATTTTAATTTTTGCTATTGCATTTTTCAATAAATATTCAAGTAATAATAAATAAACAAGCCGCACGTGCGTGGCCCCCCCTCTGTATGTGACTCGATGTGGCAAGTGTAAAATGCAATAAATTTGGGCAATTTGGGGCATTTTTTACCCCTCTTTTACCTCTTGGGGGCGCGAACCAGAATTTTTCTGAGGTCAAGGATGCTCATTTGATATCCAGAATAATTGCCTCTACATTTTGGCCAAGTTTCAGAAAAATTGAATGGATGGATCAAACGTTATGGGAGAAAAGGGTCATTTTGGGGTGTTTTGACCCCTTGGGGGCGCGAACCAGATTTTTTCCAAAGTCAGCGATACTTATTTTCTATTAGGAACAATTGCCTCCACATTTTGGCCAAGTTTCAGAGAAATTGAATGGATGGATGAAAAGTTATGGGGCAAAAAATGTCATTTTTTGCCATTTCGGGGCCTTTTGACCCCCTGGGGGGGTTAACCAGATTTATTTTCAAAGTTACAACTTCATGCAAAATTTCAGAGAAATTCAATGGATGGTTGCAGAGAAAAATCCGGACGGACGGACGGACGGACGGACGGACGGACGGACGGACATGCCTCAAAACATAAGTTTATAAATCGGGGGACCAATAAATAAAAAAATAAAAAATCAATGCAAAATTATCAAAGTTACATTGACATGTAAAATACACACACAAACACACACGTTAAGTTGTCTCATAATTTTATTAAAATAGAGATTAATGGTGTGCTGACATGTTCAGATTTGTTGTAAAATACATCATTTAGATGTTCCGAGCTACATTGACAGTGATGTTGCGAGTCTGAGGTCATTAAGGTTCTCAGGTGTTGCAACGTCAGATCGTTTCGATAAATCTATTACTAATGGAGATTTGGTATCAAAATTATACTAATATTATTAATGTACTAATGTACTATCTTTTCAATAAATTAAGATAATTGATGTCCGAGTTAGCAAAAAGAATTCTGTCAAAATGTGAGGAATTCAAATTCCAAGAGATACTGGAATCACGTTTATTATCAAGACTGGAACAAAATTCTAAGTCAACGTTACAAAGTATCACTGAAGAATGTCAATGAATAATGAATGTTAGCCATGACACTGCAAAAATTAAGAAAAAAGATATTTAAATAAAAAGCACATTCATAAGTTTGTTTTTTTTTAAAATTATAATGAATCTCTTTACATTATTTTTAGGAGAAGAAAGAAAAGTCAGTGTAAACGGTCAATCTCCATCACATCCGCCAAGTGAGGCTGCATCTTTTACTGATGAAGCAATCGAAGAACTTTTGGAAAGTCATCAGTGAGTATTATTTTTTTAATTTATTTATAGAAGAAATTTTGGCGAACATATAACACATGTCTCTCACCCACCCCTTTTTTTTTTTTCCATCGTTGTCATCAGATTTTGGTATTTAAGGTGTTGCGAGTGTCTGCTCTCTTTGTGATCCGATCCAAAGGGGTGATATCAGTCATATCAGTCATGTTACATGCAGTCATATCACTTCTGACACAGGTCTTCCTCGGTCTACCATGCTCCTTAGAGCCTGAGATATCCAGACGTGTTATGGAATTTGATGCAAGAGGAGACACGCTGTACATGGCCAAACCATCTGAGATGCTGAGTGTGTAAGGTATCCCTAATCCCACCAATACCAAATTTCTGATGAAGCACGCTGGAAGGAATCCTTTTCTCCAGTTTGCAGCTACATATTTACCTGATCAGTCGTTGCAGATCAGAAGCGTTTGGGGCCAACTATTCAAGATGGCTCAGTGAACACAGGTTGAAAAGACTTTCTTCTTTTGAAAAACAATCATCTGATTGATCATCATGGATTAAAGAAAAAGTTCAGTTCGAAATACCGTATACATTCTGGAGTTCAACAAGAAGGTCAGAGAATACATTGGCCGAAATATTGTGAATGATGAGAAGAGTAGTCTGAATAATCCAAATAGCATAATTTGTATATAAAACACATAGTATCCATTTTGAAACTGACCTGTGTTCACTATCATGTGACAATTATTCAAAAGATAACATTGGCCGAAATATTGTGAGAATAACATCAAGATGAGAATTGTAGTCTAAATAATACAGAAACAATTTATTTCTGAAAATAAATATGAAGTTTCAATTTGACAAATTTATTTTAATCAAAATGCAAATTATTTATTGAAAAAGAGAAATGCATGTTTAATTTTTTATTATTTTTTAATGTTTAAGGTTTTGTTGTAAATTAGAGTAATCAAAAAAAAATTTTAATATATTTTTATATAAAATATAATGGAAAACCAACCTAATTTTGTCTATCATCCAAAAGTATATCCAAATTTTCTTTTCTCAAATTAAAATCTGTATTAATATTATTTTTCAGTTTGGATAATCTAACTGTGAAGTTGATAGTTTTGGAACGTGGACCTGAAGGACTCGGGTTTTCTATTGTTGGTGGTCATGGCAGCCCCCATGGCGACCTTCCGATTTATGTGAAGACAGTCTGTAGCAAGGGAGCAGCTGCAGTTGACGGCCAACTTAAACGTGGAGACCGCATCAATGCAGTTAACGGGACAAGCTTGGATGGTGTCACACATGATGAAGCAGTTTCTATTTTGAAGAACGCGCAAGGGAAAGTTACTCTAACTGTGTCGTCATAATGCGATCGGTCGTCATTAATTTTGAAAAATGGAAGAATGTATTCAGATTCTTGTATAACTTGGTAACTTTTTAAACAATAACACTTCTGTTCGGTGGCAAATTAGAATTGAAAGATAACTTTCATATACTTATTTTAATAAGCATCTTTTTAATATAATTACAATTTTTATCATCCGGATTTTATATACTTCATTTTCCCTCAACTTATCTTTTTGAATCTTTTCACAGTAACTCTTTCACGGTAGTGGGTTTTTTTTTTTCTTCCGCCCCCTCCCCTCAAGTTCTTACAATTTTAATGAGAACACTTGATGAAGTTTTACATCTTATAAAAATCTGAAAATTATAAAAATAATTTTTTTTGGGGGGGGGGGGGGGGGTATTCTTTGCCTCAACACTATCAAGGGAAAAATAAAAATGAGATTCTATTTTTGTATGTGATTACGTGTAAACATCTTGGAAATAATTAGAAAAATTTAATAAAAGAAAATAGATAAAATATTTTAGATTTTAGGGTGGGGGGTTCATTTTACTATGTTAATTGAATGTAAAATAATCACCAAGTTCTTAACCACATAGCATAGGACAGAACGAGTAAACATATTTTTTGGTTTTTCCAAAATGGCTGCCATTTCTTAATTAAAAAAAATATTTCAGAACTATTAGTATATATATCTTTTTCTCTTGTATTACCACCAATTTCTTTTTTCTTTTTCGCATTGCCAACCTGAACTAAGGTTTGGGGTTAATGAAGGGCATATTTTTTCTTTAAAAGTCCTGCCGTATTTTTCTGCTGAAAAAAATACAGGATGGGGGGGGGGGGGGGTAGAAATACAAAAAGAAGTGTTTACTCGTTCTGGCTATGTGGTCAAGAACTAGGTGATCGATAACACTTTCTGGTCAGGAAGTTGGTGATCATTTTACGTTATATTTATATAGTAAAGTGACCCCCCCCCCCTCTCACTCTGAAGTTTGTTTTTTTTAAATTGTCTTTTTACTAGATATTCTGCAGGTGTTGACGTGTAATACCACAAAAAAAAATAGAATCTCATTTTTATTTTTCTATTTACAGCATGAGTTTAAAACGTAAAATTTTACCTCTTTTTTTTTTTTAATATAAAAAATCTAGATTTTGTATACCTTAACGAATTAATAATTTAATTTGATATTCTTTTAAAATTCTAATATTCTGGGATTTAAAAAAAAAAATTTTTTTTTTAGAAATTAAAAAAAATAATAACAGGATTACTTAAATGGATGAATAGTTTTATATTTTCTAAAAACCTAACCTAATAAAAAATTCATGAAAGAATTTTTAAGCATAAAAAGATGATGCACAACTTGAGAGAATAATTTATAGAACTACTTAAGGATTATCATTCGGACCATGTATACATTTGGCACTTCCACTTATTATGACTAGTAAAAGAAATGGATTTAACTTGGGGTCATTTTAAGGTCAGAATTCAATTATTTCTCTTATTACTTTTCTGGGTTTTTTTCTTTTCATTCTATTGGAAAATCTTCTGTCTGAATTTGAAGTGGTCAGCCCTCTACAGATATGTGTAGAAAATTGGGCGAATATATATTTAAAGAAAAGTTTAGTTCAATAACTTTAGTTATATAACAAAGAGATTAAATAACTCATTATATAACAAAGATTAAATAACTCATTTTGTTTTTATAAAAGAAATAATAAAATGTTACAGATTTCCAGGGTAAAAATAAATACTGCAGGTCAAATTAAACTCTATGATTAAAACCCTTAAACTCAAACGGAGCTCATATATTATAATTCAGTAGAATACAGAATTTATGACATAATTAATTTTTTTTTAATAATCCGAAAAATTCAACACCAACAATATTTGTCCTTGTTGGCGTTGAATTTTTCGGAGCATGATTATTACAAAATATTAATTATGTCATAAATTTTGTGTTCTACTGAAATATAATTTATTTATATATATATATATATATATATATAACACATTTAAATAAAATGGACAGAATAAGGCCCTTTCAACTTACATTTCATCAGGAGGAAATCGTTAATTTAAATGAATGAAAAATATAATGAAGAAAAAGGGGATGTTGAATGTGCCAGGGAATCGATGGTAAATTAATTACAAATGATTAAAATAAATTTTATATTCGTTTAAAAACGATTAAAAGACAGAATAAGGGATTATTAGCGGGTGGGTGGGGGGGGGGGGGCAATATATAAGTTAAAAAAATGTGGAGGGGGGATGGAAAAAATGTCCTGAAATCAAGTTAATGTGTTTATCTTTTGTTCACAGTTGGGACTGTGTGATATATTTGGGTGATGTCATATATTGTGACATGCTAAACCCGTTCCTTTGATGTGCCCTGATAAGTTGGGTGCCGAATTTACACATGGCGCTTTCATTTAATTAAGATAAAGATACAGTAATGAATCCAAATAAGAATAAAAATCAAATGAATCTTTTAAAATGTCTACATTCAAGAATTTCAAGTGTCCCATCTTAACATTTAATGAGTTTTATGATAATCACCAGTCAATCACTAAAATAATATATTTTCACTGAAATAGTAAATAATTATTTCATGTATATTTTATTCTTTCTTATGAATATGCAGTATTTTAAAAGATGGCAATTTGAAATAAAAAATTTAAAAAACAAAATAATTATGTCAAAATATAAAAATAAAATCAGTTGAAACGAGTTTGTCTGGTTTGGTACAAGACATTTTTAAAGAAACAGAAACTACATCTTTCAGCTTGTACATATTTTTCAAACGTTATAAAAGTTTTACAAAAAATCTATTCAATAGTCAATCAAAATATGATTTCTTTTATCGATTTGCTACTATGTCTATATGCTAATCACTTTTTTAGTAATTATTTATAAAAAAACAAAACAAAAAAATGTTATTATACAGCTTGACAATTCTCTAGTTCACAAATCTCTCATTTCCAGCTCCTTAATAATATGCCTTCCAAAAAATTTCGGAATTTTTTTTTTTTTTTTGCAAACTATGTATATATAGAGAGAGAGAAAGAAAGAAAGAGACACTATGCTATTTACTTCTCTTTTGTTCATACACATCTTACTAATAAGTTTGCGCAAAAAAGACGTAAGAAAACTAATCATTTACTTCCTCTTTTATAACAGCATTTGTAAGATATTGTAGAAGAAGTGAAAGGCAGGACGAACTGTTGACTGCTGTTGACTCCGTTATTCAAAGAGACAATGCCTGGTGCACCACATATGCAGGAGAGAGAGAGGCCGATGCGAACATGGTAATGCCTGGTGGCAGACTGTCATGTTGATGAAGCAATTATGCGAAGTATGAATTGCCAGACTGAGCATATCAACCAGAGTTGCGGAGTCAGAAATTTTGGAAAGAATCAAACTCTTAAGAATGCTAGGAAGTCGGAGCTTATACTTCCAACTTCACAACCCTGATATAAACACCAGATCTTTTTTTTTTTGCTTACTGCCAGTCGATATTTTGAGCTGTTAAAGGGAAGACGTCCTGCATTTTGTTTTAATTTGTCTGCCAACTCGACGCTAGTTGGAACTCTTCCCTCTGGTCAGTGTTCTGTTGGCGTTCATCCCTAGTACTCGTAGATCCTGTGTGGAAACTTTCAGTATGTCTGGCTAAAGCTAAGAGATTCCACTCTGAAAGAGTTAGTCATAAATTGTTTCAGCTATGATTTCATTTTCTACACTTCAATATATTTGTGTGTCTATGTGTATACGTGTTGTGCCTTCATTCACTACGTGTGGGACACTAGAAAGGCTAAGAGTACTCACATTTAAAAGTATTTCAAACAGCTAAAACTGCAGATATGGACTGATAAAATTTATGGACGTGTCTGCTGATTGGTCAAAAGAATTTTCAATTCAATTGTCGTTTATGAATCTTTTTTTAACTTGAACTATTCTTATTTTTTTGAAAAGCAAATAAAAACGCTTTTTATCCCTATTCAATGATGACTATTTTTCTGCTTTTGTGATTATTTTTGTAGACTATCATTTTTAGACGGTCTATTTATGAATTGGTTAGGCAACTTCATTTTTAAAAATATTTTGCAATAGTGAGAGAATATTTGATTCAAAATGTATTTTAGACAGTCTAATAAAGTATGTGCCTTGTTATCCCACTGAGCTTGTTAAACAGAAACTATTTCTCCTTCTTTCCGTTTAAAAATCATAATGAATATAATGATGAAAACTATATTCATTGTTTGAAAAAAATGTATATATAATTAACTAATAAGTTAATTAGTAGATAATTTCTTTTTTCTTCACCAAACTTTTAATTATTTTTGCAGTTTAGTAGGGCATACTGTTTTCGACTTTATATATATATATTTTCTATTGGACTAATACTATTCAATTGTAGAATACAGGTCAAATAATTGATTGATTCAAGTTAAAAGTGGAAACCTTGAGATTACACTGTATGACGTCATGGATCAAATAACATAAACAAACTGCATCTTAGAAGTATAGTTCAACCTTCCCCCCCTCACGCACACAGATATTGTAATTTAATTTTTTATTTTTTTTAGAAAAATTATACTTTCAAATGCATTCAACATCATTATTCACAGTTTTAATTGAATCATTGTTTTTTGTTTTTTTTACAAAACTAAAAATTGTAAATTAAACTAAAAAAACATAACAAAACAAACAAGAAGAATTAGTTTAATGTAAAATGCCTTTATCATAATTTCAATAAATTCATAGACTTCTAAATGTTTGTAAGCATTACATCAAAGATTTAGCAACTTGATTTTACCTTTGTTAGGTTTACTAAAACTCTTTCCTGATTATCCTGAATATTCACAAGATAGGCATTCTAAACGTTTTTTTTTCCAATCATAAGTATTTGCATTCTATCACTAAAACTAAACTTATCAGCTCGAGATGTTCTATTTGCCGTTTTCTCGAAAACTTTTACTTTGTGCAGTGTGATAAATCTCGCTCTGTTTTTTCTTATGTTTATTTCTAAATACAAGTCACTAATTTAAAAAAAATCATGTTTAGCAATTGTGGTGTGCTTTAGTCACTATTTTCAAACTATAAAAGAATACGTTTTCACTAGTTTATTTCTGTATTATGTTTAAAATTCCAAATTGAAACGGATACTGAGAAAAAGATAACTATTTTTTTCTCATGAATGTAAATGATTTCATTTGAAAATAAAATTTCACTTTACAAAACTAAGATTAGAATTAAAACAAATTAACTCAGATTTTTAAAAAATTTTCCTGCATTTTATATATATATATATATATATATATATATAATATTTTTTTGAAAAAAACATAACAATGTGTAGTGTTAAAATAAATAAAATTTATTTTAATCTTAGCTTTCGAGAATTACAATTCTCCTTGTCAAAGAGTGTTTTTCTTTTTCAACCTCGCCTGCAGACATAACGTGATTTTCTGACCCAAAAGTCCATTACCATCGGACGATGAAGAAAAAGAAGAAAAAGAAGAAAAAGAAAAACACTCTTTGACAAGGAGAATTGTAATTCTCAAAAGCTAAGATTAAAATAAATTTTATTTATTTTAACACTACACATTGTTTTTTTTTCAAAAAAATATAATACTATTACGAAACAATGGTTTAAAAAATATGTCTAAATACCCTTTATATATATATATATATATATATATATATATATATATATATTAGTGCCTATACCGATAATATTTGGGATAATAATAACAGGATGAATTTATAAGCTCATGTATCTTCCAAAAATATGTATAATTTTATTTAAAAAAATATCCAATTCACTTCTAAAAATATAAAAGGAATAAAAATCTGTCTTGTTTTTGGTAATTAAAAAGAATGTGAAAGGGGAGAGGTTAAACATTTAGTGTATAATAATAAAGTGCAAAAAACATTTTCAAAATGTGTTTCAGGTTTATTATTTAAAGTTTTCTCAAAACTATACTATTTACCGAATGCATATACTTTTTGTTTGATATAGGAATTATTCAATCGTTATTTTATACTTTTTATTTTATCTTTGTATCTTTTAGATGTTTTATTTCAATTGGTATTGGATAGTGACTATATTTGTTAGAAATTAAGACTTTTCTTAAATAATTTTTGTACTTTTTTCTACACATAGAAAAAGATTTTGTTGACACATGTTTAAAACTGCCTTACTTATGAGTGCTGTTGTAATTTTGTTGAACATTTTTATCAAATATCCTACTGTTAAAACAATTTTAGTCTTAATATTTAGCATATAAATGCAAAACTATTTCTTTAAAGTTGAATAAAAAATAAAGCAAATGCAGCAGAAATATTTTAATGATATTGATTTTTTTAAAAATGTATTTACATAGAGTATTTCTAAATCTCACGAAAATGTTTTAGTAGTTATAGATTTTTATCTTTTCTACACATTTACTGATGTTGTTATTGCTAATTGCAAATTGCTTTTATTTGTAAGTAAAAAAAAAAAAAAAAGAAAGATTGTCTGAAATTTGGAATCCAGAAAATATTTTCTGTTAATGAAAAAATTTAACTATTTTCAAAATGAAATGATTCTTGAGGTGTTAGACTAAGTTCAGATTGTTCGAAGTTTTTCAATAATGTTGGTTTAATGACTTCCTTTCAATTTTAGAAACAAAATTGTGTGTGGTTCTTTGATAAATAGCAATATTTTCTGCTGAAGTGAAAAAAGAAATTGATAATTATGGTTGTGATGACATTTTCATTTATAAAATTTCAAATATGCTTTCTAATTTTCTCGTGAATAGATACTTTTCATTCAAATTTTGCTACATATCCACTTAACGGCAATAATTTTCTTCTGAAAATTTTAGATCTTTTATTTTACCATTATTTGCATCATGACTGTTCGCGTTGCCGACATTTTATCGCTGGTTTCAATTTTTCTCGGATGTACAATTCATTTATGAGCGAAAAGCAGATGCAACATGCTGACATGACAAATAGATCATAAAAAATACCATTAGAATTTGCTTTTCAATTTAGATTTGCATTCAAGTGTATAAGGACATATAATATACTTCGGGGAATTGGGTCTACTGTGAAACTGCAGTAAAGTGTTAAGATAAGCCTCTTTCTAATTATTTATTATTGTTATATGGATGATGATTGAATATTATTTACTTATCATAACCTTATTCACTTATCATATAACTATACGTTTAGAATAATCTGCCTAGCTCTAGTTTTGGGATATACAAATGATTTGGGGATAAAAATAATTTTATAACTGATATATATTCTACTAATTGGATGTTTGAAAACCAAATATTTTAATGGGGTACTAAATAATGCTATACATTCTTAATATTCAATCAAATGGATAATAATTTAATAATTCCAAAGTGTGACTTAAAATTCAGTTCAAACCTGCTTCGAAAAGTCTGAGGAGTTTATTCGATGTGGGCAAGAAAAAAAACATTGCCTCGTTTTTATCATCATCACAAACAAATTAGAATATTCCAGCCCTATCCCCTTTTTTTTAATGGTAATCGCTCCAGACAAGGCATGAAGCCGCTTAATGTAAGGAGCTAACAAAAACAAAAGATGATTATCGCAAAGACAGGAGATGCCTATTGAAAAGACCAAGACTATAGATAGGAGGAAAACAGTCAGCAGGAAGAGAGTTCCACAAGCCTGTGGTTCTTGGAAAGAAGCTACTGGAATAGTAACTTGTATTATAATGGAGAAGTGTTCTAGTTTAGGAGTTATTCTATTATGGATTGGGGTGACAACTTTTTAAATTCCCCTCATTGTTTGCTATATTGAGAAAAAAAAGTTTAAGTTGATGTTGCTATGAGCAGACATTTGGGTCCCACTTTGGCCAATATTTTTGTTAGTTTTAAATGTATCAGGAGGTAACAAAATGGATTTTGATACAAACAGCAATTCTACCTGCATAAACCTCTGGTGTAGCAAAACAATTGTGAACCCTGTCATTGTGATTTTCTTTTCTTTTTTAAATGAGTTATTTTAGCAAAGACATTTTTGGGAAACAAAAGAAAATCTTTGAAATTTTTACTGAAAAACATTTTCTAAGGGAGGGTGGAAATCAAATATTAGAAAACGTAACTTTCCTTTAAATTTTCTTATAAAATTAACATTTCCCAAAGATATTTCCTAATGTTTTATGTAAAACATAATACTGATAATGATGTGTTCAGTTAATAAGTTGAATGAAAAATCTGATTAAAATATTAAATTGATTTTTTTTATTTACTATTAATCAAATATTTATTGAAATCAAAAATTCAATAGTGAAAAATAAAGTGAAAATTTAAAAAATCACATTTAAAAAATAATTTAGTACGAAATTAAATCCACAAGAATGCAACCGTTAAAAAAAAATAGAAATGAATTACTTTGTGACCTTTAGAAATTTGAAAAGAATTTAGAAACATTTAAACTGTCCAATAGAAAGTCATTTCTGGCTTTAAAATTATTTTCAAAACTCCACATGTATTAAAAGATTGCACATTTTGGAAGTGATTTACGTCTAATAATTATACCGAAATTAAAACATTACCATAACAATTTCGTTATAGTTTTATAACAATTTGGTTCAATTTATACTTTAATGACCAAACGATACCGTAATAATTAAATTTAATTTTCAGTATCCTATTTTTTTTTTAAATAATGATAATTTGATAAATATAAACAGCTTAGTTTAATAGAAAAAGATTAAAAAGAGAAACAAAAGTATAAGTAAAAAAACTGACGGGTAGGTACAACTCGTTTAAGTGATAATTTTTTAGCATAAATAACCTGGCACCTAGTTTTACGATACATGGCAAATATCTCATAGCCTTATAAGCATTTAAATTACATCAAAATTTTGTTTTCTAACTAGGAATCAGGTTTTTAATGTTACATGGGTTTTGAGTCGTACTTGGCTAATGGATGTTATTGCAGACTATGAAATCAGCTATGTTGAGTTCAAATCTTTTTGGCACTTCATACCAGTTGAGGGTAAGTCCTTGACAATATGTCTGACGGGGTGGGCTGCCCTGCCCTGCTATGGTGGGTGGAGGTATGGTTACGTGCAATCCTAGGAGGTTAACCTTCTCAGGCTTTATCTCTATTTGAGAAGGGTTCGGTTTATTGTCTGAAGCACTCCTACCAGGGAATGCCGACAGGGCTGCTCAGGCATGTTTTTGTGGAGCCAGAATGCAGTACCTCCGGTACACTGGCCTTTCTATCCCCATCTTTCAGTGGGAAGGCGGTTAATACCATGCCGAGTTTCAAATCATTGGATCTATTGTGGTCATTTATATACTAATACTGTTGGGAAAGGTATAAACCCACACCCTCCCCTCCAGCTATGATTAATCGTATATAATGAATAGTTTATGATAAGTAATGTGTTTGAGCATTAAATAGCTCAAAAAAGGGTTGATATGCCGTTAAATAGAAAAGAAAAAAATTCTGAATGTTTTCTATATTTGCCTGTTTTTTTTTTATTATTTAATCTTTTTGTATATAAATCTACATCTGAGATGTTAACTGCAATACTTTTCGAATAGGTATTGGAAATAGATCTTAGTTCTCTTCTGAATCTGATATTTCTATTTTTAAATATTGCTGTTTATTCAAATTTTTTTTATGGTGTGAATCTCACGGATAACTTTTTATGCATTGTTTTATAGAAAAAAAAAATTGTGTTTTATTATAGAACTCTTAAGTTGTTTTTTTTACATTCTAATCAACACAACAAAAATATTTTTACAACAGAAATAAAGATAAAGATACCAATTATGGAAATTACTTTTGGTTTGGATTAAACTTCTGATTAAAAGTATTTAAAAAGAAAAATTCATGTGTGAATTTAAAAATTTAAGAAAGTGAAAAAATTTAAACTCGAAATTGAGTTCATCCAAATAATATAAGAATGTCCAATTAACAGTACAAAAAAATTTTTTTTTTTAATTTAAATCGAAGAAAATTTGTTTTCAAATTGCTACTAATTCTAAATATTTCGTATTGTCACAAAAAATGTTTGTATGAAAGTAGTTTAGCTTATGAAGAAAAAAAAGGATTCTTCAGCTAGCAAATTACACTCATCTGGTGAGGAAGAAAATAAGATCTCTTTGAAAAAAAAGATTTTAAAGAAAATTCTGAAAACGTTTTTTTTTTTTTTTGTATTTTCTTTCTAGTTGTCTGCCACCACACAGAATGATTCATGTCAGTTTCAATCATTGTTAAATTATAATTTTTGGTTAACAGTAACTTCAGGGGAATTCTAAATAAAAAATGCACTATTTAATTATATTTAATTTGTTTTTTTTTTGGGGGGGGGGCAAAATATGTGTAATAATTTAATAAAGAAGAATTAAGGTCGATGTTTGTCACTTTGAAGATTTTCAAGATAGACATTTGTTGTTCAGTGGCTGACAGATGCATTATGGGCATGTTTTTAATATTTTTTTTATTATAAAAAAAAAACAAATGTTAAAATAATATTTTATACTAAACACAAAGAAAATACACAAAATATTTTTACGCAAAAAAAAAACGTTTAAAATTCTTTTTACACACAAAAAGAACTTTGGGCTAGGATTAATGTGTAGTATCTGTTCTGTATCCTTAAAATAAAAAAATATTCAAAAACATGCCCATAATGCATCTGTCAGCCACTAAATAAAAAACGTCCATCTTTAAAATCTTAAAATCATCAGTGACAAGCATCGATCATAATTCTTTTATTAAATACTATTAAACATATTTTTTGTCAAAAAAAACAACAAAAAAAACATTAATATAATGGTTTTGTGCAAAAATAAGTTGTTTTGAAATAGTGCCGAGTGGCATTTTTAGGATTCCCCTAAAGTTTACATAAACCATTTTTTTTTTCATTACTTTTGTCTATGCAATTACGTTTGTGGATTGAAATCTGAAAGAAGTATGCTCTTCTTTTCACTGAATCAGTTGTGCATGTGTGTGTGCGTGCGTGCGTGTGTGTGTCAGTCATTGTGCTTCATATCCAACAAACTTCCCGTTTTAGTATTTGCACCTCATTCTGTAAGCAACTTACTTTGCGTGCTGGCACACAAGTAAATCTACATGCTTGTTTGAATTTTTCTTTTTTAATCTGTATATTTGAGCTGGAAAACACTGTAATATATAATTAACCAAGTTAAAATGTCACATTTTTATTCTATTATCCAAAAAATAAACTGTCAGATGTGGTTCTGAGACTTTGTTTTTTCTATTTTATTTGTTTGTACTTTTTGTCTTTCTTCCAGAATTCAACTGACAAATTTGGTTTTCAATAAAAAAAAAAAAATTTAAAAAATTTTTTTTAACTTTACATTTTGTATTTATATTTTCCATCAAAAGAATAAAATTCTTAATTTTATAGGGAACCATTTTTAATTGCACACTGCACTAACTTTAAAGCTTACTCCAGAAATCTTCCGAAACTTCACCTGATGTCCTCCCCCTCCATGCACATTTGGTAAGTTGTAGTGCAATGATTTAATTATTATTTTTGCTAGTATATAACTACCCCACCCTCCACCCCAAAAAAGATAATCCCTGGGAGGATGGTATAATGACCAGACAGAACATATACCCCCCCTCAAAAAATAAAAGGAGGAGGTAATGTCTGGGAGGATGCTATCATGACGAATGAACATATACTATACTACCTTCGCCACCAAAGGAGGGAGTAATGCCTGGGAGAATGATTTCATGACAACAGAAAAGATACCCCACCCCCTGAATTGAGCATAAACACATAGTACATTAGTCTGAAATAGTATAATAAAGTGAATTGAGAATCAAAAGATAGTACAATTAATAGAAGTAATAGTATAGTTTCTGATTCAAACAGATACCAAATCTCCATTAGTAATAAATCATCGAATTTTAGAAGAATAACAAGTTCACAACACTAAAACGGATACATCTAGTTAGAAAGTTAAATAAAAAAGTTAAAAACAAAACTGATTTAAAAATACAATGATAATATTAAATTGAGCTAGATATTTAGTATCAATAAGGCCATAATACTAGTAGTGTTGGGATTGCTTCCCTGCTGACTACAATATGGTCATCTTCAAGTTCAATGTCAACAAATACTTTTCAGGCCGTCCTCTTAAGTAATCAAATTCTGGCGATTCCACCCACAATTTCCAATCCTCTCGTAGTATTGTTCATCATCCAACTGACAATCTCGTTAACCATTATCCTCGGGTTGCTTTTGGCCTTGCTAAGTGGTGATTCATGAGTATAAAAAAATGATAATCGACATAACATTAAACACTAATAAAGATTTGTCTAGTTAGAAAATCAAATGAAAAATCTGATTTCAATCAAAATATAATGAAAATATTAAATCAAGCTGTAGGAATAGCATTTATCTTTAGAAAATGAATTTCAATCATTAAATCGACAACGAAACTGCATTTGTTTGCCCATAATTATTAAGCAGCAATTGAACGGATCTGTTTGACTTTCAAGGGCAAAATTAAAGACAAGGGTGAGTGAGTGTGACCTACTTTCCGATCAGCCAGTTAAGAGATGCAATGTCCATAACTAAAACAAAAAACGAATTTTAATAAGTAAATAACTTGACCACCTGTGAACCGTTCTATTGGGTCAGTATTTGTTATATATATTATTAAATACGAGCAAGAAGACCTGGCATTGCTCGGGATTTAATGAGGAACTGAGCCCCCCTCCATTCACTCTACCGCCCATAGCTCCCTTTAAAGGAGGCATATAGAGATTCGGCACATTGATGGGGGAACATAAAGATTTAGGACCACTTCCACCATTTTCCCCTGAAAAATCTCATGCATATGATTTAAATTTCATCAACATAGGATAAATTTGAAGTTGTAAGAGGGGTTCTGTTCCTTAAAAGGAGGAGGGCCCTTACAGATTTGAGACTACTTCAAATTGGGAATATTGTAGATATAAATACATTTAGTTTTTATGTAGACTCTCTAACCTTTCTTTCTATAGGAAACTGTTAGGACACCTAACGAAAACGGATTACCTCCCTTGAACCATTTCGAGAGTTAAAAGTTACTGCCCTTGAAAAAGGTAGGCTGCTCAGAGAGAAAGATAAACAAAGATCACGGCATCAGACAGTGAATATAACAATCGCGTCCAGCGGCCAATTAACTCATTAATTCATTCTGTGTTCAGTTTTAATAAATCTGTTAAACGTTTCTCTTGATAGTTCATCCATTTATTTATAAGTTATTATTTATAATTAACCTAAATTACAAGGTTATAAAAGAAACACACACATAGACATTGAGTTTTATATATAGATTTATGAAAACTTTTGGGTATTTACAAATATATGGATGATGTAGCAAGATAAGCTTTATTTTTTTTCATGGTGTCATCCATTTTTAAGTAAATATGTATTTCTTTCTTGATAATAATTCATTTTTTCTCCTATTCGCACGTCTCTCTATCTCATTGGAAGGAAGACTTGAGAGAAAAATACCTGGTCAGAGATAGATTAGCTTGGAAGTGTAATTTCTAAAAGCCATCCAACGCATGTAAGGATGTTAAACCGAAGATGATGAGTTGCATTCTCCCATTATTACTTCCTTTAATATTCGCCTTTTGTGACATCATCCACTGTGCACACTAACAAGCAAGATCCACAAAGTTTTAGTAGTATATAGTTTAGACTGTTCATTTATTATGTATGTATATTGTGACATTCTCAGCTTGTCTTAGAAGAAAGAAAAATAAAACAAACTTATGCGCACGTAGTAATCAAACCTATTTCGTCCTTCACTATGTAACTTCCACTCCCTCACTTAGCGTACATTCGATCTACTATCCTTACGACGCCACCTTCTCACTGAATACATGCGAATACTCTGTTCACTTGGCCCCTCTCATTATAAACGTTGGCCAGACAAATCTTCGAAGAGACAATAGTCGTGTCTACAAAAAAAAACCTGCCAACAAGTCCAAATAAGGAATGCCATTATCAACCATCTGAAGTAAAAGCTCATGTGAATGCTAGGAACGCAGAAAAATCAACAATGGCGTTGGTTCCAGAGAGCATCTAATTAGGTAAACACATTTAGTATGAGAAGGCAATTTGAGTTTAGAGTTTAAATCGAGAAGAAAATCAGATTGACAACTTAACTGGCCAAGTAATTTGTTGGGCCAAATCTGACTGAAATATAATATGCAAACGTGATTACCATTCCTCACGAAATAAATGATGGCTTCACAACTAAAGAGATATGCAGTTTTATTTACAGGAAACACCAGCAGAGAATACATGGAGCACCAGAAGGAAGAAGAGATTGCCACTGAGAACTTGTTTATTTTCCTGAGAGGAAATACAGATACGATTTGAAAGAAAAGAAACTTGCATTATGTGATAGTTCTTCGTTTTCCTAACTTGAATTATGTGAAACAAATATAACAAAAAATGTGTGTGTGTGTGTGTGGGGGGGGGGGGGGGGGGCTTGATAAAAAATTATAAATGAAAACGAACAAAAACCAGTAAAGATAAAAGAAGAGAAAAAAAGAGATACAGATCTCCACCTTCCTTTTATTTACCGTTCAAATCAGCCCAGCTAAATTTGATTTTACCATTATAAAAATCATGCATACATACTTTCCACAAAAACCTGTTTATTTTCTTGATATTATTTCTTTAATTTGTAATTGAAATGAATTGCATTTATTATAAAGCCTTGTGTTTGTCATCTGTTGCTATTTTTGTTGCAAGTTCACTGGAAGATGATGTCATGCTATAAAGTAGCACCAGTAATCCCTTGAAATGTACTGACTGCTGCTGATAACAGGCAACCTAAAATGGTTGTTTTTATTTTTTTACTTATTTATCTACAGTATTGCCGAACTTTGGACGATTTCTGGCCAATAACAATTAATATCTGTATGATTTTTCTATATATTTACATAATATAATAGATATAATATAGTATACATATAATATATAATAGAACATATATTATATTATATATACATATAATAGAATATATATTATATTATATATCATACATATGATAGAATATATATTATATCATATATATATATATCATACAAATAATAGAATATATATATATATATATCATACAAATAATATAATATATATTATATATAATAGAATATATTATATATATATAATAGAATATATATTATATTTATAAAATATATATAAAATAGAATATATATTATATTTATAAAATATATATAACATAGAATATATATTAATTATATATTATATATAATTAATATATTATATGTATAATATGTAATATATATTATATAATATATAGATTATATATAATATAATATATAGATTATATATATTATATATAATATAATATATATATTATATATAATATAATATATATATTATATATAATATAATATATTATATATTATATATAATATATATATATTATATATAATATAATATATATATTATATTTAGTATAATATATATAATATATATATTATATATGATATATATAATATATATATTATATATGATATAATATATATATTATATATGATATAATATATATATATTATATAATATAATATATGTATTATATATGATATAATATATATAATATATATATTATATATGATATAATATATATATATCATATAATATAATATATGTATTATATATAATATAATATAGATTATATGATATATATTATATATAATATATATATATCATATAATTTATATATTATATATAATATATATATATATCATATAATTTATATATTATATATTATATATAATATATATATATCATATAATTTATATATTATATATATATAATATATATATCATATAATTTATATATTATATATATATAATATATATATCATATAATATATATATAATATATATATATATCCTATATAATATAATATATATATATTATATAATATATATATATATATTATATAATATATATATAATATATATATTATATATATTATATATAATATATATAATATAATAAAAATATTATATATTATATATATTATATATAATATATATAATATAATAAAAATATTATATAATATATGTATAATATTATATATATATTATATATAATATATATTATAATATATATATATGATATATTATATATAATATAATATATATATAATATATATAATATAATATATATATTATATAATATATATATATTATATGTAATATAATATATATATTATATAATATATATATATTATATGTAATATAATATATATTATATGTAATATAATATATATTATATATAATATATATATTATATATAATATATATATTATATATAATATATATATTATATATAATATATATATAAAATATAATATATATATTATATATAATATATATTATATATAATATATATATATAATATATATGTTATATATATATACTAGCAGGGCTACCCGGCGTTTCTTGGGGTAATAAAAACATAAAATAGAAGAAAAATTGCGTGTGTAAGATCTTTATATTTAAAACTTTTTTTTCTCTCCCCCTATAGCCTTCTCTTTATCTTTCTACTTTTCTCTTCTCTGGTCGCCCCATTTCACCGCTATTTTCTCATTTTGCCTTTTGCGAAAGCTGTTTCGTCCCCACCATCCCTCAGGGCAAAAGTATGACATATTTCTAATAAAGTAGCACCTCTGTCTGCGCATTCTATGTAGGTACTTATATAGCACCGGTGCGCATTCTATGTACGTACCTATCGCTGCCCCGGTACGCATACTATATACGTACCTATCGCCACTCCAGTGCGCATACTATATATGTACCTATCTACGTCCCGGTGCGCATACTCTATACGTACCGATCGCCGCCCCGGTGCGCATACAATATACGTTCTTATCGCCGCCTTGTTGCACATACTATATACGTACCTATCGCTGCCCTAATGTAGATACTATATATGTACCTATTGCCGCCCCCGGTCTGCATACTATAGACATAGCAATCGCCGCCTTGGTCCGCATACTATATACGTACGTATTGCCGCCCTGTTGCATATACTATATACGTACCTATTGCCGCCCCGGTGCAGATACTACATAAGTACCTATCGCTGCCCTGGTGCGAATATTATATATGTACCTATCGCCACCCTGGTGTGCATACTCTGTATGTACCTATCGCCGCCCTAGTGTGCATACTATATACGTACCTATCGCCGCCTCAGTGCAGATACTATATAACTACCTATCGCCGCCCCACAGCGCACACTACATAAGTACCTATCGCTGCCCCGGTGCCAATACTAAATACGTACCAAACTCCGCCCTTGTGCAAATGCTAAATAAGTACCTATCACCGCCCCGGTGCACATGCTAAATACGTACCTATTGCCACCCTGGTGCACATGCTATATACGTACCTATCGTTGCCCCGGTGTGTATACTATATACGTACCTGTCGCCACCCCAGTGTGTATAAAATATACTTACCTATTGCCGCCCCGGCGTGCATGCTATATACGTACCTATCGCCCCCACGGTGTGCATGCTACATACATACCTATTGCTGCCTCTGTGCACATGCTATATACGTACTTATCGCCACCTTTATGCACATGCTATATCCCCCCAAAAATATTTTTATTTAAAAAAAAAAAAAAATTCCCGACACCCCCCTCATCCGAAATTTTTTACCATCCACCCATTCATCCCCCCCAAATTTTTATTCTCCTCTACCCTAAGAAATATTAAAGTAAAAAAAAAAAATAAAATAAAAAATTTTGCCCCAGCCCCCTTAAATTTTTTTACACCCCACCCCCACCCAGCCCCAAATTTTTTTTATTTCACAAACCCTGAGAAATATTTTAAGTTAAAAATAAAAGAAACAATTGTTTTTCCCTCACCCCCTAAAAATAAGTTTTACTCTCCCCCTACTCTAAGAAATATTTAAAGTTAAAAAAAAAAAATTCCCCACCCCCCAAAATTTTTTACCCTACACCACCCCCCAAATTTTTTTTTACTCTCCTCCACCCTAAGAAATATTTTTAGTTTAAAAAAAAAAATCCTCCCCGCCCCCCCCCCCAAATGTGTACTCTCCCATACCAAAAGCAATAAATTTAATTAAAAGAAAAATATATATCGTGCAATAGTTTTGGAGCCTATAAGTTCCTAATATTTTCAGTAAATAGATTTAGATGTTATTTTATATTAATACAAATATTTGTGAAAACAATGACGGAGATAAGTATTTCTTCCTTTAACTTTACTGATTTAGACGTTATTTTATATTAATACAAATATTACTAAAAACAATGGTGGAGCATAATTATTTCTTACTTTAACTTTACTGATTTAGACGTTATTTTATATTAATACAAATATTAGTGAAAACAATGGTAGAGCATAATTATTTTTTCCTTTAACTTTACTGATTTAGACGTTATTTTATATTAATACAAATATTAGTGAGAACAATGGCGGAGCATAATAATTTCTTCCTTTAACTTTACTGATTTAGACGGTATTTTATATTAATACAAATATTAGTGAAAACAATGGCGGAGCATTATTATTTCTGATTTTAACCTTACGTACTTAGACGTTATTTTATATTAATACAAATATCAGTGAAAACAATGATAGAGCATAATTATTTCTTCCTTTAACTTTACTGATTTAGACGTTATTTTATATTAATACAAATATTAGTGAAAACAATGGTGGAGCATAATTATTTCTTATTTAACTTTACTGATTTAGACGTTATTTTATATTGATACAAATATTAGTTAGAACAATGGCGGAGCATAATAATTTCTTACTTAAACTTTACTGATTTAGGCGTTATTTTATATTAATACAAATATTAGTGAAAGCAATGGCGTAGCATAATTATTTCTTCCTTTAACTTTACTGATTTAGACGATATTTTATATTAATACAAATATTAGTGAAAACAATAGCGGAGCATAAATATTTTTTACTTTACTGATGTAGACGTTATTTTATATTAATACAAATATTAGTGAAAACAATGGTGGAGAATGATTATTTCTTACTTAAACTTTACTGATTTAGACGTAATTTTATATTAATACAAATATTAGTTAAAACAATGGCAGAGCATATTTATTTCTTACTTTTACTTTACTGATGTAGACGTTATTTTATATTAATACAAATATTAGTGAAAAAAATGGTGGAGCATAATTATTTCTTATTTAACTTTACTGATTTAGACGTTATTTTATATTAATACAAATATTAGTGAAAGCAGTGGCGGAGCATAATTATTTTTACGTTTTACTTTACTGATTTAGGCGTTATTTTATATTTATACAAATATCAGTGAAAACAATGGTGGTGCATAATTATTTCTTCCTTAAACGTTACTGATTTAGACGTTATTTTATATTAATACAAATATTAGTGAAAACAATGACGGAGCTTAATTATTTCGTACTTTAACTTTACTGATTTAGACGTTATTTTATATTAATACAAATATTAGTGAAAACAATGTCGGAGCATAACTATTTCTTACTTTAACTTTACTGATTTAGACGTTATTTTATATTAATACAAATATTAGTGAAAAAAAGGCGAAGCATCATTATTTCTTACTTAAACTTTACTGATTTAGACCTTATTTTACATTAATACCGATATTAGTGAAAACAATGCCGGAGCATATTTATTTGTTTCGTTAAATTTACTGATTTAGACGTTATTTTATATTAATAATAATATTATTAAAAACAATGGCGGAGCATAATTATGTCTTCCTTTAAAGTTACTGATTTAGACGTTATTTTATATTGATACAAATATTAATGTAAACAATGGGGAAGCATAATTATTTCTTCCTTTAACTTTATTGATTTAGACGTTATTTCATATTAATACAAATATTACTGAAAAAAAAGCGAAGCATAATTGTTTCTTACTTAAACTTTACTGATTTGGACCTTATTTTACATTAATACCAATATTAGTGAGAACAATCGCGGAGCATATTTATTTCTTTCGTTAAATTTACTGATTTAGACGTTATTTTATATTAATACAAATATTAGTGAAAAAAAAGCGAAGCATAATTGTTTCTTACTTAAACTTTACTGATTTGGACCTTATTTTACATTAATACCAATATTAGTGAGAACAATGGCGGAGCATAATAATTTCTTCCTTTAACTTTACTGATTTAGTCGTTTTTTATATTAATACAAATATTAGTGAAAGCAATGGCGGAGCATAATTATTTCTTACTTAAACTTTACTGATTTAGACGGTATTTTATATTAATACAGATATTAGTTAAAACAATGGCGGAGCATAAGCATTTCTTTCATTAACTTTACTGATTTAGACGTTATTTTATATTAATACAAATATTAGTGAAAACAATGGCGGAGCATTATTATTTCTACCTTCTACTTTACTGATGTAGACGCTATTTTATATTAATACCAATATTAGGTAAAACAATGACGGAGCATAATTATTTCTTCCTTTTACGTTACTGATTTAGTCGTTTTTTTATATTAATACAAATATTAGTATAAACAATGGCAGAGCATAATTATTTCTTACTTAAACTTTACTTATTTAGACGTAATTTTATATTAATACAAATATTAGTGAAAACAATGGCGGAGCATAATTATTTCTTACTTTAACTTTACTGATTTAGACGGTATTTTATATAAATACAAATATTAGTGAAAACAATGGCGGAGCATAATTATTTCTTACTTTAACGTTACTGATTTAGTCGTTTTTTATATTAATACAAATATTAGTGTAAACAATGGCGGAGCATGTGTATTTTTTACTTAAACTTTACTGATTTAGACGTTATTTTATATTGATACAAATATTTGTGAAAACAATGGCGGAGCATATTTATCTCTTTCTTTAACTGTACTGATTTAGACGTTATTTTATATTAATACAAATATTAGTGAAAACAATGACAGCATAATTATTTCTTACTTTAACTTTACTAATTTAGACGTTATCTTATAGTAATACAAATATTAGTGAAAACAATGGTGGTGCATAATTATTTCTTACTTAAACTTTACTGAATTAGGCGTTATTTTACATTAATACAAATATTAGTTAAAACAATGGCGGAGCATAAGCATTTCTTTCTTTAGCTTTACTGATTTAGACGTTATTTTATATTAATACAAATGTTAGGGGAAACAATGGCGGAGCATAATTATTTCTTACTTAAACTTTACTGATTTAGACGTTGTTTTATATTAATACAAATATTTGTAAATACAATGGTAGAGCATAATTGTTTTTTCTTTTAACTTTACTGATTTAGACCTTGTTTTATATTAATACAAATATTTGTGAAAACAATGGTAGAGATAAGTATGTCTATCTTTGACTTCACTGATTTAGACTATAAATTAGTTATGGCCAGTTTGAATTTAAGCGCTAAACCTTGATTAGATGGATACTGGAAGTTGAATCCTTCCTTACTGGAGATACAAGACTTCCGGGAAAAGGTAATGCTGCTTTACCGACGGTCTCTAATGGGGGTGGTAATCGGGAGCAGGTAATGGGTTAAGATTAAGGCTAAGGTTAGACGCTTTGCTGTCAAGTATGCCCAACGCCTCGCCCAAGATAAGGTAGTGACAGAAAAGCGTTTAGAGAATAAGCTGACTCGGGCGGTTGCGTTGGGGGGATTCCCTAACTGCAGCACTAACTAAGGGGGACCTCAACCCTTTGGCTAGCGAGCGGTACGAAGGTCAGGTAGTTAGAGCTAGGTTAAATAGAGTCTCGAACGAAGCTGTAAACGTTGACGCTGTTGAGCGTAAGGCTGCTTTACGTCGTGGTTCGGATAGCTATATTCGGAAAGTCAAAAACCTGGAAGGAGATACTCTTGTCGTCTCGTGAGATCTGCGAGGGGTTCCGGGAGCATTTAGAGGAGCGCTTCATCCGACTACCCAGACTCCGCGTCAAGGAGTTTGACAGCTATTTAGCCGATTCGCCCGTCTGTAAGCGGTCCGAGCGGCTAGCTGTGATAGCATGATTACGGAGTGCGAGATCATTACTGCGTTGAAGCAGGTCGGCTGGAACAAATCTCCGGGACTCGATGGTCTGCCCTACGAATTCTACTTGAGGCTGTCGCCCATGTTGGTCCCTCTTCTAAAGGATGTGTTCAACCATTGGTTTGCCCAGGGCTCCATCCCTGGACAGGTTACCAAGGGAGTAATCACATTGCTGAAGAAGAAGGATCGGCATAGTGGGGAGGATTTTGATGACTATAGGCCCATAACTCTGCTAAACACAGAGTTAAAGATTTTGGCAAGAGTTCTGGCGAATCGCTTGCAGACCGTTGTCGCCGACTTGATCGAACCGGATCAGAACTTTGCTGTGAAGGGGAGATCGATTAAAAACGGCCTGCATCTGATTCGCACGATCATAGAGGGTGTAGAAGACGACACGGAGACTGCGCTGATCAATTTGGATCAGTCCAAGGCTTTCTATAGGGTCGACCATCGTTTCCTGGAATCTGTTCTGGAAGCCGCCAGTTTTAATCCGGACTTCCGTAAGTGGATCTCTATCCTGTATCGTCTGCCAAAGGTGGCGGTGCAGGTAAACGGTAAGCTTTCGGAGTCGTTCGTGGTCTCTCGGTCAGTGCGTCATGGATATCCGCTGTTGCCCCTGCTTTATGTCCTGGCGTTGGAGCCTTTCCTCTGCAAATTAAGGGACGGTGCTACAGGACCAGTCCAGCTAAACTACAGAAGTGCCGACCTTCAATATTTAACAGCTAAATTACAGAAGTACCGACCCGCCTCTATATTTCACAGCTAAACTACAAAAGTACAGACCTTTCTATATTTCACAACTAAACTACAGAAGTGCCGACCTTTCTATATTTACCAAATAAACTACAGAAGTACTGAATCCTCGATATTTCACAGCTAAACTACAGAAGTGCCGACCTTCTATATTTAACAGCTAAACTACAGAAGTGCCGTCATTTTTAACATTCACAGCTAAACTACAAAAGTGCTGACCTTTCTATATTTCACAGCTAAACTACCGAAGTACTGACCCCTCTATATTTCACAGCTAAACTACATAAGTGCCGACACCTCTATATTTAACAGCTAAACTACAGAAGTGCCGACCCTCTGTATTTCACAGCAAAACTACAGAAGTAGCGACCTTTCTATATTTCACAGCTAAACTACAGAAGTACCGACCCCTATATATTTAACAGCTAAACTACAAAAGTGCCGACCATTTTAGCATTCACAGCTAAACTACAGAAGTGCCAACCTTTCTATATTCAACAGCTAAACTACAGAAGTACTGACCCCTCTATATTTCACAGCTAAACTACAGAAGTGCCGACCTTTCTATATTTCACAGCTTAACTACAGAAGTACCGACCCTCTATATTTCACAGCTAAACAACAGAAATACCGATCTTTCTATATTTCACAGCTAAACAACGGAAGTATCGACCTCTGTATATTTCACAGCTAAACTAAAGAAGTGCCGACCTTTCTATATTTCACAGCTACAGAAGTACCGACCTTCTATATTTCACAGCTAAACTACAAAAGTACAGACCTTTCTATATTTCACAGCTAAACTACAGAAGTGCCGACCTTTCTATATTTACCTAATAAACTACAGAAGTACTGACCCCTCGATATTTCACAGCTAAACTACAGAAGTTCCGTCATTTTTAACATTCACAGCTAAACTACAGAAGTGCCAACCTTTCTATATTTCACAGCTAAACTACAGAAGTACTGACCCACCTATATTTCACAGCTAAACTACAGAAGTACCGACCCCTCTATATTTAACAGCTAAACTACAGAAGTGCCAACCTTTCTATATTTCACAGCTAAACTACAGAAGTACCGACTTTTCTATATTTCACAGCTAAACTATAGAAGTACCGACCCCTATATATTTAACAGCTAAACTACAAAAGTGCCGACCTTTCTATATTCAACAGCTAAACTACAGAAGTACTGACCCTGCTATATTTCACAGCTAAACTACAGAAGTGCCGACCTTTCTATATTTCACAGCTAAACTACAGAAGTACCGACCCCTCTATATTTCACAGCAAACCTACATAAGTACCGACCCTCTATATTTCACAGTTAAACTACAAAAGTTCCGACCCTTTATATTTCACAGCTAAACTACAGAAGTACTGGCCCCTCTATATTTCACAGCTAAACTACAGAAGTATCGACCTTTTTAACATTCACAGCTAAACTACAGAAGTGCCGACCTTTCTATATTTAACAGCTAAACTACAGAAGTACTGACCCCTCTGGACAAT
Organism: Sepiola atlantica; assembly: GCA_963556195.1. Taxonomy (NCBI): domain Eukaryota; kingdom Metazoa; phylum Mollusca; class Cephalopoda; order Sepiida; family Sepiolidae; genus Sepiola; species Sepiola atlantica. The sequence continues at coordinate 93,728,679 of OY744515.1, forward strand.
GGTTAATTTTAGGGGGAGAAAAACACCTTATAAAAAATTATTATATGGGGAGGGGTCAAGGGTGACTAGGAAATAAGGGATGTAATAGAATGGGAGTATGATTGGGACTATACCAACATCTGTGGACAGGCAAGTGCATGAGTACATGTGAGATAAGAGTGAGGAGAAAACTTTTTAGGGGGAGAATAGGACCTTATAAAAAATTATCATAAGGGAGGGGTCAAGGGTGACTAGGAAATAAGGGATGTAATAGAATGGGAGTATAATTGGGACTATACTAACATCCGTGCACAGACAAGTGCATGAGTACATGTGAGATAAGAGTGGGGAGAAAAAGAATTTCTTATTAATTCTGCTGGTTCTTCAGGAGGAGAGAACGTGCTTTAGAGAAAATAATTATCCTCTATCTCTTATCGCGATCTTCTACCAATTTGGCGTTCGAACCAATAAGTCAAACTGGAACGACATTAGATGTGGGAGGGTGAATTATATCAGGAAATGTTATAAATTTAGTCTGGCGGTTATGCGTTATTTAGGAGAAAGTCGAAGTAAATAGAGTCCGTGCTTCGAAGATCCGATATATTTCCTGGATGAATTGGTTGGAGGAAACGAATAAATTTATTTTAACCCACATTCTATTGGGAAAAGGATGTCGTCATACCTGCGATGCGTTAGTCCTTATATCCTTAGAATTCCCTTTTACATACGTTTTATGTATGTAATCCAGTTGGTTAGGAGTTTCAAAACTGCAATTCGTAGATATTTGCTCACAGTATATTTTCCGGTGGAAGTCAAACGAGTGTTACTGCTATTGTCTACAGCGCTCGAATGGGAGTGTTTGACGTTTGCGATTTTTGAGTTATTACGGTTAAGTTAGGAGTGGAAGTTAAATGTGGACAGTCTGGGTGCAGAGTCGTTGAGATTACTCCCATAGGACCACAGAAGGAATAACCAGAGACGCTTTAGATTGGAACTCGGGTTGGATTGAAACTCGTTGAAATGTGGGGTTGGGAGATAAGATCACAGCTTTATGGCATTGAGATAAGACGACTTATATTTGTGAAGGTGTTTTATTTATAGGTTAGGGTCATTGGGTACTTCTTTTAGATGTTGTGCCGGGGGGGGGGGGCTGATTTTGGTTGAATTAGTTTCTTATATTTGGGGACACAGCCTCACACACACACATACACACACATCGAATTACACTCACAGACTTAGAGCCCCGTCGAAGTACAGTCCTAGTTCACTGGAAAATTATTTTAAGAAATTTGGCAATAGGCAAGAGGCATATTTGGAGTTATTAAGAAGTACTTCTATGGATCGACGAAAACCCGGACAATATTATAGAAAAAAAGGGGGGAAATTTAATTTATTATATTGTAACTAATTATAGTCCTTAAAGGGTAAGTAGGCAATGGTCTTGATTGTGCTATCAGTTAGCGCTTTTGTTTATTATTAATATAGTGGCGGGAATGGAGTGGTATGAGTCATAAACGATTTGAGGTAGAAGGGAATGACCGAGACAATAGTGGAGTTTAATAATATCATCACCAACATCAACAATAATAACAACAACAATAATAGTAATAATAGTAATATTAAGAACAATGATAAAGATCATGATGATAATGATCATGGCAATGATATTAACAATAATTGGAGTAGTAACGCTGAAGAACATAATCATATTACTAATAATGATGATAATAATAATGATAATAATAATAATAATAATAATAATAATAATAATAATAATAATAATAATACGAATATTGACAATGATAGTGATGATGATATCAATAATAGCAATAATATCTATAATAATGATTATGCAGGATAAATCGTTGGATAAATCGTACTATTAGAGAGGGCTTAGCCTTATATACGGTTTTCTATTAAGACACTATTTATATACTTACACATAGGAACACATCCTAGATATACAGGAGAATGGATCGAATCATGGTATCAAAAGTCGCCTCTCGGATTAGTGGCAGTATATCAGTTCATTTGTTTCATCTAGGGTAGGAGAAGTTTGGAGTTGGTTAACGTGCAAGGATAATATCCTATTTATGCTGGGATTAAAAATAATAATCATCAATAATAATAATAATAATAGTAATGATACTAGTACTAACACCAATAATAACCAACGATGATATTCTCAATAGTAATTATAATTGGTGGGTTTTACTTTATAGGAAGAAGGGTTTACCAATTCCATGTTCCTTTTTCTCGATCATATAAGGGACTTATATAGGTTTTTTATTACTGCTTAGACATATCAGACCATCTGGGAAATTAGAGAGGAGATACCTGGTGTCTGCTCATAAGTTATGGTGAGGTTTTGGGGTTATGGCTATATGGAGATTATTGGAGAAATAGGTTATGGGCTTATGGGGGTGGGGGTTCAGGCATAGGGAACAAAGTATTAACTATATGGAGTATGGCCGTTGGGAGGCGGGTGGGGTCCTCTAAAGTGGAAATTGATCAAAATATCGAGATGGAAATATGGGTGGAGAGGCAGTAATCTTGATGCGGATTTTTAGTATATACTTATATATTGGTGCTAGTTGACATGGACAAGGTTGGGGTATTTTGAGGCAACTTGGCTAATTCCTACCTCGAGTTGTACGTAGAAAGTTGTTAGCTGATTAAGAGATATTATTGTTTGGGGTTATCATTTGCCTGGCATTGGACTTGGGATGTCTTGGGATCTATATTAGGATTATGACTATTTCTTAATTAGGCATATGAGGGGGTGGGCATAGGGGGGAAGTAGAGGGGAGTAAGAGTGAACATTTAAGGGACCTTAAAATTATTGTATTTATACCAGGTTTTGTGTAGACAGCTCGATAACACCTCATCTTTTTTATTTAGAAGAGTTCCTTTATATTTGATAATGGCTAGGGCTTCTTACCTACACAAAGAACAGTACCTATCTAGCGGTTTATAGGATTTACTTTTCTTGATTACATTATATGTATATATGTACATATGTATGTATATATATACCTATATATGAACATATATAAATATATATGTATATATACACCTATATTTATATACATATGTTTATATATACACCTATATTTATATATACACCTATATTTATATATATACACCTATATGTATATGTATACATATAAATATATATACATATATATGTATATATATACATATATATGTATATATACATATATGTACATATATATATACATATATATGTATATATGTACATATATACATATATATGTATATATACATATATATGTATATATATACATATATACATATGTGACAAAGTATCCGGGGCCCATGTGGATCGGGTACCCTGGTTACGCGCTAGTATGCATCTTGGTGATAATGCTAGGCCCAGCGTAGAGATGAAGTGGAGATATAAAATTAGTATATATTTGACGTGGAAACGAGCTTATTCAAAACAACGAAAAAGGCGCCGGTCTGTCTAGCAGAGTCGTGTTTGCTAGTCAATACCGATCACCGCTACAACAGGAAGAAGCGGTCCAGATGCGAAGTTAAAGATTTAGCAAAATCCATGATCTTAGCATTAATTCTAATAAATGTCAACAAAAGGCATATGGTTGTTTGAATGAGTAATACACCTTGGGTCGGCGATACCGGAGGTCTGCTCTCACAGGGCAGATAATCATTTAGGCCTGTCATCGTTAATTACGGCGAGAATGAGAAGGCGATTGTTTTTGTGATAACACCACAGGACAGAAAGAAATCCCATTTTATTTTAGGGGCAAGGGAGTAAGGCGCCCATCCTCCCAACCCCTGAGAGAGGAAGAGACGCAGAGAGAAATGTGGTAGAGAAAGGGGGTGTGACGATGGACATCTTCAGTAAGAGTATGTGTGTTTTGATGCACAAAAGTCAGATCCAATAGAAACGTCGAGAGAGCAAGTCAGAGTAAAATCGCCAGAGTGAACAGAATTCTCGCCATCGTCGCTTCGCCCATAGTTTAGTGACTTAAACAACAATTTTGCGAACGAATTCGGTGCACAGAGAGAACCGGGGAAATAACTTGGGGACAACACACCCTTTTTGCTAAAGACCTTTACAATACGATAGACATTAATCCAGTGTAAAATCAATTCTTTTTTTATTGTTATTAATAATTACTCTTCCATACAAAAACCCAGACCGAGTTGTTGAACATTATTCTTTTCCTTTTGTTCTGCTTTGAGTAATCTTTCGTCCTCACAGAGCCAACCGATTGCTGTTCGCCCAGTGATCGCTCACGGATATACACAGTTTCAACGTGGGAGTTGGACGAGACGCCAAGATCGACGAAGTCATCATCATCATCATCATCGTTACCATCCCGACCTAGAGGAATTTCGATTGACATATTTTTTTTATTGCCACTACGACGATCGGTTGAAGTGTGTTCACGGTCTGGCAAGATCGTCGCATGAGTGGGGGTCACACATTGGCACCGCGACCAGGATATCATACACCTGTGTGTGCGGTTGACGACGATCCCCACGGTGCAGAACTTCGGGTGGAGGTTCATATCATTAATCCTGATCCTGAATGACTTTTGGCCTTGATAAGTGGTGACTTCTTAGTAAAAAAAATATTAGTGCATAAATGACAGATTCGATAGGATTCCATATTCCACGATGGTGTCCATTAGGCTAATAACGCCTTCACCCCAAGAAAAAAGAAAATATAAAGAAAAAGAAGTTGAAAAAAAAGAAAGAAAGTGAAAGAAAAGAAAGAAAAATGTTACAGTAAAATGAAAGAAAAAAAGATAATCCTCTGCGTAGGCAAACTGGTTTGCAAGGACCAGGGAGAAAGATTTGATGGGTAAGTGGAGTTGGAGGGCTGAACCAAGACTTACCCCCCCCCCTACCATCACATCCACTCGGCGCATAGTATGAGTGGGTGAATGGTTGAGCTCCAGAAATGAATATATTTTTGGCCTTCATTTATAGCCACTTGAATGATTCATCCAAAACCACTTAGGGGACGAAATTGCAATGGCCAGTCTGCTTGTTGTCTCATATTAAAATTGACCCTCAAGCTATACAGCTTTTATACATTTATCCCACATGCCCACCGTACTTCTCTCTTTCAGCACATATACTGAATCTTCTCGCACTTCTTATGCTTATCTATCTGTTTATCTCTAAATCAGTTAATATCTATCTATATATCAATCACAGTTACTCTTTAAACTTCCTCACCCCCTATGTATCTGCCTCTCTCCTTATCTTTATCTCTATATATAGAGAGAGATATAGAGATAGATAGAGAGGGTGAAATAGAATGATAAATTTGGAGGCCCTTGGAAATCCCACGACAGCTTACCGATGGTCTTCTCTTTGTTCTTATGGTAAAACTAGTTGTCAACTAAATATGCTTTGAATAAATAAAATGAATGTCACTTTTAAGTTAAAAATAACGACAACATTTTTATTTATGATGGTGTATTCGATTTTGGAACAATTTATTTTACAATGGGTAAGATGTAAGGTTTAGACACACAGCGACACCAACTACTCAGCAATTACTTTGGCGATCAGAGATTTCGTTGTTTTAAAATTGGATGTGTCACTTTTAAGTTAAAAATAACGACAACATTTTTATTTATGATGGGGTATTCGATTTTGGAACAATTTATTTTACAATGGGTAAGATGTAAGGTTTAGACACACAGCGACACCAACTACTCAGCAATTACTTTGGCGATCAGAGATTTCGTTGTTTTAAAATTGGATGTGTCACTTTTAAGTTGAAGGTGACGACAACATTTTATTTATGATGGTTTCTTCGATTTTGGAACAAGTCCTTTTAAAATGGGTAAAGTATAAGCTATGACATTAGCTGCTCAGCAAATGATGCTTATTTTTTTAATGGAAGGTGATAACGTATATACAAACGAAGGTGCACATATAATAATATAATGATAAATTCCGAAACAAAATAAATAAATGTCATCATAGATGTTATTTATTATACTTACCACTTATGTATGTTTCATATGTTATGTACTCTTCTAACAGGAATAAAATAATTCAAAAAGATTGTTCTCTTTCTTTCTGGCAACGTTGGTTATTAAAATCTTTGTTCACTGTTGATGTGATTCAGTCAATGTTCACATACGGGCTGCCTTAGTTTTGAACAGCACTAGGCACCATTTTGGGGACTACACAGCTTCCATTCTCAATTTGGTCCTCGACGTTGGATCCACCTCGCTTGTGAGTTAAGGCATATTCTTTGGTGAGGATGGTCATGTCGTATCATTGATACGCGCCATAAACTGGTATCGTCTTGGCCTTCGGGGCTTGACTTACGCCGGTCTATGGGTCTGTCCTGTGCAGTTCTAGGAGGTCCACCCTCCCAGGCTTTGTCTCCCCTCTTTGGGGAGGAGTAAGTTTGTTGCTTACTGCCTGAGGCGCCCCTACCGGGGAATGCCGACGGGGCTGCCCAGGCAATTTTTAATGGCCAGAGTGCTCACCTTCTCGGGCGCTGGCTTTTCAAACCCCACTTTCACGACCCGAGCTTGGGTCACATCTTACTTATGGGAGTAAGATAACACTGGCCTTGTGCCTAACCTCCTGGGGAGGTAAATAAAATGTCGTATCCAATAGCTAGCTGTTTTTCTTCAAGAAAAACTTTTGATTCATTGTGGATGCAATATGAAAATTCTTCTATCAAGATTCTTTGTTTAAGGCTTTCGTAGTCAACCTCTATCTACTTGGAAAGACACCATTTATTAAAATACACTTTTTTATATCTAAAGAAGTCTACATACGCCTGTCTGTCCTCCTTCTTGGAAAATCAGAATTTCTGCCGTTATGCTTCTGAAACTAATTCATAGCTCCACTGAACAGCTGTTTTAATGACATTGTAGTCGACACCATCGGTTATTAGTAGTACTGCGTATGTCTCCTGCGCTTTCCCTTTTAGGGTTGTTTACAAAAGCATTGGCCATGCACTTTCACGCCATTCTAAACTCGAGGCTATTTTTATGAAATGTTGAAAGTATCCCTCAATATCTATCTCATAAAACAGTGGAACAAAACACACTTCTATTTTCTTGGCATATTTCCTTCTATCAAGTCTCTTGTTCCATCCATGCACTTTTAAAATCTATTCTGTTTTGTTTTTTCTAATTTTACCTTATTTTTCGTTTCCATCCAAACCTTTTCTATTTCTATTTTCTTTTTTCTTTTTCTCTTAAATTCGCCTCAGTCTTGGTTTCTCAAGTCCAGTCTGAGATTAGGAAAGTTTGGGCGAGTCTATAGACATAAGACACCAATTAAACAAGATTTACTGAATTTCAATTTTTTTTAAGACCCCCTAAATTTTAGCCTTAAATTTTAGACATTTTCTAGAATCAAGATCATGTAATGGATTTTTATAAAAATTGTAGTAAGGATTCTGGCCATAAAATGTATTATCATTATATCTTGATTTTAATCTTAGTAATGGAGGCATAAACGTGGTCAAAAACTCTTCTATATGGGGAATTAATTTTCTTCTAGTTACCTTTTTTATTTTTTAACTAGCATAGTTCACCCCAAACAAGGCAAGCTACTGAGAAAGAAGGTGAAGGTATTGGGGGGTCATCCCAAGTTGGGAGGTGTGCAGCGAGATGTCTGTTTACATTAGTTTTAAATTTCTGCATGTTAGTACAGTTTGGGGAAACAGGGAACAGGGAGGGAGTTCCAGGGGTCGGCAGCACGAGGAAAGAAGATATTGGAGTAGAAGGCTCTTCGGCATCTGGGAACCTCCACAGTGAATGGATGGGATTTGGCTGATTTTCGGGTTGGTCTAGTGAATTTACGTTGAGGGGGCACTAATGCAGTAATTTCATCGGAGCACAATCCATTGAAGTACTTGTACAACAGCAGGCACATGGATGCAACATTGCAGCGATAAGACAGGGGCTGGAGCTTGGTGGATAGTGAGGGACCTATTAAGTTTGCGACTCTTTTTTGGACTTTGTCTAAGAGGGAGAGGCTAGTGGATGATGCACCAGCCCAGATGTGGCAACAAAATTCAATGCATGTGGGCTTTGTAAAGATATAGGATAATGTCAGGTGTGAGAAGTTTACTAGCACGGTAGAGGGAGCCCACCTTACTTGCAGCAGCCTTGGCAATGTCGTCAATGTATTTATTCCCATTCATGTTACCTGTGAATGATAAGCCGAGGAGTTTGAATGTTGAACTTTCAGGTAGGGTGTTATTTGCCATGCCAATCAGTGGTTAAAGAGGTTTCTTGTAGTTATTGAAGAAAAGGAGCTTTGTCTTTGTTGCATTAAAAGTTACCATCCATTTATGACTCCATTCCACTACAGTCTGGAGATCATTTTCTAAGGATTCGGCCATTGCCTCGGATATGTGCGCATCCGTTTTGCCCACATGACGCGTGGTGTCGTCAGCAAATATACCTATCTCAGTTTCAATGACATCAGGGAGGTCGTTTATGAAAATCAGGAACAGTAGAAGTCCAAATATGGATCACTGGGGCACACCAGCATTTATGTCATGTTGCTTAGATGAACGGTCATCGATGACAACCTGGATTATTCTTTTGGTTAGGAGGAATCTAATTATATTAAATATTTGTCCAGTGATATATATACCAAACCTTGTCAAAGGCTTTGAATATATCAAGCGCTACTGCCCTAGCTTCACCTGCCTTGTTCATTGTATGGTATATGCGTTCAGAGATGACCGTTAAGATATCCGCAATAAACCGTGCTTGCTTAAATCAATACTGATAGTCAGAAAGAAGTGTAGCATTAACTAGGTGCCGGACTATCGCTAGATTGATTAAGGATTCAAAGATTTTAGCGAAGAGTGTGAGTAGACTGATTGGGTGGTAGTTTTGAGGCTCAATTCTATCTCCAGAATTCTTGAAGACTGGTACCACAGAGGCAATTTTCTAGCTATCAGGGAAGCAAGATTCAGCAAGGCATTTGTTGTAGAGTTTGGAGAGGACAGGGGCCAGTTCAACAGAGCATTTCTTTATTACTATTACTAGTATAAGATCAGGCCCACAAGCTTTGGAGGTGTCAAGCTTTTTTATGATGTCCTTGACCTGAGATTGGGTGATGATCAGGTTTTCAAGTGTGGCTTCAGTCCATAATGGGAATTTAGGGAGGGGGTGGTTTGCTGAGTCCAAAGTGGAGTTTAAGGCAAAACGCTGGGCAAGTAGTTCAGCCTTATCAGTTGCCGTGCAAACGACATCGTTGTGGTTTGATAGTGGGGGAATTGTTGATTGGCCATTGTTCACCACACTATTGTAGATTTTCCAGAAATCCCGACTACCTAGTTTCTGTGACTGAATGCGTTTTTTGGTTCTCTCTGCTCCACCTATCACTACTTTACAATCATTTCTTGACTCTATAAATTTATGTCTATTAGCAGCTGACTTATGGCGGCTGAATTTTTGGAATGTTTGCTGCCTCTTAGCAATAGCAGCTGCACATTCCGAGGTGAACCATTGAGGAGAGTGTGGTTTGCTGAAGAACTTTCGTATGGGAACATAAGCTTCAATGCCTGCTTTGACCCATTCGGTTAACTCATTGGCACACTGATCAGCAGGGAGTGAGAAGGTTTCAATCCATGGGGCGTCGCTGATGTGATCTCTGAGGGATTCAAAATTAGCCTGCTCGTAGTTTCTCGTCATTTTGAGCAACGCCTCATCAGCTTTTGGACAAGTTTTTAAGGTGATATAAATCATTACTACAATGTGATCAGAGTTTCCGAGTGGGTAGTGAGGTCAAGAACAGGTCGAGAAGTGAGGTTTGCTGGTCCGCACAAGCAGGGAGGCGGGTTGGGAAAGTGACAGTCTGTGAGCTGAGGAGAAACTAAACGTAGAGTTACCAGTTGCATTAGTAAAGCTGGAGAATTCCAGCCAGTCATGGTGGTGTGCATGAAAATTCCTAAATACATGTATTTGGGCATTTGAGTTGAGTGAGAGTGCTCTATCTATGCTTTCAGAGACAGAATTAAGCAGGGTACAGTCCTGGGTCAAAGGTGAACGATATAAAAAATAAAAGTAATTAACGCTGTTATGTAAGATCAATCTAAAGCACATGTAGGCTTGGTCATTTGATTCTAACCCATGTTCTCTAGTCAAGGGGAGGGTGTTCCAAACATAAACTCCTAGCCCGTGCATATGTTTGTCAGAGTCTTTATGGTAGAGTGGGAGGTAATCAGTCATATCAAAATGGTGAGAGGAGATTGAGGATTGAAGATTTTTTTCTACTTAGTGCTAGAATATCCGGGGAGTTTGTCAGGAGAAAGGCTTCTACATCGTTAATGTTGGTTCTAAGTCCCTGGATATTTGTGAATGCGAGCCTGAAGGGCGGAGGCGAAGATGTTTTTTGTTAGGTGTCTGGTTTAGGCTTGTTTTTTTTACTTTGTAAGTTCATGTTTGTTTTGCGATAGAGTGAAGAGAGCAAAGTGGGTGCTTGTTTGGTATCAATAAGCTCACACAACCAGTTCATTAGTCATGACTTGGTCTATGGGGTTTGTGGCCTCGGTAAAGCCTACTGAGGATAACTGTAGGGTCGCTTTCCATGCGCGACATAGCACGTACAGTTACCCACGATATTATGCAACTGTTGATGGAGCAGCCGTTCTTAGCGCTACCTAAGAGCTTGAGCTCCTGTACTGACAGTCGAAATAGCAGCCAGACAAGCTGTCTAACCTCTACCCCTTGTTCAGAAATTTAATTCAACCCTAGATAGATATAAACGGACTCTGTTGCTAATTCGCTGATGAGTGAATTTACTTATAAACTTATAAATCTGAGGATGACTTCAGAGTTGAACGAAATATATGCTCATAAAGAAAATTGTTTCTTTGCAGTGAAGCAGAATACTTAATGAAATCTTCGAAGGTGAGATTAAAACTGACTTGCATGTGGCTGGGTTTTTTTTTATTTATGAGAGCATTTAGGAGTACATGACCGGCTCCAGAAACTTTGATTTTGGTGATGTAACATAATATCAAAATTAGAAACCTAGATTTTAAAAGTATAAAAGAAAATACATTTTTTTTCATCATCATCATCATCATCATCATCATCATCATCATCATCATCATCATCATCATCATCATCATCATCATCATCATCATCATCATCATCATCATCATCATCACCACCACCACCACCACCACCACCACCACCACCACCATCATCATCATCATCATCATCATCATCATCATCATCATCATCATCATCATCATCACCACCACCACCACCACCACCACCATCATCATCATCATCATCATCATCATCATCATCATCATCATCATCATCATCGGTTTAACGTCAATTTTACATGCTGCCATGTGTTGGATGGCTTAAAGAAATTGACTTCCAAATTATCCCATCTCAGGTCTTTATCCCTCTTTCACTCAAGCTCATTTTTATCACTTCCTCCTATGCTTTTCTTTGTCTTTATTAAAACCATCGGCGGACTATCTTCTGTTCTTCTTTTACTCAAGAACAACATATTACAATGACCTGGCTAAGAGTGCACGTGACCTGATCCCTTACCTGCTAAAACTAGACATTCACCCATACAAAATCAGACATGCAACCATCTGTTATCATGCCGTACTTATATGACGAACAGTTGGACTCATCCATTCCTAATAAAATACTGGAAGCATTTAGGATTCTCGTAATTGGATTGAACTCCAGTCTACCCTGGCAGTCAGGACTGTTCTTTTGGCCCCTAAACAGAGTCACAACACCATCTTACCGCAAAAATTGCATGTCTTGACACAGACCGTCACCAGTTGCGAGTGAGTAAAGATGCAAAATTCCATCTTTGCAAAACGAAAAAGAAAGGGAAAAAATCATTTTCGCAGATAAAAAACTTTGAACATTCTATTTACAAAAGCAAGTTTGAACAGAATTTAACGAATTTAAAAGCAAACATGAAAAAGTTACAACATGCTAGTCGTGAATTTAAGAATCACAAAATGTCGCCGAAAAGACGATGGGTAAAAATGTGGCATAAAAGTTCAATTTGATATATGCTAAAAAATAAATTAGAATTTTTTGTCAGGACAAAATGTACCATTTCACCCCAGAAATAGATTTTATCGAACATTTGAGTGAATACCGAGCGAAAGTGGCGAGAAAATCCAACGGCCCCTATAGTTAAATTGAACCTAAAATTCTTTATTTCAAAACACGAATTAAAAGAAAAATTGGCTTATTTATCAATCAGCAATAAACATCCTTCTCATAAATACAAAAAAGTTCAAATCTATAAGAAAATAACTTCAAAGACATCTATAGACTCACTGGTGCATTTACAGACATTTGTTGCCAAATTGTCTCCTGCCTTAAGAAAACTGTCCCATCAAGCATTTAACATGTCGATGTGAAAATCTGAGAACTTCAAATCGTGTGTTTTCATGCTTAACTCTATCGTTCTTTCTCCCTCTCCCCCTCTTCCTCTCCCTCTCTCTCTCCCTTTCTCTCTCTCTCTCTCTCTTCCTATCTCATATACATTTACCAGAGATATAATTTTTAAAAAATAACTCAGAGTAAACTCTGAGACTTTTTTCCTTTTTATTGCTGAATAAAAAACTAATGTTTAAAAACAAAATCAAATAATTTTGGAGCTCGGAGCGATAAAACCACCACTCATTAGTCCCAAATGGAGTTGCTCCCGCTCCACTCCTGCTGGAAATAAAATTAGCCCTCCTCTCCTTTGCTCCAGCAAAACGGAACATGCTCCTGGAGCGCGCTCTTTTTTGGAGGGCTTTGTAAAGCCCTGTATATATATATATATATATATATATATATATATATATATATATATATATATATGTGTGTGTATCTTGGCAGCATCTTTTCTTTTATACAAGTATCATTAAAAATAACGGACATCTTGTGTCTGGTTATTAATTATTCCATAATTATTAATTATTACATAATTATTAATAATATTTACAATAATTCTACTAACCAACCACTTAAAATTAACCCCAACATTTTACGGAAAATCCTATTGGCTTGTACGACGTAAGTACCCTTTTACGATCATCGAGGCCATATATACATACAAAAAGATGGCGTCGCCATGGGGTCTGCGCTAGGTCCAACATTCGCAAACTTTTACATGTCCAACTTGGAAAAAAAAGTGTTTAGCATTATCAACAAACCACAAATATATCTTAGATACGTAGACGATATTTTAATACAAACTAACAATGAAAACGAGATTAACATAATACAAGACACTTTTTAAAATAACTCCGTTCGGGACTTTACCTATGAACTAAATAGAGATAAAAAAAACTCCCTTTCTTAGACGTATTAATAGACACCAACCATAATGAATTTGTAACATCTATATATAAAAAACCGATTAACATTAACTCCTGCACTCTTAATTTCGTTAGCGAATACCCCTTTAAATACAAAATAGCCATCATTAAAAACTTAATAACGCGGGCAAAATTAATCTCCTCCTCCCCAACTCTCTTTCAAAATGAACTCAAAAATATAAAGCAAACTTTAGTCAATAATGGTTTCCCCAATTACATTATTGACCAACAAATTAAACAATTCAAAAACAATACTAGTAATAATAACAATAATAATAATTAAAAAAACAACAATGAACCCAATTCTCTACTTAAAAACATTATAAAACTATTTTACTGCAACCAATTTCATCATAACTACAAAATAGACGAACAGGTTCTCAAAAACATTATAGATAAAAACGTACTCCCCACCGACCCAAACAAAAAAGTAAAACTAATTATCTATTATAATAAAACTAAAACTACCAATCTGGTTGTTAAAAATAATTCTTCACCCCGGATTAGAGTTCTTGATAGGACCGGCCTTGTATACAAGTTTAAATGCCATTTGGGAGAATGTGTCTCCGACAATCATGAAAATGTATACATAGGGTCGACTGTTACGACGCTATCCAGAAGATTAACTATGCATTTATCTAACGACTCCGCCATAACCCAGCACCTCTATAAAAGCATTCCTGCCCCCGTTCGCATATCTGTAAACTTCTAGTAGATAACACAAAAATCATCGCACAAAATACTAATACACATAAACTCCACATACTCGAAGCCCTATACATTAAAACAGAAAAACCAGCTATTAACAAGATTAACTATACTATTAGTACTAATATACTCAAATGTCTATAAATATAAATTTACATAAAACACAGTCCTTTATTTTCCCGCCTAAATAGAATATATATTCATTCCTAGGTCTATGCCTGGTTAACATTGCTCCACTGACGATGGACCTGGAAGGGTCCGAAAGCGCTTTGGGAAGCTATGGCAATTTTATCAGCCAGTTTCCGTCTGAAACTCAGAAAAACGGAAAGGATCTAAGAAAAAATAACCAGACACAAGATGTCCGTTATTTTTAATGATACTTGTATATATATATATATATATATATATATATATATATATATATATATATATATATATATGGTTAATACAACAAAAGATATAAGAGGCAACTAATATCTTTAATTAGTGAACATCCGGATAAAAATAAAGCTCAATATACTGGATAGAGCATTAATAGCAATAGATAAAGTGAAAGAATAAAATAAGGTACGAATCAAATTTTATTACAATTCAATGTTCAGGCAAAGTTCTTTAAAGTCCTTAACTCATGAGTTTTCAAAGAAAATATTCTCCTCAGAGGACCATTACCGCAATGACATTACTGCAGGTAATAAACATTAAACTTTGAAAATATATAAAAAAATATATATATAAATACATAAAACATCAAATATATCGGCCAAAAACATACTTTTTTAGTAAAACTATACAGTTCATCCAAGTCAACAGGTCCAAAATAGCTCCAGGCAAGATATCAAAGAGGTTGATTTAAGGACTTTAAAGAACTTTGCCATTGAATTGTAATAAAATTTGATTCGTACCTTATTTTATTCTTTCACTTTCTCTCTCTCTCTCTCTCTCTCTCTCTCTCTCTCTCTCTCTCTCTCTCTCTCTCTCTCTCTATATATATATATATATATATATATATATATATATATATATATATATATATATATATATATATATATATATATGTAACTTCTTTGTAATATAGTAGGAAAAATCCAAGCAGAGTGCTCGATTAATTAAGAATTAAAGTTAAAAATTAAGAGCATAATATTTATTTATTTTGGTACAGAAAAATTAGTACAACATTCGTACCGTCGGTTTCAAGCATGGAAAGTCTTAGCCTTCCGGCTCTCTTCAGCTTCTGTTGTCATCTGTTTTGGAAATTTCCAAAACAGATGACAACAGAAGCTGAAGAGAGCCGGAAGGCTAAGACTTTCCATGCTTGAAACCGACGGTACGAATGTTGTACTAATTTTTCTGTACCAAAATAAATAAATAAATATATATATATACATATATATATATAATGACCTGGATATTTTGGATAACAATTTAGAACAGCCTTTGGGTGAGTATTTATTATGGTATATATAATTTACTATCTGTCTGTCTGTCTGTCTGTCTGTCTGTCTCTTTGTTTCTTTTCTTCATCTTATAGCGTTTTACTATTGACTAATATTCATTTCTCTACCATTATATACTTAAGAGAAGATGTCGAAGCACTGAATGCCAGATTAAAGGAGATAAGTAAAAAGTAAAGAAAAGAACTTGGCGTGGGAGGTCAACTTAAATCTTTTTTGGTTCTTTTCTTTTTTTTTTTAGGTCATCATGAATATAATAATAGTCTTTCATTTTGCCTACGTCATACCGCCTCTCCCCTGGCCATTTTCCTTGAATCATTTTTTACACATATCTCTCTTTCTTAATTACCTCTTAAAACTTCTTTTGTCTTAGTGTATGTGCATCTATAATTAGAATTTTCCATTGTTAGTCATTGTGAATAAAAACCTCTATAGAGAGGAGGTAGGGCTTCTCTACACACATAAAATACCCCCATAATAAAAAGGCGGTTTTATGTATCGCTTACTATATCAATATACAGGGTGGCCAAAAAGTTATCTTGCACAAATATTGTTAAGTAAGAATAACGTATTTGTTTAATATTTATTAGTAAAACTTCACAAATCAGATCAACAAATACTTTGCTAAAGAAAATGTTCAAAGGGGTCTCCTTCTTCTCTTAGACACCTATTTGAAAACCGAGTAACCATTTTTTTTTCTTCCCAATTCATAACCATTTCTCAAATTTTCAAAACCTATTGTTCAATTATTGAATACTTTTAGGGTTTTTTTTATTATAAACATTATCCTTCATCTTTACTCCAAACTCACACAAAGTTAAGTTTGGTCACCATAAAAACCAATAATTTCAGCATAAAATAAAATTCTTAATCACTTAATGCTTAATACAATATTCTAGCTAAAACTTTCTGGACTGAACAATCAAAAAAGTATTCCAATCATGAGACAGTGCTGTAGGATTGGGTCAACAACAACACTTACATTGTTACTCTTATGCAATCAATTTGGAGCGTTTTTATTTATTATTTTGGAACCATTCGTAACTGAGTGTAGGTTTATGTCTATATTTGGAGGTAGCAGTGGTGTAGTGGTTATCGGCTCAGATCTATGGACACTAATACCCTTGGGAAAGGTATGAATCCATCTCTCCTCCTTCCATTTATGGGTGAAATAGTAGGGTACACTAGACTATTAAACCTTGGTCGGGCAACTAATACAAAGAAGGGAAATCGCTAAATAACACCTGATATGTGACACACAGTTCACCTGTATTATATACATTACTTACCTAGTGGAGAGAGTGAGGTTTGTTCTCCAGAATGCATGATCTACAATGATCAAATTCATCTGTAGACGTCATCTGATGATCAAGTGCTCATCCATCGTTCTCGATGGCAGAGATCAGAGATCAGAGATCATCATCATCATCATCATCATCATCATCATCATCATCATGTCTCGAGTTAGAATTAAGAAATTTACTCTGTAACAAAAATATCAATATCTAAACCCAAAAAACGGAAGAAATTAATTTTGAAATGACAATAGTTTATCAAGGAAGAACTTCTCCATATTTAAATAAAAATAAACCGGTTGATTACAAGATAAAAGAAAGGAAAAGTACAAAGATAAGGTGGAGCGTCAACTGTGACAGACCAACGAAAGTGCTATTTTAAACTTAAGTGTAAGCGACCAAGTAAAATGCGATTTAAAACTTAAATGTGACATACTGATGTATAGAGGCTCATATAGACAAGCTTGGGTGAACCAATGATTGGACTGACAGACTGAGTCTCTTATAGAGATATGTGGATGCATCTAAGGAAACCAGGATCTTTGACTATTGACAAATCTTTTTAATACTTTCCACCAATTTCAACATTCGATTTCATTTTGGCGATGTACCATTGACACAGACAGCAGAATTGTAAACAGTCAATGCCAACAAAATAAAGAATAAGAAATCGACCAAAATTTGTCATCATTTTCTTTTTTGATCGATGAACGACTCTTATCATTAGATATCTGAGTGGGCGAGTTAGCTAGTGCATATATTGGTAATTATGCGATTGGAAGTGGATCAAGAAGGCAGCAAAGGTTAACACTTGCTAGGAAGCTGATATTGTGAGAACGTAAGTTCTCTGATACAAGTAAGAGGGAATTGTGAGTGAATAATCCTCTCTAGTTCCAATAGAAGCAGTCAAGAGACAACACGTTTAAAATAAGCTAAGAAGTTCGTAATATAAAAAGCTTGATGTAGTTAACCAACTATGATGTAATTAATTGTAATGTGGTTAGGGTGTGCGACTCAATAAACCTCTCGTCTTTTTGACTTGATGCTGTCGAATTATTTGCCTTTCTCTTATAAGAGAATATCTGACGAGCTATTGATTTTCAGCAGCCCGTTTCTACTAGAAATAGATTAAACACGTCGGTCCTCAGTCAAGGAGGAGAGAGACGGAAGTTAAATTATAGTTTTATTAATTGCAAGCGTCGATCGAACAACAGTTACAAGATGTTTAAGGATGAGACAATTATCCCACACCATTGATGAGCTATATTTACGTAAACATGTGATCAACACTTAATTTAGTCTCTCAGATGATTTAGTGCAATGGTTCTCAATTGCTATTTCATAAGATAGTCACTCTATTTGGTAATAAAATTGAGACTGTTGCACATTTTGATATTAAAGTGGCACAATTTTGAAGCAAAATAAATATCAAGGAAGTTATTATTTAAATGATGATTACTATAATAAATATTATAACAGTTGTTATATTCTTTTTCCCAAAGACATTAATTTAATATCAGAAATTAATTATAGTGTTTGTTTTATTGAATGCCTCAATCAAAACGACGAACTGTGATGAAAATTGACTAGCTTGATTGTCTTCCAGGCCTTCGATTAAGTTGGCAACCAATATTCCTCAAATACCTATTAGTGACGATCTTGAAAATCCCTGTATCTGATCGTTTCTACCTTGATGATGGTGTGACAGGGATAGTTACCCTTTTATAGGAGCTAGAATTCCCACATTTGAAAGCCTTGTACCTGACTTTTTCCCCCCATAGAGAGGCAAGTAAAATTGAGACAATTTTTTTGCATTAAAAGTCAGTCAACCGTTCGCTCAACTCAGTTGACAGGTTAAAACGCTGAGTTAAGGGTCAACTCAATGTTGCCTGACAATGTTGCTCCGCTAAAGGTTAAAAATCGAAACTGCCGGTTAATTCAATAACAATTGCTCTGTATTTTTGTTTTTCTTGGTCGCTTTCCTTTTGATATGTATTGTGTCTCTTTCTTTCTTTCTTTTGAAGACGTTTTACTCTCTCTCGTATTTCCGAGAGAGAGAGAGAGAGAGAGAGAGAGAGAGAGAGAGAGAGAGAGAGAGAGAGAGAGAGAGAGAGAGAGGCAAATTCAGTTGTTGTTTCATTTTCAGATGGGACGAGCGTGCCCGAAAACAACTTCGCCGACTTTTGAGATATTCTTATGAATAAAAAGTTATATATTATCATAAAAATGTTCGCTTTTTCATTACAAGCGTTAAATTTTCAACTGATGTTCTCAGCTCAGTATTAATGATGCTAAAGATCCGTTAAACCAAACAATGGGATTAATTCCTTCATTGAAGGGGAATGTGTCTATCATTACCCCCAGAATCTTGTGGCGCTGTGCCAGGACGATAAGAGACCTTCTAAAGACGTCCCAACGGACGTCAGGGGGTTCTCCACTAAACGATAGTACCATAATGGGTCCTTCTGGAATCTTTTCACAGTGTCAACATGACAACCTATTTCGGACTAACAGCAAAGGAGAGGTACCTTTAGCAGATTTTATTTTATTATAACTGATTCCTTATCGTCGGTTAGGGCTTTTCTATGTTCATTTTGTTGCAGATATAAAACTCTATTATCGCCAATCATGCTGAAAAATAAAAAGCATTAATGACAAGGAATAAGGATGCACAGCACAATGTAAATAAACTTCCTCTGTGTTCCTAAAAGTAAACGGAACTTCCATGAGCAAAGTTTATTTCCAAGAACTATCCGTCTGTGGAACACAATACCACGGGGCTGCTTCCCAGCTGACTATAACATGGTCGTTTCCAAGTCCGATGTTAGCAAATTCTTATTGAGCCATCATCTTAAATAATCAAATTCTGCCTAGTTTAAACCATCGTTACCAATCCTCAAGGTGTTGTCTCACCATCCACCTGACAAACTCACTAAACCTTCTCCTTTTTGAGCCTTTATAAGCAGTGACTCATTAGCACATAAAAACAACAACACAACAATGTTGCCAAAATGTGACAGATTTTCTGTAAAAATCTTTCAGAAATTCATTCACAGATAATTGAGACATCTTTACTTTTATTACCAAGCTATTATCACTTGTCAGAGTATATATATACTCAGACAAGTGATAATAGCTTTTTTCAGTTTTTTTGTGAATGAATTTCTGAAAGATTTTTACAGAAAATCTGGCACATTTTATGTTGTTTATTTTTTGTTTATTTTATCTACTGTTATGCATAGAATGTTTTTTTCTCCAAATTTCAAAAGAATTAGTGAAATGGTTTTGAAGTTCACTTCAAATACATATGGTTTGGTTTGTCTGTTTTTACGGCAAAAACCTTTTTGCCTTATTATGTTTACAATTAATTGAACATAAGTTGCTATTTTCACCCACCGATATCGGTCAACGTTATTTATAAAATCTTTTTGCACCAGTTACATTCTAAACAAGAGAACAAATACAATTAACATAAATTGAAGAAATGAATAAAAGTAAGAAAATAAAAACTGGCAAAAATAGAAACAAATAAAATGAATAAATTTATACAATCAATGAAAAAATCTGAAAATCTTAGTCGAAATAAAGAAAAAGAAAAATCGGTGAGAAAGAACGAGGAGGAGTCAGAGAAATTCGGTCTTCCTTTTGCCATCTGGCCCTTGAAAAGTTGTGAAATTTATTTCCTTATCTCCAGAATGCAAGGGTGATAACATGCCCCCATCTCCCTCTCGATGTGACAATTTTAACCAAGGTGCCTCCCGTCACTTTTGGGAGCATGCAAACCTCTTCATCTTCGCCAAGATAATTTAGGAGTTGTAATGTGAACCAGGCGGCTGGTAGGAGTCAGTTAGAAGGAGAAAAAACAGAACAGGCACATCTCAAAAGTTAAAACACCTAAAAATGTCAAAGAGGCTTGTAAAAAGTTTTGAAAAAATATAGACAGATGTTTTCCTGGAATATATTTAAAACAAGAACATAAACACACACACACACACACACACACACACATATATATATAAATATATATATATATATATATATATATTATTATTATTTCAGGTATCCACATAAAATTTTATAAGGAGATATAATTTTTATGTATCAATTTTCAGTATTTACTTCAACAGTGCTCGATACGTAAGCAGAGCTAAGTAGTAAGCTATGAAAATATATTTATGGCAATTAAGCTACACAGAGGCTCCTGCGTTTCATCCCCGGGGGAAATCTTCAGGCTAAAATGCATGGAGTTAGTTTTGCCAGGTGTTTTTATTTACACGGCTAGCTAGTTAACCAATCAGATTCTTTATTGCTCTCTTAGCCAATATATATATATATATATATATATATATATATATATATATATATATATATATATATATATAAAGATATATATATATATATATATAAAGATATATATATATATATATATATATATATATATATATATATATAGAGAGAGAGAGAGAGAGAGAGATAGAGAGAGAAGTAAAAGATGAGAATAAAGATTGTAAAAATACAATATCTATTACGTCATCAGTTGCTCAAAACAAGGTGTTTTGAATAAAAGAAATTTATTTTTCCTTCCTTAAACCGTGACTTTTCAAAGAATACAATCTTATCGTCAGGGGAAAACAAACAGATAAGTCGGTAGGGCAATTACCAAAAGTCATGATAATAGTGTAAAAGTAAGATGTCTCGACTGCTGATCAAACAGTCGGGTTTTGAATCCGAGCATGGAACAAAAATATATTCTGTTTTATTGAGAACAAAGTAAAACTTGGAAAATATCCAAAATATAATTCAGTGGTGAGATGTCCTTTCTCTTATTTTAAGATTTGATAGCGTTGTGTGTCGAGGTACTAGTAATAGTAGCAGTTTCAGGTTAGTTGCTATTAGCAACAAGGCGATGTATGACATGGTAAGTTTTTAGTGAGACTGATAAGTTGTTTTTCTGTGTTTCTAGAAGTTAATGTGACTACGTGTGTCAACAAGTTTGTAGTAGTTTCTTGTCTTGTGTCCCTCCGACTGGTCGTTTGGGAGAGTTTAGTTGTGTGCTTCTTCATGGCAGGGCTGGCTAGTTGAACTGGAGAAAACTGATTTTGGGAGCTGAGGCTTTTGTTTAAATATGATTTTGACCGGCTCCCTGCGATAGGTGCAAAATATTGAAACGACTCTTTTTTTTTTTTTAATATTGCAGAAGTGGATGATTTCTGCACTTCTGAGTGAGAGAAATAAGATTTTTATATTAAGATTATTTATTCGCTTGCGTTTTTTATATTTTGAACATGTGTTCTATAATGGTGCTCTCTAGTAGTCGGTAGTGCAAATGTAAACAAACATAAACATTATAATTTCTTTTACTTTAATGATGAGCATAATAATGTAAGAGAAAGATGTCCACACCACTGAAGAAACACTTGGTCAATAGTCGGGAGATCTTACCCTTACATTAAGAAATTATAATGTATTATAATTCTTTTCATTATCGATTGTCAAGAGAGTTCAATTATTTTGCAAAAAGCAATACTTTACACTAAGTAGCAACCGTTATCTCCTTTACAACTGAGTGCAATCCACGAGTTGGGAGCATATGTAGTAATTCACAGATAGCTATTTCACCGTATTAAGGTTCTTCAATGTAGGTAAACATGGCGCATATTTCAAGCTGAGATTCGAAACCCAACTACTTGATCAGCAGGCGAGAGATCTTACTTTTACGCTATCAAGCTTGCCACAAAAATAAGAAGAATTATAATATTTTATATTTGTTAACATTACCGGCTACCTAGAGATCTCAGTTCTGTTTTGAAGAGCAATGCTTTATGCTAAAGTGCAAACCGTTATCTCCCTTACTAGAGAGCTCAAGCAACAAGTGGGAAGCGAATGTAGTCATATATAACTCTATACTTATTTTGTTTTTTATAATTTTTTTATTATTTATTTATTCATTTATTCTTTTCCTCACACTTTTGACTTTATTATATGTACATAAAATGAATCTGGTGCTTCAGAGAAGGAACGTACGCATGTGTCTATATTTTGTTATAAGTTGGGCATTTTTGTTTAGTAAATAATTGATATCAGAGTATTGTAATATGTTTTCTCGGCCTTTTGGGAGTTTTCTCGGCCTTTTGGCTAAGAAGAAAGTGTAGTATCTGTTCCGATGGATACTACACTCCATAGACCGATATTGTCTTGGCCTTCGGGCTTGATTTCCACCGGTCTATGGGTTCGTCCTGTGCAGTTCTAGGAGGTCCACCCTCCCAGGCTTTGCCTTCTCACCCTTTGAGAAGAGATTAGTTTATTGCTAATCTCCTGAGGCGCTCCTACTGAGGAATGCCGACGGGGCTGCCCAGGCAATTTTTAAAGGTCAAAGTGCTCTTCCTCTAGGGTGCTGACTTATCAAATCCCACTTTCCGACCTTGTGTCACATCTTACCGCTGTAGGAGGAACATAAATAACGAGTATTGCATTATGTCAAGTTTTTCTTCTAGGCATAACTTACATACCTCACCCTTTCCTTAGTGGACTGGTGCTCTCTTAACAATTTCCCACTTTATGCTGGAGGATTTTCCAGTTGTGTCGTTAATGTTCTACACATATGTGTTGTGACATTTTTAGGTGCATTCGTTGAGAAGCTTTACTTGTGATTGTTATAGTGTGTTTTTTCTATTCTATGCTAGATGATCTGAAATACATTTTTCTGTCATTAGTGTTATCTCGTTATGTTCAAATTACATAGCTTAATTGTTTATTTGTTGCTTTTTACGTGTATATGACCGTAGGTGGCAGTTTTTCTTTTCATTAGCCTTGATTTACGTGTACTACAATCACTGTCACCGAACAAATGCTGTAGGGAGTGTGTGATTGGCTTAATAGAGAATATTGCCCACTATTGTGGTCATTTACTCCCTAATACTGTCATAATTTCCCCTAGTTATTAATAAAATAGCAATTTGTGTTCAATTAATCGTATGCAATTAATCGTTTATAATAGGAATTGTGTTTTGGCATTATAAAAAATAAACAAAATAAAATAAATGGATTGACCATGATAATGTTTTGCTGATTAGTAATCTAGGAAGATCCCTGGACTTACTCCATCTACTCCTAATAGTATCACCAAGGTAACAGAACTTCTAAACAATTGCAATAGTCTCAACACCCAAGTATACATATACTTTCTCCAGATCTGAGTTCTCATCCATCTCCATTGTCTTACACTTCTTGCACACAAACTGCTTATTGTCTCTCAACCTACCTGTAATTCTACTGCACTTCTTGTGTACCCAATGCTTACAAGTACCACAAAAATTGAATTGCTCTCAACTCCCTTTCTACAATCTAAGCCGGGAACTTTCCTTTTTCTGGGGGCTTTCCCACACTACAACCATTGATGAACACTGGTCTTGATAACATTCACTACCAGACCTTTACTTTCCATAGCATTCCTCTAAGTTTTTAAATTAACAAGTAGACCTCCCATCGTTTCAGAGGCAAACACTAAATCATCAGCATACAGCATTTCTTCCAGACAACCCGTATGTAACTCCCTGGACAATAAACAAACTATATTAGAGCTATGAATACGTTGTTTTAAATTTCTCTTAATTTTAAATGCTTGTCTACATTAAATGAAGTAATGATGCATAAAGCAATGTCTGTTTTTTTTTTAAACTTGTTAAATTTAAAAGAAATAATGTTTTGCAATTATGTTTATACTTCTTTTCAGCAAGCAGAGACCAAGCAGATCTTATTTAATGTATACCAGACTAGCTAAAAGGTTGTACAAAGGTCGACTTCTAGTCTAGCTCATATGGAGGACTGTAAGTGCTTTAGTTAAGCATCACAATTAGTATTCTTAATGTTATTATAGCCGACGTGCCAAAGGTGCTTCAGGCCAGATTTTGTGCAGTTTGACCAATCATTTTGGCGCTTATAAGTGTTCATTGTATTTAGTATTAGCAGTAGTTACAGTAGTAGTATTGACACTTGTACCCCCATAACAAACCCGGCAAAGTCTAGTATATCTTCTGATACTACACTTTACCTTTTTTTTTCCTCGGTCAGTGATAGAGAAATCCTTCTAGACTAAAGCAATTTTTTATTGTTCTCCCAATCCAGAGTGCCCTTTTTGGGAGGTGGATTTTCTCCACATTAAAAACCGACCTTATCTCTAACCTCTGCCCTCGTGAGGAGGCAAGTAAATAGAGACAAACTGGGTAACTCAAGAGGTCTTTATTCCAAATTTGGTGTAATTTTGTTGAGTGGTTTCGAGCTTATAAGCAGGGCCGAATTAAGATTAAGAGACGCTCTTGGCTAGCGTTTCTCAACCTTTTTACCCTTGTATAATTCTTAAAATAAATTGCATGTCTCAAGAAAACTATGTGCAAAAGCAAAATGATATACCATATCTTTCTCATTTTATTGTCATTGTAGTTCATGTGGTAAATATCATAGCATATATTTTTGAGAAACTGGTTTAAGGAAAAATTAATACTTCTTTGACAAACTTTTCGGTAATGCTAAATACAATCCAAACTGTTCGTTTATAATATTTCATCAGAAAAGTTTTCATTCACACAAAAAAATTCTAAACTCAAACATAAAAAAATAAACATAAATAACCAATATCATATACAAATAATAAAAATGTAAACAGATAATTGCTGCATAGGTTTATTATTTATTTATCCTTTACTGGCAATATTGAAAAGATATAAGGCAAATCAAGTCAATGAATGCAGTTTCACATGTACAGGTCTCGTCTGCTGAAGGTGGTTTCATACTGGCGCTATACAAACATCACTAAATATATTCGCAATTATTGTTATATTTTTTAATAATATAATAGGTTAGATATGATGATGTCTACATTACAATATAACAGTCATATTGTGCATGTGTAGTAATATGTAATTAATTAATATGAAATTAAATAAAAAGTCACAAGTGCATTAGCTTATCTCACTTGTTTTTGTGGAACCCTTAGGGACCTTTTGCAGAAAAATGAGGGTTCCTCGGAACCCCAGTTGAGAAATGCTGCTCTATTCTACTCATGATTTTCGCCCCCCAATTCTCCTATTTTTGCGAAAAGATGGTAAACCATTTAAAACTTTTAAACAGAATTCAGTGACCGATAATGATGGCGAATTTTTCCGCAATTCACAATTTTTTTTAAAGAAGATGAAATTTTTTTTTTCTCATTCAACACATATTGAACCGATTTATTCAAATTATATTTTTACTTTGTTTTTCTCAAATGAGCTGAAATGGTTTTTATTAATACAAACATATTCATTGAAAATCAATTTAGTATTTTTTCTTTTGATTGCAATTTAAAAAATGTTCACCCATAACTGATATTTTCCAATGATTTTCTTTACTGAATTCTCTACTTATAAATGTTCATTTGCTTAAAAATAGACAATAGAGAGAAATAAGAGTGACGTAACGGTCTCCAATACAGACTGCAGTCTAAGAATGTCAAGTTCAAATTTCGTCATGGTTGTAAAGTTATTTTAAATAATATCTTTGGAAAAGGTGTGAATCCATTTTTGAAGCGAACTTCAAAACCGTTGCATCTGAAATTTGGAGAAAACAAATTATACATGCCAGCAGATCAACTAGGTTAACGATAATACCTTCGTAATAAAAATAAAGATTTCTCACTTTTCTGTGAATCACTATCTGAAAATCTTTACAGAAAATCTGGCACGTTTTGGTACCATCGCTGTGTTTGAGCTGTGCATCCCTGTTCACTGTCATTAACACTTTTAGGCGATAATAGCTATTTATATCTGCAACAACAATGGAGCATCGAAAAGCCCTAACCAACGATGAAAAACAGTTATAATGAAATAACCTGCTAAATGCCATTGCCTCCCCCCCCCCCCAATAGGTTGTCATGTCAACGCTGTGAAATGATTTCAGACAGACTCATCACCAAGGAAGAAACGATCAGATGCTTGAATTTCCAAGACTGTCACTGATAGGGTTTTGAAGAATATTAGTCGTCAGCTCCATAGAAGATCTGGATAATCAAGCAAGTTAATTCCTGATCCACAAAGAGTGCCATTCTTGAGACCATAGCTTCCGCGAAAATGCTCTCTATTACACCAAGACACAAAAGTTTGCGAATGGAATGGGCAAGGAAATATTTGAAGTGAGTTATATTCACTGAAGCCCAATTTACCCTGTGCAGAAACGAGTTTTAAAGTTCGCATGATGGACGGCTTTTAAGCTTGTACAGACATAAAATCCGGCAAGATGAAATTTGAATTCAGATCTGAAGATGAAACAGACTTCAGATTCTTTAATCAAAAGATTTTCAAAACTTGATCTAAAAAATAAAATCGATAAAAATCAATAAAAATTATTTCCAATTTTCTTTTGTTCTGAAATCGATCACTTCTAGCTATCGCATCAGAGGCCATTTTCAGGCCAATCATCGATGCAATGATTTTTCTTTTAAAAGCTACTTTCAAAGAGGCAGACTTAACTACATGTACACCTAAGAGGCAAGTAATTATTTCTTTGCAATTGTTACTCGTGAACTCTGATAGTAGACTCCAATTATCTGTAAAAAATCAAATTGTTTAGCACTCAGTTGTGCGTTTTTGATATAATCAGTAAATTTAACAGGAAATCATCATCAGCAGCAGCATCATTGTTTTCACAAATATCCTAATCCTTGTTGCTTTTATCAGCTTTTTTAAGCTCTTTTTTGGTTTCTTCTCTTTCTGAAATCCTCAGATGGGTCAGCATTATTGTTCCTGTTGGGGATTAACCCCACCAGCTTTTGAGTGATCAGAAGTATTAAAAGAACATTATCAGACTGGATATCACTTGTAGGCTAATATTTTAGCTAGTTGCCAATCTTTTGCTAAATGTGCTCTTGCATATATTTTAACTGTGTGCTAAATTAGTTTTAGACAAGCTTTGCAATTATGAGTTCACATACATTTACAAATAATGTGGGTGTTAATGAGGACACATTTGCATTAAGTGTGATAAAGTAGTTTCACTTTTGTGTGACAACATCTATTTCAGATTTCAGCCCTACAACTCAATAATTCCTTGGCTGAGGTGAATGTAATCATGGTCAGCTTCTCCTTCATACACAATCAACACATCTTACGTATATGGTTGGGAGCTTTTTTTCGTATAGTTTTCCAGTTTATCACTCGCTCTATACCATATTTTTCTTTCATCTCCCAAATGTATGTTGGCAAAGCCATACTGTGTCTGAATTTATCCAGACAAAACAAAGTCAGTGATTGTATACACACAAGCACATTTACTTGTATATGGACACACGCAGGTAGACTGCCAGCCAAAAAAAGGGCAATGAAGAAAAAATATATCCTTTCCATTGATAAATGTTATTATTATTATTATTATTATTATTATTATTATTAATAATAATAATAATAATAATAATAATAATAATAATAATAATAATAATAATAATAATAATAATATGGAAGATGAAGAAAATTACTGTCATACCAATAATTGTAGAAGTACTGGGAACAGTTCTGAAAAAAACTAGAAAACTGACTAAGAGAAATTAGAATCGAAGGGAGAATTGACATCATAGAACGCACAGCACTGATGAAAACAGCTGAAATATTAAAGAAAATCCTCGAGTGTGGAAACGAATCCACATAATCAGTTAACGTCAACCAAACATAGGTAAGTTGAAAAAGAAATAGAATAAAACATATAGAAAGAACATTACAGGAATCCAAGGGAACTAAATAAATTCCATAATCTGCACCCCCTCCCCACCCCAAAAAAGCAGAGTGGTGGTACCAGTATCGTCTGGCACCATATAATTGGTCGTGAAGGGTTAAAGAGGATGGAAAGTCTCAGGACGAAGATAATCATCCAAGGCCTCCACTAGAAGGCTGTGGCGAGTACTAGAATCTTTAAAAGGCCATTCAAATTTTAGAGAAAGTCAACGGTCGTTATCAGTGAGAAATAAATGGTAAACTGCTGTTTTGATAACGCAAAGTGATTTGCAACGGTTATCGTTAAGAGAAGATTGTTCTCAACAGTAATGCAAATAAGCGGAAAGGTAAATAAAACAATAAAACAGGAAATTACCTGATGAAAATTTACAGGTAGAAGCCGGAACACAATAAAAACACTGAAATCATAAAAACTACTAATTACAAGATCATAGAAATCGCTGAGTAAGAAGCAGAAGAGGTTCAAAACATCAAAGAAATAATGAACGAGGATAAAATGAAACTACTATTTCTAAGAATATAAGACTGGAAGAGAGTAAAATCAGAAACAGAAAAGGTGAACAGACTCCTCTCACACATCTCAACAGACCTAAAAGGGGTAAAATGTGTAATTATGTAAAAACTCCCCAAAATTAGATTACTTAAGGATGGCTCGATAAATATTTGTTGACATTGGACTTGAAAACGATTATGTTGTAGTCAGCAGGGAAGCAGTCTTATAGTATTGTATTCCACAGATGGAAAGTTCTTGGAAAGAAACTTTTCTCATGCAAGTTCCATTTGGCTTTAGGCATACAGAGAAATAATGGTTAGCTTAGACTAAATTAAAATAAAGTAATTCAATTTTGTTCATTCCATTCATTCTTTCATAATATTCTTCATCATTCAACTGACAATCCATCTATCTTAGTAATCCTTATCTTCGAGTGGCTTTTGGTTTTTATAAGTGATGAAACATTGGTAATAACGAATTCTATCAAATGTGCACTCTTTTGAAAATCGCTATGATGTTAAATTTGTAAATGTGTATTCCTCATGATAAAATATATAATTTATTGAATAAATGCTGAAAATTTCATTAAAATTTGTATAACTCTTTGATTTTTTGTGATTAAATACATTAACATATTGTATGTTTACAAAGAGTAATCTCCTATTGCAGACCTTGTATCATGAATCGAGTGAGCCACAGGCCACTAATTTGGACACTATGTGGCTCTGATTACCTACTGAAAATCATAAAGTTGCTCCCTTATGGAAAATTCTCATCTGGTTAATAAACTATGTTAAACAATTGAACCAGTTTCTTAAATAAAGATATTTTTGCTTTACTTTACTTATATGAATTTCATGTTAACAAGCTTCACCAACCTGATATCTTGGATGACTTATTAGTCATATGCTCTGTCGGCTAACACTCACCTTTTAAACTCATGAGGCAAGCATCAAAATGTCAACCCTCGGAGTAGAATTCCTGCATGTCATCACTTTCAACATCCTTATTGTTTTGTTTGTTAGGCCATTCAATTGAAGGTTAATATGCACTTCTTGAGAGTTGCCAAAGCAACAGGAACCTGTCCCTAGAAGCAGTCGATGTGAAGGGGAAAAGGGAGGGTGAATGTGTGTTGAGTGTAAACCACTGATGAGTGATTTGTCAGCACTTAGAATTGCAAGGCTTTTTATTGACGCCATGCACTGATAAGTGGAGTGCAGGTCGATATTATTCCCCTTTTATTGGCTGCCGTCTTGGTTAACTTTTCAAAAAGAAGAAACAGTAATTCTTGAATGAATGTCATTATCTACTGGGAATTTTTATTCTGAAAAAGAAAATGGAAAGAAAAGAAGTTAAAAAAAGGACAGAATAAATGAAAAGTAAAAAAGATGAAAAGTGATGAAGAATCTAAGAAATAATGAAAAAAAACAACAAATAAATGAAATAATTGGTATAAATAAAAGAAGTAAAAGAATAAAGATAACAAGAAGAATTAATTAAATGATATAAAACATTGTAATAATAGTTTGGTTTGTTATTTTTTAAGGCATATCAACTTCTTTGATGTTAGAACGACATCTATTGTAAACGATTCTTTAAACAAAATTTACTATTTTATGCATAGCTGGGTGGGGTAGTGGGGGTTCATACATTTCCAAAATGTCGTTGCATATAAATGAATGCAATAGATCTGATGTAATAGCATGTATGGAGTGTGGGTGGGGGGGGGGTCGACAGGGAAGCCCTGGCAGCCAAATTGGGAGGGAAATAAGATAATAATCTTGACATTTCAACAGTGATAGATCAATTGTTGAAGGCTCATCGCACTGCAGAGGCAATGGGTAGTCCTTTATTTCTTTAACATGGGTTACCCTTTCTACCCAGAGAAAGTAGTGCTCCTCACAAATATGTACATGATGTGTGTGGAGCATTCATTAAAAACCACCTGCCAGTATTCTATATCTCTACAAAGTCACCATCTGCCCATGCATGAAATATTGTTGTCACATCTGGGCTGGTTTACCAACCACTAGTCTCTCCCTCTTAGACAGGGTCCAAAAAAGAGTCTCTAATCAATAGGTCCCACACTGTACAAGCTCCAGCCCCTGTCACATTGCCACAATGTTGCATTCCTCTACTTATTTTACAAGTAGTTCAATGGAATGTGCTTCGACAAACTTTCTGCTCTGGTGCTCCCTTTACTTAAATACACCAGACCAACTCGACAATCAGCTAAATCCCATACCTTCACTGTAGAGGTCCCCAGATTCCGTGGGGCTTTCTACTCTAATAGCTTCTTTTCTTAAAATGCTAGCCTTTGGAATTACCTCCCCGCTTCCTGTTTCCCTGACTGTACCAACATGCAGAAGTTTAAATGTAATTTGAACAAACATAACTCTTCACTCAGGATGCCCCCTATAAATCTGCCCATAATTCGCATAAGCCCCTTACATCTCTGTGGTGATACTGGCTAATTGATATGCATAATTAGCATAAGTAGAAATAGATTACTATATAAGTCTCTCCTTAAGTATAGCTAATAGTGAAAGTACAGTAGCAACTGAAAAGGTAAATTTACAACTTCACAACAATGGCGTCACTGATAGGATCCCAATTGTCTCTCGAGGACTCCGACTTTGTGGACACATGGATAAGATGCTTCGCTGCGAGTGCAAGGACTAAAAAGTTAAAAGAAAACAAGGAAACGGAATGAGAAATGAAATAACAGATTTATTTTGGGCTCTAGCTGGATGCGAGGCCATCATGAAAGTCTCAACCATGGCGTATCCCATGAACCTAGAAGACCTGACTTTTGAAAGAATAATTCAGATCATAAAAAGAAATATGAGACCTAAGAAAAGGTTAGTCGTCGCAGAAAGAACAAAGTTTATGTCAATGAAACAAGAAATTGACGAACCGTCTATGAAATGCGAGTAGATATTGTGAGTTTGAAAAACATTTTTAACATGTACGTATCAGCGACTATTTGTTCGCCAGGTTGACTTTTATGATCATTGTATTTCTGTATTAATTCTTGTTGCTGTATAAAGTCAATGCAAATATTTAAGGCCATAAAACCCCCGAGGAGGCGCCTACATCTCAAGACCCTTCAACATCAGCCGAAGGTTAACCTGTCA
Organism: Sepiola atlantica; assembly: GCA_963556195.1. Taxonomy (NCBI): domain Eukaryota; kingdom Metazoa; phylum Mollusca; class Cephalopoda; order Sepiida; family Sepiolidae; genus Sepiola; species Sepiola atlantica. The sequence goes on from OY744515.1 coordinate 93,760,861, forward strand.
GAATTGCACCATATGATTCATCTATGGACTCACTACAATCATCAGATATGGAGTCCATATCTAGAAACCCAGAATGCTCATCCAGAGGTGAACGATCATCCACTTGCTCACGAGCTCATTCCAAAACCGATTCGGAACCCCTGTTTTCAGAATCTCAACCACCTGTGTGCAGAAGGAGACATATTTATACCCACTCCGAACAGAGAGGAATTTGATCCCAGCGTATCATCAGACCTGGAAACACAGAGTCCTGATTCTATTCCCAATACCAGATTACTAAGGCATTCCAACAGAACCAGCAAAAAGCCTTGTCGGTGGAGCGACTTCGTCCCTTCCTTATGATTAAAGTAAAATGGAGGCGAATGTAATAAGTAATTGAGAGTAGCTTCCCTTATTTTGATTATCTCCCCTTTGGAGAACTCTTCTGTTTCTACTAATGTTATAAATACAGAACTAACAATGTATTGACCCTGTATGCTGAATAAAGCTTTCCCGAGTCTACTACTCTTCCTGTTACTTATTACAAATGAGGGAAATAAAATAAGGAAAAGGGAAGAAAATTAATGTTTTAAAAAAATATATTAAAAAATTGAAAATAAATAACAACAAAAAAAAAAAAATAACCAATAAATCTATAAAGAAAGATTTTTTTTAATTAATGAAGCAAAAAGAACATTTTAAGAGATTATCAAGTAAAAAAAAAGAAAAGGTTGAGAATAAAAAAAATGTGTGAAAAAATAAAGGAGAAGAGGAAAAACAATTGCCGAAAAAAGCAGTAGAAATATGGCTGAAATATAGCACATATTTTGTTCTAACATACATAGGTCATAAAACATAATTACTATAGAACTAGAACCACTTTGAAATACAAGATGGCTAACCCTTAATGTGAGAGGAGTAAAACATTGTAAATGAAAGAAAAAAAATGTCTCATTTGCTAAAATTGGAATTACCAAGGTACAGTTATTCTCAAAATGCATAAAGATAAAATGGTTAGGAATCATAGCAATAGTAGTAATTTATATTTTCTTATAAGTAGGATGTACGTGTTATCACAATTCTTAGGAAAGATCAAAGAATTGAAGGCATGAACGAAGGCGTGGGTAGGGGTAAAGGAGGGAGAGGTATAATGGTTACCAATGTAGACTATAGAATTGGTAAGCTGAGTTCAAGTCATGTCAGATATATCATCTGTATTTATATCCTAATACCAATGTCAAACTCACTCGTCTTTAATTTTTCTTAATGACTGTGTATGTATTATCTTTCGGATGTTTTATTTTTCTTCCTCTTTGAATTAAATTGTCAATATTGGCATGTGGCATAACAGGTAATTACGTTGGTTAATAATCTGTTCTAAGTGACAGTCTTTTGAAGGTTGATGGTCAATCGTTACTACAAGCGATAATAACTAATAATGACATAAAATTAATATTTCTTCCCGGTCATTGCTAAGTGAATAAGAACAATATACCCCTGTGGATTAAGTAAAGGGTTCAGTTTGAACTTCTGTATAGATTTCTTAGTTCGAGATAAAAATTCTCAAGTTAGACTATTAGGTTCCCAGTTCGAAAAGCTGCACCTGAAGAAGGTTGGAGATTACATCGGCCGACTGTGAATATAACAACCAAGATGAGAATAGTAGTTTGAATAATCCAAATAATACAAATTATCGATCCTCATCTCAAAAATATGTTATTAATATTTTCATTTACCTGTTAACGTTATTTGTTTGTATCACCCCCATCAAATCTTTACAACCTCAAACAGAAACCAATTCACAGTTTCAAATCTATAGTAGGAAAATAAACCAGAGTTAAAACAGACTATGACTTGGGTGCATTAGATGCAGTAAAACTCTCGTGAAGTTGGATTGCCTGTTTCCATCAACAGTTATAATAATTGGTAAACTGGAGAAAATGGATTGTCACCATATGTAACACTCATGGGCAGCGGCACCGGAGGGGGGGGGGCAGGGGGGCTCAAGCCCCCCCCCTTTTTGACTTGCCCCCCCCACTTTACGGTCATCAATAATGAAGTTGTGTATGCATGTGTTTAACCAGCCCCCCCACTTTTCAGGAGGCCCCCCCACACTTTTATAACTGTCCCGCCGGTCCTGGCCCACTGTTACTCCTTGAAATGGATAGATAAAACTAATTTGCCTAGCAATGGTAATGTTGCTAATAAAGGAATAATATTCAAACCCATTAGTTTGATTTACCCATTGTCCCAGAAACGGTCGGTACGGATCACTAACCAGAACATAACTGTATGATATTATAAATAAATAAGTATATTATGCTCTTACTAACGTGGTTGAGCATTTAGTCATTATTTTGTTCACATACATTTTATATATATATATATATATATATATATATATATATATATATATATATATATACATATTTATATATATATATATAACAATTTAGAAATAAACAAAAATTATAACATATTCATTTTTGAGTATATCCATTAAGATGCTTCTACCATCTGTAGTTTTCATCAGGAGAGTGGAGCGATCTGTCAACGTTGGCGCCCCAATAACCAGGCCAAACTTGGCTAGTGGCATATGAACCCTAACAAGGAGCGAGAACAGGTAGCTTGCTGGTGGTACCTGTGGAAATCACACACACACACACACACAAACCTACGAAGGGAGGGAGAAAGTTATATTTTTTTTTTCTACTAATCATGTATTTGGTGAATAAGGCAAAGGTGTTGGTTATTTTTGTTGACTTGTAATTGTGGTGTACTTGGTATTTGTGCTGCTGCTGATTTATTTTAATCAATAAATCTTCGTCTCAGAAACGATCGTAGGCAGAGACTTTTGTTGATGTTGAATTCTTGGAACTGATATACTAAAAAATGATTATGTTATAATTTTTGTTTATTTCTAAAGTGTCATATAATATCTTAACCATAGAGCTGATTTGATATCTGCAGTATTTCTAGGTATCTGGTGGGCTTAATTTTATGACAGAATAATTAGGACCGACGGGGATCGGGGATCCCAGTGGTGCACTAGTAAGCATCTTGGTGATGATGCTAGACCCTACGTAGAAACAAGGTAGAGATATAAGACTAGTACATATATTCAACGTGAAATTAGCTATCCAAACAAGGCTAGAACATAGCGTCGAAATGGCTGGAAAAGTGGTGTTGCTTGTCAATGGCAATTAATCACACACAAAGCCGGTTATAAACCATATGGGAGATTGGAATTTTGGTCATAACCTCTTAATCACCAATAGGCTAATGGAATGTCAACACTTGGGAGATCACAGCCCTTTTAAGGGAGAGAGAAAGAGAGTAATTAGTTTTTAAAGGAGAAATCCCATTTATCTGTTTGGATAGGCACGCCCCCCAAAACCACCAAGAGAGGAAGAAGGACACAGAGAAAGGGATAGGAGAGGGAGAGAGATAGCGATGGATTCTGAGTGAGAAGACAGTTACACAGTCAGTTAGAGCTGGGCACACAGCTCAGGCAGTCGTCTGAAGCTCGCATGCCGGTTCCAGGCATGCGGGACGAAGTAAGACCCACCGTTTTCCAAACATAGATTAATAACTTAATTAAGAACTTGCAATTGTAAATGAATTCACGCACAGAGAGACAACCTAGAGAGGACAGTTTTTACGATACAGTAGACATTGAGTTAATGTAAAATCAATTCTTTCCTTTAATTGTTTAATAATTACTATTTCATACGAAAAGACATCGCCGAGTTGTTTACATTATTATCGTTGATTTGTTCTGCTTGAATAACCTTGCCTTCACAGAGACGAGATCGACTGAGCCATCGCTGACATCGTCATCATCCGACCCGGAGGAAATTCGACCGACATATCCTTTTTATTTATTGATCATCGGCCAAAGAGTGTTCACGGTCTGGCAAGATCTCTGTGTAGAGAACCAGAGGTGTGAACACAGAGATAGAGACACAAGTGGAGTACCATGTTATAAGTGGTTCTGTGACACGGAATAGAGTGGGGTATCTGTTATACTTGGCATCGCGACCAGGATATCAAACACCTGTGCGTGAGTGGCCGACAAGATACCCATGGGGTCAGAGAAGAGTGTGGGGTCCCGTTATAATGGTGCCGCGACCCTAAGATCTTGTTATAATTTGACTTCTATCTTTTTTTCCATGTATCCTCAAAGTGCCGTTGTTTATCTGTTTATTTGGAATACTAACAGTCTTAACATTTGACATTATATATATATATATATATATATATAATATTTATAAATAAATGTTAAATAATTAATACCTACAGACACTAGCGTTTCAAGCTTATTGCTATCATCAGTGCATGGAAAGTAACAATTTCAGCCTAGAATCTGCAAGCAGTCACCATATCCACTCGACCAACGGAAACTGTCACGTAATTAAGGGAAATTAAGATTTATATGTACCTAGAAGCAGGCACAGATAGAAGACTAGTCGAGAGTGTTTTACGAACATATTTGGAACTTTGCATTAGAGCTTTTTGACAGTCTATTGTTAACATCCCTAAGAATGCTCAACTTTAATTTCTTAAAGGGGCTTATTATAATATTTATAAATAAATATTAAATTATTAATAACTACAGATGCTAGCGTTTCAAACTTATTGCTCTCATCAGTGCAGGAAAGTAACAATTTCAGACGGTCGGGAAGCGCGAACCCGGTTCACAGAGTCAGCCTAGAATCTCTATATATATATTTATGCAAACATTGTTAAAAATAACAAAATTCGTCTGTTTAATTATACCTTTTTTTTTATTTTTTCAATTTTTCTGAAGGTCTTTTTTGTATTAAAATCAAAAGAATTAATAAATGTTCCATAGGTTTCACAGGTTTCACAGGTTTCACGAACGTTTTCGATTCTTCATCGAATCATCCTCATATATATATAGATAGATAGATAGATAGAAGAGAGAGATAGAAAGAGATTGACATTTGTTAGTGGTAGTCAGTTTGCTCTTGTCTTTAAAAGAGCAGTGAAAAAGAAGGTTGAAGAATATGTTGGCTATTTTGAAGACGTCTGTTCTTAGGAGTTAGAAGAGTTTTTTCTAACCCTAATCCTAAACCAGCATTTATTAGAGAAATGGGCGATGGAAAATGTTTCTTAGATACGAAAAAAAGATGAAGAAGCGTCTAGAGGGTATTTGGAATATATGATATGTAGATAATTTAGAAGATTATTGTAATCTAGAGATATATTAAATTGACTTATATAGCATAGTTAATTGGAGAATAGATATATATGTTGCATATTACTTAGCAGTGATTGCTTTTGAAGTTAAATGTCGAGATGGTTTTCCAAATGCATAAGTTTACTAACATGATTGATATGGTTCTGCCCCAAGGTCAGCTATGGCCTCGTATACGAGGGTGGTTATCTAATTGGTTAGTTTAGTCATGTAATACAGAAGAGATTTGAAATCAGATTTCACTTATGATTTAAACATTAGTGAAGAACACATGTAATGTAGGACCTTGGTTGTTAGGGGTGCTAAGACCTCTCATACTTCTTCTGAAGATAGCAGGAAGCAACTCTTAGTTGAGGGAAAAATGGATTCACCCATAGTTAAATTAAATAAATATATTGTAAATAGTTTTTAAAATTTAAATCCAAATATTTCGGCAAAATTTGCTTTTCTCAGTAGCACAGACATGTTTTTTTGTTTTTTTTATTGTCGAGATCTATCGGCGTCGCCGTCGAAGATACCTGATTCCTCTCGATATTATTGGAGAGACAGTTTTAAAAGTCTGAATAGGTATAGCGTTCACGATGACACGTGTGTAGGAATTGAAAGTAGTCGAGCTACATTTATAAGAATCGGTTAGTGAAAAATATGAAATCAGATAGAAAACCAGATTACACGATGCAAGTTTTTTTTTATCTAATTTAAAATAAATATATATTCAGTGAAAATGATCGTTGTCCATTTTTCTCTGAGTGTACCAACGTCATCCACACTCTTCATTAAGGGTACAAAAACTCATACGAACCGAAGAGATATATTTTTGAGGACATACTTTATTTTCAAGTGTAAACAGCTTTAAACAAAAGGGAATGGGAAAAAAAGAATGAGTGATGTTCAATATCTAAAACAAGGCATAATATGCAACAGAGCAGGTGATAATGGAGGTTCTCTTTATTGCGTTGCATTCTCTAAGAGTGTTATCACTTTATAATTCATAACCTTACTTACAGGAAAAACATATTTCTGTTAAGAAAAGGTCCATTCAAAATCTATAAGAGATAATGATAAGAAGTTATTGTTATCTGAAATAAAGAGGAAAGTTTCTGAAATTAAACCCTTTTGTGTCTCATGTTGAATGCAGAAAAGAAAGAACATTTTTTCTGTCTATAAAAAACAAGTTATTTTTTTTACCTTTTCCTATTATCTTATACTAATATACACCCTCAATCAAAATGACGAAAAAAAAAATGTTTCGCCAGTGTTTGCACTAATATTCATATAAAATCATAGAATTACGTCAGTAATTTCATTTTTCATATATAAATTATTATTATCATTTCTAAAGAAAAAATACTCACCGTTGACTTTTTATTTAGAGTGGAGGATTTATTTCCAATTTCAAACAGCGAGGCTTGTCTGACTTGCTATTTGCTTTCTCGCAATCCTCTCACCACTTAAAATTGTTTCATCTGGGGCCTAGAAATGGGCACGGCAATGGCAAATTAGCCTCCAAAAATACAAAAATAGACATGACTGTGTGAGGAAGGCAGTACACGGGGAACTATGCAAAAGAGAGCGGTTTGAACATTCAGATAAATGGTACAGACACAAATCGGACATGGAGGTACAAACAGATAAACTTATCCAAGCAAAGGAAACCGAATGTCATAGTAGTCAACATGAAGAAAAAGCTTGCCAAATAGTAGATTTTGACGTCCCAGCATATCACAGGGTGAAGGTCAAGGAGACAGATAAACGAACCAAATGCACAGAACTTGCCAGAGAACTTAATAGGATATGGAACATGAAGAAAGTCAATATAATACCAATAATTGTAGGAGCACTAGGAACAGTCCCCAAAAACACTGAAAAAAAGAAGAAGACAGTGACAAATTGGAATCAAAGAGAAGACCCAGACTATACAACGTATGGCAATGATGAAAACAGCTGAAATCTTAGGGAAAATTCTCGAATGCAGAAACCAACCCATATAAACTGCAAACGCTAACCAGTCACATGGAAGTTGCAATAGAAATAAAACAAAAACATAGAAAGAACACCACAACATGAAACCAAGGAAACTGAAACTGCAACTAACTTCATAAACTGCCGTTACTCGCCCCCGCCCCCCCCCAAAAAAAGCAACAACAATGTAATGGTATTAACCTCGACTGATACCACACTAAACAGGGTCAAGGAGGATGGAAAGTTCGAGTAGTGAGAACACTAACCAGATCTCCACTGGAAGGGTGCGGAGTGTCTGGGACATGGAGGTACAAACAAACTCATCCAAGCAAGATGTTATAATAGTCAACAAGAAGGAAAAAACCTGCCAAATTATAGATTTCGCCGTCCCAGTATACCACAGAGTGGAGATCAAAAGGGCAGAAAAACAAGGCAAATACGTGAACTTGCCAGAGAACTGAAAGGAATATGGAACATGAAGATAGTCAACATAATACTAATAATTGTAGAAGCACTGGGAACAGTTATAAAAAAACTGGAAAAAAGACTAGAAGAAATTGGACTCAAAGGGAAGATTGAGACCATACAATGCACCGCAATGATGAGAAAAGCCGAAATCTAAAACAAAAATCCTCGAATGCAGAAACCAACCCAGACAAACAACATAGGCTAACCAGCAACACATCAGCTGGAATAGAAATAAAACAAAAACATAAAAATATCATTACACAGCTCTAATGGAACTGAAAATACCAGAAATCCCATACAATGACCCCCCCCCCTTCCCTAGCAAAAACAAATGCGTGGTTGTGAAATGTCAAGGAGGGTAGAAAGACCGAGTAGGAAGAGCACCAACCAGACCTCCACTGGAAGAATGCGGAGAGTACTGGAACCTTGGGGAAAATTATTGCTACCCAAATTTCAGTGAAGGCTAAGTGTCGCAGCCACTTATCAATGATAAGTGGCTGCTGCGATAACACAAAAAGATTTTCAATGGATATAGAAAGAGGCAAGAAATCTGGAAGATTTTTTGTCACTCAGACTCCAGAGAACCCCACTGGTTATTGTCAGTGAGCAATAAATGACTTGTATAAAAACTCATAGTTAGTAAAGAAGAAGAAGAGTAGTAGTAGTAGTAGTAGTAGTAGTAGTAGTAGTAGTAGTAGTAGTAGTAGTAGTAGTAATTATCATCATCATCATCATCATCATCATCATCATCATCATCATCACCGATATGCCGATTGTGTAGTGAAAGGGAAGAAACGAATCACAGATATGCCGATTGTGTAATGAAAGGGAAGAAATCTTAGCGCATTTTTTATACTGATGTTGTGCTAGCATTGCACAACATCAGTATAAAAAATGGAGACACGACAAAGTCGCTCAGGTACTACACTGAAATATATGCAAACTTTATGAATTGGACCACAATGAGAAGTGGTATGAGCATCAACCAGAAGTGGTACAGGAGAACGACAATGTCAAACTCCTTTGGGACATGCGCATACAAACTGATAACGTTCTTGAACATTCCAAACCCAACTTAATCTTTCTAAACAAAAACAAGAGAACTTGCTTAATCATTGATATAGCCTGCCCCTTTGATACCAGAGTGCAGGAGAAGGAACACGAAAAAAAATATAAATATCAAGATCTAACTAATTTCCATTTTAGATAATTTAGACTATGGAAATGTAAAGAAATGTAGGTGATACCTGTTATAATTGGGATGCTTGGAACCATAACGAAAAGCCACCATAAATGGCTTAAACAGATTGACAAGGCAATTTCTTTTCCAATTCTGCAAAAGGCTTGTCTGTTAGGAACGGCGAAAGTACAGCTTGAATGTTTAAAGTCAAGGGAATTGACTTGATGTTCAAAAAAGAAAACTCCAACTAAAAACATCCAAAAGTTGAGACTACTATGAAATGAAATGATAATAATAATAATAATCATAATAATAATAATAATAATAATAATAATGCTCTGGGACCTCGGGAAGGCTTGTTGCCACTCGGGCCCCAGAGGGGACCGATGGCCCTTATCAGCGGGAAATCGTTGGTAGGTGGCTGTTGCGATTACCGCAAGGTCATCAGCGGTGATGAACGAAAAGAGGTGGAGCATACTGGAGGCCTGAGGAGACTTGTTGTCACTCGGACTCCAGGGAATACCACAGGTTGTCGACAGTGGGTGACCACTGACGATGACCAGTGTGATAACTCCTAGTGAGTAAATAATAATAATCATAATCATAATCATAATAATAATAATAATAATAATAATAATACATCGACCAAAAGATACTAAAAGAAGTAAAAAGCAAAAAAAAAAGAATATAGCCATATCTTGGATCGACTACAGAAAAGCCTACGACATAATTCATCAAGCATGGATAATTGAATGCTTTAGGATCTGCAAAATACCTGAGATAACTGACAAGTTTATGGAGAAAGCAATGGAAACATGGAGACTGGAACTGAAAGCTGAAGATATAAACACAAAGGAAAAAATAAATCACTTCGTGTATATGGACGACCTGAAATTAATTGCAAAAAACAAAACAGAACTAGAAAATCTAATAAATACAACCAGAATCTTCAGCCACAAAAACGAAAAATACATGGAACTTGTCAGAGAACTGAAAGAAATATGGAACATGAAGAAAATAATTATAATACCAATAATTGTAACAGCACCAGAAACAGTCCCGAAAAAAACTGGAAAAAAAACACTAGGAGAAATTGGAATCAAACAGAAGATTCACACCATAGAACATGCCGCAATGATTAACACAGCTGAAATCCTAAGAAAAGTCCTTGGATGCAGAAACCAAACCACATAACCAACAAACGCTATCCAGCCAATAATAATTCTAAATAGAAATAAAACAAAATCATTGAAAAAACACAACATGAACACAAGATAACTGAAACTGCCAGAAATCCCATAAACTGACATATCCCTCCCGTAACCCTAACCCTAATCCCTCACCCCAAAAATAAACATGCAAACATGTTATGGCATCAACCTTTGCACCACACAAAATGGTCGTGAAAAAACGAGGAATGAGAGCACTAACCAGATCTCAGGAAGGGCGTAGAAACATTGAGGAGGTTTATTGCCACTCAAATGCCAGAGAAGACCAACGATCGTTGCCAGCAAGACACCAATGGTAAACAGCTATTATGTTAATGCAAAATGATTTGAAGTGGTTATCAAAAGAGGCAGAGAATGCTGGAAATCTAGGAAGACTTGTTGTCATTCAGACTCCAGGGAACATCACTTGTTATTGTCAGTGAGCCATTTAAAAATAGTAGTAGGAAGAGAGAGAGGGAACATTCTTTTTTATTTATGTATTTATGCACCATACAGAGCTTTGCTGGAAGAGCATAGAGAGTACTAAAATCCTGAGGAAGCTTATTGTCACTCACGTTCCATAGAAAGCCATTAGTTGTTATCAGTAAGAACTTAATGGTAAACGGCTATTGTGAGAATGTAAAGGGATTTGCAATGGTGATCGAATCTTGAGAGACTTGTTGTTACTCAAACTATAGGGAACACCACCTGTTTTTGCTAGTGAGTAATGACTCCTATTGAGGGGGGGGGGGCAGTTAAGTATGAGCAGTAACTAGAGATGACTTATGTAATTCTCTCTTTCTAATTTTTGTTGCCATGTCACTAGTAAGGGTTCTGGAGGTGAACGTTTTACCTGGGCTGACGTTACCCGCCTGACAGTTCAGGGACCCGAACCTTGAAGTAACTCCCAAGGAGGCTGTCCTATCAGCAGATGTAAAATACAGGGGCTGATGTATTGACATTTGATGAATGGAATCTGGACCATGCAGTAGTTTTTGATGGGACCTCTCGATGCCATATTAGTGTGAACTGCCATGGCTTTTCTTTCTTCAATGGTTTACAAAGATAATCTTTTTTACTCATTCTCTCTGTCTTCTGCTCTATACTCCTCTGCTTGTTGCATAGCCCTTAATAATTCATACCTTCGTTTCTTCTCGGTTTGCTCTGTCGTCTAGTGGTTGAGTACTTTCTTCGCCTCTGCACTGTAGTGGCCATCTCCGTGAGTTGTCTGTAACAAAAGACCTTTCTCACCCGCTTCATAAGACAACAATCTTTTCATTTTAATTACTTTTTATTCGGCGTCAGTTTCTATTGCCCGTGAAGATGTTTTGCCATCGTTGAGAGAGAGAGAGAGAGAGAGAGAGAGAGATTTACGAATATCATGGTTAATTCTTAGCTAGCTTATTGTCTGATCAGTCCTTTGTTATTTGAGGAGACAGGGGGGAGAAGGACATCTTGTACGCCAGGGAAAAACATTTCCCGTTCTGACTTGGCTACATCTTAATTCCTTCGTCCAACTTCTGTGCCTCCTAAGTTCGAACTCGTTTAAAAACTCCAATTTTCTCACATATCTAAACTGTGACGTAATATCACGTGACCACCACACAGGTGCAGGATGACCTTTTGAACCAGGGTCATCCATTCTCGTCACTTGTCACGTTTCGATTCCTGGAAACAGCATCGCACTCTATGCACTCGGCGGCACGCACTAAGTCGCACCAGCCAAACCAACGACCCCACACCCGTTCTGCCGCCACATATGTTCATTATCATATAACATTCTCATAAAGGTTTTTATAATCCCACAAGTTACGTCCATCATTATATAACATGATGACCCCTTCCACAAATCCTCCAATCTCGACATGACAAGTCACAAATCAAAACATAAGCAGAAACCCAAAACCCCAACTTCTAACGTAGACCCCTACTATCAGGTCTTCTTTTCCAACATCAGTGGTCTACGTTCCAACCTTCCAGAGGTTTAAATCCATTTACAGGAGACCAAACCCGACCTCTTAGTTCTGTGGGCAACAGGCATTGGCCCGTCAATTTCTATAAATGACTTCATGATCACCGGTTATTCAAACATGACTTCAAAACTGGACCCCATCACTGCCATGGACACGGAATCTGTGCCTATATCAGGGACAGCTTTTCATGTAGGGACATTTCTTATGAAGAATCTAATTTGCCCTATGTGTTTCCATATTGCACTTGCACACAGCACCGCTTCTATCTTTGCTCTCTATCGTCCCCTCACTGATGGGGTGACTGTCTTTGAGCAAATCTCTGACAAAATTGACAAGATCCTGTCTGCTCACATATTTGCTAGCATTCATGTCTGTGGTGATTTTAATGTTGACAGTGTTGAATGGCTAGTCTACTCAAACAAGACTGACGATAAAGGAAGGTTTTGTCATGCCATTGCTCACAGAAACCACTATTTCAATTGCTTTCAACACAATAGATGTTCTGAAACAAAAGCCGTCTTTAGGACTGCCAGCAACCACCACAAAAGGGTTATTGAAAACGTGAGAGAATCATATGCCCAATCTGTTAAATCTATAGTTCCCCCCTGTAAAAAAATTCACAACAAAAACTTGTCCAGCTACAACCAATGTCAATAATTTCCCTTTCTCCCTCTGTGTACCTAAAACTAAACGGAGCTTCCATGAGCAGAGTTTCTTTCTTAGAACTACCCGTTTGTAGAACATAATACCACAGGGCTGCTTCCCAGGTGATTACAGCATAGTCGTTTTCAAGTCCAATGTAAACAAATTCTTGTTGAGCCATCGTCCTAAATAATCAAATTCTGCCCAATTTCCACCATCGTTACCAATAATCACAGTGTTATCTCATTGCCCACCTGACAAACTCATTGACCCTTATCCTCGAGTGGACTTCTAGCCTTGATAAGTAGTGACTCTGTAGTAATAAAAATAAAACACTAGAATAATAATGTATTATAAATATCCACGAAGAGAAATGTTTGTCTGTATGTCCTCACCGTTTATCACTAGATCAAAACTGACAAAATTTTAACTCATATTGAATCCTTCTTCAATACTTATTTACAACTTTGTAATATATACGCTGACAGGGGTGTAATATTTAACTTGCATAAATATTTTAAATCTTAGATTTAAATGTTATGCTCTGTTATACAGGGTGTTTCAAAAGTCTTGGGAACATAACGATTTTTAATAACTCAAAAACTATTAGGAGTTGAAAAATGAAATTGGTACCGTTGGAAAGGTTAAAGTTTCAAGTTTTGTGGAGAATCTTCAAAGTTGCTCAATATGAGCACCATTCGTCACACGGCAGACATCTAGTCGATAGTCCATTTCCTGCCAAACGCGTTCCAGCATCTTGACGTCAATGGTTCCCACAACTGCCGTTACTCGAGCCTTTAGTTCGTCAATATCTCTTGGAAGGGGCGGCACATAGACTTGTTGCTTGACAAAGCCCCAAAGGAAAAAGTCACACGGGGTAAGATCTGGAGACCTAGGAGGCCAGGGCATGAGAACGTCATCACCTCGCCCAGATCTCCCAATCCATCTACCAGGCAGCCTTGTGTTAAGAAACTGCCTTACTCTAAGACTCCAGTGTGGTGGTGCACCATCTTGTTGAAAAATGAAGTCATCAGATTCTGCTTGTTCCAACTGAGCAATTAACCAGTCTTCCAGCATGTTGAGATAGGATTCACCAGTGATAGTTGCCTCTTCAAAGAAGAACGGTCCATAGACACCTTTCTTGGAAATTGCACAAAACACGTTCACTTTTGGTGAATCTCGCTCGTGCTCAAGAAGTTCATGAGGATTCTCAGTACCCCATATGCGAGTGTTATGCTTGTTAACTTTGCCATTCAGATGGAAGGTCGCCTCATCGCTAAAAACAAGCCGGTCATCAAAGCCGTTATCTTCCAACTTCTCTTGCATTGCAATGCAAAAGTCACGGCGAAGTGGCTTATCAGTGTCCTTCAACTTTTGGACCAACTTGAGCTTGTAAGGTACCATTTGCAGTCGTTTCCTTAAGACACGCCAGACAGTTGCTGGAGCAAGCTGAAGTTCCCTGCTGGCTCTTCTCACTGATTTACGGGGGCTCCGCTGAAAGGCTGTCCGAACTTGCTCAACTGCATCTTCTGAAGTTGAAGGGCGACCTGTTCGCTTACTTGGGCACAAACACCCATCTTTCACAAATTTAGCATGCCATCTGACAATGGATTTCCTTTCAGGGGCTTTTTAAAAAATTTCCTGCGAAATGCACGCTGAACACATGTCCACGATTCAGTCTTTGCAAATTGGAGGACGCAAAATGCCTTGTCTTGTTTAGAGAACGCCATTACTGCACCTGGAAAGATAACACGAAAATCATTAGTATGACCAAAAACTTGATTAAGCAAGCTTTAAAATGGCACCAGTTTCATTTTTCTACCTGGAATAGTTCATGAGATATACGCATTTGTAATGTTCCCAAGACTTTTGAAACACCCTGTATATTTTAATTTGATGTTTTTATCTATCAAAATACTGAATTTGAATTAATCAACGTTTGTTTTCCTAAGTCTTTTTTTCCTATATAGTTTAATAACACAAAATACATGCTAAAATATCCTTTGAGTTGTATTTGAAGAAAATCTGTTTTAATTGTTCTAATTAGCTGTAATTTATAATTAACTGAACAAGTCACTCATCTCTCTTTCTCTTAGCTATCGATGTATTTCTCTTACCCTCTCACTCTATGTTAATGCAACCAATCTTTAATATTTCTTAATGTCTCTGTGAGCATTTAGAAAAAGAGTAACTCTCTTTTCTCAGTGTAGCGATCTATTTTACATACGTGTGTTTGTACATACCACAAACACATATATAAATTAGATAGAAAAATAATAAGTCTCTGTACTTATAAATTAAAGTGATTTTCCCTCTATTTGATTGCCGAGTATAGATTTCTATTCAAAAGCTATATATTTGCTTTAGGCCAATTCTTGCTTCGTATTGTTGGAAAGTATGCGTTCGTTTTGTTCGCTTTCAATATTTTTACATTTTATTCAGCTCAACAGCTTCTCCTTAGATAATCATTTATACAGAAAGTCGGAGGAATTTCCACTCTCACACACAGATCTACTACCTCTATCACCCACGTTCACCGGGAAATCTTCATAGGACACATATATCTTCATATCATCAATATTATTTTATTTTTTTGCTCTTGCTAACAAGCCACTGTACATTTTCCACTTAAATACGGAACGTTCCCTTCACCTAAACTTTCTTTCTTTGAGCCGTTTTTATTGGCTATTCCAAAGACTTTTTTATATTCTCGATTAAGAGAATAATTGATTAGGAGATTTGCAGATTTTCCTAACTCTTCATTAACAGTCTCTTCAATTATTATAATTGTTTAATTTTCATTTATTTTTACTGCATTTCATATTAAAGTTTAGAACCATAAGATTTATCAAAAAAAAAAATAACACCAGGTCACGTCGAGTACATTCAGCTACTTATTTACTTTTCCTTTTATCTTCTTACGGTACCGATTTTCAGAGACTTACACATACATAGGTGAAACATGCCACTTTATTTCATTTCAAAGGCATAGATTTTTTATTCTCGGAATAGCAGAATAAGATTTTTTAAACACTTTGGAGTCAATAACACAATTGCTCACCAATGTTCCTTTACATTTTTCAAAGATAAATATTTATTTATTTTTTAAAAACTTTTTTAATAAATGATTTTCACACAATATAAATTCTGTAAGAAACTTTTGACTCCAGGCGAAGGCATGTTACATTTAACTACTCGTTTTACTTTTACTAACTTCATAAAGTGTTGATTCTCAAATAGGTTAAAGACATCGCACCAGACGACAGCCTTTACATTGTTGATTTAATGGGATACATTCTCAAATTCCTTCACTCGCCCAAAAGAGTAGTAGTTAGACTGGTTTCCATGGTTATGATGATTGTTGCAGCTGATTATTTTTAACTACAGATTCTGTGGAGGAGTGCTGACGAGACAGACCAGGATATTTTAGGGCGAGGCTGACTCTTAACGGTCCCTTGTAATGAGAGGACATCCTCCCAGGCATTACCAACTTCTTTCGATGCAGAGTTGTGTTTATTGCCTGCCATCTGTGAGAGAGTACCGACGGGACCAACCAGGATGTTTTGGGGGCGAAATTGACTTTTAAAAATCCCTTAGATAATCAATTGTCTTTTTTTCATATTTCAACCAGAATTTAGTGTTAATGATAGGGTTAATGTAGGGTATGTATTTGCAGTATTTTAGAGGTTGAAAATTCAATATTTTAAAACAGATTATATGGCATTAACCGGATTAGATTCTTTTCTTTCTTTATCTATATATTTTTTTCTTTCTTTATCTATTTGTTTTCTTTCTTTATCTATATTTTTTCTTTCTTTATCTATATTTTTCTTTCTTTATCTATATTTTTCTTTCTTTCTTTATATTTTTTCTTTCTTTATCTATATTTTTTCTTTCTTTATCTATATTTTTCTTTCTTTCTTTATATTTTTTTCTTTCTTTCTTTATATTTTTTTCTTTCTTTATCTATTTTTTTCTTTCTTTATCTATATTTTTCGTTCTTTATCTATATTTTTCTTTCTTTCTTTATATTTTTTTCTTTCTTTATCTATATTTTTCTTTCTTTCTTTATATTTTTTCTTTCTTTATCTATTTTTTTTCTTTCTTTATCTATTTTTTTTCTTTCTTTCTTTATATTTTTTTCTTTCTTTATCTATATTTTTCTTTCTTTCTTTATATTTTTTCTTTCTTTATCTATATTTTTTCGTTCTTTATCTATATTTTTTTCTTTCTTTATCTATATTTTTCTTTTCTCGAATCTAAATAAAAGGAAACTAGTAAGCTTACTAGAACATAGTTAATCCAATCGAGCGGTTCTGCTTATCGTTCCTCAGAAATGAAGAAACCTTTTATCTGGTAGATACTTTTTATTAATAGAGTAAGTTGAGATAAATAAAATTAACACATTATTTATATCAGTTCCAAGAATTCAAACACAACAAACAATTGGTGTACGATCGTTTCTAAAACGATTTGGAATATTTCATTTTGTATTATATTTTAGATGCTTCCCAAAAATCTCTTACTAAACTGCTTTCAGCCGTATGACATTGTATTTTCCTTCTGATAATGTACGTTTATGTGAATTGCCTGTGTCACAATCTGGTACTTGATCAATCGAGTCGTCTGGTCGGAGAGGTATGATGTTGGGTGACTCAAACTCTTAATGAAATCAGATATACAACATCATTGACTATGTGACTCATGTATCTCTTCGATGTATCTTATGAATATTAATAACACTTGCAGCTGGATGATATTTTATCTGACTTCAAATTTTTTCAATATTTAAAAATATGGTTAAAAACAATGCAACATTCATTATTGAAGTATTATTGTATTTTATTTTATTTGCATCTGAATGTTATTAAAAGATTAATTACTTAAAGTCGATTTATTATATTTCGTCTTTTTATTCGATTGAAGTGGCAGATTTTGACTTTGGTGAATTGAAATTATATTCTTGTTATCTGTTTTGCTTTTAGTGGAAACAGAAAGAGAACATTCATTTGAATAGAAGAGATCAAACGAGAGAAAAAGAGAGGGTAAATTTTATTAGGAACAAGTCTAGTGAAAAGAACATGCGAGAAGGAGATAGATATATAGAGAGATGGGGGGATTTGATTAGAAGAGAATCTGGTCAAATGAGAAAGAGAAAAAAGGGAGGGAGAGAGCAGATTTTATTGAAATAGAATATAGTCAAGGGAGAGACAGAGATAGAGAGAAAGAGAACGCAGATTTGATTTGGAGAAATTCTGGTTGTGAGCAAAACACGAGATAATCAATAGGAAAATCAGCACAGAGAAGATGTGAAAAAAGTTACACCTATACTAATATGAGAGTAGCATGTCTGTCTATCTTTGTATCCACTTATACAGATTGTCATAAGGCTATCTTTCTTCATTAAACCTCCCACTAAAATTGTTTACCCCTCATTTAAATGTGGCTTACATCACATAGAATTATGCTGAGTTTCACATTTTGATTCTTACAAGACCTTCTAATGGTGACTTACCTCCACAAAATTAATATTTTTCTATACCCATAACTTTAGTCATGTAAGCAGTATTTTCACACAGGTTATCAGTCAATGAAATTAACTAGCAAACCCAGAGATGCATTTGACCAGTATCTGGTGACTATCTGGTGGCCATAGCCATTGCGTCTGATTGGCAACCAACGACAAGCTACGGCCTACATAGTTTCATGGGTTTCATGGGATGCCAGATGTTAGGCGACCAAGACGACGCTTTCTAAACAACTTGCCCATTGAAACAATTCTCTATATTGAGCGATCCAGTGACAATTTATGACAGGGCAATGAGTAGGTGGATATGCAATGTAAAGCCGGACCAGATCCAGAACATTAGGTCAGACACTCTACTTGAGAAATTGGCCTTTCCAAAACTTGATGTCTTAATAAGGGCAAACCTTCGTTGGTTCGGGCATGTTGAAAAAAGCAAGGGGTATATGAGCAGACGCAGAGACCTAAGGCTGGACAGTAAAAAAAAAGAAGCTGAGTGCCTGAGGAAGACATGGAAAGAAACCATCAGGCAAGACCATAAACAGTGGCAAATGGACACAGTCAATCCGCACAATCGTGAGCACTGGAGACTTCGCATAATGACAGCCAGACGTCGTCGAACCTCTTGTCAAAGGGAACATAGACGATAAACCTGGATAGTGAGTGTGAGTGAGTGTGTTTCACCATAATACTATGGTTTAAAGGAGTCCATGTGGGAGCACGACCCCCCCCCCCTTAAAATGTTTACAATCTGATTCTAATGGGATTTTAACCCTCCTTCACTGTTGTAATAAATGTACAACTTTATTACACTCTTAACATGCAAATCGGGTACAAATCACAAAGAATGTTACATGAAAAATGATGCTGTCCTCAAAGAGAATGAACAAAAAATATAAGAACAGGGAAGGAGAAAAAAAAGGAAAACTACTTTTTCATGCGATTCTTGCCTAAAAAAGTTGTATGTAGTCATCTGTTAATAATAGAATGAGATGGGATTTTCTTTTACTATTGTGTCACCACATATCAAGGAAAAACCCATTCGAGGATAAGGGTTAACGAGACAGAATGATTGTCAGCTGAAAGATGATGAACGCTATGGAAGTACTAACATTGATCGATGGTATGAACTGCATTTGATTACTTATAAAAAAATATTTGTTAACATTGGACTTGAAGATGACTAAGTTGTAATCAGTAGGAGAGCAGTCCCACAGGTGGGAAGCTCTTGCAATGAAGCTCTGTCCATGGGAATTTTACCTGATGCTAGGCACATGGTGGAAGAAAGCAAAGTCTTTTTTTTTTGTTGTGGTAGCAAAGACGAGTTCTTGCTGTAAATGTCTTACAAGAAAGGACCAGAGGTTGGAGCTCAGTTGAGCACCTTCCATGGAAAAGCGATAAAGTAGAGAGAGACTATCAACGTCTCTTTTGTGCTGTCGAAAGTTAAAAATAACTAGAAGATAGAAGAGGAGACTTAAATAATAAAAAAAAATACTGTGTGAAAAAACAGAATTTATGACTAAGGGATAATTTATTAAAAGTTAAGCTTAAATTATAACAGTAGCCAAGGGGCCAAAAGTGAGAACACGAGTAACACTGATGAAGAATATATTTATTCGCACACACATGGTCGTCGCAAGTTTCAATGCAACAATTCTTCAATGTGAAAACTGAAATAAACATAAATAAATTTCTATTAGCATTGCCATACAAAAAAAACAAAACAATAATAATTTGAATGGAATTCTAATTAATCAAAGAAAATATCTATGTTTACCTTTTTTTGCCTCAATTTTTAGCCTGGATGCAAATATTACATGCTGGTCGTTTGAAAAGGTGGTGTGGACTGTGTATGTCCCTCTCATTAATAAATAGAAACAAACAAAAAAAGGGGACTAACTCGTACACACTTACACCAATTAAAGGAACTTCAAAGTTATCAATATTTTCTCAAATTTTTTTAATCAAAATAATTTTGTGTTTTTTATGTTTGACTAGCAGTTTTTGATAGCCTGGGAGAATGGTATCATGGTGAGCCAACATATACTACATTGACCCCTAAAGAAGGAGGTAATGATTGAGGATGGTATCATGACGAACAAACACTACCCCCACAAACCCAAAAAAGGAGAAGTTAATGTATGGGATTGTGGTATTATGACAACAGAACATATACTACACCACCACCACCACCACCACCACCACCACCACCCCGAAATAAAGGAGAAGGTAATCATGAGAGGTTGCTATTATGAGGAACGAACTTATACTAGACTACTCCCCTAAGAGGAGGTTATGTCTGAGAGAAATGTATCATGACAAATGAAAATATAATACACTACCACCAAAGGAGGAGGTAAATCTGTGAAGGATTCACTATCTCACCCCTCCAAAAAGAAGGTAGTAATACCTGGAAGGGTGGTATCATGATGAACGAACATCAACTACACTACCTCTAACGGAGGAGGTAATGACTGTTAGGATTGTATCATGAGAATAGAACAGATACTACACTACCCCCTCCAAAAATGAGGAGGTAATACCTGGGAAGAGCCCCCATAAATGGAGAAGGTAATACTTGTGAGTATGGTATCATGACAACATAACAGATACTACACTACTCCTCTTCCCTCCAAAAAAGGAGAAGATAATCTCTGGGAAGACGGTCTCATGAAAAACAGAACAGATACTACATTACCCTCTCCCCTCAAAAGGGGAATGCAATACCTGGGAGGATTCACTGACCCCCCTTAAAAAGGAGGTGGTAATTCCTGGGAGGAGGGTCTTATGACAACAGAACCGATAATACTCTACCCACCTCCATTAAAAGATAATACAATAATAGATTTCCGATTAAATCAGGTTTTATTTTTTCATTCATTTAAAAATGCCTGGACATAAAAACATTTTGGCAAAGATCAAAGTGGAGTATATGTTATCAGCATCCCAGCG
Source organism: Sepiola atlantica (assembly GCA_963556195.1). NCBI lineage: Eukaryota > Metazoa > Mollusca > Cephalopoda > Sepiida > Sepiolidae > Sepiola > Sepiola atlantica. Next base: position 93,781,970 of record OY744515.1, read on the forward strand.
ACATCAGACGTTTTACTCATACCGGAAATTTTATGTAAATTACCTCCCTTGAAAAATAATCAAAATTAAATTCTAAGAAAGTTTTTTAAAAGTTATTCTATTTTTATTAAAATTAATTGATATTAATTATAATTATAATAATATTACTAATAAAAAAAATTATTGCATACATATAAGAAAATATGACAATAAAAAATTAAAATGTATATCAGTTTTGACATGTAAAGTCGCAAAATTAGATGATTTTAATTTCCTGGGTGACATTTTCTAAAATTTCTGAAAAGCAGAAAAAGTTCATTCTTTTAGTTGAAGTGTATGTAAAAGGTTTTCTACAATATCAGAGGAATTAACAAAGTATCGGGAATCATGGTAAAATGTTTATATGGTGGGCCAAAATCTTTACTTAAACTGATCCCAGTTGCCAAGTTAGAGGCAATATTTTTATATCAAAAAATTTCAAATAGTGTTGATATAATTAAACAATTAAGTGGTCAACTAATTGCAATTGTATATGACAATAAGAGAACCAATCAATCTTTTTTTTTTTAAACAATTGACATAGTTTATAATAAGCCTTGGCTTAAACTTACTTTTTCACTATGCCCACCTTTTAAAAAATATTCTGAATAATTGGATAACCGAAGCTTCTTATGAATTATTATTTGATTCTGAAGGCAAAAATATGTTAGTAAAATGGGAAGTTGTAAAAGGTCTTTACGAAAATGAAAAACTGTTAAATTTTTAAAACTGATGCGGCAGTTTACTCAGAACCTGTTGAGAAACAAAGAAAAACAAAAAAATAAAAAAGTGTCCCCACTGTTTAAAAGTTTTTTTGTGATCTAATTGTAGCAGCAATAAAATTGCATCCAATATTAAGTGAGGAGGATACTGCAAAAACAGTTCATTTTATTGAAAAAGTTTTGACATTTTCGAAAATTGTCAGTCAAAAAATTTATTAAGAAAAATGAACCACTGAAAAGGGTGATATCAGATTTAAATGATGAAGACCATATATTTCTTTCTAATTTTGGAAAAAAATGAGACAAGCAAGCAAGAAAAAAGAATTAAACCATTAACAAGTGAAACTAGTTTAGTCATTGAACATACATGCAATGATTTAACTGATGTTTAGATATTATATTTTTTTTTAACTTTGGAAAAATGGCACAGAAAATGGGAAGCAAGCAAGGAAAAAGAATTAAATCATTAACAAGGAATACTAGTTTAGCCATTGAACATACATGCAATGGTTTAACTGCTGTTTGTAAATATTTACTAAGCAGTGGGTTTAATTTTGTTATGCTTGGTGAATTTACCACAGACTATTTAGAAAATAATTTATAAAAATGAAGACAAAGTTCTGGTGGTGTTTTTATAACTTTAAAATATATTATTGAAAAAACTGCTACTTAAATTAGATGTTGATGTCAAACGATAGAACTGTGATCCAGGACATAATTCTTAAACATGTGAATATTTGCTGGATGAAATAGCATGCAGAAAATTTGGTAACTTACCAGATCTTGAAATTAAGATCTCTAAAGATATGAAAATCTCTTTTGTATATAGCCGGTTATGTTACAAAAAAAGATTGCCCATCTGACGAGAGAATATTTAATACAGGATTTGACTTTCAAGAATATAGACATTTTTTAAAAAGAAATTGATTGTGATAATTTAAAATTCCACTGGATACCACAGTCCAGTGAGTGTTTTTATGTTTCATAATGTTTGATGTTAAATTGAACACTTGCAGGCATTCTTTGACAAAAATCTTCATGTCAGTTTCTGATATGCATCATTTCAATATGAAAAGAGAACATTGGTTTGTTTATATTGTCTAATATATTTTTTAACTATTATTGTTTGTTTAATTCACCTAAAGCAGCTCAAGAACCAGCACTAAAAGTTTTGAAATTATTTAAAAATATTATTTATAAAACAAAAATGTTTATACAATTCTCATGACAGAATAATCAGTATTGATTATACATAATTTTCCAAGCAACCATCAGATATGTTTTAAATTTTTACATATATTTTATTGGTTATGTTCTTGTTAATGTAAGTTGATTTTATTATTAAAACTGTATAATATACATTATTGTATCATGAAGAAATAAGTATTTTCTTCATCTTCTGTAAAACAAATTGTATATGTAACAAACATCACAAATTCTGTCAAAATTATCAGAATTGTTTCTCTGAATATTATTTTGTTCATAAAGTATTTGATTTTGCAAAATGTTACACTTGCTTTCCGATTGTATTTATGTCATATTTTCTGTAGTCAATTAGTCAATGTAAACAAATTAACTCATGATTTTTAAATATATAATTCATAATTGTGCATTTGGTTATATTTTTGTTCTTTCTTTTTAAATTTGATTTTATGGAAATAAATAAATAATAGTAAATTGCTTTCTAATGATATGTATAGTTGCTAATTAAGTAATTACTGGACTCTAGTCACATGTTTGCCAGGCCTGCTATAAGTATCGCCATAAAAACAAAGAAAGCACATCTGCATGCAATAAATGGTCACACGTTTATGTGTTTGTATATTCTCCGGGTGCCATCTTGAAAAAGCAAAGGGTAGGTAACTCGTCAGTTACATACGTACAGCATATGCAAATGATCTAGTCATGATACCAAATACAAAGTGCGTTGTATGTAAATTAAAAAAAAAAGTCTCTCTTGTAGAGCATAATGGACATTGTATAAATTTGAGTCAGTTTTCATTTAAGTTTGTATGCTTCCAGTCGATTGAAATGTATGGTGTCAGTTACACTATGATTTACATTATCTCTTCTTGGTTTACAATTTATGCACAGTTGATTACAATGTTTATTATAGGTAGAAAGATGATACATTAATAATATGAACACATCTATTACAATGACTGTATAATAATAATAATAATAATAATAATAATAATAATAATAATAATAATAATAATAATCTGACATCCCCTCTCAAAACACACACACTCACACACATACACACACAGACAACCACACACACACATATATATATATATATATATATATATATATATATATATATATATATATATATATATATATATATATATACATACAGCATCACCAGCGGTCAGTTTGTACCACACAAAGTCGTGGTGAAGGGTTAAGGAGGATGAAAATACCGAGGACACCAACCAGACCTCCTGAAACGGTGCAGAGAGTACTGGAACCTTGGGGGAATTTATTACCAAGCAAATTCAAGAGAAGACCAACGGTCGTTATCAGAGAAAAATGACTGGTAAACGGCTGTTTCGATAATGCAAAATGATTTGCAACAGTTATCAAAGGATGTAGAGAGTATTGGAAATCTGGAGAGACTTGTTGTGACTCAGACTCTAGGGAATGCCGCTTATTATTGTCAGCGAGCAATCACAGATAATGACTCGTATGAGAACTCTTAGCGAGTAAATAATAATAATAATAATAATAATAATAATAATAATAATAATAAAATAAAATAAATTTAAAAAAATCATCATCATCATCATCATCATCATCATCATCATCATCATCATCATCATCATCATCATCCAGGAAAACAGTAAATGTACACTGTATGAACAGAGAAACAAAACGGTAAACCACATCAAAAGTGAATACAGCAAACTAGCCCAAAAGAAACAGCAACGATTGTGAAATGTGCAAACGACTTCACTAAATATGCAGACAAATGACACAAATCAGAGCCAGTATTTGAAAATGAAAGGCATAAAATCCTCTGGCACATGGAAATACAAACGGACAAACTCATTCAAGCAAGGAACCCGGACGTAATAATAGTAAACAAGAAGGAAAAAACTTGCCAAATAGTAGATTTCTTCGTTTGTTCGTCATGTGAAACTGAAAATGGCATAAAAATTAAGTAACTACACATGAAGCTTGCCAGATAGCAAAAAGGAATATGGAACAGTAACAAAAAACCACTGTAATACCACTGACAGTAAGAGCATTAGGAACAGTTCCGGAGAACCTATAAAAAACTAGAAGAAATTGGAATTAGAGGGAAGATTGACACGTAGTAAAGCATGCACTGATTTGAATATTAATAAAAATCCTCAAGTGTGAAAACCAACCAACATAACCAGGTGACACCATGCAATCATAGGTAAACTGAAATATCACTACATAAGCCCAACCAGAAATATAGAAAGAATATTACATGAAGCCAAGGTAACTGAGACGAGATAATAAACCTCATGATAAGTGAATGCAGCAAACTAGCCAAAGAGAATATAAAAACAGGAATGATTGGGAAATGTGCAAATGACTGCACTTTGAACATGCTGGCAAATGGTACATGCATAAGCCAGAACCACTATTTGAAAATGAAAATCATAAAATTTTATTTGGCAGACAATACAAATGGACAAACTCATGCAAGTGAGAAGACTGTAAGTGATAAAAACACTTTCAAATAGTAGCTTTCGTTATCCCAGCAAGTCACAGGGTGAAATTGAAAGAAAGCATAACAATTAAATAAATACATTGAGCTTGTCAGATAGTTGAAAGGAATATGAAAAATGAAAAAAATACTGTAACACCAATAATTGTAGGAGCACTAGGCACCTGGAAAAAGACTAGGAGAAATTGGAATTAAAGGGAGGATTTACACCACACTGATTAAAACAGCTGGAATATTAAGAAAGATTCTTGAGTATGGAAGCGAACCCACATAAGCTGGTGACATCGAGCAATCACAGGTAAACTGGAATTGAATAACACTACATAAGCACAACTAGAAAGATAGAAAGAACATTAGACGAAGCCGAAGGAACTGAAACTGCCAGGATAGATATGTAAGAAAAGCCTCATAATCTGACAACCTCCTCCACCGCCCCAGAGAAAAATAAATAAATAAAAAAAAAAACTGTGATACCAGAATCAAGAAATTATGAACGAAAATATAAAGAAACTATCATCCCTAACGAACGAAAACTGGAAGAAATTAAAAACAGAAACGGAAGAGGTGAAAAGACTACTCTCACAGCAGACAATATTGCAGACTTGAATAACTTATTTTATGCTGGTGAAAAATCTGCAATTACAAGAGTAAACAGAGAAAAGAGTGGATCAACAAAGCTAGATGGGAAACTAGACTGAAATCCCAAATCAAGAAACTAAAAGAAAAACTAAAAGTGTGAATACGGCTAAAAAGATCAGAAAACGATGGAAGAGGAAAAGAAGAAGAAAGGCTATCCAAGAAGAATGAACATTTAGAATAACAGATGCTAATAAAGGAAAGAAGAATAAGAAGAGACAATTCCAAATCCCAAAAGTACAAGCAACATTTGCTAATAATGAAAGCTGGAGGAAGAACAAAAACAGTGAAACCACACTCGGCAGAAACAAGACACTTCTGGAGCAATATATGGGAAAATAACAGGATTACATTAAACATGCCGAGTAGCTAAAACATAGGAAGAAAAATTTTCATGAAATTGAAGACGGAACAAAAACCAAAATTAATGAAGAAACCGTCAAGATGACCTTAAGAAAAATGGCAAATTGGAAAACACCTGTCAATGATGGAAAATATATATTCTAGTTTAAGAAATTCACTACCTTACAAAAATGAATATTTGATATTAACATATTAAATGAATGACTAAAAAGAGAACCACATTAATTGAAAAAGACGGGGATAAGAGAATGATCTCAAGCAACTACAGATAACCTGCTTACTAACCATGTGGAAATCTTAATGGCACAATTTAGCACAGAGTTCTACCACTCCCTTAATAGCTGTGGAATTCTTCTCAAGGAAAAGAAAAGATGCCAGAAAGCGATAAGAGGGATAAATGATGTGCTGTATACTGACCAAAAGATACTAATAGATGTAAAAATTTAAAAAAGAACATACCAATGGATCGACTACAAGAAATCATACAACACAATCCTCAATACATAGATTATTGAATGTTTAAAGATGTTTTAAATATCAGAAAAAATTGATAACTTTATGGAGACATTAATGGGATAATGGAGGACAAAACCTGGCAGAGGTAAGAATACAGAGATACATTTTCCAGGGAGACTCCCTATCTTTACTACTGTTTGTCATAGCTATGAAGCCACTCACCAATATAGGAGAGACAATGTAGTATACAAAGAGAAATAAATCACCTCATGCACGTGAAATTACGTGAAATTACGAGCAAAAACGACAACGCCCTAATCTATAGTCAGGATGCGCACTAATTGGAATGAAAAAGGGCAAAATTAAAATAACAGGCGGCATAGAGCTACCTAATCGAGAAGTAATAAGAACACAAGAAACGTGATAATTATAAATATCAGGGCATTCTGGAAGTGGACATCATCAAACAAGTAGAGATGAAAGAGATAATAAATGGAAAATACTTTAGAAGCACGAGAGAACTCCTTGAAACGAAATTGTATTTTTGTATGAACTCCACACCCCATCATGTAGAAGGAGCATACATCGTTGAGTGCGCTGTGTCTAGGATTCCCTAGACACAGCGCACTCAACGATGTCGTCCAGCGTGCCCTATATTTTGCTGGCTTCCCATCGATCCTAGAACCAGTTGGCCCTAACAGAGGGAATGACAAATGACCCAATGGACTGACAGTGTTTCCCTTTTCAAATGGCAAGTCACTAATATGGGATACGACTTGTATCAACACTTTTACGTCCTCGTCAGTAACGGAATATGGACATGGAGCAGCATCAGCAGAGGAAAATACATGAGTCTTCTCAACATATTTGTATTCCAAACGATCGCTATTAATGATGCACCATTCTGGGGACATCGTGAATTGACTTGACTTGTCATAACACAGTACTCCCAGGAATTACCTCCTCCTTTTTAAGAGGATGGGGGTAATCCTCCCAGGTATTACATCCTCCTTTGAGAAAGGGTTAATGTAGTATCTGTTCTGTTGTCATGAGACCATCTTCCCAGGTACAAATGTGGTTTGTTTGGAGGGGGGTAATGTAGTATTTTTCTGTTGTTCCTTCTCCTTTGGGGGAGAGGGCAGATCCTCCCAGGTTGTACCTCTTCTATTTTGAAAAGGAGTATTGTAGTATATGTTCTATTGTAATGATACTATCATACCAGACATTACTTCCTTCTTTGGTGTCTGTGTGTAGTTCGTTCATCATGACAGCCTAGCAAAAATATGCGACCAGTGGGAGCATATTTTTGCTAGTTTATAAATAAAATAAAATTTTCAACAATTGGGGATATTTCAATTAGGATGGCCCCTAGAGTGGGGTTATGGTGACTGCAATGATTCTAGCTAGGAGTAGGATAGACAGAGAATGACCAGTGACGCTCACTTTTGATGGCTTTGTAATTTTACTTTATAGCAAATATGTAATACAAAGTGTAATTATCTGTTCTGTCATCAGTCAAAGTTGGAAAAATCCTTCTTGCCTGGAACAATTAAAACATTTTTCTCATCCAAGAACTTTATTGAGGGTGCTAACCGACAGAATGCTGTTTAAAGAAGAGTCAGACTTATATGCACTTAGCAGGATCTTTAGTACAAGAGATTTGTAAGCATTTTTCACTCTAGGCAGGTATTTCAAAAAGCAAAATCCGACCATCCAAGAACTTCCAACAGTATGCCACATGTCTCCAGAACTTGCAGCAGCCTACAATGGATGGCATTTGTAACGTGTTACTGTGAAATTGCATGTCTACATGCATAAAACGTTGATTATTAAAAAAGGTGACTATTTAAGGTCTTACAGGGCCATAGAACTTGCCACACAGTTAGAAGAAATTAAACTGCAAATTAGCTTAGATACAGAGGAGGAAGACAGAATGAACGGAAGAGTCAACGGTAGACACGTGCAACAACGCCAGGACAAAAAGAAAGATAAACATGCAAATACATATACGAACAGACCTAAAAAGGAATGCAACTCTACTGGTTACTACGGTAAGCATGCCCAATGCCCAGCCTGTAGAAAAAATGCAATAAATGCAGAAAGACGGGCCATTTCACTATGATATGCCAGATAACACAAGTGAACACAGTAGCTGTTGTTGCTGTAATTGGCCAACCTAAGCACGACAAATCTTCCACTGTCTCGGCCAGGGCAAACTTTTCCATCAAACTAATAACCGCTGGATAAGTGGATAGCTTGGACAGAAATTGATTTCTAAATTCTCGTTGAACGAATGTCACGCTCAACTTTCTAGAACCACTTCAACACTGCAATTTTTTGTTCTTTTGTCAATCGTGTGGACATAATGTATATGTGAAATGAAAATGGAAATAAAATAAAATTTATATCAAAATGTTTAGCAAATAAAAATATACAATTTCATCTTTCGGATAACACATGAAACAGAAGAAATGCTTAAGTATCTACAAATATAGAAACAAAATAAAACATATAGTTACTTATAACGGATTCTGTACACACACACACACACACACACACACACACATATATATATATATATATATATATATATATATATGGTATAAAACTTTTTATTCATACAAACATTTTTGGCTACACATATACAGACATTTATATCATGCATAAAACACATATAAACTAAATACACACACACACACACACACACACACATATATATATATATATATATATATATATATATATATATATATATATATATATGAATTATTCAAGTTCAAATATATTGACATAATGAACACAAAACCAATATTTTTTAAAAGTGCTCAATACAAAGTAGAGTTTTTATAAAATTAGATAAATATAGGTGGGACAGCCGACACTAATTACTTTGTGTTTCACCGCATATGCATCCTCCCTAAGACTACCAAAAAGACTTTTTGACACAGTCTTGAGAAGACGCATATGCGTTGAAACACAAATTAATTAGTGTCGGCTGCCCATCTATGTTTATTTAATTATATATATATATATATATATATATATATATATATATATATATATATATATATGTAAAAATAAAAATGGAATAAAGGATAAGCAAATCAACAACTAGCAAAAATAAACTCAAAAACACATATTGGATAGTTCTACCAAAATATTTCGATTGTTAAAATACAATCATCATCAATTGGTAGCAGAACTTTAATTAAAAACAGAAAAGTTTTCAAATTTATACAAAGAACGCAATTTGGGGAAAAAATAGTCACGTGTAATAAACAGTAGAAAGGGAGAAAGAAAGAAAGAAATGTCAAAAAAGAAAAAGAAAAAGAAAAAGAAAGAAAAAAATCAGCAGTTAGAATATAAACGCCGATCGGAAATGCCGTAAGTTAATAAAGTGGGTAGGAAGATTAGTAGTAATTTAAAATGAATTACAGCAATGAATTAAACCAATAAGGAGGAGGAGGAGGAGGAGGAGGAGGAGGAGATGGAGGAGGAGGAGATGGAGGAGGAGGAGAAGACGGACTCAAAGTAGTAGAAGTTATCCGTTATCATATTGGTTTAGGTTCATTTCGATTAGAATCGATCTGGCAGAAGATGTAGAAATATTATAGAATCCTGGTCTTTGAATAATTGTGTTATTATGATGGATTAAACACGATTCTATGAGACGACGGAGTTTAGTGTCGTGGATATGTTTTATTAAAATCGCTCTCTGTATATTGAAGTGATGACCAAAAGAAATCATGTGGGTACATATATATATATATATATATAAACACACATCAAATTACGCACACGCATGTACACACACACAAACATACAGAAGAAACTACCAACACATATTTTGATGTCTCAATGTGCTCTTTAGGCTATGCTGTGGTATCAGATCTAGTTGGTTAATATGTATCTATATATATATATATATATATATATATATATATATATATATATATATAGTTGTGTTCGTGTATATGTGTGCATCTGCATGTTTATATCTGTGTGTGTATACATGTATGGATGCATATGGGTAGCAAATTATGTACCTACGACAAATAAAATATGTGTTGCAGTACTGAATCAGAAGTGATTTGCGTATATGGGTTGCTTTTGTATGAAACAATATGTGTAATATGTGTGTATGCATTTAAACTTGATTGTTAATAAATATATATTTGTATATATCTTTGTATTTGTGTATTTTTTTATGACGACGGACATCTGCATTTAGTCATAGCAGGTCTGTATATATATATATATATATATATATATATATATATATATATATATATATATATAATTATCTGCAGACACGTATTTTGTCGTTATACAACTCATCAGCATGGCTGAACCTATAGAAATTCAAATCAGGACCTCAGAGTCTAGAGCCTGAAGCTCTACCACCGAGTCAATCCCCACTAGTATATATATATATATATCCACGTACGTGTTTATGGGGACATGAACTCACCAGAGATATCGATCGATCTATCTCTCTCATTCTCTCTCTCCCTCTCTCTCTCTCTCTCTCTCTCTCTCTATATATATATATATATATATATATATATATATATATATATATATATTAATTATGACAATATATGTATTAGCATATACTATTAGTGCCTTTTAATTAGCAGTCCCTTTAAAAGATTCAGCTCGATGATTGTGAATGGATAACAACAGAGCACAGATAAGGCAGGTTCATTTTATATACCAATGTTAAAAAAAAATAAATGAATACAAAATTAAAATAAAAATTAAAAAAAACATGATTATGGGAATATAAAATGGACCTGACTTATATATATATATATATATATATATATATATATATATATATATATATATATATGTGTGTGTGTGTGTGTGTGTGTGTTTGTGTGTGTGCGTGTGTGTGTGAAAAAGACAAAAGGAAAAACAAATTAAGCACAGGAAGAAATCATCAAAAACGAGAGATTTACCGGTTTCCTTTTGTCTTTTTCACTAATCTTGTCCCTTTTTATGATGTATCGTGTATTTTATCCTCATATATATATATATATATATATATATATATATATATATCTTAGAGTATCGTGTCCAAGTTGGCTTCATTTTTCGATGAGTTCGCTGTTTTCAAGAACTCTGTTCACACTTCATAGAAGGTTTGGAGAAGGGAATGGTTTTCTGAAAATTTCCGAAATTGGGGTTTACTTTACTTTGCTTCTAAAATTGTTTGATAAATTCGGCACAAAATTGTAAGTTTATTTGTTTATTCTTTCTGAGTTTTTTTTTCTCACTATTATCATTATTTCTGTCACTTGTGCGCTTACGATTTTTTGTTTACTGATTAAACCTATATATATACACACACACACACACACACACCCATACACACACACACACACACACACATATATATATATATATATATATATATATAATGTACATGTAATGTGAAGAAATGAAGATAGGCTGGTCAATTAAATAAATAAGAGCATAGCATATGCTTATTGTAATATTATACGATTATTGATTCGTCATACGGGTATAGTATGGCCAATCAATAACTGTACAATATTGAAATAAACATTACATTCTTTTTTAGCCACGCCCATTTGTAACTTACCTATGTAATTGTTTTGATTTACTTTGTTACTTCAAATTTATATAGACATTAAAAGTATTTTTGTGTATAATATAAACTATAATATTTTAATTTTTAATTTTATAAATCAAGAAAATAGCAAAATAAAAATAAGAAAAATAAGAAATAGAAAAGAAATTACACAAAAAGTTAAAAGGAAAGGAAGAACAAAGACTGAAAAATGAAGAAAAGAAGAAAAAGAAAGCAAAAAGAAGAAATAAAAATGAGTTGGAGAAAATAAAATAAAGATAAAAATAAATCTGAGACACAAAGAGAGACAATGAAAAACGAATACAATATGACAAAAAAGAGAAAAAAGAGACAAAGAAGTGTTAGGGAGAGACAAAAGATAAAAGAAAAAAAAGAGAAAAGGCGATCAAACTGAGAGAAAGTGAAAAAAAAGAAGAAATATGAAAGAAAAACAAGAAAAGAAAACAAGAAAACTACAAGAGAGTCCTATTCTTCTGACTGCTGGCAAGTGCGCGTGTATGCAGTCCAAGTGCAGTGGATCTGCTTCTAATGAAGCGGACACTGCCTGCTCACCAAACGACAATCATGTTTGTAGTTAGCTATTGTGCTACGCTTCCTTTCCTTCTGTTTCTTTAAACTGTCGCTTGCATTGCACATCACTTCTCTAGTGAACCAAGAGAATTATGCAGAAAATTACTTGTTCTTTTGTTCCGCGTTAAGGTGGATGAGTGGACAGACTAGAGAATCAGAGTTGGAAAAGCTGAGGATTCAATATCACGACAAATAAATAAGGCTGGAAAAAAAAGAATTTACGCACAGCAGAGACGCTCATATAGTCTTGTATCAGAGCTGCAAGAATGCATTTCTACAAAATACCATGAATGATCACAATCAGGTTTGCATTACCTTATTCTAAAATCGAAATCGCTCCAGACAAGGCATGAAGCCACTTTATGTAAGGAGCTAAAAAGAACAAAAGATGATTATCGCAAAGACAGGAGATGCCTATTGGCTGTAGTCTTGAAAAGACCAAGGCTATAGGTAAGAGGAAAACAGTCAGCAGGAAGAGTCTTCCACAAGCCAGCAGTTCTTGGAAAGAAGCTACTGGAATAGGAAGCTGTATTATAATGAGGTAGCAAAACAGCGAATTGATGGAGACCACAAGACCAACGAGGTAAACGAGCTGGAACAAAGGAAGCGAGGAATAGATCACACAATTCAGAAGAAAACATATAACTTCTATAGGAAACCTGCCTGCAAAAACCTTTTCATACACTATAAGTCTGCCCTGCCCACAAAAGCCAAATTAAGTTATGCCCATAATGAAATTACCCGAATACAAAATAAATGCTCTTCTGCTGCTGACAAAATATCACACACTAAAAACTTCCACCAAACCCTCCAAAATAATGGCTACCCCGCCCCCACCATAGCCCACCTAAATAAGCCCAAAACACGTAGACACCGCACCCTCGCTAACACATGCTTCTTAAAACTCCCTTTCTTCAGCGATAAGATCACCACCTCCATCCGCAAGGCAATACATAAGGAAAACCTTAACATACAACTAACACATACTGGCACCTCCTTACGCCAACATCTATCTAATAAACACACTAACCACACACCCGAACCCTGCTCCCTGGCCAATTGCCCTATCTCCAACACAGGTCTGTGCCTTCGCACTAACTGTGTTTACAAACTACAGTGTAATAAATGCAAAAAATTTTACATCGGCAACACTACAAGACCGCTACACTTGCGCATAAAGGAGCACTTGAATACCCGTATATCCTCTTTCCACAAACACATAGAGATTTGCTCAAACACTCAGCGCGATATTCACGTCTCCATCTTAGCGTCTGTCAGAAACATCGGTGACCTTAGAATCACAGAATCAATCCTCATCTCCAGATTAAACCCCTCACTCAATCAACGTCACGAGCTCTACTCACCTTTCATTCTATAATATCTACCCCCCATCCACCAACCAACCCCCATATCTAACACTTAACAGAGTCCGTTTCCACCACTTCACCCATTACTCACCTCCCATAATAAACTCACCATACACCCAAACAATCAAACAGGCCCCTCCCCATATGAACTTCCATCCTTACACACTTGAACCACAAACCAAAAACCATATTCAGCATACTCGTCTAACCCACCAAAATAAGTCACTCCATAACCTAGCATTATTAATTAATAAATCCAAACACATATAGAATGTATACAAATAACATACAAATATTAAATAAATAATTCATAAAATAAATTAAACAAGTAAATAATAATAATAAAAAAATAAATAAATAAAAAAAATTTAAAAAAAAAATAATAAAAAAAAACAAAAAAAAAAACAACAAAAAAACAAAACAAACAAACAAATATGTAAAGAAATTGATGAATATATATAGATAAACAATTAAACAAACAATAATACATAGATATGTATATATATATGTATATATGCATTTGTGTATATATGTTGTATATATATACTAATATTGTTATACAGATCTCCACCAAAAAAAAAAAAAAACTAAAAAAAATTAAAAAAAAAAAATTAAAAAAAAATTAATTATAAAAAAAAAAAAATATTTTTAAAAATCCAGAGTTACTCCCCTTTATCTTATGATAAATATATCAAGTTAATAAGTTAATTCGTTAATCTAATTTGACGAAACTCACAATTAGTAATTAATAACACTTCTTTAATAGATGATAATCGAAATCAATAGTAGATAGATCTAGAATATTTAAAATATGAGACTAATTACTTTAATTTATATTAAAATTCTTAAATTACGATAGAAAGATAAACAAAATTAAAATAAAAATACGAAGATAAAACAAAGTAAATATTCAAATATAAAAAAAAAAAAATAATAAATAAAAAAATGATATATATATATTATCAAAAATAACAGTTTATCGAACACCATACACCTAACCAACATTACACTAATATTCTAAACACCAATCATATATTTAACATAATATTAAAATAAAACTTAACTTAATTTATATTCCCTGTGAAACTGTTTTTGCTGCGGTCTATATCTGGCAGCCATTTTGTTTTGTATTATTCTCTACACAGTCGGAGAAGAATAAAATATTATTCTTCTTCTGGTCTAATTATTTTTGAAAAAGGGATGTCTTTTCCCGAAATATCAAATAGTGATTTTTAATCACCCGGACAGCTAAAACACTCTTGCTGTTATGTAAGGAAAAAAAAAAAAAAAAAGGAAAAAAAAAGGAAAAATAAATAGTAAGTCTTATATCGTATTCGATTTATTTTTATTGTTTTTGTTCCTTTCCTTTCAACTTGCATCTTACCCGGAATCGCATTGCCCACAGCCTTTCAAAAACTTACTACTATATATATATATATATATATATATATATATATATATATATATATATATATATATATATATATATATATATATATTCAAAAAGAATTGGTTCAGATTTTGGACTGTTATTCTGAAAGTCAAGCGACAAGAATAAATAAAAAGATTCTGTGTTCAAATACTTTTAACATGTACTATATATATATATATATATATATATATATATATATATAGAGAGAGAGAGAGAGAGAGATAGAGGGCAGAGGGAGAGAGGGGCAGAGAAAGAGATGTGCAATGATCTAAAAGACTTAACCATATCTCTAACTATTCCTTGTGTCATATTCAGGTATCTTTTAAGTGAGGCAATTAATTAAATTACCAGAAGATAAAGATGAAATAACAGAAGAAAAAAATAATCTTAATCTGTTTAAATGAATCGGCTTAGTTTGAAACTGATGTGGCCATATTGAAATACAGTTAATACATTGAAACATCTTAGCAACATTTAAATAGCGCACAATGTAGAGAAACATTTTATCAAACCGATTAAAGAACAATTCTATAATAATAAAAATAGAAAACGACGATGCTGAATCTTATGGAACAATCTTATGTGAATAAAATGGCGAATAATGTTACAGAATCTTATTGTACGATCTCATGCAAAATATCAAACATTGTTATGGAATCTTATGCTACAAAATTATGAGAATAAAATAGAAAACAATGTTATGGAATATCATAAAAAAATCTTATGCGAATAAAATAGCAAATAATGATACAGAATCTTATGATACAATTTTATTAGAACAACATAGAAACCAACGTTACAGGATCGTATGGAGAAATTTAATGAGAATAAAATAGCAATTAATTTTACAAAATCTTATTGTACAATCTGATGCTAAATATCAAACATATTTATGGAATCTTATGATACAAAATTGAGAAAATAAAATAGCAAACACTGTTACAGAATTTTATGGAACTATCTTATGGACATAAAATAGCAAAAATGTTATTAGATTAAAATGTGCAATAAACTAATAAATGGTAGCGAAATTGTTGTGAATTTTAATTCTTGTTATTAAGGCCACCCATAACTATAAAAATCTGATTTTCATAAATAAATGCTTGTATGGATTCTATATGTATATACTTTCTTTGTCTAGTCATGCCAATAAGATTTCAATCATTTCTAACAGACAATGTGGACTCAAATTGAATTCTCAATAAATATATAACATTTTTGTGCAATGGCAGAATATGCAAGTATTTACTGCTGTACCATTTAACATAAAAACAAATTTATTATTGTGTTCTTATATAAAATTCTTTGATGTAAGGTACATTTGATTCTACAAGTAGACGCAATCAAACATGAAGACTCTGATGATGAAACTCTAACATCAGAAATGTCCTCAAATAGAACAGTGACACGGATCCAAGAGTTCTGAATCAGAAAAGTTCTACTATAATATTTTAAGAAAAAAATAGTTGATTGACTGGTCTTCCCTGTCTCTAGAGACAATGGATACCTTCTGCCTGATAAAATGTTTAGAGTAAAACAAATTGTCTGGGGAAACGCTCGTATGCCTATAATTCGTTGATTTGGAATTCTTGGAACAATGTTCGAATTGTGTTGATCTAAATTCACTTTATATATATATATATATATATATATATATATATATATATATATATATATATATATATATATATATATACATATATATATATATATATATACATATATATATATATATATGTATGTATATATATATATATATATGTATATATATATATACATATATATATATATATATATATATATATATATATATATATATATATATATATATATATATATATATATATATTAACATCTAATGAATCAAAACATTATTATTGTTCCAAAAATTAGGACATCAAGTCCATTATGACGTACGATCGTTTTCAAAAGAGTTTGGAAATACTTTTATTTTATAATTTTTTAAAGTTAATCCAAAACGTCTCTTCATCAGCGCCTATAGCAACACGTCTTACTGAAAATAAAAAAAGCTCGTTCTAGAGAAACATCCACTGACAGAAAGAATCACAGGTGGATATGTTGGTAGCATAGGAAGGGAAAAACACAATGATACCTATAAACAAATCACCGGTACATATAAAAAAAATAACACAAAGATTTCCAAAGATTTACCCTTTCAAATTTTTGCAAAAAATTAATTAAAAATAAAAATTCTTTTGTCAGAGAGGTAGTGAAAACAATTAAAATAAAAATAAAAATAGAAATAATATGAGTTTCTATATACGAGTATATTTTCCGGTAGATATGTATATTGTAAGATGGCTTACTATGTGTCTGCTTGAAAAGACATAATAGGGTTTATTTCTCCTCTTTCCGCATAGGTTAGGATGTTCAGATTTGAGTTAAAAGGTGACTGATCTCTGAGGTTCGAATAGTCCGACCGGCAGAATCCTTATCTCCACACTGACGATTCTGCAAGGATGAAACTTAGGCGCATGTGGATAATAATTAAAAAATATTTATTACTAGCTGGACCCGGCGCCCGACGTTGCCCGGGAGAAAAATAAAAGAATGAATTAAAATTTGTCAACATCCGAGAGAATGCAAATAAGTCACATCTGACAATATTTACCCACGAAAAGGATTACTTCTGAGTTGAACAAAAATCAAAATTGGCACAGTGTAGAAGGATATCTCCTTCACTGACCGATTATGGAAAGTGTTACTTGTTTCGGGCCGGGCTGTTAACTATTCTCTTGTCCGTCATTGAAAGCAAATCCTAGTAGAATACGCAAATGTTTTTTTTATGTTGATGGATTTTTGACACAGTAAGAAATTACAATGTGTCTAACTTTACCCTCGTAGGCAGTCAAATGTGACTGAAAGTAGACCATGCGTAACGAATGTACATTTTAGTTTAGGCACGTAAGATAAATATATATTGTGTAATAAAAAAAATGAAATCAATTTTGATCTGAATTGCTCAAATTAAGGTGTTGATTAATTACTAGGGCTAGGAGCAAAGTGTAGTGTGGAAACATCCTTCTAAACTGAGGTAAGATCCAGAGTGCCCCTTTTTGGGAAGCTTGATTTTTCCCTACAAAACGGAAGATTACTTAAGTACGGCGATAAATATTTCATACCCCCCCCCCAACTCCGCCCTCGTGGGGAGGCAAGTAAATAGTGACACAAAAACATGTTTTAAAAGAAAACATGTTAATATTTTATTTGTTTTATTTATGGACCCTCTGCCTTAAAATAAATATTAACATGCCAAAAGAAAAAAATATTTCCGAAATATACTGCATTTATTAAAATAAATAAAAGGTTTATTTACAAGTTGTTTTGTAAATAGCGACCACGTGTTTTGCGAGGTCAACCAGAAGACGCGGGTGACTCCCAGAACGTGTTCCGCGTGTTGTGTTAATGAACTGGGCTTCTTTTTTTGTAGTCTTGGTCCATTACTATTTTAGTCATGTAAATCCCAATTTCGTATAGAGCTAGAAATGCAAAAATAGTCTGAGGTTTCGGTCAGTAAATATTGCCTTAATCAAATATGGGTGTAAAAAGACGAAACGTGTAAAATATCTATTATTAAAATGCCGATAGAACGCAAATATGTCACATTATCAGTAGCATTTTTAGCGACGCTGGTCTGTGTTCCTTTTAAGTGTCGTAAGTTAAGTAAAGGAACGCTTTTCGTCATTATAAAAATATACTTAAAGAAATCGACGAATGCTAATTTAAATCGTATGTGAGCAGAAAGAAATTTACGTATCTTTGTACTGTTTATTGGCTGCAAAAATGTAAACACATTTTTTTATTTAGAAATTGTTGCGAACGAAATGTATATATATATATATATATATATATATATATATATAAAGAGAGAGAGAGAGGGAGAGAGAGAGAGAGACAGACAGACAGACAGACAGACAGACAGACAGATAGACAGACAGAGATAGAGAGAGAGGGTAGTTAGAGTGTGTGTGAGAGAGAGAATATAAGGTTATAATAGTGAAATGTAAAGAAGAAAAGAAAACGCCCCCCCCCCCAAATAAAAAAAGAAGAATACCTAATGTGAAAAGAAAAAAAACAAATGTTGGATTAATGTTAGGTTTGGTATGGATGAGCTAAAGTGAAATAATAAACTTGTGTTGTCTGTTAGTTAAAGTAGTGTAAGTTTCATAGAGAAACTGATATTACGTGCTTCCATGGAATTAGTATCAACAATTGAATGTTGTCGAAATGAACACTGCAGTTAGTTTTACTCGGTAAGTATTTGGAAAAAGATTTTTAAGCCTTAAAAGTGTTATGTTTGTAATTGTGTAAGTATTTAAGTAAAAAAAATGCAATTATACCTGAAGCAAACGAAAACTGATAAGGGAAATGTTTAAAGTCGAATCGCTGATGAGATGATAGCTGCCATTTTGAATTATTGGAACACTATAAGTAATTATGTTCGTTAAATGTATTCCTTAGACAACGGAATTCTAATAAGTCTATACGTAATAGTTAGATATAATGTAATTCGATATTCTCGAAAATTTGAGGAGCGTCTATTGAATTTGTGCGTAATGTATTGTACTATGTAGTAAAGTAATGTCAGATGAATAGAAAATAGTAAAGGTTACGTTTTAAAAAAAGTATCCGTTGTTTATTAATTCCCGGTGTAGTTGGGGAGAGTGTTTGTAGTAAAATATAAGAAAGAAAGGTTTTTACTACCACCTCTATGGAGTATGTTATGGAGAGAGTCTACGATGGTGGACCAAAAGTAATATTTAGTGTTAGATGGAGAAAATAATCATAAATTTATTATAACACGATCGAGTGAATAAGCTTAATGTAGTGTTGAGTTTAGTAGCCTGTGATACATGGGTTATTTTATTACTCTCGTCAAGGGTACAAGGGAAAAAACGTTTTAACTTTATACAGAAGAAGATTAAATAATTATTTATAGTTGCCTTTGTAGTTGGGTCCTTGAAGAGAACTTGAAGAGAACTAAAATAAACCGTCGAATACGAGCTAAAAATTCGAGTTCCTGTTCATGTGATTTGTTGAACACTGTAAGACGGCTCACTATATGTCCGCTTGAAAAGATAATAAGGTTTATTTCCCATCATTATGCATAGCTTTTTAGTTAGCCGCATTGGTAAGCATGTTCAGATCTGGGGTTCGAATCGTACTACCAGCAGAACAGTTATATTCACACTGACGATTCCGCAACAATGAAACGTATACATATGTGAATAAGAAATTTAAAATATTTATATATATATAATGGAGTTCAATGATCTAAAAAAACAACAGTGCTCAATTACTTGTGCAAGAACATACATTATTTTTAATGGACACTATACATATTCATGATGATCCATCAGTATCTTCGGTTTCACGGAATCACTGGAAACTCAACCCGCAGGGTTAAAGATACCAAATGTGACCTGTTCAACCGATAAATGATCATAAATGTGTATAATGTTCAATAATATATATATTTATATATATATATATATATATATATATATATATATAAATATGTTAAAAAATATATATATATATATTTAAATATTTTCTTTGTCGTACAAAACTTTAAAATGGCATTGAAGAGACAATATTTATTACTCATAATGAATTAAGAAATTAAAAAGATGAAAGGGCAGCTGACCGGTTTCGTACCTCGCTCAACAGAGCCAAATATCGAGGTAATGTATAAAAAATATAAAGAAGATGCTATGAGAATTATAGCGAGGGAAAGGGGTAAAAAAAAAAGAAAAAAAGTTCAATCAAATAGAAACAACATTAAGCCCAAGGAGATTATATATATATATATATATATATATATATATATATATATATATATATATATATATATATATATATATATATATTAGTGGCCTCCTTCTCTCTCTAAAGACAATGGTTACATTAATATCTAAGTAATTTCTAGCAAAACTTAAGAACATCAGGCATTCTTTAGCGTTTATTTGGTAATCGATAGATAAATGTTAGCAAAATCAAACTGGCTAAGCGTTTGTTTATCCGGAATGTCACTGAACAAGTCAATGGTTTCCTGAGAATTTATCTAACGGCAAATTTCTAATTCTATCTTTCTGAGAATGTGTTTACTCGCTTTTGTGCCGAGTTTATAGGCCTACAATGGGACCTGTTCCTGAAGGCTAACTCATGAAAAGAACCGTAAGTTAGACTTCAGAAACAGGCCTTCTTTCACTATCAATTTAAGAAATTCAGCACTGGACGCCCAACATGCATTCAGTTTGGAGATCACCCTCAAGTCCAGTCTTCTGTCTCTGACAAAATGTTCCCTCATATGAAAAGTAATTTATTCTATTTCCACTTCTATTAAGTCATGGCTTCCGAGACACAATCATATCACCGTCCACATTTTTAGCTACAAATATTTAATTAATAAGAGATTTTTCCCGATTTTAGGTCTTAATTACGTTAAGCAACCTTATTTTTCAATTAATCCTTTTAATTATGTTCACAGAATACTTACATAAATGCAATTTCCTCCTCCCCTGTTTGAGGAGCTTCCACATCCTTGTTCTCCATTTTGATAGTCGATGAATGTTCTAACACGTCGTCCTGCTAAGTATTTGGATTAACAGGCGGTTAGCTATGCGAAACCCGGGTACATTTCAATGAAATTTTAATTGCATAATTCATAAATAAAACACACACACACACACATTGGGCTGGTCATCTTGTTCGTCTTACTTGTTCGACAGACTGCCCAAGCAGGTGATTTATGGAGAACTAATTCGGAATACTTACCGACAGCACAGACCGCATAAGTGATTCAAAGATTGTCCCAAAGATGATTTTAAGTGTTTTTTGCAAAGAATAGGATGAAACACCAGCAGCTGAAAAGAGCAGCAAGGAAGAAATAGGATGTGACACCTCCAGCACATGGAGGAAATATGGAACAGTGAGCATGCCAAACATGTAATTTGGTAACTATGTCATGTGACGGTTTGTTGAATCACTCTTTAATTTGAATATATATGATAAATAAATAATCTTTGAAAGAAAAAGTCTTTTGTGGTGATGATTGATCTCCTGAACGGAATGCTTTGGTAGGCCTTCAAAAAATCACATATAAATACTCTGTACCCTGTAATCGAGTATCATCGAGCTTATTTTTATTGGCCTAATCCCGGTCTTCACTGAATAATCTATCTTCTAAGTGAAAAATCTCTCTCTCTCTCTCTCTCTCTCTCTCTCTCTATATATATATATATATATATATATATATATATATATATATATATATATATATATATATATATATATATATATAACGAAACTAAAATTAACATAGTAATCGAAAGCAAAACTACATGGAGACATTTTTTAAAATCCATGATATTGTTCAAATAGAAAAAATAAAATTTTGAATCATTTAAACTGTCCATTAGAAAGTACTGTACGATTTATAAAATAAATCGTTGACCAAATGAAACTGTGAGTAACTAAATAGGATAAAAAAATAATTTTAAATAAATAAATAGATTAATATTTATTGTAAAAAATATAATTGTTTATCTGAAATCGAACTCAGGTAGATCAATGTAAAAATGCATTTTTATTAATTTTGTAAGCAGTTGGTAAAAAAAGCAGTCAGCAACCTGATTTATTTGTAAACAGGATTGTATTAGCAAATTATTGATATTAATGAAACAGTATTTTGAAAGTAAAATTAAATCGATACTGTGACGTTTAGACATGTAAGTAATAAAGAAATAATTGTAGTTGATACATGAGCATTTTTTGCATATTTCAAATGTTCACGAATATCATTTGGTTACAAATTAAGGTATGTCTGTTTTAATAATAATAATAATAATAATAATAATAATAATAATAATAATAATAATAATAATAATAATAATAATTATAAGGTTTAAGAAGTGTCTGAATTGTTGTATCTGTGAATATTTTGTGTTTGTGTTTTTACAGATGTTTATATACCATAAGGGTAAAAAAGTAATTTTAAGAAATAAATAGTGTAAAAAAGTAATTGTTTATTTGAAGTTGGACGTAAGTAGAGAAATGTAGAAAAGTCTTTTTATCAATTTTATAAGTGGCTAGTGTAGTTTTGGTCATAAACGAAAAATTCCCAGCCCAACAAACTTCCTAATCTGAATAAGTATTTTCTGAAAGAAACTTAAGCGAATTACATTTTTAGTACAGAGAACATTCTGCAAGGATAAAAAGTAAGAAAGCGCTAGTCAAAATCAATTATCGATGCGTCATATGCAATGCTATATGGGTTTAAGTTCGAGAATCCGTCTGACAACTTTTTATATAAACTAGCTGACCCGACCTGGCATTGCCCTGTCATATTTTTTTCTTTTCCAAAATATTGTTATTTGTAAATTTATGTTAAGTCTCAACAATTTTCATTCCACGTTTTGTATTACATAATGGTATTAATGCAGAGATTTATGAAAATAAATCATATGAAAATAGGTAAGGCTGACTGAAATTAGTTCAGTTTACATTAGAATAAATATCTGATCCGACCCAACATTACCCATGAGTATTGTTTTTCTTTCATTATCAAAATATTATTATTATAAATTTAGTGCGAAATGGTACTCCCCTTTCGGACCAGATAGCGTTTTTAACAACATGTAATCATTTTTAAAAATTCTTTGCCATGTTCTAAATTTCTTGGAGATTTATTCTGAGTGTATGTGTTTTCTTTGGTAAGGTTTTTTTTTTCTGTAATATATATTTATTTTTTTCCTGCTCTAATGTATATTCATACATTAGAATATGTTATAAATAAAATAATTACTTACTTACTTGTGTGAATCAAATATTGGCCACCCCCGTTACTTTGCCAGAATTACTATCCATTCAGCTTGCACATGTTGGCCCATCTATTCTTTAATGGGCTGCTATCTACCAGTTTTCAATCGACCATTTCCAAATTACGTGCATAGGATCTAAAATGAGGAATCCCAACATGTCCTTATAGAATGAATAAACAAATCTGTTAGAGTTTTTGCTAGTTACTTTTTCGCAAAATAATCTTTTTGCAATAATACATATCGTTTTAAGTGATGAAAAGTAAGACGTTTTGTTTGTTATTAAATGTTTTTCAGCATAAAAGAAAATACCCACGATTTGCAACATCATCCCTCAATAAATACTCACACAAAAGTTATCTCCCTTTAAAAAATAGGTGGTTATATGTCCTTAAAAACGTTATATGGTAAGGAAGTGGTTGATCATTATTGCCTAGAGGTCCTGAAGTTGGTGATCATTTTACGTTAAATTTATATGCAATACTGATCCCCACTCTAAATTCTAAAATAATTGTTTTTTTAATTTTTATTTTTACCACCAAGTGTTTCAGGTTGTTTACACATAATCGCCTAAAAACGTAGAATCACATTTATTTGGTGTGGGGGGGGGGAGGTGAATTAGCATGTGGCATAGGCCTATAATTTTATTGTTATGATAGATTTCATGAAGTTTTCTCTCTCCCTCTTTAATTGTCAGTCTGACTCTCCCCGTCTTTACTTTCACGACCTATTCCTTTACTCTTTTTCCGTTCTCTCGCTTTTCAGTCACCACTCTTTGCCGTTTGTATACTTGAAATGGAAAAGTTTGGTGTGTTTGTTTATGTATTTTTTTAGAGGAAAAGAGGCGTGGGGAGGGAGAGCTGGGTACAGTCTTTCTTTTTAAACGAAATAAATGACTGCTAGTAAAAGAATCGTTTTTTGATGAAAGCAAAAGGGAAGTAAATTTGTCATAAGTAATCTCCCCCTGTTTTGTGAAAACGTCTTGGAAAAAATAAACTAGGGGAAAAGTTATTATTATTTACTTATTAGGAGTTCTCACAAAATTCATTATCAGTGAGCAATCACTGATAATGAACAGTGGTGTTCCCTGGAGTCCGAGTGACAACAAGTTTCTCCAGATTTCCAGTACACTGTACCTCTTTCGATAACCATTGCAAATGACTTTTTGTTATCACAAAGGCTGCTTAACATTGGTTTCTCGCTAGCAATGACCATTGGTCTTTTGGGGGATTTGAGTGACAATAAGCCTCCCCAAGTTCCCAGTACTCTCCGCATCCAGTGGAGGTCTGGTTAGTGCTCTCCCTCCTTGATTTCGTATAGTTTCAGTTCCCTCCAGTTCACGTGGTGTTAATTCCATGTTTGTGTTCTATTTCTGTTGTAACTTCCATGTGGCTGGCTAGGGTTCATAGTTTATGTGGGTTGGTTTCCTTAAGATTTCAGATATTTTCATCATTGCCATCCATTGTATAGTCTCAGCCTTTCTTTTGAGTCCAATTTCTCCTAGTCCTTTTTCCAGGTTTTTCAGTACGGTTCCTAGTGCACCTACAATTATTGGTATTATATTGACTTTCTTCATGTTCCATATTCCTTTCAGTTCTCTGACAAGTTCCGTTTATTTGCTTCATTTTTCTGTCTTCTTGATCTTTACTCTGTGGTCTGCTGGAATGGCAAAATCTACAATTTTCTTGTTAACTATTATGACGTCTGGTCTCCTTGCTTGGATGAGTTTATCTGTTTGTACTTCAATGTCTCAGAGGATTTTGTGATTTTCGTTTTCCAATAAGGTATTCAGTTTGTGTCTGTACCATTTGTCTGCATGTTCAAAATACAGTTGTTTGCATAGTTCC
Source organism: Sepiola atlantica (assembly GCA_963556195.1). Taxonomy (NCBI): domain Eukaryota; kingdom Metazoa; phylum Mollusca; class Cephalopoda; order Sepiida; family Sepiolidae; genus Sepiola; species Sepiola atlantica. The sequence goes on from OY744515.1 coordinate 93,807,547, forward strand.
CAGTAGACTGTATTCCCCACACAGTCGTGTCGGTTTTTGTATTCTTTTTCGGATAGTTTGCTGCATTCACTTATGTGATTTACTGTTTCGTCTCTTTATCCACAGAGTCTACATTTACTGATTTCCTGGGTTTTATCTATTTTATCTTCAATGTAGTTAGTTCTAATCGCATTGTTCTGTACAGCTGTCAGTAGCGATTCAATTTCTCTTTTCAAGTGTCCTTTTCTTAACCATGTCCATGTGTTTTCCTGGGTCTCTGGTCATTCTTATGAAACGCCCATGTAGCTGTTTTTCTTCCTACTTTTCTTTTCTTGTCTTTTTGTTTCTGGTTTCGGTGTTTCCTGAATTGTTCATTTTGACGGTGTCTCTTGCTGTAGTCATCAGCCTTTCTGTGTTCTGGGTTGTTTCAGTTTTTTTTTATGTCTTCCACACAGTCTTCTATACTTACAAATCCTCTTCTCCCTTCCTTCCTTTTCAAGTAGAGTCTGTCAATATCATATTTCGAGTGTAGTGCATGGTCATTAATTCCATAGTCTTCTGATCAAGGCATCTAAGTTCTTCTTTGGTCCAGCTTATGAATGGTCCAGAACATCTTATTAGTGATACTTCTCAGGTGTTTATTCCTTTTACTAGATTTCTACAATATAATTTCGTCTCTAAGAGTTTTCTTGTTCTTTTCAAGTATTTTTTTCCAATCTTCTCTTTAATCTCTGTAGATTTGATGGTGTCTGCTTCCAGAAATTCCAAATATTTATATGTTTCATGTTCGCCAAGCACCCTCATCTACTCTTGGTTGGACATTTCCATTCCCTCCGCTGTCTCCAGTTTTCCCCTTTTCATCTCTAGTAGTGTTCACTTTTCCATTTTGAATTCCATTTGAATGTCCTGACTGAAGATTCCAATTGTGTTTATCAGCTTTTCCAGTTCCTTTTTGCAAATAGCTTCAGGTCGTCCATATACATGAGGTGGTTTATTCTTTGTTCTGTGTCTATAAAATTGTATCCGGCATCACATTTCCTGAGTATGTAGTTGAGTGGCATCATGACTATGATAAATGGTAGTGGTGATAGAGTGTCTCCTAGGAAGGTACCTCTCTGTATTCTTATCTCAGTCAGGTGTTGTCCTCCATCTGTCATTTTCAGTCTCCATGTTCCCACTGTTTTCTTAATAAGATTAATAATCTTGTCAGATATCTTGTACATTTTTCTTCTTATTATTTTTCCAAAGGAAACGATGTAATAATTAAATATAAAGCTAAAATTGAACCTGTACGGCATTTTAGTACCCTATCACAATTTTATGTTTTCGCTGAGTAATGATGAGACTTGTTTGGTTTTATAGAAATGTTTTAGTTTGATAGTAAAGTGTGTCTGAGTTGTCAATAACAGTGTTAATTTTAACTGTATTCACATGCATAATTATGTTTTGGTTTAATTTCTAATTTCAGGTAAGTGAACAAATGTCTATTTTGTGGAAAGAAGGTGTGCACTTTGCAAATGAAAAGAAATTTTTGAATGAGTACATACACATGAAATGAAGGCGCAATTTTGAATTTGTCCTTTATAACAAACGGTGAATCGTTGTAAGATTCTCTTACTAAATAGACCAGATAGAATATATAAACGATGAAAGCGATTGGAATTTTATTTTTTTCTGACAAATGACACAAAGTGATGAATGCGAAACATGACTGTCTAGTCAGACGCAAACAGATTTAACTGATTTATTATTATTTAGGTCTGACTTTCAAATCCGCCTGACTTATACATATATATATATATATATATATATATATATATATATATATATATATATATGCACACACACACACACACACATTTAACAGACGATTTTAATCATTCGGCCGTCAGCAAGTGATATCTCAATGTTTATATAAACATTGACAAACACTGGAGAGTGCTCCATTTGTGTTTACAAAAAGCTTTGCATTACCTCTAATTGTAGTAGGCGATATAACTTACCACAGTTATTCACCCAACAAAGGGGGACTTATATAGTCATCCACAGACAGACTGTTTCGCTCTATCACAGGTCATCAGTGGTGGCTAGACAGACACCTGCTTCAATCCAAAATCGAATCTATAACCAATTGTCAGTTGGTGATTTTAAGCATTTAATTCGGCTGTTAGCAATGCTTATAGAAACATTGATAACCATTATATATATATATATATATATATATATATATATATATATATATGCAAACATTGTTTAAAATAACAGAATTCGTCTGTTTAACTATACCGTTCTTTATTTTACAATTTTTCTAATGATTTTTTTGTATTGAAATTTAAAAAAATTGACACCTGAAGATGATTCGAAGAGGAATCGAAAACGTTCGTGACACATACGAACTTTTATCATTTTTTATTTTAATACAAATAAAATCATTAGAAAAATTGAAAAAATAAAGAAAGATATATATATATATATATATATATATATATATATATATATATATATATATAATCAAATATGAAACTAAAAGTAAACTTTTAGTAGATAGAACCTATAGTGAAATGGTTTAAGCTCAATATACGAGATAGAGCAATTATAAAGATAGATGAAAGAAGAGTGATAAACATATACGAATGTCCAGATTTATTTCAAACTTCAATTGTTCAATGCAAGGTATATTCTGTAATACACATAATTTTATTACAGAATATACCTTGCATTGAAAAATTGAAGTTTGAAATAAATCTGGACATTCGTACATGTTTATCACTCTTCTTTCATCTATCTTTATATATATATATATATATATATATCAAATTCAGTCAGTCGGATTCTCAAATTTAGACTCATATATATATATATAACTTTTCTCCTTCAGAGAAGACTTTTTCTCGTCTTAATTTAATTAATAAATAAAGGTAATAATGCAAGTCAACCAGCTTTTAATAGAAGAAGAAGAAGAAGAAGAAGAAGAAGAAGAAATGATGGAAGAGGAATGGTAATATTGAAGATTAAAACGGCCACCACCTAACAATAGGACATGATTTGGTTGCATTTCTAAATGGCAACATGGGTTCATTCCTTAACAAGCCTATTGTATGAAAGATGCATAATCTTCAAAACATGCCTTTGAGAAGGAATAATTGAAGATTGCTTAGTGGAGATCTCACAGGCTGTGTTACACAAAGTATACAGTTTAAGTTCCAGTTTAACATGATCATTTCAAAGTCTCATTGATTCGTTATCGATAAACGAATGTAATTAATGTTGCACAGCCCTTGTGGACAAGAGTTGAAGATATTTTTGTTGCATCTTTCCTCAGGGGGGAACAAGTAGCTTAAAGAATGTGACAACAATATTTTTAACTTTAAATATACTTTATATACTTAACTACAGATATTCTTTTCCTCTTAGCTACGAATTGCTTTCGGCTATGTTCAAAGAGAGGCCATAATGACTATAAGCATCCCTACCTACTAGGATCATGCATTACATGTTTCTTCACTAAGTCTGCAACTGATTATTCAACTGCAAATCCTTTCTATGTCACATAATCCAACTAACCAATTAAATCAAAAATTGGAGAGTAGAAAGTGGACTTTGGGTTTACTTTCGGCAGCCTCGTAACTCTCGCTTCTCTTGTTTTGTCCTAAAATGAGTCTTAGAATCTTCTATTATCAAAGGGCTCCAAAATTAACGCAAATTAAATAATTGTAAACTTTCTTTCTCAAAAGATAGTTTGAAGTATGCTCTAACCGAAAATGTAATTATACTATCTCTGTCAAAAACTTGACATGGATGTACCACAGGTGATTGGGTTCGCAGTAAACCCTTTGTCCCAAAGAGTCAGGGAAACAGGAATCAGGAGAAGTTTGCACGACACTCCTCTAAATCTATCTGTCAATCGTGCATTCTACATAAAGGATTTTGTTTCTCAATATCACTTACTTGTTAATACAGGCGCTGCATGTATCATTTGGCCCCTGAAGTTCTTTAACGAGAAACCTCCTGTGGTTGTACTCCAGGCTGTAAACTGCTCTCCGATACCCACGTTTGGTCAAGTTGATCGATCGTTGGGCTTGCAACTATGCAAAGACTTTACATGGATCTTCATAGTCGCAGATACCCCCAACCCTATCTTAGGTGCTGATTTTCTCCACCATTTTAACTTTGTGGATATGCATAGAAGCAACCCAGTAGATTCCAATCCTTAGCTATCATTACCTGGTAGGCAAGCTTCTAGCCCACTTACTCGCCCTCTATTCTTTATAGCCTCTACTGGAGACCCTTATCATTGATTACTAAATTCTTTTCCAGATTTAAACAATTTAAATTTTTGAAAGAAACAAGCCTGCTCATTCTACAGTGCACTTCATTGCTGGCCCTGTTTCTTCACGCCTTCGTCGCTTCTCTCTGAAGAAGTTAAAAACGACAAGACATGAATTTAATCACATGCTCCAGTTAGAGATTATTTGTTCCTCATCTAGCCCTTGGGCATTTCCTTTGCATATGGTTCCAAAGCGTTCCCTCATATCCAGGATTTTGCTTCGTCTTTGCACAGCTGTAAAAAGATTTTCTATGTTAGATCTGGTATAGGTTTACTACCAAATTCCGGTTCATCGTTATTATTATTTTTTTTAACTTAGTTCACCCCAAATAAGGCAATTTGCCACTGTAGACGTAAGGGGCTACTGAGAATTAGGGTGAAAGTTTGGGGGGTCATCCTAAATTGGGAGCTGTGTAGCGAGATGCTTGTTCACATTAGTTTTAAATTTCTGCATGTCTGTACAGTCGGGGAAACAGGGAGCAGGGAGGGAGTTTCAAAGGCCGACAGCTCGAGGAAAGAAGCTATTGGAGTAGAAGGCTCTGCGGCATCTGAGGACCTCCACAGTGAATGGATGGGATTTAGCTGATTGTCGGGTTGGTCAGGTGTATTTACGTCGAGGGGGCAGCAAGTTCATTGGAGCACATTCCATTGAAGTACTTGTAAAACAAGCACAAAGATGCAACATTGCGGAAATGGGACAGGGACTGGAGCTTGGTGAATAGTGAGGGACCTATTAGATTAGTGACTCTTTTTTGGACTGATATTCAGAGGACTGCTATAACTATTCTTTTCAGAGCGTTCAAATTTTTAACAATGGCCTTCAGCTTATGTGATGCAGCTCGCACTTTTCAGCGTTTTATGGACGAAGTAGTACGTGACATAAATTTTGTATACAACTATATCTTGATATCTTGATAGTTAGCTCCTCACCGGCAAAAACATTTGATACATCTCTATCTTCTTTTTAAACATTTACAGCGTTACCATGTCAGGATAAACCTTGTGAAATGTATCTCTGGTGCTACAAGTCTTGCCTTTTTGGGGGCATGTCATTAAATCAGAGGGAATTTCATCCCTTCCTGAAAAAGTTAAAGCTCTGCTGGATTTGCGACCACCAACTTCTCTTTGCCAACTGCAACATTTCTGGGATTATTAAACTACTACAGACGGTTCATTCCACACTGCACAGATAGTCTTGCTCTTTTAACCGACCTTTTGAAAAATAGAAAAAAAATACGAACCTATTTCACTTGATTACTGCCAGCTAAAAGCCTTGCACGAGGCGAAGAAAAATCGTCGGATTTTAAAAGTCATTTCACTTAATCTGAGAAATCAAGCTTTGGTTCTGACTATCCAATTTTCATTTGTTATGTTATTGGCAATATAATAATGTTACAATTTATCTTAAAAATTACTTAGTCTGATCCAGACGACTGCTAATATGGAACATTTTTAACTAATTACCTAAAAATAGAAATCAGCAAGAAGATAACTGATATTTTCATATTAAAAGATATAATACAAGTTGTCTGCCTTACAACTACAAATTTATTTCTTTTCTGTATAAGCTTAAAAATTAAAAACTAAAATGGCTCCACTGCATCCCGAGCAACACCGGTAGGTACAGTTAGTTTTCAATAAATTTCAAAAGCTCGAATCATTATTTACATTGTTTTTTCTTTTGATCATTTCCCTAGCAGATATTGATATTTATACTGTGTTTCGGCCGATGTGTTTTCCAGCCTACTTCATGTGTATAGTCTATTTATATATGGTGTTTTTTCTTGTGTTTAAATATGACGTATAGTCTTTATTTGTGCACTTTAATACTTATTCTGTACTTACAAGTACATAAGAAACATTGACTTGCACAAATAAACGTGCACAAATAAACAGTATGCATCATATTTAAACATATATAAATGGACTATATACCTTTTTCTTTCAGAAAAAATTTCATTTATAATATTATTTAAGGTAAAAAAAAAGGCAACCTTTCAAAAGCTGCATAGTGATTGGTCAGTTTTCATGCATAGTGAACACATCCATTGCTTCAGAGCAGGATCCCCGGTGAAAATGCCTTATTTGAAGAAAAATCAATATTCCAGCTTCCATAATGGCCAGACTGTAGGAGTCTCTATCCAAGCAGTAGCAAATGATTCACATCAAGTGGCCATCTGGTCACTTGATAATGCTATCAATTTTTGCCATCTGAACAAACCGTTCTATCTAGCATTCATGACTAGTTGTAACTTTCCCCCACTTCAGAAATAACGATTACGATGACAAAACATCCATTGTTATCTGGAAAAAAATGAAAACAACGGAAAAAAAGACTGGTGTATTTATTTCTCTTCAATGATTGACTGCTTTGTTGATCGTTGTCAACAGGAATTAGACAAGCAGTTTGCAAGATAGCAATTTTGAACATGAATAAGTTAGACAACTGACATAGACTTCCTTTCTTTGCTTGTCTCCCCTCAAGAGAAATATATGGTACAAGGCTGGTTTAATGAAGTGCTCTACACATTGTTGGGCCTGAGGCAGTCCAAATTAAGAGGATCCTCAACATATTATTTATTATTATTATTTTCATTTTTTATCTTTGTGTCTCATACTGAGGTTAAACGTTTTGTGATACCAGGGGGCTGCTTCCCAGCTGACTACAACATGGTCGTTTTGAAGTCCAATGTTTACAAATTCTGCCCATTTGCAACTATCGATATCGATCTTCACGGTGTTGTTTCACCGTCCACCTGACAAACTTATTAACCCTTATCCTCGAGTGACCTTCGGCCTTGATAAGTGGTGACCCATTAGTACAAATCAAAAAAACTTCCAACTTTTCCTGTCTCTTGCCATTTCGCCGGTTAGAAGCAGGTCGTCAACTGATCTCCTCCATGTTTTTCATACTTTTGGTGTAGACATTGATGTGGGACACACTTTGGAGCGTTTCGTATGACTGACGATGAGTGACGTGAATGTACAGTTCAGACGTTATTGTGTGATGTAATTTCTCATGGAAGTCTTTACAGTGAGATCGGTAATTGTTTGCTATCCGATGCACTGCAGCCAGGATCGTGTCGTTTTGATGTTTCATCATCGACCACATCTCGCAACCATACAAGAGTACAGGTTGAACATGTGCGTTGTATGCTGCCTCTCTCGCGTATGACAGGATTCTTGTGTTTTGTAAAATTGTCAGCAGTAAACATAAAAATTAAATACTAAATTCATTAAATTAAATTTGATAATAAAATTAAGTTTGGTTTGTCTGCCTACTTGCAAATCAATCTTTTTCGAGTTATTTAATACTGAATCACAATACTTATTGTTAACAATTCATTTTATTTGATTAATTGAACACGAGTTGCTATTTTTTCCAACAACCCAGGAGGATTTGTGAGTTTAAACCTTTCAACAGTATTAGTGTATAAATGATCACAATTGAGTTTGAACTTATAATAAAACTAATTTTACAATTGTTACACGTTGACCTTTAACAGGAGTCCTCCAATCACCAACCCCTTTACCACCCTATAAATTCATCCCTGCCAAGAGCAGATTAAAAAATAAGTGCCCTATCTCCCCCTTCTCCATGTCCCGAATTGACTTGTAGAGACATCACAAACATTTCGAATCTTGACCTTCTTCCTCTTAGTGTTATAGGCATAGTTGCCTTAAGTGGTAGAATCCTGGGATAGAATCTCATTATATTACTAATTTTATTACTGATTATTATGCCAAGAATAACAAAGGACAGGGTCAGATTTTCAAAATTACAAAAATACATATTTGTGTCAATATTTGCAGTTGGTTTAACAACACTCAATAAGTCCCAGGCCTAACTAATAAAAAAAACTTTTAGGCAAAATTCGACTTTATTCATCAATATAGTCCTCTTTAGCTTGTAGTCGCTTAGACTCAGATCCGGAGAATAAGGATGGGTGCAGAAGAAATTCGAAGTGCAATCGATCTAATTTGCCATCATTGTGCACGACTTGTAACACAATGCTTTATCTTGGTGAAAGAGCATTTTTTTCTTCTGCATTTGTAGTCGTTTTTTCTTCCTTGAAACGCACCAATAATTCTATATAACATTCGCTATTGATGAGTCTTCCTTTCTCAAGCTAATCGATGAACAAAATACTTTGCATATCCAAAAATACGGAGACCAAAACCTTGCCTGCTGATATTTCCATCTTTGGTCGCTTTGGACGGCTTTCACCTGCTGCTGTCCACTTAGTTGACTGCCGATTTCACTCCGGAGTGAAGTTTCATCCATTGTCACATATTGACGCAAAAACTTCCCTTTGTTGCATTGAAACAGTTGCAAGCAACACTCTGAATCGTTGACATGTACTTTTTGATCGACTGTGACCATAACGGGACTCACTTTGAACATAGCTTTGTCATTGACAAATGTTTATGCAAAATGGTGAATACACTGTCTTCTGATATCTTCAACTCGTCAGCTATCCCACACAACTTCAGTCTATGATTGGCCAAAACGAGTTTGTGAACTTTTTTTTATGTTTTACGGGACAACTGCATAATTTAGGCGACCTGAACATTCAGCATCATTTGTGACTCTACGACTGCGTTTAAAGTTAGAATACCACCTTTTAAGCATAGTCTGAATAACACTTATCAAACCATTGCTGTGGTTCAACAGTATTTTCTCATCAGAAAATAGTGCTTTATCAACAAGCGAAATTCATATCTTTCAATTGTTTTGAAAATTTACAACAATAGCTTAACTTAAATAATTGTAATTTGTAAACCAATAATCTGATTGGGCTCAAATTTTGATACGTGCTATTTTAAAGTTGTTACTTTATAGAAATCATATAGATTTTCTATCAGTAGCACCATTTATATGTCAGGCCTGGGACCTATTGAGTGATGTGTTACTATATGAGGTGCGTTCTCAGACAGCTGGCAACATTTCGTCATTTTATTTGGACACATGTGTTTACTTCTCTTCGAAGTCCTAACAACATAAGAGGGTTGAGTTTTTTAGACATTTCTTTAAAATAATGAGTCACCACTTATCAAGACCAAAAGCCACTCAAGAACAAGTGTTCAGGATAATGATCAACACATATGGATTGAGATGATCCACCAGACCTTTTATTGAGACACTCCACCTGTAAACGGATGGGATACATTAGAAAGAGACTTTGTATCTTATCTGTCTTCGTCAAGACTCACTGATTAAAAGAGGATGTCTCCTCTCATTCTCATATGACATCACAGTCACATATATTCTTTTTAAAATCTCGAGTTTTACGTTAACCATGTTTATCACATGGTTAACGTAAAACTCGAGATTCAGAATTTTAAAATTTAAATCTTATTTAGGTTGGCAACCCTAATTGAAAATCGATTGCTCAGTTTAGTATGTGCAAAAGAAAGTTAATTACATACTCCAAGTATCTTTCAAGACACTACCTTTAAAAGTGAACAAATTATAAATCATTTATGAAGTTTGTAAGCTGCCAAGAAATATGCCAACATCTTGTTTATCAATTATGCGATCAAAAAGTAATAATACGTTTTTTAATTTTCATTTTAACCAGATGAAGGGATAACCAAAAGAATGAAGTATTTAGGATAGCTTAACAGATAGCAAATACATATATAGATATTGTTGGAGAGAAGTGCATTTGAAATGACAATGGAGTGTTAGCAACAAATGACCAGAATAAGAGGGATGCTTGGAAATGACACTATGAAAAATTGTTGAATTTTTTTTTTTTACTCTTATTCATCTCAAAAGAACTGCCACTGAAACGTAATGGGTTACTTTGAATTAAGGGCCATGCCTACAGGGACACTCTAAGTAGGAAAGTGCTGATGGTATTGGGGGATGAATATGAAAATAGAGGATGAGGGATGATGATTATACTGATAGTGCTGATGGTATTGGGGGATGAATATGAAGATAGAGGATGAGGGATGATGATTATACTGATAGTGCTGATGGTATTGGGGGATGAATATGAAGATAGAGGATGAGGGATTATGATTATACTGATAGTGCTGATGGTATTGGGGGATGAATATGAAGATAGAGGATGAGGGATGATGATTATACTGATAGTGCTGATGGTATTGGGGGATGAATATGAAGATAGAGGATGAGGGATGATGATTATACTGATAGTGCTGATGGTATTGGGGGATGAATATGAAGATAGAGAATGAGGGATGATGATTATACTGATAGTGCTGATGGTATTGGGGGATTAATATGAAGATAGAGGATGAGGGATGATGATTATACTGATAGTGCTGATGGTATTGGGGGATGAATATGAAGATAGAGGATGAGGGATGATGATTATACTGATAGTGCTGATGGTATTGGGGGATGAATATGAAGATAGAGGATGAGGGATGATGATTATACTGATAGTGCTGATGGTATTGGGGGATGAATATGAAGATAGAGGATGAGGGATGATGATTATACTGATAGTGCTGATGGTATTGGGGGATGAATATGAAGATAGAGGATGAGGGATGATGATTATACTGATAGTGCTGATGGTATTGGGGGATGAATATGAAGATAGAGGATGAGGGATGATGATTATACTGATAGTGCTGATGGTATTGGGGGATGAATATGAAGATAGAGGATGAGGGATGATGATTATACTGATAGTGCTGATGGTATTGGGGGATGAATATGAAGATAGAGGATGAGGGATGATGATTATACTGATAGTGCTGATGGTATTGGGGGATGAATATGAAGATAGAGGATGAGGGATGATGATTATACTGATAGTGCTGATGGTATTGGGGGATGAATATGAAGATAGAGGATGAGGGATGATGATTATACTGATAGTGCTGATGGTATTGGGGGATGAATATGAAGATAGAGGATGAGGGATGATGATTATACTGATAGTGCTGATGGTATTGGGGGATGAATATGAAGATAGAGGATGAGGGATGATGATTATACTGATAGTGCTGATGGTTATGATTGTAGCAGCATAAATCGTGGTGGTTGTGGTAGTAGTCTGCTAGTTGTAGTTTTGGGTAGGTAATGTTGATAGGTGTATTACTGGGGTGGAGGATGATGCTGATATTTGTCATGTGTGCAAAAGGAGGTTGATAATGTTGTTGTTGTTGTTATTGTTGATAGTGGTATGATGTTTATAGTTGAAGTGATGGGTGATGATGATATATGTTGTGATATAGTGGTGTTAATGATGCTGATAGTAGTGATAGGGGGTGATGCAGATGGTGATGGTGATACTGATAGTTCTGAAGATGCTGTTGATGATGCTGATAGTGATGATGATGCTATTGCTCCTGAAGATGATGACAATAACGATGAAGATGGTGAACAAGCTGTCTTGATGATGATGATGATGATGATGATGATGATGATGATGATGATGATGATGATGATGATGATGATGGATTGAACCACCAGGAAAGTAACCCTATCTCCCTCCCTCGCCCCCCACACACCTTTTTAAGTAATGGCATATACTTATGTTATCAACGACTAAGGTCAACATCGTAAAGGACCGCCAACTGCCACAGCTGTTTTATCCCCCCTCCTAACCTGATATTTCAAACTTGTGACCCTTTTTTCCTACCCACACCCCTCATTATATTTCCGTTTATGGCCACAAAAAACATCTGGAAGGAAGTAAAGCAAAGATACAAATAAGAAGAATCTACTAAAAGTAATTTCAAGAGTAAAAAAGAAAGTTTAAAGGATCAACAAATTGTTGAAGGTTGAACATAAGTAACCGAGAGAACATTTTTCAGATGCGTTCATTCAATCTGTGCGTTTAGCGATGAAAAGAAAATGTTATTTCAAACTTAAGCGTGACAGATCAACAGACCAACAGACAGACAGAGTCTCTTATAGATATACATGGACGCATTTAAAAATGCTAAACGAGCGTGACAGATCAACGACACTACTATTTTAAACTTAAGCATGACCAACTGACAGACATAGCCTCACATAAAGATGTGAGGACGCATCTAGGGATTGTTTGGTTTGTTTGTTTTATGCCATATCAACCCAATGTAAAAACAACAAAAATAAAACTTACAGATGAACAAGCAGAGAAATATCACTTGTTTTTATATCAATTCTGTATTGAAGAAGAGAATTTCCCATTTTCCCCATAAAATGCAAACAACAATCCTTTTAAATAAGAAGCAAGTTCAGCATTGCATTCTGAAAGTTCACAGACTTTTTTCTTTTATTTTTTAAATGTTACATCATTAGTTGCCGAAAACAAAGTTGCCATTTTATTTTATCCAAATAATTATTTCCTTTAACTTTTTCTCTTCTTTTATTTTAAGTCCTACTCAAAAAATTTTTATAATGTTGTTGTTATCATTCTACAACATATTATAAAATAATAATAGATTAAGTCCGGAAAGGACAATAAATATACTGTATTTGTATCTGTTATTTGTTGTGTTATGTGAAACGTGAGAGTGAGACTAAAAGATATATAGTTTATTTTCTAACCTTGTGTTCGAGGGTATTCATTCTATTGACTGTGTTCGGGGGTATTCATTCTATTGACTGTTGGTGTACGATACAAGTTGGTGATTAGTGAATAATTGTGAATTGACTTATGCGGTATTAACAAAATTACGAACAAGATACAAATAAAATTCACCAAGTTTTAAAAATAAGCAAAAATATATGGAAGACTTTAAAAGTTTTAAGTTGGAATTCTTAAACCAATAAGGAAAACAGCATGTCAAGACATAGAAAGACTAAAAAAAACAGTGCAATCAAAATATAGAAAGACTCGAAGATTTAATGATAAATTAACATGAAAAACAGAATTAACAAAAATTAAGCTGAAAGCATTCGCCATGGATCTATCTTGGAACCTATTTGGAACGAATTGCATTGAGTCATTTAATTTATGGAACCTACCAATAAATAGGTTTTGTAATAGCGTAAAGACAGCTTCAAATGCTACATAAAATCAAAAAGGGGAATTTAAATAAAGTTTTCCACAACATTTTTTTCTAAAAGTTTATGATGTGCTCAAAGACAAAAACTATATTTGAATTAAAAAAATAATGATAAATCGATTTTTAGACCAAAAAGACAAGTACCCTTTGCAGCTCAAAGATAATTGAAAAAAACTGAACTGTTTAGAAAAAATTGGACTTCTATGTAAAACAGACTAAAAAACTTAGGGTTTATACCGATTATTCAACTGGACTAAAACGGTTGTTTAAAATTTTACAATTACTCATTACCTAGTTCTGAGGAGATATTTTAAAAGTTAAATTGATGAAATATGGTCAAACTCGATCTATTGGATGTCTACCTGAAAATACCATTAGAAAAAAATGTACAGAATTGTTAACTATAAACATACACAAACGTTTGCACAAAATTAATAGACTGTCTTTTGGTATTAAAGTAGCATCAGGAATATGTCAACAAATAATGGGCGCAATGTTAATTAAATAATATGGCTTGAAGCTAAGCATTGATAAAGGCAATTTTTTTGACAACAATTAATTACTTGATAAACATAATTGATGAAGTGTATCAATATTGCAAGCTTTTAGGGGATTTGAAAATTATACAACAACTTTATCTCAAGAATGCACACATTAAAAGCTCTACTAAATAAATTACTTTAGAAGTGTATGAAATGGATCCTGAATGTCAAAAGTCATTTGAAGAATCTATAAAGGTTTTATCTGAATTACTTCTCGCGCATTATTATCCTAATGAAGTTGCAACTAATGCTTATAACTCGGGATTAGGAGTCGTTTACTACACATGGAAATATTCTTTTAAATTATACATTTACAATTGAATTTCTTCCATCAAAGAAAATAGCAGACACAGACGGATTGTCAAGACTTATTCCGAAGCTAAGTGAATATCTAGAAGAAACAGTGATTGCTTCATTAAGTACAAATAAAAGACATACTTTGCAATACGGTAAAAAACATTGCAAGTTACTCTTGAGGAGATTAAATTTAAATCTTAATTTGTTTACAGAAAAAAAAAGAAAGAATCAGTTGGTAAAATCAAAAGTCAAACCACGACAAAAATATTTTCTTTTATTATATGGTGAGCGTGTGGTGATACTGGCATCACTGAAGAAAAGAATAATGAAAGATTTTCATACAGAACATCTCAAATTGATTCAGATGAAAGCCCTTATGTGATGAGAAGTTATTTTTATTGGCCTGATATGAATAAAGAAATAATGAATTTTGAAACTTTGTAAATGCTGTACAATGCCAGCAAAAACCTCACCAGTAAAAATTAACCCATGGCTGAAAACGGACAGACCATGGTCAAGACAAAAGAATGGGATTTATTACCTTATTGTGATAGATATGTTTACAGATTGGTCAGAAGTTGTCAAATGTAGGAAACCTATAAACTTTTTGCACAAAATATTTGCAAGATTTGGTATTCCTGGTACAATTGTTTCTGATAATCGAGCTCAATTTACGGATTTGGAGATTTCCGCAAAAAGTTTTTAATTCATGATAACCACTCCATACCAACCAAGATCTAATAGCCAAGAAAAACGTTTGATAGATACATTTAAGTGAGCGTTAAGAAAATTAGACGGCAGTTGCTACAATTTCTCAGAGTGTATCAGATAATTCCAACTCTGAATACAAACTCAGGAATGGTACCAGCTGAACTTATGTTTACAAGAAAGATTTGATCGATATTTGACTAACAAAACCAAAAAGTTTCAAAACTATAATAATGATACAAATATTTTAAAACATAGCAAAACAAATATATTTTAAAAGTTATAACAATAGAAAGGTTGGCTGGAAAGAAGGCATTATTGAGAAAGGAATGTATGAAAGACTAGTGTATATCATAAAAAAATCCTAAATGGATAACCAATTTAGAAAGAGGTATACATCTGTATCAAATAATAGTAGAGAAGAACCTATGAAGGAAAATTATGATTTATTTAATGTACCAAAACCTCGAATATCACCAGAACAAAAAGGCTCTCGTAAGCATAAAAGAAAAGCATCGTTAACGTTGGACATTAATCCAAAAAGACAAAATTATGACTTCCGGAGGAAGTAAAATATAAAAAATGTAGAGTAGAAATACCATCACATCACTAATAGACTAAGTTCGGAAACGATTATAAATATGTTGTATTTGTATTTGTTATTTGTTGCAGTATGATGTGAAAGTAGAATAAAAGATATATAGTTTATTCCTAACCTTTCATTCAAGTGTATTTATTCTATTAACTGTTGTTGTACGATACAACACATGTTATTGTTATTATCAATATTATTATTTTTTTAATCTATTATTGTTTTATTATTTATTTTACTAGGAGTTTTCACACAAGTCATTACTACTGATTGCTCACTGACAATAACCAGTGGTGTTCCCTGGAGTCTGAGTGACAACAAGTCTCCCCAGATTTCCAGCACTGTCTACCTCTTTCGATAACCATTGCATGTCATTTTGCGTTATCACAACAGCCGTTTATCATTGATTTCTTGCTAGCAACGACTGTTGGTCTTCTCTGGAATTTGAGTGGTAATAAGCCTCTCCAACGTGGTCTCCCAGCACAGTCTTTTGATTCTCTGTGACCTTTCATGGCCATTTTGTGTGATACCAGCCGAGGTTAATGCCACCACCACATATGTGTGCGTCTTTTTTTGTTTTTACTTGGTGGGGTCAATTTATAGGATTTCTGGCAGTTTCAGTTGTCTTGGGCTCATTTGATGTTTTCTCTATGTTGTTCCATCATCATCATCATCATCATCATCATCTAAATAGATATATTTAAAAAGTGTTTCACAACAGTTACAGAAGTAAAATGTAATGTTGGGATTCTCTTTTATAAACAGATCAATCCCACAATGAAATTTAGCATTTGTGCACAAGTTGATAAATTACAGAAATTAGTAGTCACATATACAAATTGATAATTTGACAGCATGACGGTTTCATAATTTAGCTAGTTTTAAATAATAATAATAATAATAATAATAATAATAATAATAATAATAATAATAATAATAATAATAATAATTGTAAAAGCTCATCATCCTACAGTTAGGAAAATCCTTGAATGCGGAAACAAACACACATAACCAACGGTTAAGTTGAAATAGAAATAGAACAAAAATTATACAAAGAACATCACACGATCCGAAGGTAACTGAATTTGCCAGAAAACAATAATAAAATACACACATTCATGTGGTGGCACTAGCCTCGGCTAAGAGCACACAAAATGGTCGTGAAGGGTCAAGGAGGATGGAAATACCGAGGAAGGAGAGCACCAACCAAACCTCCACTGGAAGGGTGCAGAAAGTACTTGAACCTTTAGGAGGTGTATTGCCACTCAAATTTCAGGGAAGACTCACGGTCGTTGCTTACAAGAAATCAATGGTAAACGGTTGTTACGATAACGCAAAATTATTTGCAACAGTTATCGAAAGATGTGGAGAGTCCTGAACATCTGGGGAGACTTGTTTTCACTCAGACTCCACGGAACACCACTGGTTATTGTTAGTGAGCAATCACTGATAATGACTTGTGAAAACTCCTAGTGAGTAAATAATAAACACTTAATAAATACAACTAAAAATATAGGTAGACTTACTAAGACAAATCAAGAGAACTGAGACTGCCAGGGTAGAAACATAAGAAAAATATTATAATCATCTGCCACCCCCTCCTCCATCCCACAAAAGAACAAACAAGGTAGCACTAACATCGGTTGGTACTACAGAAAATAGCCACAGAGTCTCTAAGAGGATAGAAATACCAAGGAGAGAAAACTTCATCCAGACCTCCAGTGAAAGGACACAGAGTGTACTGGAATCCTGAGGAGGCTTATTTTAGCTCAAATATTACAGAACGCCATCAACCATTATCAGAGTGTACTCAATGGTAAACGGCTGTTGCAAGAACACGAAGTGAGTTGCAATGATGATTGAAAGAAGTGGAGAGTACAAATGTAGACTTTTTGAATGAAGTGACAAAATGATAAATCATATTCTAAGTGTCCCAAAGGGAATATAAAAATAGACATGACTGGGTTGGGAAGATAGTCCACTGGGAACTGTGCAAACGACTACATTTTGAACACACAGACAAATAGTACGAACACACACCGGAATCAAATGGAATCTGGCGATTGAAATACAAACAGACAAACTCATCCAAGCTTGAAGACCAACAATAAGGAAAAAACCTGATAAATAATAAAATTCGTCATTCCAGATGATCACAGGGTGAAGCAGAAAACAATAAATACATGGAACTTACCAGAGAGCTGAAGGGAATACGAAATATGAAAAGTACTGTAATATCAGTGATTGAAACTTGCAACATTTCCGAAAAACCTGGAGAAAAGACTAGAAGAAATTAGAATTAAAGAGAACTACGGTATTGATTAAAACAACTGGCATATTAAGAAAAATCTTAGAGTGCGAAAACCAACCCACATAGCCAGGTGACACTGAGTGACTATCTGTAGTTATCAGTGTCACCTTGCTAAGTTGCAATAAAATTGCACTTGACCCAAATACAACTAGAAAGAGAAATGGAACATATTAATATGAACTCAAAGGAGCTAAGATTAAGAAAATTCTATAACTTGACAAAAAAGAACGTAGTGGCGCCAAGACCAGTTGCTACCACAAAAAGTGTCCATGAAATGTTCAAGAGGATGGAAAGCCTGAGGTGGGATGATACCATCCAGACCAGAACTGAAAGATACAGAGAGTACTGGAATCACGAAGAGGCTCGTTGTTACTCAGATTGCAGAAGAAACTACCGGAAGTTATTGAAGAGAAATCATTGGTAAACGGCTGGTGCAAGTACACTAAGTGAGTTACAGTGATGGTGAAAAGGAGCTGAGAACATTGGAAATCTGAAGAGACTTTCTGTCACTTTCGGGGGACGGGGGGGACCACCTGTTTTATGCCTGCAAAAGATCACTGGTAAACGGCCGGTGTGATAACTCTCTGTAAATAAGAACTTTAAACGGCTGGTGCAAGTACACTAAGTGAGTTACAGTGATGGTGAAAAGGAGCTGAGAGCATTGGAAATCTGAAGAGACTTTCTGTCACTTTCGGGGGACGGGGGGGACCACCTGTTTTATGCCTGCAAAAGATCACTGGTAAACGGCCGGTGTGATAACTCTCTGTAAATAAGAACTTCAAGTCATCTTAATAATTTCTTTTAATCTTTCTTTAAAATAAAACAAGTCTCTATTTTGTCACTAAGTTTATTTTAAGAAGACGAGGTTATGTAACTTTTAATCAACTTAAAAGGTTTTCTTCTAAGATTTCTTCTAACATTGTATTGTTTATTTTATTTATTTATTTTACTAAAGAGTCACACTTATCAAGGTCTAAAGGCCACTCGAGGATACGGGTTAATGGGTGTGAGGTGGACTGTTAGACAACACCGTGATGATTGGTAACGATGGTTGAAATTCGGCAGAATTTGATTATTTAAGAAGTCATTTATTTGGGACTTGAAAACGACTCTGTTGTAGTCAGCTGGGAAGCAGCTCCACGGTATTGTATTTCACAGATGGGTAGTTCTAGAAAATAAACTTTGCTCATGGAATGGAAATTTTGTTTAATTTTAGGCAGAGAGAGAGAGAGAGAGAGAGAGAGAGAGAGAAAGCGAAATTATTGACAGTGGTTGTAGATAGACGAGTTTTGTCATGAATGTTTACAGGGAGGGTGACATAGATTGAAGCTCAGCCGAGCACCTGCCATGAAAATAACGATAGAGTAGAGAAAGACTAGCAATGTATCTTCTATGAGAAGGAGGAGAAGAGGACATTCCCTGTAATTTCTGTTTAAAATGTTGACACAACAAACGTTCGCCAAGTTTGTAAATTTTGCAAAATATAAAATTCCAGGAATCACTTTTTTAGTTTGTTTGTTTTTGTTTTTGTTTTTGATTTTGTTTTTGTTTTTGTTTTTGTTTTTTGTGTATTTTCTGGGTGTTTTTATCTTGTTTTTTTTTTTCAAACACATTTTTGTCAATGAAGAAATTTACTTTGTATACTTTGCAAAAATGAAAAAAATTACAACAATCAAAAATGTGTTTGCTTTGGGTTTTTCTCTTTTACAGCTGTAAACTCTAAAAGAAATTTTAAATTCAAGACTCATTTAATACATATTTCAACATTTGACAAAATATGAATTTTTGATTTAAATTTAAAAGTTCATGTAAATTTAAAAGTTCATGTTACTTTGTTGCCATACTATTCTAAATAAACTTTTTCAACTGCTAAATTTTTAAAAACTTATATTCAGAACACCGGGAAGTTTCATCAGATGTCCTGCTGGGTTGGAAGGCTCAAGGTGTTCCCTCGAATAATGACGACGAAGTAGAATCAATTCAATTCATGATGATTCCCGGTGTGCATCGTCATTAATAGACCCAGGCGGTTGAGGAAGTCCCGCATGACAGGACCAATTGCTCCACTCGTCTCCACAGTGCTATAACAAATGAAAAAAAAAGAAAGTTATTTTTCAATCTATTTTATCATTTTTGCTGCTAATTCAAATTTTATACTAAACTTGCCAAATTGTTATTAAATTCTTCTCATATTCAGTTCAGTTCTTTCAAAATCTACAAAATACTTGATTTTAAATATGTGTGTGTGTGTGTGTGTGATTAATTTGTTAGGGTAATGAAAGAGTTTAGATTTCAAATAGAAAATCATGTCGTGACAATCATGTCAAATCTTAACTGACCTCATAGAGAGATATATAGGACGAATTTTTATTGGTTAAATTGTTATATCAATTAGTAAATAAGAATAAAGAAGATACAAGTTTTCTCCGAAAATATACATTTTAGAGAGTTACGAGAGGCATGAAAAGGATTGAAATGTAATTCAGTCTCCAGATCTGCATATGACAGCAGCTCTTTGTTTGTTTGTTTTTATTTTGAATCATTCGAAAATGAATTCTTGCAAACTGACATTGCAACATACATTGTTTCCAAAGTTGTTGTTTTTTATGGAAATCGACCCAGACAAGAAACGAAGTACTTTGATGTGAGGAGCTAAAAAGAAATACTACTTCAAGGTCAAAAACTAGCCAACGATAAGTGTTATATGGATAGATTCCGACCCAGAAAACAGCAATTATTCCCCTTTGTCAGAAACATCGCTCATTGAATATTACTTTAAAGGACAAAATAAGGGAAGGTTTTATAAAACATCTGTGTTTTTATAACTCTTAATCTATTCATCTCATCAGCTCATCAGACCATCTCAAGTAGGTCTTCATATCGTCCCCTGTAGAAGTGAAATCGTATACAACATTTCAACAAAGTATCTTCTTTTGTTTCTTTTTGATGGAGATAGCAAAACTATTAAGAAGTATTTGATCCACATACATCTTTTAGTACTAAAGTTTTTTAAATTCTTTTTTCTTGAACTTGTAGCATTTACTCCCTTCTCAAATGCAATTACACACACATGCCACCAGATGGCGCCAAACTTGATTTATCTCCCCTTATCATGACACTAGGGGGCGTCCTGATCTGCCTTATAAAAAGGGATACACAGACTCACACTTGCTCATTCTCTCTCACGACCTGCTACAGATAACATCAGCAGATCGTCTCTCTCTCTCTATTCGGAATGATGGCTGACTATCTTGGTATGCAAGAACTTTTATCCACTCACACGCATTACTCAGACTTTCTACTATAGAGATTCATAATAGACATTTTGTCTCGACGTGTGCACACACACACGTATACATCATTCCACCTACACTTACTTTGTATACATTTTAATTAACACTATTTCATAGTCGGTTCTGCATACAATAAATGTTTTATTGAATTATATTTTCTTCAATTTGTTACTTTGCTCTCATTTGTACATGCTTGTCTTGCGAACACAAATATACATATATACGGGAAACTCGGCGCTGTGCTAGTGTCAACGTGGAATCCAGCTGAACTCTTTATTATCTAGATTCCTTTACAGAAATGAATTATCATTTTTTAAAGTTTTAGAGTCTATTTACAAGTTGACCATGGAATGGATGTTTTGTAAAGCAAACCACATCCTCTCCTTTGTTTAATTCTGAAAATCATTTTTCAACGAAAATTGTACATATCTATAATAGAATGGTAATGCTATGTTGTCATTTCTTTTCTAAAGTGGAAAAGATCTTACAGAATTAGATTCTTTGCCAATAAAAGCCGGCCTCTTTATTCACATTCATTTTACTTGCCCGATATCCTAACAAACGCAAGCTGATTTAATTTATTGACTAAGCTTGGTTTTGTTTTTTTCTTTTATGGCAATGGTGATGATTTTCGCTTATCTCGGTGAAATCTACAGTGACAATGGGGCTATATGCAAATATTGGCAAAGAATCTAATTCTTTAAGATCTTTTCCACATAAAAAAAATAAATGACAAAATGGCATTAACATTCTATTACAGATATGTAAAATTTTCGATTACTTAAGGGACATATCGACAAGTATTCGTTGACATTGGACTTGAAGACGACTAGGTTGTAGTCATCAGGGAAGCAGTCCTGTGGTAATGTGTTCCACGGATAGGAAGTTCTTGGATGGAAATTCTGTTCATGGAAATTCCATTTGGTTGATACAATGAATGTGTAATGTGAGTCTTAAAAATAGACTTAGATCTGATGACCTCAGAGGAAGAGTAAATCTGTACAGTATAAGGAGACTTCGATGGTATGGCCACGTTAAAAGAATGGATGAGAGTTCTTGGGTTAGTAGATGTAGAACAGTTAGGGTAGCAGGTTCATTTCACAGAGGAAGGCCAAGGAAAACATTGGAAGAAGTGATAAGAATGGACTTAAAGAAAGAGGGATAAATAAAGACCTGTCCAGAGATAGGTTAATTTGGAAGTCAATTTCTTAACGCCGTCTAATGCATGCCAGCATGTAAAATAGATGTTAAACAGATGATGATGATGATGATGGCCTCCCAAGCTGTTTCTTATCTTGGAAGGACACCATCCACTCTCAAACTTGACCCCATTTTATTTCCTCTCTCTCATGCCCAACTCTCCTCCCATTTAGAGATCGACTCGCTTGTGTTCGATTTTAAACAAATCGGAAAACAGTGGGAGGTGTATTCTTTAGAAAGTTTATTTTGTCCAACTTCCTATTTTATTCTAATGAATTTTTATATATTTCTATCTATATTAAATTAGATATGTTTATATGTTTATATTTTTGTATGTACAGGATTCACTTAAACTAATTAACCGATTATTATGAATTTAGGAACACAATTTGTAGGTGTAAAGGGTGAAAATGTTGGTTATATTTAGTTAAATTTAGCTTCATACAAAGGGGGTAAAAATTCAGATACTCTCAATTTTTGTAAAATTTTAACAATTGACATCAATTAATAAATATTCCCCGAATTTCAGCTTTTTAAAGGGATTTTAGGAGGTATAATATGGGAACAACCTCCCATTTGAAAATTCAAATATATCAGATTTGCAGTGAATTTGATTCATAGTCATTCGACACCAATTAAACAAGATTCTCTGAATTTCAATTTCTTCTTAAGATCTTTTATGTTTAAGCCTTGAATATCAGACTGCAGAGTCAAAGAGATTTAGCAACTAGCTTCGAATCCATCGACTGGCAGTAATTAGCATCCCCTACACTGAAGATTGCATAAGCATAACACACTGGTGTCTGTAGGTAATAATAATAAATATTTATTTAAAAAATATATATAAATATATATATATATATATATATATATATATATATATATATATATATATATCCAGAGAATCTTTACTGTGTTTATATAATAGTGCTCAGTAATAAACAGAGCTATCTATTACTAATGGAGATTTGGTATCAGTCTGTCTGAAACCGAAACTATATTATTACTTTTATTAATTGGTATCTATCTGTCTGAAGCACAAAACTATACTATTACTTCTATTAATCGTTCTAAACTATATTATTAGTTTTGATCGCTCTCTTTTTATATCTACTTATCAGCTCCTATATATACCCATTTCAAAACTTCTCCAAACATCACACGTCTTTCAAATTTACATAATTTATCGTTTTTAAAGCTTCTAATAAATTAATATTCGCAAATATACACTCATGATTGTTTTTTTTTTCAGAGTTCCAGATGTATTTAAAATATTTTCCTCGATTTTTTGTTTTATGTTTTGCGCCGTAAAGGGTAAATTTTGTTTAAAAACTATGTTTTTATTGCTCCGTGTTTTATTTATTAAAATAAAGGAGGGGGTGATTTTCTTTCTTTTTTTTATTTGTAAAAACAAACAAACACATTTTACTGAGCAATTGAATAAAACAACTAGCAAAAATATGCAGCCGGAAGGAGCATACATTTGCTAGTTTATATAATAGTTTTATTTACACAAACATCTGGCTACACATCATGACAAGTTTCAACCGGAGCTCTTTTAAAACCGGTGACTGTTTTGAATTGAGGATCTATCCTTTCCTTATAAATATGTAAAAAGACAGACATTTATTTTTTCCCCATTGGCCTGATGATGCCGGTTTTATAAGAGCCTCGTTGAAACGTGTCATGACGTCGTGTACCTAGATTTTTGTGTAAATAAAACTATATATATATATATATATATATATATATATATTGTTGAATATAAGCGACAACTTATGTCTGGATATCCGTTGGTAGATCCTTTCAATAGTCCGAATCAAGATCTTAGTTTCAGAGTGGAATTGGCTGATGAATTTGCCATAGTTTTGATTTGTGTCCCAAGTACTTTCAGACCCATCCGGGTCCATCTTCAGGGGAATGAGGATAATCAGGTACAGACCATCTATGATACTAACACATGGTCTGTACCTGATTATCCTCAAGAACTTTCGAGGTAAACAAAGCATTGTTTTGCATGTAAGGAGAAATTAAATAAACCTGTTCACGGCACGGTTACCAAATTTTATAGAGAAACAGATCTAACTTCTTTTTTTTTCTATTAACATTTTAAATCATCTACCAAGTGTGTTGTATATTGGATTTGATATAGACGAAAATATATTAATTTAAAGTACACAACTTCTTAAGACAACAAAAGATAAAAAGTTCAGAGAATCTTAGAACGTTCCAAGACATGTAAAGAGAATTTGAGTAACATGTTCAATTCGGTTGGCACCATGAGAGTTTACATGTTAGAGTGTGCGTAAATGGGATAGGTATGTGTATTAGCGTGCTTGTTTTGTCAGTGAGAGAGTGGATGTATGAACTGTGTAGATGTGTTCGGTTAGCAATGTGTATATTCTGTTGCTAGGTTTAGTATTTTGTGTGTCTCTTATTGCGTTAGTCTAATTTGCCTAGGAAACATGTGATGTACGCACATGTGTTGTCTCTGAAAGACAACACAAAAAAGAAAGAAAAATACAGCGTTTGGGTTTCTATAGTATGCGTGAAATTTCGGGAGTGAACATTTCCATGCTTGTGATAGATTGAAAAAAAAACTGCTGATTTGAAATTTTGTCCAATTGAGAGTCGATAAATAAAAACAACATTCGTTTCTGTTGCTGCTTCCAACAACCTTAACAAAATTAGTTATAGTTCTATAACAATTTAAATCCAAAAAAAATATATTCATGCCAACAACATAGAGTGGAAGACTAACAAAAAATAGGCTAGCTAAAATCAAATAGAGATATAACAGACGGATTGCTATTTGGGTCTGATTTTGAAAATCCGACAGACTTAATTTTATAAAGTAGATAAGAAAAAAGGAAGAAGATATATGAACATATCAGTGATTGCTCCCATTCAAAACTCAAGTTCTTAGCAAGTCATAACATGAATGTGTTCTCAGTTGAACATATTTTTTTTATCGGAAGATCAGATTTAAATGAAGCTGATATCATTCTAATTGATAAAGGATTCCTTTATTAATGGCCAAAGCCAGATAATATTGCATGTTAAAAACTAAGAAAGATGAATACTGCAGTGTGTCATTAAAATATGGTGGCTTTATTTCTTTTTTTGATAGATGAAATTGTGCTTGATAAATGATATTCATATCCAGTGTTATATATCCGGTTTGCTGGTAACAAAGAAACAAACACAGAACATCTTTATCAAAATAAAACTCTTTCTTTATTCACTGTATTTGTACCCATCCAAATGAAGTTTGGTACAATTGGGCAGAAATAAGATCTTGTTAAATCGGTTTGTTATCAATTGAAAGGTGAAAAAATATAAAATCTATATTAGTCATATCAAACCAAATCAAATTTTTTGGCAAAAAATAGCAACGTGCAACAAGCCATGTAAAAAGGCATTTCGAAGATGTGTACGCCTATATATCGTCCGACTGTTTGTCTAAGGCAGGGGCGGGCAACCTCCGGCCCGCGGGCCACATTTGGCCCGCGAAGGCTTAGCGTCCAGCCCGCCACCCTGCTAGGCTTTATTATTGCAATCCGGCCCGCGGATCTCCCAGTAAAACTCATATCATTTTGTGACATAGACATAAAAGTAGGTTTCGATTAAGATTTACAGTGGGATAAAAATGTATAAATATCAGCAAGCGATGATGCATGTATATTTCATTTTTCTTCAACTATTAATTTCAAATCCTTGGCCTGAGATAAAAATAGAAAAAGAAAAAGAGAGAGGCAAAGAGGAAACGAGAGACGAGGAAAGGGTATGAAACAGAACCTATGTGAGGTGTGTCAAAACGAATGCTGGATCAACTTGCTACTTCCCCCGTCATTATTTTTTATGATTCCAAAATGGCTCTTCGTCGGCGCCTTTTATAACATCACATACAGAAGTCTCTTGAGAAAAAATATCAGATTTGTAGAGTGTTCAATGGAATTTTTCTACAATTTATTCATGTAAACAAAATATAGTAATTCTGAGATTTCGTTTTTCACTCTGGCCCGCGATCTCCTTCCAAAAGTCTCATCTGGCCCTCACTCTGAAAAGGTTGCCCGCCCCTGGTCTAAGACGACTTTAAACCTGGATATGATAGACATCGTCACTACCTCTGGAAAGCTGTTCCACGGAGCAGAAACACGGACAGAGAACGCTGCCTTTCTTCTAATGAAATGGAAGCGACTATGATACATCTTTTGCTTGGCGCTGGGGTGATAAACTTGTCAAAGGTAGATTTAAATTCTGGTTGATGATGTTTTACGCCAGAAACGTGTCCCCACGTTTGCTTTCCTACTGTAAATAAATAAACAAACCCTTTTTTACATAAGTAAGTAAACGATGGAATACAGTTCTAACAATATCATATGTATGAAATTGGTCTGTTTTGTATTATGTCTTTATTTGTAATGGGAAAGAAATCTGTGATAAATGGTGAAACTGAGGAGGGAGTTTGGTTTTGTGAATCACACTGAAGTCATGCTCGTCCATTTGTCTACCGGGATATTTTCTTGCATGTTAGTTCGTCAACTCGTAGAGATCAAGTTTTTACCTCCTCTATAATATTCAACATTTGTATCACCTACTCTGGCACTCACAATATGAGAAATATTGACCAATTAGAAAAACCTATTACCATGTTCCTTGAATGTTTTCTAGTACAAAAGATTTAGACTAACAAGGAAACCCACCGTTATATACAACTAGTTGTACATAACCGGAAATGTCTTCACGTTTTTATATTCATTCATTCATTTCTTTAGAATCAGATGATTCTATTGTTGGCATTGGTTTCCCTGATATCTTTCTAGTTAGAATTCATTCTTACGGGAGGGACCACAGGAATGTTGCCAAATTAGTGAATCATATGAAGGTGATCAGATTAATAAATCGTAATAAAACTAGTTAGTTGGAGCATAAAACAAAAGTTTTATTTTTTATTTTTATTATAAATATTGTTGTCTTATATTCTAAAAAAGCACCGTGAATGAAGATAAATATATCGGAAATTAGGACCTAAGTATATAAGTTAGCAGTATAGGAGTATAGCGGTATAATTAACAGGACCGGCGGGACAGTTATAAAATGGGGGGGGGGGCTCTCCTAAAAAGTGGAGGGCCCGATTAAACACATGTATATATAACTTTATTATTGATGACCGTAAAGTGTGTGGGGGGGGGGAGGAGTCGAAAAGTGTGTGTGTGTGTGGGGGGGTTAGGGGCTTTTTTGAGTTTGTCGTCATTTTCATAAATTTTATTGTTTAAGTGATACTGCAACGACCGGAAAAGATGGTAGTCGGATGGAGCAATGTCAGGTGAATAAGGCGGATGAGGCAAAACTTCCCAATTGAAACTCATGACCTTTTACTGAGTGAGTTTTGTTATTTGAGGTTTCGCATTATCATGCTGAAGCACTACACCCTTCCTATTGAGTAATGGTGGTCGTTTTTTTTTATATAGCAATTCTTAGATCATCCAGCTGCGAACAATATTTTACTGATGTGATTGCATGATTAGGCTCTAGTAACTCATATTGAATCAGTCCTCTCATGTCCCACCATAAAGAGAGCATAACCTTCTTTGGGTGTAGTCCTTGTTTTGGAACAGGCTGTGGACTTTGATTTCGGTCTAAACATTGTCTTCTGCATTGGGTATTTTTGTAAATAACCCATTTTTCATCTCCAGTCACAATTCTTTTCCAAAATGGTTCTCGATTATTTCTGGAAAGCAAAGATGTGCAAACAGTCAATTTTTTATTTCGTTGAGCGTCGGTCAAATCGTTGGTAACCCAGAGTCTACGTTTTTAAACTTTTCCTAAGTCGTGAAGGCATGAAATAATTGTGGTATGGGTTGTATTGAATTATTGAGCCAATTCTCTGCTGGTTAACTTTGGATTGGCCTCTACAGCGTTTTTAATGGCGTCTTTATCAATTGATTTTGGCCTTCCTGAACGTCGCCGATCTGACAGGTTAAAGTCTCCAGAAGAAAATTTTGCAAACCACCGTTGACATTTTCGATCATTCAGAACATTTATCCCATAGACAGTTCCAATATTCCTTGTAGATTCTGCAGCTGAGTTTCCTTTTTTGAATTCATAGAGCATGCAATGTCTCAGATGCTCCTCACTAATATCAATTTTATGACGACTGAGACCGTTAAACTTAATATTTTCCAACTAATTACTATATCTGAATAGCAAAGCAAGATATTAAGACACCAATTCACCAAAAAATCTAGAACTGTGTACAACTTAGGAGGCTGCAAAGTGATGAAGTAAAAAATACGATATTACTTTCTTTCCAACCTGATATATAACCTTTGTTTTAACAATTGATGATTTAATAAATATTGCATTTTATCCAATTTTTATTCTCATCACTTGTCTACGTTTACTATTGCTCTATCTCGTATATCGAGCATTGACTATTCAAGATAGGATATAATTTAAAGATATACTTTTTATCTTTATTTTCTAATTTCATACACACACACACACACACACACACACACATATATATATATATATATATATATATATATATATATATATATATATATATATATATATATATATATATATATTAAAGCTAGTAAATCTCAAACATAAGATTTTCTCCATACTACAACGAGAAAAACACCGTATCACACCTAATATCTCCCATTCCCAGCGCCTCACCCTCAAAGGCCTTAAGAAAAAAAACCTGGTCTACCTACCCTCTGACAAAGGCAAGGAATTCTGCATTATCTCCCAAGAATTCTACAATACTCTCGCCCTGGAACACCTCAGCAATCCCTTTACACACTCGATAACAACATCTCAGCTACCCACATACACACCTCTATCAACAACGCTTGGTCCCAAATTTGCTCCAAACGTAATCTCCCCAAGGCTTATAGGCTCAATCTCACCACTAGGAACAGTAGACTCCCCACCTTTTACCATCTCATTAAAACCCACAAAACCAGCAACCACCTACAGATCAGACCTATAGTCTCCAGTACTGAGGGACCTCTTTACAAAATCTCCTGGCTCCTCTCCCACTTACTTAAACCACCACTCCCTGCCTTCCCGGCACATGTCAGCAGTTCTGACCAGGTATTAGATAGACTCCACTTGCTCCAACCCCAACAGCTCCACATCAACAACTACATCTACAGCCTTGACGTTGTCTCCCTTTATACTTCCATTCCCGCACACCCCGCCATTGACCTCATAACTGACCAAATCTCCTCTAACAATCTTGACTGTTTTGGGCTTACCCCGACAGACATTCATCAGCTCCTACATATCATTGTGGATAATACCTACTTCAAGTTCCAACAAAACACATATAAACAAGTCTCTGGCCTACCCATGGGTTCCAGTCTCTCCGGCCTCCTCGCCATTTCCTACATGAACAGACTGGAACAACAAGCACTTAGCACCTGCCATTCCCATATTTTCTTCTTGAGATACGTTGACGACATTTTGATCCTCACTTCATCCCGAGAAGAAGCTACCTCTATCTTTAATACATTTAATAACACTGACCCCCACATTAAATTTACCATCGAACATCCCAACACCTCAGGCTCTCTCTCTCACTTCTAGACTTTAAACTCAGCATTAATGACGACGGATCTCTCCACACCACTTTCTATAGAAAACCCACCTGCAGGAACCTCTTCATCCACTACAAATCCGCACTACCCCTCAAATCCAAAATTAGTTACGCACAAACCGAAATCACCTGCATACAGGACAAATGCTCTTCTACTTCCGATAAAACAACACACACCGAAGCCTTCCACCAAACCTTATTAACCAACGGTTTCCCCCTAACTACCATATCCAGCCTTAACAACACCAGAAGACGTAGACACCACACTCTTACCAACACTTGCTTCCTTAAACTCCCCTTCTTTAGCGACCGTATCACTTCCGCTATCCGCAATGCCATACGTAGTTAGAACCTTAACATACAACTTTCTCACACAGGCACTTCTCTCCGACAACATTTATCCAAAAATAGCCACTACACCCCAAACCCCTGCTCTCTAGCTAGTTGCCCCATCCCCAACTCTGGCCTCTGCCTCCGCACCTATACAGTATACAACCTACAATGCACTAAGTGTCAAAAGTTCTACATCGGTAGTACCGTTAGGCCTCTACACCAACGCATTAAAGAGCAGCTAAACACCCACATCTCTTCCTTCCACAAACACTTAATATCATGTGGCAACACACATCGCTCTATTAGTGTCCGCATCCTCAACTCCGTCCGCAATATAGGTCAGCTTCGAATTTCGGAAGCTATTCTAATCTCTAAATTTCGTCCAACTCTGAATAACAGATTCGAGTTGTCTTCCCCTTTCATCCTCTGATTCTTACATCCTCACACTCCCACCCCCAACTTACTTGCCTTTGTCTCCTCTGTATTTGCCAGCGCCACCCACCCCACATTTTTTCATGTCACATATTATAATTATGGAATGGAATTATATGCACTTTATTTACATATATTTAGGCCTTGTGTATGTGTATGCATATATACATGTATGTGAATATGGGTATATTCTCATGTGTGTGTATGTGTATGCTCAATAAAATAAAATAATAATAAAAAAATTAAAATAAATAAAAAAGAAACTATAATAATAAATGAATAAATCAAATATATGAATAGATCATAATAACAAAGGAAAGTTAAGGAAAAAAATGTTTTTTAAATAAATAAATCAATCTATAAATCAATAAATAGGATAAATTTATATAAATTTAGTTCTAGGAGTATTATACCCTTGGAATACTCTTAAATTAACTTATAAATAAATAAATATGTATGTATATGTGTGTATGTATTTTGTATCCCAAATTCCCCCCTTCCCCAACGTTTCTTCTTATTACCTCCCCCCTTCCGCCGTTCCAACGATTCCTTCCTACCCCTTGGCATTGATCCATTCCACAATTCAAATTCCTTCTCAAATTTCAAATCTCATTTCTAAATATATTTTTCCTTAAGTTATCCCCCTTTGATGGCACATATTATAATAACGGCCTACACTTAAATTTAGATTTAGAATTGAATAAAGAAAAAGAGAAAAAAAAATTAATTAATGAATCATAGAAAATAAAATATAATAAAATTATAATAATTAGTATATAAATAAACAAATGTTTATAATATTTTAACTTTAGTTGAATAATTGTTTAATTAAATTTTGACATTTTCTGCGTTCCTACTTCCAATTGTCTGCTGCGGTATTTCAATGGTTTGACACCGGTTTCCCCCGTTTTTTCGACCCACTCGGTCTTTTATTGTTGTTTTTTGAAAATGAAAGTTTTTCTTTCGAAAATTTAAGATTACCCGTTGCCGAACTTTTATTTACCAGACAATATTTACTATTCTGGTATTTAATCAGTTTTTCGTGAAATTATTAATAAATCGTTTTGAGTTTCACTTTCTCTCTTCGTTTATTTCTTTTCACTTTTTCCATCTTACGGCAACTACATCGCATTGCTACAGCCTCGGACGACTAATCTGCACTTATATATATATATATATATATATATATATATATATATATATATATATATATATATATATATATAATGAAATTGACAACATCTTTGAGGCAAGCATGAAAATGTATTTGAGTGAAATATTTTGTGAAATCAACACATTTTGAAAAAAAAAAGATTTTTTTCATTAAAATTGCACGATGTGTAGATTTTCAAAAATATTTCACTTATATACATATATATATATATATATAGGTGGAGAGAGAGGGAGAGAGAGAGGGAGAGAACAAATCGTTATCTTGCAATATCTGTCTGATAAAAGATGACGGAATTGTCTTTTTTCCTTATTTTCTTAATCATTATCACAACTATATATATATATATATATATATATATATATATATATATATATATATATATATATGTATAAAAAAATAATATGAAAAATACATAAATGTTTTTATCTATTTTCTATTTATTTCTTATTTGTTAAAGCATGGGAATAGAAAATGTCTTTTAAAAAATCGTATTTTTTTATTTAATAATTTATATAATATATAATATAATATCAGCTAGGTTCCGATCTCTGGTGTTAATCCGTTGATAATGGATCCGAGTGTTCGTTTTTCGTCGAGAGCTCTTGATCTTTGCGATTGTCTTCAGCAAAAAAAAAAAAGCAACAACTCCTGAAAACGATCGCGAAGATTGAAAGCACTCAAGATAGACGAAAAAAGAACACTCGGATCTATACTCCACGAATTAACACCAGAGACCCAGAAAGTAGCTTGCCGAGTTGAGACAACGATTAAGAATATAATGAAAAGAGAACATTCCGTCGTCTTTAATCAGACATGTAGTATATATATAAAACAAAATAACGCAATGAGAAAAAAAAACCGTTGAGACCAATTTTTGAACGAATGCAACTTAACTCTTGTATGCATTTCGGTTACACCTCAACTATATTTTCACATTTCGTATTTGACTGATAGGAATCATCTTAAATCTTCACTCTCCAATGAGAAAAGAAAAAAAGAAAGAATATATATTTAACAATGTATTAACCATGTTTCTATAAGAAGGTAAAAAAAATAACGGACGGATTTAGTTGTTTTTGTTATTTTTTCCTTAATATATATAAACTTATTCAATGAATGTTCCAGCAAAACTCCTACGCTATGAACTTCCTACGCTATGAACTAAGCTTAGCAATTAGAAAAAGCAAATTATAAAGTTAATTGATATATTTCTATAAGTTAATATATTTTAAGATATTTTTGTCGACATACTAACGAACGTACACCCTTTTTAAAGTCGCAGAAAGAAATACAGAATCATGTCTAACATTCTTGGAAGAAAAGAGTTGTTTTAATAACTACGCTATACAGATGGTTTGTGCTCTACAAAGAAAAATGTTCATTAAGAAAATGGAACTGAACAAAGTATCAGAATTTCGACAAAACAATGAAATCATTGAACCTGAATGATTTTTAAAATAATTAGGATATTTAATAATTTTAGTGCAGTGATATACATGCAGTACCTATTAACATTTCTTTTTAATATTTTGGTATTTAATGTCTATTTGCATTGATCAATAGTCATTTTCCTAATAAATCCATTTTGTTTACATATAATTATCCTCAGAAAATATTACTATAGTTGGACAAATCTATACGCATTTTCTATATCTTTTAATGAAGAAAAATTTTTCAACGTCATCTAATTTATCCTACGTTATGGCCAATCTTACACTATGAACAGATCAAAAGTTCATAGCGTTGGAGTGTTACTGTATTAACACTCCATACTGATGAATATCTGATTCATAGCTTTCTTTAATTTAATGACAATGGAATTAAACTAAATCTCCTGTCAGCATCCCCTGGTTAACTGTTATTCATAAGGACCTCCAGCAAGTTAATAAAGAGCCCTCATCAGACTCAGAACTCCAGTGTTAAGAGAAATGGAAATATGTAATTGCTTGAATACATCCTGTCAATGGGAACTCACACCATGAGCCATAATTACTATGAATAGAATGCTGCACCCAAATATAAACAGTTAAATTTCATTATTCATTTTGTAACGGAATTAAAAAAAATGTGTGGAATGTTTATTACATATTTTACAACAGTGATGACTGAATTGTTTTTTTAATGGTCGGGTTGGAGAGTAAAGAACCGATTACAGAGGGAAAAGAATCCATGAAACAATTTTAGATTTTGACTAAGGTTTTCAATCTATTATCACTTTAAACAAATTCACTTTAGAAAGGCATGAATCCTATTCTCCCTGAGCTCTTTATAAGGAAAAAATGATTACAGCTAGAAATCAGTAGATTTGAAAGATTTCATGTGATATTTTGGTGAATGAATAATAGATGAATGATTTATTAGGGGGTGCATAAGTGACCTAATGGATACCATTGTGGGTTATGGAATCGTCTATGCCATGTTAATATGCTATCGGATCTACCATGTTTATTTATGCACTAATACCATTAGGAAAGGTAAGAACCTACAATGCCCCCATGTGATGGGTAAAATAGCAATCTGTGTTAGATTACTCATATATAGATCATTTCGAGTAATGATAATTCATTAGATTAATGATAATTCATTAGATTAATAATAATTCATTAGATTAATGATAATTCATTAGATTAATAATAATTCATTAGATTAATAATAATTCATTAGATTAATGATAATTCATTAGATTAATAATAATCCATTAGATTAATAATGATTCATTAGATTAATAATGATTCATTAGATTAATAATAATTCATTAGATTAATGATAATTCATTAGATTAATAATAATTCATTAGATTAATGATAATTCATTAAATTAATAATAATTCATTAGATTAATAATAATTCATTAGATTAATAATGATTCATTAGATTAATAATAATTCATTAGATTAATGATAATTCATTAAATTAATAATAATTCATTAGATTAGAATTAAAATTAGGTTGCCAATTAAATGTGTAATGCGAAGTTCCATCCAACTAGATTGTTGAACAGTTATAACAGCTTACAAAAATATGTCCGTTTGTATTGACATAAATAGACTTTAATTCTTCCCTTTCCTCATGGCTGTTAGGTTGGCTACAGACTAGTAAGTTAAAGGTGGCTTGGATCTGGGTTTCGAATCGTGCGACCGGCAGAACAATCATCTTCCACACTAATGATTACCAAAAAAGGATTAAAAACATGCGTATATGGATCAGAATTTAATAAATATGTATCATAATATATATATATATATATATATATATATATATATATATATATATATATATATATATATATATATATAATGACAGATCAGATTTATATCATACTGTGATTTTATGTCAATTTCGGAGCAAAGAAAATCTTAAACATGTTTCTAGGGAAAAATTCAAAGCATACTTGAACAATATCCAAATTCCAAGTTATCATATGAACATCCGTTGTCCTCATCTGTCATTTTATTTATTTATAGCTCTATTGCAATTTTTATAATAACTCTTTAAATGTTTAAATATAAAATATTGAGCTTCATGTTGCCTTAGAAACTGATTTTTATAAGAATCGATCCGAACTATATAAAACAATTGCTTTTATTTTATTATACCCACACACACACACACACACATATATATACATGCATATATAAATGCAAGTTTCTTTTCTGTTGAACACTGTTATGGTGTCTGACTGTAGTTGTCCGTCTACTTGACACATAAATAGGATTTATTTCCCATTACATCTGTAGCTTCATTGGCTAGGGTGCTTGGAATTGTATTAAAGGTGACTCTTGTTCCGGGGTTCGAATAGTGCAACTGGCTTGAACAGTTATCTCAATACTGATGATTCTGCCGTAAGGATGAAACCTATACATATGTAGATAATAGTAAAATATTTATTATTAAATATTTATTATTAAATAATTATATATATATATATATATATATATATATATATATATATAATGTATTAAGTTCTTAATATTTTCAAATATTTAACTGATTCTATTTTATATAGAAATGGTTGGAGATTAATTTCTTTTGTAAGCATATATTTTGTAAATAAAAAGTCTGTAACTGATAAATTCTATTTGACCCATAGATGAAATCCTTACATTTCGGGTCAAAGTCGACTTGCGAGTAATGAAAACTATGGGCTGACTTCACACACTTCCAAAACTCTAAAATTGGGCCACATCACTCGATGCAGTTTGTATCATACTTAGGACGGTTCGGAGTAGGTAGAGCTTCATTTATTGATAGGGTTGGGAAATAGGGTAGACAGAAAATATAGGTAGAAAGGGCTGGGAAAGATGAATTTCAAGGTGGTGTAATGGGATAAAGTTGAAAACCTTGCCCAAAGATGTCCGAAGCACTTTAGTGTCATGGTCAAATTCTATTTAATTTATAGATGGGACCCTGATTGGTAGACATGGTAAGAAAATGGAGAAATGGTAATTATGGGGTGACCCCATCACTCCCAAATGCTTCAAAATTGGGGTCTCACCACCATATGCAATTTAAGGTTATACTCAGGATCGGATAATTAAGAGAATGGCAATGCAAAAAGTAGAGATGAATTATCAGAAAGAAATGAGTTAAAAGTTCAAATCTCTCGGAAAGGTATAATACATATTTTAAAAAAAGCAATTGAACAACATACCTCAACGGATGAAAGTATAACCATGTTGAAGTTGCCTCAGCTATGAGCCATTGTTATTTTTTGATCATGGCAGGAATTAATGATGAACATTTTGGTGGTTGGTCTGTAGATAAAATACTGTGAAACTGCAGCATACCCTGTTTATTTTCACCAATATTCATGTATGATTTATTTAAGCTTGTATAATATATTTTATTCTATAATCAATAACACTTAAGCAGGAGCAAATATGTCTGCAGTGAGTGGATAATTGGTTTAATGGATATGGGCAAAGACTATGAAATTGACTACGTTAAATTCAAATCTTATCACATCTATTATGCTTAATTATGCATTGTGACATTAACACACACTTTCCCTCACATCTATGAGTTAAATGGCAACTTGTGTTCAACTAATCAGATACAATGAATCGTTTATGATTTGTATTGTTTCATCATTAATCCAAAAACTGTTGAGTTGTGGGTTGATAATTTGCATTATTTGCATTACTCGGACTACTATTCTCATCTTGGTTGTAATTTCACAACGTTTCGACCGATCTAACCTCTGACGAAGACGTTTGGCGTTTACATCGGCCGAAACGTTGTGAAAATAACAACCAAGATGAGAATAGTATTCCAAATGATCCAAATACTACAATCCAAAAGTATTTTGTTTTAATAGAAAAACGAAATCAATTAATGTCAGTCCAAAGTGTGGCTTTTAAGCTTGTATTTTAATCAAAATGATGAAAGTTAAAAATGGTACTGTAAATATTGCATTCACCTTGGACTACTGACTCTAGTTAAACGCAGTAGAAAACTCGAGACAATTTTCAAACCAACTGCACTGGAAGTTGTATCGTTTCTGTTTCCATAGCAATCAAGTAGGAACATGCACAGGGATTATTAAATCCGGATGAATGTGATTAAATATCCCCTTCATTCAAACGATTAGTATGCATAAAAGATAAGCTAATCTCACCAATGCTCTTGGTAGTCAGCTTTAAAACGGTCTTTGCTACTCCAGGGTAAAAGTTTTGTAGTTCTTTTCAATTTCTACTTGGATTAAATTCCAATATATATATATATATATATATATATATATATATATATATATATATATATATATATATATATATATATATATATATTCTCGACTACGAGTCAGTAGCGATTTGGAAACCGGGTTCGAGCCCTCCGACCGATGTGAAAATATATCCCTACATTGAAGATTGCATAAGCATGGAACATCGATGTCTGTAGGTAATAATAATTAATATTTACTTAAAAAATATTATTATAGCCCCCTTTACAAGGATTGGCGCACTCTTAGAAAATTAAATAATGAGCAGTAATACTGTGGTTTAAATGCAAGATTCCAACTCATTTGTTGTTGTTGTCGAATCCTGTCCCTCTGTTCACTTGCTGATTTGGCGTTTATAAAGTTAAATCTCTCTTAATTTCCATGCTAGTTGACGGCAGCCGTTGGGAAAGATACCTGATAACGAATCAGGGGCAACTTGGAAACCGGGTTCGAGCCCTCCGACCGATGTGAATTAACATCCCTACACTGAAGATTGAGTAAGCATAAAACATTGATGTCTGTAGGTAATAATAATTAATATTTACTTAAAAAATAGTATATATATATATATATATATATATATATATATATATATATATATATATATATATATATATATATATTACTAGCAGGACCTGTGTCATGGCGTTGCCAAACAAAAATTGAGGGAACCAAGAATCGCAACCCCCGGGACTAAATTAATCAGAAAGGACCGTAAAGACTTTTTAACCTGAAATAGAATTTTTAAAAGTTCATTGAGTAGAAGGGTCCTCACTGATTCGTTTGTTTGACCATGATGTTTATTGGAGGGGCTCTGTTTCAATGGCTGACTTGTTTATGAATGAACCAAAATGCATTATGGTGGAATTTAATTTTGTAATGAAAAAAGTTATTTGTGTTGGGGAGGGGTATATTCATAATGACTTGTTTTCGTTGCTTGTCTACGGTGTGTGCGTTGGTTTGTGAGGGTAGGGCTATGTTGTTAATTTACAATCTAGAACTCTTTTCACTCAAAATGTTAAGCATTTAACAACAATATAAAAATATTCGTAAGTAGAGCTATGTGTTATGTTAAAGCTAAAAACGATCATCGAATAAGATAAAAATAACATCCAATAGTTAATTAATGAGCTGCCCTTTCGCAAAGCGATATGCAAATTAGCTAATCTTCCAACAGTGATCGCATACACATGATCAATATATTAGAAAACTAATCTTCTTTTGTTGTGAATGTGAAAAGAGCGTTTTAATGTGACTGTTAGTGTGAGAAATCTTACAATTTTATATGAATACAGAAGATATGTATAGTATAAGTTTTTATTTATGCAAATAATTTGGCTACACATTTGCAGATATATTTCAGCTCAAGCTGGAAATCATCCAATGTGTATTAATAAAATTGCTATGTTCTCTTCACGTTTGCACACAAAATTCTCTCAAAGTTAAGATCTTTTTTTGTGTTTGTATGTAATTAGCAACTTTTTAATCCACATTTGATGATTGGACGATCCATGAAACTGCAGTAAAGAGTTAAGATAAGACACATTTTTTTGTTTATTATTGTAATAAAGCTCTATCTGAAAGGATATCGAACTGTTTGTGTGTGTAAAGTCTGTTGTATTGATTCGGCTCGATTCTGTTTTCGAGAAGTTGATTTTCACGTTATTATATATATATTTATGTTTTTAGTGTCAATTGGCTATATCATTTTTAATGAATCTGATGTGTGTCTGAAAGTCTTTTTTACCTGGATTTTTTACCTGGATTATGTGAAATTTCATCTGGCTTTTATCCGAAAACGGAGTGTTCATATAATAACTTGGAGTTTGTTGAAATATGCTGTGAATTTTTCTCCAGAAACACGTGTAAGATTTTTTATTTTGCTTCGGAATTGATATTAAATGATAGTATGATATAACTCTGATCTGTCACTTTATTTGATTATTGCTTAATTGAATTTTTTTAATTTTAAAATAACTTCTTAAATGTTTGAATATTGAATATTGAGCTATATTTTGCTTTGGAAATTGCTTCTCATGAGAATAAATCTGAACTATATTATTGTTTATTAATCTTACTATTATTCTTCTTATTAATTTTTTATTATGCAATCAGCTAAGCCCAAAAGAAATTTTATTCCAAAATCATAATTCGAATTTTACTTTACATAAAAAATGTTTTTAAATTTACCCTGCCCGACTAATGAATTGCATATTCCTGTGCGTCAATTTTATGTGGATGCATATATGATGAGTAAAACATGTGTATGTTTTCATGAGCAATTTTATTAAACCGAATTTTATTCACTCCCATAACATGTCATAGACAGAGATATATTCATTCCCACATCCACATGTCATCTTGCCAACTGTTAATGGCTGACCCACTTATATCAAACAATGAAAAAAGTTTGAAGTCTAATATAAATTAATGGGATCGGACGACGTCTGAAATATGAATATAGAAAATTTTACGGTTCAAAGATGATATTTTAAATTTAATCACATGACGATTACGGATCGAGATTTTGTTCTATTCTTCAATATGAAAACATTTTTTGACCTACGGAAATCGAGGTTATAAAAGCCACAATTGAAACATGTCCCAGATGTGTAACCATATATTTGTATAAATAAAACTTTTATTACACACACACACACACACACACACACACACATATATATATATATATATATATATATATATATATATATATATATAATAAAATTGATATGTAAGCCATTAACAATGCGAGATTAATTTATATGTATATATATTTTTTTTACATTAATCTTATATTTCGGAATAAATTCCATCTTCAGAGGTGACCAGTTATTGAGTCATTTTTTTTTAAATCAAAAACAAGAATAACCAAACTTATTTCTTTGTTACTTGATAAAACGTCTCGCATTGTTAATGGCTTACATATCAATTTTATTAACATATCCAACACTGCTTTAAATGGACGACCAACCAATACTACTTAACCTACAGGAGCGAGCCATGCTCTTCGTTCTACACCGGAATTTGAATCATGGCCGCCAACACCACCAGGGCGGAGAGACGTTTTATCAAGTAACAAAGAAATAAGTTTGGTTATTCTTGTTTTTGATTAATGTAAAAAAATATATATATATATACATATAAATTAATTTCGCATTGTTAATGGCTTACATATCAATTTTATTAACATATCCAACAATGCTTTAAATGGACGACCAACCAATACTACTTAACCTACAGGAGCTAGCCAGGCTCTTCGTTCGACACCGGAATTTGAATCATGGCCACCAACACCACCAGGGCGGAGAGACGTTTTATCAAGTAACAAAGAAATAAGTTTGGTTATTCTTGTTTTTGATTTTTAAAAAAATGACTCAATAACTGGTCACCTCTGAAGATGGAATTTATTCCAAAATATAAGATTAATGTAAAAAAAAAAAATATATATACATATAAATTAATCTCGCATTGTTAATGGCTTACATATCAATTTTATTAACATATCCAACAATGCTTTAAATGGACGACCAACCAATACTATTTTATATATATATATATATATATATATATATATATATATATATATATATATATATATATATATATATATATATAATTATTTTTTATTTGTACAGACATGTGCATAAACCGCGACACTGGCAT
The DNA here is from genome assembly GCA_963556195.1 of Sepiola atlantica. Lineage (NCBI taxonomy): Eukaryota > Metazoa > Mollusca > Cephalopoda > Sepiida > Sepiolidae > Sepiola > Sepiola atlantica. The sequence continues at coordinate 93,848,719 of OY744515.1, forward strand.
GTCGATGTTATTGATCAACAGCTGTTAGAAACTGAGATCTCATCAGGGGAAAGGAAATCTGATCCTTCCCTCAGATAATATTTGGAAAGAACCTAACATCGACATGCCAGTGTCGCGGATTATGTACATGTCTGTATAAATAAAAAAATAAATAAATATATATATATATATATATATATATATATACTTACTAAGGAACAGTATCAACAAAAGCTGATGAAAGTTTGGAAGGAGGATAAGAATAAATATATTGCTTTCTAATTTTATTCAAAAAAGTCTCTTCAGCTTTGATAATGGTTTTTATGTGAAGTATGAATCGTCGACATGCTAACATCAGGTGTTCCTTGTTCATATTAAGCATTACTCTAACTATGGAATATTTTAGAGATTATTTCGTGTTATGGAGGTGCTCATTAATCTTTTTCTCAACTCTGCACAATACGTAGTAATCCAAGGAAGTCAAATATTAGGGGTCATTTAATCATAGAAGTTTTCGGACACCCATTTCTGCATTCACTCTCACTAAGCGATCTTTTTTTTTACGTTTACTGATGTAAAAATGATCTTTACTCAAAACATAAAACTTGTATCTGATGTATTTGTGGACAACATTTTAGATTGTCCCTTCTGACACATGGTTATTTATTGCAATCGACGTTATGGATCTTCTAAAATTACCACTAACCCGTACTTGCCGTATAAATTCAGATGTTCTAATGCTATCAGTGTGTCTAGAGTGTCTCTTACGTTTTCATAATGGCGGTACCTTTCCATCTTAAGCTTGTAACTCTTTGCGAACTTTGTAAAGGAACGATCAAGCGACTTTTAAAAATGATTCTATTTCTAAATTGCTATATTCAGCATTTATATTCACTATAATGGTGTGCTTCTTTATTTGTTGGGTAATTATATTGATAATTCTGAAATAAAGAAAATATAAAGTCAAATAATATTCCTGCTATAGTGAAAAATAGCATATGTCCTCAAATACATTACACACCCTAATTTTTTTATCTTTCTGTTTTTGCTGGGGATGGGGCATCCTACCGGATGCCAGACATTCACCGGCTATTTCAGACACTCCAGCCTAGAGATCTTTTTAAGATTCTAATTGTCCCTTTAAGTGCAATTGTTTGTATTTCTCTTGCACTCGGTTCACCGGGTATACTCACCTGATATCTTTTGAAATTCTTTTTCATTAGTCCTGTTGCTCCTATAATTACTGGAATGATGGAGATTTTCTTAAGATTCCAGTTTCTTTTCATGTCACACATAAGATCTTAGTATTTCGTTATCTTTTCCCTTTCAGCTCTGTTTAATCCTGCATCATTAGGGACACTGACTTCAACTAGGAAGTTGCTACTTTCACCCTTTTGTCCCATATCACAATGTCAGGTTTAACAGCTCCGTTTTCTAGCTATGTAGCTGTAGGGATTGCGTAGTCATAGTGGATGGTGTATAAATTATTTCCAACTGTTCTTTCTGGTATATGCTCCCAGGACTTGCTGCTACACTGGATATTCAACTTTTTACATACAGTCTAGTGAATATATTTACACACTCCGGTGTGTCACATTGTATAATAGCCATCCCCCAAGAGAACCTTACAACTGGATGTCAGGTAGCTCACACTCTCTACTTCTGTGTGGCAGAGCCTGCACTTGTTATTGTTGCTGAGATCACTCATCTTTTTAAAGGCAGTGGTCCTCAAGCCTTGATCTTGAGCAGCCATTATCATTCTCTCCTGATCATAGTGGAGATATCCTCTTTTCAGCCAGTCTACAGAGCCTTCCTTATCTATATATTCCTGGGATAATTCACGTAGAAATACTTAGCACGTTGTTGGTTGGCCCATTCTTCCAGTTTTCTGGAATGGAAGGTCTTGGTGTATTTCTGGCGGTTTTTGCAGGCTATTTCCGTGGCAGGATTGTTGTCCGTTTCTGCCTCATTTGTAAGACAGTTCTGGCCAAAATGTTTGGCCAGTTTTGTGATAGAGGTTGTTCTGCTTGCTCTGGTTTCTTGATGTTGGCATACCATCATAAGGTTTGGGTTCTGGGAGCTCATCAGACATTGGTCGGTGCTCACAATAGTGGCTCGATGTTGATGGTCAATTTCTGAGAGACCCATACCCTCTGCTCCTCTTGGCAGCTTTGGTAGACACTGGTTCCTGTACACTACTCTGTACATTGTCAACATTTTTCTCGTTTTAGTGTCTAATCTATTAATGTTCTTTGTGGCCAATCAATAATTCCAAAGCTGTATGTTATCACTGGCATAGCTAATTGGTTAATGGCAATTGCTTTGTTTTTGTTTGTAAGCTGTGTTTTTCAAATTTTTCTAACACGGCGTATATATTCTCTGCCAATTTCTTCTCTCATCTCGGCATGTTGAATTAAATCGTTTTATTCTATGCCAAGGTATTTGTATTGTTCCCGTTCTTCAAGGTCTTTGATGTCAGTATTTTCATCAAGCTGTATGTTTTCTGCTTGGACCTTCTTCCCAACTCTGAGGGAGCACTTGTGACATTTGTCCAGGCCGAACTTCATTCCGATATCTTTGGAGAAGGTATGTACAACCTGTAAGAGTCGGCTTAAGTCAGCATTTGAACTAGCATACAGCTTGAGGTCATCCATGAAGAACAGGTGGTTGACTCTTTTGTTTAGATCTTGTTTGCTGCCCTGGCTCAGATTGTAGGCACTCTGATTTTTGTTTAGTAATTTGCTTAGCGGATCAATTGCCAGGCAAAAGAGTAGAGGAGATAAGCTATCTCCTTGGAAGATTCCTCTTCGGATATTGACGTCAGAGATTTCTATTGTTCCATTAGTGTGTCTTAATGCCATAGTTGTTTTCCACATATTTATTTGTACTGCCATGGTTTTCTTGATGACCGAATGGATATTATATAGATCAAGGCAGTGCAGGAGCCATGCGTGAGGTACACTATCATATGCCTTTTGGTAATCGATCCACGCCATGCTTAGATTGCTCTGCCTCTTCCTACAGTCCTCAAGGATGGTTTTATTGATCAACAATTAGTCCTTCATGCCTAAACACTTCCTTCTACACCCTGTTTGTTCTTTTTCCAGGTATGCTCCAGAAGAGAGGTGTTCGTAGATGCTGTCTGCAACCAGGCCAGCAAAGAGTTTGTAGGTTGTAGTGAGGCAGCAGATCGGTCTGTATTTTGTAGGGTTTTGTGTCTCACCCGTTTTGGGTATGAGGGTCGTATCACCTTTTACTAGCCATGCTGGTGTGGCCTCCTCACCCTTCAACAGTCTGGTGAAGCAGATACTATAATGGCTATGAAGTGCTGTTTGTTTCTTAAGCCATAAATTAGGTATATTGTCTATGCCAGGTTTTTTGTGATTCTGAAATTGATCTAGCTTTCGTTTTATCATTCTAGACGTTATATCTGGCTCTGACATTTTTGGCTTTTATTACTTCGAGCTATATCTAAGCTCCACTTGACCTCTTGGTTGCATGGTCCCTCATTCTCAAACAAAGGCCTTCAGTAGTTTTCTAGCTCCTTCTCTTCTGATGGCTTTTCCACCGTTATATTCTCTCCAACCAAATTTAGGTAGAATAGTCTTGTATTCCTTTTGAACTGTCTGTTCTCAACTTTCGTCCTGTGCTTGTTATCCTTTTCTCGAATTATTTTGGCAAGTGCTGGGATTCTGCTTCAAGTTCCCTCGCAACGTTTTCAATTTCTTCTACATTTTTTTTGTATTCAAAACTGAGTCTGCAGATGGTGTTCCTTAGCCGTCCTGCACTGTAGGGGCAGCAAGGAATTGTTTGATTTGAGACACTTCCTTTCTGCAAAGGTTAAGTTGTTTCTGGAACTTCAGTAACCACGGTGCTGTTGTGACTCGTGCTCTGGACTCCCATTGCTTTTTGAATTGAGGGAGTGTTTTCCTAACAATGTAAAGCCCTGCAGCATATGTTACTTGATTCAGCTCTGTGAGGGATATGTTGGATGGAACAAGTCTTTGGAGAGCGATGTTTACGTTTTGTATTACTGCCTTGGTAGCTCTTGAGTCTTGGATTTTGGGCAGTTGAGGTTTTTCCTCCAGCCTCATTATCTGGACATCCTCAATTGTATTCCCAAGTTCTACTTTCAAGGCCAATTGCTCATCATCTGGTTCCAGTAATTTCTGGGGTAATGATGGGGATTCAGGTGTTACCAGTGTTCTCGGTGATAGTCGTGAGGAAGAACTTAGTTTAAATGAGGGCTATCTTCTGATTCTAAATAGACAGCTGATGGTGGTGGTATACTTGTCGGGGAGCCTCTTGCTAAAGGGGATTCTGGTGTTGATGTGGCTGTATGGTGGGTTGTCATTGAGCCAGACTGTTTGACAGCTTGATTCATGGGTGAATGGTAATGTGGTTTCTGCTGTACCTGTGGTGTGGTGTTTTGAACGGTGATTGTAATTGTGGAAATTTTGATGGGGCTTTCAAGTGGACACTTTTTGGTTCTTATGAGGGCTGCTATCTCTGATGCCATATAGTCCAGCTCAGCTTCATAGAACAGGCTCATGCTGTTATATCTTTGGCAAGTTATTTTTTGTGGTGGAACATTTTTCTTGCCTGGACAGAAGTGGAAGAATATTTCCCTCCAGGTCTCTGTTCTCTTTTTTTGTTTGGTATATTTTGCCTGGGCATATTTCATAGCCCATAACAGTGCCCACTTTTCTTCCCTCTCCCATCTAGACTCCTGTCTCTGTCTAGTTTCTTCTTCCCTGATAGGAAGGTAGTCTTCTTCAGCCTCTCTTATGGCTGCATTTTTTATAAGGGTACTCTTTTCTTCTGTTATATATATTTCCATCTGGGAAACAAGCGATCGTATGTGGGCAACCGGTGTATTTTTTTTTTTTCTTCGGGGAGAGTATATTCTTGAATCTTATCAGCTAGGATCTCATTGGATGTTTTGCTCCACTTTTCAAACTTTGAGTAGTGGTAGCAAAACAATAGCACCTTCTTTTGTGCAACAGTCCATGGTTCGGCTTTTAAGCCTCTTATATTTCTTTTTTTTTGTTTCTGCATTTGATGGAGATAGGGGGCCAGGACCTTTTGTCTCAAGGCCTGATGAATGACCCTGGTTGGCCTCTGTCATGACTGGAGCACTATTTCCAGAGACAGGAAGGTTCACACAATTGCTTACATCTTCCCGCCTTGTGTATGAATGGGTTAATGGGCCTTTTTATCCTGGGTACCAGCCTGCCAGTATTTATTTTCGTTTTTATTCATATTTTTTATGATTCATTTCCTCATTGTCAACGGTTTCTAATTCATTATTCGATGCTGGCCTCTATTAATAGAGAGGGTGGCCCGTCTGCAATTCGGGAGATGTGCTGGATGGCTTGAGGAGATAGCACACCATTTTTTTTTAAATATTTGGTCAGGGTTTACTTCAAGTAAAAGTATCCTCATATCGGAGTCTCTGACAAACCTCTGTACAGAGAGACCGAAGACACCCGAGGGTGGTGTCTAGTAGGCATTCAAGTCCTCCACCACCCTATATATATATATATATATATATATATGTGTGTGTGTGTGTGTATAAAGAGAGATAGAGGAGGGGAGAGAGAGGGAGGTAGAAAGAGAGATATTAACATGTTAAATTTAGTATCACTAAGAACACTGACAAACAGTCATTAAATACAAGCCGAACACTTAATATACACATTAATACAAGTGAGAAATCTTCTCGTATGACCAACCTCAAGTCAATAATTACTTTTTTAACTTCCGTTGGGATACCCAACAATATATATATATATATATATATATATATATATATATATTATTATTATTATTATTATTATTATTATTATTATTATTATTATTATCTATATATTAATACAATAGTCTATGTGTTCGTGTGTCCCGCTTACATCAAAAGCTCTGCGCATGCGTGTCGCTATGATATTTGGAAAAAGCATTCAAGTCACCTAATTTTCGTACTATTTTTAAGTATTTCCCTTTGGCACAAAAGTTAGCGATGTAGGATTTTGACGTCGGTCCGACTGGTTTATAGTTCGATCCCAACCAACTTCTAACATTTTTTTTTCTACATCGAAGGGGGGGGGGGGGAGACGCCCGGAAAGACACATATTAATACGATAGCGTGTGTGTTATTTTGTGTGTCACGCTTATATCAAAAGCAACAACCTTCCAAATCTTTTCTTTGTATGCTACTCATGAATTGGAGCCAAATTTAATTCAATCTAAAGCATTTGCAAAGTAAGGTTTAGTCGTCGAAATGTTACCTTCACTAGAAATATTGTATATAAAGAAGTTTTGTAAATTGTTTCACGTATTGTTCATTTAAAAAAAAAATATATACAAGTTAAATCTTCTCATATTTTATTCAAACATGTATAGGTTAGGAATAAGATAATTAGCATTGAAAACATCATTTCGTGTAATTTACACGGGTTCCGCTAGTATAGATAAATTATATAAATTTTAAGAATTTTGGTTAATCAGAAGGAAGTGTCAAATCGAGGGCATTTTTATGGTTGAGCAGAGTTTGTAGCAAGAAATAAGGTTTGGAGTTAAAGTAGAAGTTAAAGTGCAAAGTATATACTTGTCTTTTTCGTGTATTGAAAACTTAATTACGTGTAATTTACACGGGTCCCGCTAGTTATGATTATTATTATTATTTCATGCATACACATATAATATTATAAGGAGATATAATAAATTATGTATAGATTTTCAGCATTTACTTCGACAGTGCTCAATACGTGAATAGAGATAGGTAGTAACTTATGAAAATATATTTATGGCAATTAAGCTACACAGAGGCGTCCGCGTTTCATCCGTGTAGGGAATCGTCAGACTAAGTGCCTGACGATTCCCTGCAACGATAAAACGCGGACGACTCTGTGTAGCTTATCTAAATTGCCATAAATAATTATTGACTTGGTCATATGAACAGATTTCTCACTTGTATTAATATTAATATATATATATATATATATATATATATATATATATATATATATATATATATATATATATATATATATATAATAGAAAGAGAAGACTTAGCAGATTTTTCCACCTCTCTGCTACTGCTATGTATTCAGAGATTGTTTAGCATTTTTTGTAGTAATCTGTCTCGTACTATTAATTACATATGAATTGGGTCCTCTACTAAATCAAATATATAAGTATATAAAAATTATTATTAACCAGACGAACATAAATACACACATTTTAACTAATCTATACTTATGTCCATCCATAAACACAAATATCCTGATATCTAGTATGGGGGAAAAGAGTATTACTGGATTTTATTAGTTAAAATCTTAAAAAGATCTCTCGGTTGGAGTCTCTGAAATAGTGGGTGAATGTTTGGCATCGAGTAGGATGCCCCATCGCCAGCAAAAACCCAAAAGTAAGAAAATTCAAATAAAAATAAAAATATGTTTAAAACTTGTGCTTACATGTGTGTATACATGTGTGCATCTGATTAATAATAATTTTATCTACCTATCTTATCTATATGTGATTTAATATAGGACCCAAATTGTATGGCGAGCGAATCTGTGTGTATATATATATGATGGACTCTCCCGTCGATTTCGACGTATGAGTGCCCCGCCTGGGGCTGCCCGCGCATGTATTTGTAATTGCAAGGGTTGCGCAATCTCCAACAACCGCTCTCCTGAGTCGGCATTGCTTGATTCCAATGGCAAGTAGTAATACAAGACGACTGGAAACAATGCCGAGATAAGCATATATATATGTATATATATATATATATATATATATATATATATATATATATATATATATATATATATATGCTAATGAAAAAGCTTCATGTCTGAATCTATCTGGTTATTGGGTGAGGAGTATAATTGAAAATTATTATAACGCAGTAGTTTTTTATGTGTCCTGTGATTGGATGAAAAACAACCAATCACAGGCCACCTTTACCCACCACTGTCAAAGTTCTGTGTCTGAACAACGACCCATGCCTAAAACAGCAGGCATGTATTTCTGTGTGTATTTTACACACATGGGCGATTCCGAAGCCCCATATTCAAAAGTACTTTGAATATACTTCTTCCCACCAAGACCACACAGACCTAAAGAGAAGTTAACAGGCGAAATTCCAGTTAAGTCCGCAAAAATACCACCTTTTTTTTTATTGCAAACAACACTTTCTTTTCATCCTTCTTTTCCTATATTAACTAAACAGTTGTTTGTTCTCTTTCATGTCAAGTCACGTTTTAAGCCTTTGTTTTTCCAACACAGCGGACGCGAAATTTCGTCCTTTATTTGAACGGGAAAATCCCAATAGTATTTTATATTAGCGTCACAATTTTCAAAGAAAAGGAACATATATATGTATGTATAATACATTTCTAAACTGTGGTAAAAAGTTATAGACTATAATAGATCTAGATGTGGTGAAAGTGAACACAAAAATGAAAAATCCTGTAACAAAATGTTCCTTTAAAATGGAAAAGAAAAAAATGTGATAATAGGAATTTTTATTTACCGGCTTGTGAAAACCCTAATTTTCGCACCCAAGAACTGATGTGATTCCATCTTCTCTTTTTGAAAACCATGTCAAGAGTGAAGACTAACTTTTCAAATAATAATATTTTCTTTCTTTGCAAGGCGTCATATGACCAGGATTCAGAATATATACATGTAAGGGAGAGAGAGAAGGGGGTGAAGAGATAACAAATGGTGAGGAGAAGAATTTCGCTTTAACAAAAAACTTGACCAGAGTCAATTACTGGGTGAATTTGTACCTTGCGACCAGGTCAAACTTACCAGAATGTTCTAAGGAGATACTATTCTTAGTAACAGAGGCGTCTATCTAGCACCAGAAAAATTTAGTTTCTTTGAGTCAAATAGCTGGAACCGCTTAAGTTCATTACAGTGATGATATATAATTATTTAGATAGGATTTCTATTTCAAAGTTAGGCCGGACAGAATAAAAGAAATGCTATTTCCAAAATGAGCCGGACAGATGCAAGGAAATGCTATTTGAAACTTAAGCTGACAGACTAAAGGAAAGGCTATTTCAAAATAAGCCAGAAAGACTAAAAGAAAAGGCTATTTTAAACTTAAACCTGACAGACTAAAAAAAAAACTGTTATTTCACACTTAAGCATGACAGACCAACTAACAAAGCCTATTATAACATATCTTTGAGATTTGTATCTATCACAATTTGCAACAATATATTTCTTTTGGTAAAAGCGAATGATGTCACGTGCAATTGTTGTTGTTGTTGTTGTTGTTGTCATAGACATACTCAAGTATCTTTGATCGTAATTCCAAAAGCATCCAATTTACAATCAGCTGCTGTTAAAAAAAAAAAGAATCAGTTTTTGCAATTTTCTTCGTCGAAACAGTTGGATCTCACCCAGTTAAAGTTGGCAGGAATAGAGTTTATCGGTTTATCACATGTATCAAGGGATTATACTTGAAACAGATAGAAGGCAAGTTGATCTTTCAGGGCAGATTGCAGTGGATCTCAAATCTATTGTTGCATAACTTCTTGGATGAGAGATGAAAGATAATCAAAGATGGGTTCATAAAAATAAGTTTTAGTTCACTATTTTATATGTGCATAAAAAATAGATATACACATACACACGCACACACACACACACACACACACACATATATATATATATATATATATATATATATATATATATATATATATATATATATATATATATATGATTATTTTTATTTACACAGACATGTACAAAATCTGCGACACTGGCATGTCGATGTTATTATAAACTGAGATCTACTAAGGCAGAGTTAGAATCCGATCTTAACCTTAGATCATATTTGGAAAGAATGAAATAGAGAAAAACGAAAAGAAATTTAAAATTTTAAAATTTGAAGAGTCACGTGGTTGGGACCGTTAAGAATCAAAATCTCAAAATAAAAATATAAATTTAAAAAATTAAAAATATTAATATAAAAGATAATATATAAAATATAAAATATAAAATAAAATAAAATATAATAAAATAAAATAAAATAAAATAAAATAAAATAAAGTAAAAAGTGAAAAGATATATATATATATATATATATATAGTCTCGGAAGTTTCTCAACCATTAAAACTATATAAAAAAAACTTTTAAAAAAACTTATAGTCTCAAGTCTTCCAGTGGAAAATCACTCATATAAGTCAATTTATTTTTTACAGTTATTATATTAGTTAGTTTCTAACACTATTTTAAGGGATCATCAGTTGTTTACCATGAAAAACTGTTTCGGGAATTTAAAAACAAGACAGTATTTAATTTCATGGCTTCCCAGCAGAGTTGATCAGACCCCACTTCCCTTAAAAGACAAAAACATAAACGTTCCTTATACTAAATCTACGTTTTGTTCCATATAAATGTTTTGCTAACTTATATTAGTTATTTAAGACACAAAAAAAAAAAAATTTTTTTACCTGTGCTGTTCGTATGTCTAATAAAATTTATCCGTTATTTACAAAAATGTTGCTGCATTTTAAAGTGTTTGGACAAATCCATGACACTATTATTTAAGTGATTAATGTATTATTATTAGTTTTATATTATAAATATAAAAAACATCAACACATCAAAAAATAAAAGATAAATAAATAAATATATATATATATATATATATATATATATATACATACACACATACATATATATACCTTTAGTTCCTCCTTTTCTCCCTCGTCCTACTTTGTTGTCCATCTCCCCGTTGTTGTCAACCTCAAATAAATATTAATCTTCCTTGTTCACTTTAGTTTTTCTAATCTGCGTTCACAACTGTCGACTTTTTTCTTTTCTCATTGTTTCAAATCTGCGTCTATAAGTTAACCGTTAATTTGTTCTCTTTTTCTTTCTTTTTCTTCTTCTTATTTGCCAACTGCGGTGTTTAAAATCGGCGTTCATAACTGTCGGTTTTTGTCTTCTTCTTCTTCTTCTTCTTTTTTAACATTTCTTTCTTTCTTTCTACTGTATTTTTATAGTTTTTCTTATTATAATTAGCAGATGTGTTATATATACGTTTATACATTATTTCTATTTATATATACTATGATTTGTTCTATCAGTTTATTTTGATTAATTTGATAAGATTTAAAAGCATCAGGATGGCGAGTAATTGCCTTATTTAATTGTCCAAATATTTTATTTTGATCGCCACCTTGGTTAATCATTCTTATTATTAGATCAGAAATTGGGGGCATGAAATCTACTAATTTTAAGGTAACACGAGCAATTCTCAGAAATTCAGACATAATACTCCCGTAAAATATATACACAGGGCTAGTACTATTTTTATATGGCATTCGCACGATACGAAAAGGGAATGAATACTTTTTATCAAACAGTTTATAGATAAATATTTTATCTTCAATTTTTATATCCAAATCAAGAAAAGTAGCTTGTGTTCCCTTATGTTCACAGTTTAATTTTAACTCTTTAGGATATATTAAATGTTTAGTATTTGCAAACTCTTCGCTATCATTAATGCAAACAAGGTCGTCAATATATCGCCTACATCCATGATAACTATACGCTCTAGATATATCATTTTTATTAATGATGACATATATATATATTCCAGTCTATGTAAATATAGATCTGCCCAAAATGGAGACGAATCCAAACCCATTGGAATACCTATTGTTTGGAGCAATAATTTATTCCCTATTTGAAAGTAACTCTCTTTTATAAGGTGACTTATAAGCATTATCAGACCAGTTTTGGATACACTCATCTTACCATTTTTATTTTTACACCAAAAGGCTTTAGATTTTGCAAAGTCTATGTATTTACCTTTTCCTCCTGCAAAAGCTAAATCTACAGTATTACCTAATCCTTTAATAAGTTCTTTATGTGGTATTTTTGTATATAATGTACTAAAATCATATGTCGAGATTGATTTAGCCTGTTTACGAGAATTAATACGATCTAATTTTTCTTTTACTAGATCGGAATTATTTACCACCCAAAATAGGTTTATATTACTATAGAATTTACTTTTTTTATGGAAATTATTTATTTGGTTTATAATTAATTTAAAGATTTTAGACACAGCCTTACTTAAAGGTTTAGTGATGCACATTTTTGAGGCAACAATGAAACGGGCGCCAACTGGTGTTTTATGCATTTTAGGTATCCAATACATAGATGGAAGTTTTTTGTATTTTTCTTCTAATTTTAATCCTAATTTTTCACAAATAACAGTATTGTTTATAATAATGTTATCGCTTTTATTATTACTTAATTTATAAGTATCTGAAACTTCACCTATTATTCCTACTTCTAGCAATAAGCGTTGTATATAATACTTTTTACAGATAAAAGCTATATTATTTGTCGCCTTATCAATAGGAACTATTACAAACCTATTTTGAAGCATTTCAAGCTCCGTAGTTATTTGTGGATTTCTAAGGATGGGATTCGTTCTTTTAGGGTGTTTAAATTCTTTTAAACGTTCTACTTTTTTATTTACGAATCTAAGTATATTATTTTTCCATGCGTCAAATGTAGAGTGTAATAGTTTATGTTTTTTAGCCATGGATGCAGTGAAATTATCTAACGCTTTATTTATTTCTTTAACACATTTCGCATAATTTAAACATTTAGGTTCTCTATAGTTTGTGCCTTTACTTAAGAGTTTTCTTAATTTAGAATTTTTAACTATCGCTAGATTACCGGTAATTATATGCCCTATGTCAGTATTACATAAAGGGGAGGATTCACATTCACATGATGGTATATACATTTCATCATTATCATTAATATTTAAATTCTCTACAGTTTTTTTATAGTTAAAAACCTTATTCCGGATAGTTTGCCCTAGTTTATATGTTACTATTGGTTTCTGTTCCTCTTTTTTAAGTTCATTGGGCAGTGACTGAATGATTTCTGGATTATTAAATATTTTAGGCAGATTTATATCATCAAATCCTTTATTTTCATATAGGACTACACAAACATTTCGAGGTTTATTTTTTATACCCTCAGCAGGTGGCTTGTATAATTTTGTATCGATTATATCCATGATATACTCATACCATTGAGGAAGTTCTTCTATCCTATATATCATATCCGGGTTTAATAATATCTTAGATGCTATGTCTTTTAATACCTTTTTCTTGGTTTTATTAAGAAGTTTTCTAATGTAATTAAAAGACTCGGAAATATTATTCATGATAATCTCTTTAGTTTTCTTAAAAAATTCTTCGCATGAAACGGCAGATTCTCTATTGTTCCTATTTACATGTGTTCTATCTCTAGTACCGTAGCGAGGCAAAGCTGTATACAATCGCCCTATATATATATATATATATATATATATATATATATATATATATATATATATATATATATATATATAGTCTTGGAAGTTTCTCAACCATTAAAAAAAAAAGAAGAAAAAAACTTAAGTCCCAAGTCGTTCAGTGGAAAATCACTCATGTAAGTAAATTTAACTTTTTCAGTTATTATATTAGTTTGCTTCTAACATTATTTAAGGGATCATCAGTATATATATATATATATATATATATATATATATATATATATATATATATATATATATATATATATATATATATATATATATATATATATAAGTGAGTTGAGAACAACAAAATTAGAACATTATCGATATCAGTTCCAAGAGGTCAAGCACAACGATTATTTGGCATACGATCGTTTTAAATACAATTTGGAAAAAAATTATTTGGTATTATACTTTATATGACTCCAAACCGTCTCTTTATCAGCGCCCTTTACAACATCACATGCAGAAGTCATTTAAGAAAAAACATCAGATTTCAGTATTATTCAAAAGAAAACATATATTCAGACAATATTGGAGACATAACATCACATTATGCAACCATATATTACGCCATCAGTCAGTTAAAAAATGACAATAGGAATGGGAATATATTAGAAACAGCAAATCAAATATTTCAAATATAAAATGACCCTAGAAGAAGAAGAAGAAGAAGAAGAAGAAGAAGAAGAAGAAGAAGAAGAAGAAGAAGAAGAAAAATATAAAAAATATATATAAAAAATATATATAAAAATATATATAAAAAAATAAAATTAAGAAAAATAATTAAATTTGATTAAAATTAAGATTAAGATTAATAAATAAAAGATAAAAGAGATAATTTTTGATAATTATAGAGAATAAAATATAATAAATATAACAAATAATAAGATATAATAAAATATAATATAGTATAATAAAACAAAATAAGAATAAATACATGACAATAAATCTAAGAATGAATAACAGTAGAAATAAATAAATAAAATAAAATATAATAAAATTTTATTTTATTTCAAAAACAAAAAAGATTGAGTAAAGGTTAAACTAAAGAAAAAAATTAAAATAATTAGAAGATAAAAATCTTCTAATTATTTTAATTTTTTCTATAATCGAAAATATAGAAATATACAGAGAAATAAAGATACAACTTGCAAATATAATTATAAGAAAAAATGTACCATAAAAAGAAAAATACTTTAAATAATAATGATGATGATTAGAAGAATAAACCTATATAAAAAATACCAAAGAAGAAAAAAATCAATATTCAAAGTAGAGAAAAATACAATATAGAAAACAATTATTTAAGTAAAATTAAGAGAAATAGAAATAGAAAAAAAAAAAATAAGTAAAAAATAATAATTATAATTAGAAACAAATAATAATAAGGAATGAAAATATTAATATTAATAAGAAAAATAATGAGAAAAAATAATAAGAAAATTGAATTAAAATAATTAAAAGGTAATAAACAAAATTTTACAAAATATTCTATATATCAAATTTAATAAAACATATACATATAAAAGAAACTTTATGCACACTTATGCACAATGTGTGTGTGTGCATATAAGAGAAAATATATATCAATTTATATAAAGTTAAGTATATGTATATGTTTATATATTTGTATGTACAGGATTCACTCTCAAACTAATTAACCGATATTTATGATTTTTTAACATAGTTGCTTAACGTAAGGGGTCGTAATGTGCGCTATATTTAGTTTAATTTAGTTTTATGCAAAGAGGGAGGGGAGACTTTCATGAAAATTCGGATATCTCTGATTTTTGTGAAATTTTAACAATGGGTATAAGACATCAATTAATAAATATTCCCCAAATTTCAATTTCTTTTGAATATTTTAAAAGGGTTTTAGTGGGCATAATATGGGTACAGCCTCCAATTTGAAAATTCAAATATTTCAGATTAGCATTGAATTTTATCCATAGTTATTAGCAACAATTAAGCAAGATTCCTGAATTTCAATTTTTTCTCAATACTCCTTAAGCTTAAGTCTTAATTTTAGACACTTTTTAGAATCAAAATCATGCAATGGATTTTTATCAAAATTGGAATAATGTCCTAGACATAAGATTTAGTATCATTATATTTTGGTTTTAATCTTTGTAAGGGGACATAAAAGTGGTGAAAAACTGTTCTGTTCAATAATTAATTTTACCCGAACTGAAACGGGTATTCTCTAGTATTGTATTCTTTACTGTATATACAGAGAAAGATCTAAGTTTGAAAAAAAATATCAGATACCATATATTGTTGATTCTATGGCTACACTCTTTAAACATAGACATTATATATATATATATATATATATATATATATATACTACACATTAAGGTTTACTTTCGGCAACCTCATAACTCTCGCTTCACTTATTTTGTCCTTTAGTCCTCACATTCCATGAGCGATCTGTCTGACAAAGGGGGAATAATTGCTGTTTTCTGGTTCGGAATCTATCTATATAACACTTATCGTAGGCTAGTTTTTGACCTTAAAGTAGCATTTCTTTTTTTTTTATCTCTTTACATTAAGTGGCTTTATGCCTTGTCTGGAGCGATTTCCATGAAAAAGAAATTATATGTTCTTGAGGGATAAAAAAAATACTGCCAGGACAACCGAGCTTTTATGACTACCAAATTAGAAAAGGGTGAGAGCGAACAATGGTCGGACCGTCTAGTGCATTTCTCATCATAGAGTGTATCACCTGAACAAAGCGGGTAAAAATCAGAGTGGTTTTTAACTGTGTCACTAAATGCTGATACACCAATTTAAACGACGGCTTATTACAGTCTGGATCAGTTAAATAGGTTGGTGGGAGTTCTATATCGATTTCATATAGAGTCAATCACTATTTGTGATATCAAATTGATTCATCACTAGTTCCAGGTAAACAAAGATGGCAGTGATTATCTGCGTTTCCTATGATGGCTTGGAGAAGTGTTATACAAGGAACACAAAGAGTACTGGATGAAGGTATACATTTTCGGAGCGTTTTCCTCTCCTGGGTGCACAATCTTCGCCTTAAAGTTTATTGCCAAAAAGTATCGGAACCTGGAATTAGATTCCTCAAGGTTTATCCAGGGACTTCTATATGACAGTCTCGCAAGTGTTGGCGATGTGCAATCGGCAATTAAACTGATCCATAACTCATGTGCTGTCTGTGAAAAGGAGAATCTGCACTTGCATAAGTTTTCTTCGAACAACAGAAAAGTCTTTAAGACCATTCCGAATTCGGAAAGAGTCAAAGACTTGATAGATCTCGACCTATCAATGGAAAGTTTATGAAATGGTGAATAGAGTCCGACCAATTCCACTTTCACATAGTGGTATGGGACCAATCTGTCAGTCATAGAGGCCTCCTATCTACTGTGGCCTACGTTTTCGACCTACTTGGCTTAATTGCATCCTTCATACAGAAAGGATTACAAATTGTGCAAGCAGTTTGCAGAGCCCATTGTGACTGGGATGACCTCCTCCCTAATGAGATTGTTACTCAGTGAAAGTGGAGTGGTAAGCCACAACCCTCGAAACTAGCGCCAAAAACTGTGTTTAGAAAATATCACCAATCTTTCGGACAGACAAATCCATAAATTGGTATTGTTGCTTCGTCCTGTGCAAAGAGGTGATGGGTAAAAGCTATATCCTTAAATGCTCGTAAAGCTTGCGATAGATGTAGATGGCTGTGACTTTGCACTGGAGGCAACTAGAGTCATATATGATGGGATGTATTCTTTCTACTCAATGGAAATTCAAAAATGTTAATTTGGAAGGAGAGTGTCACTGGCCCCAGATTCGTTTTTCATTGGGTAATATAAGATATTTCTTTTGGTTTCCTACGAATCATAATTTTTGAATGTCAGAAACCAAAGAACTCTCTGCCAAATTCTTGACCATAGATCCTAATTATAAAGTAAAAAAAAGTCAGAGAAGAACTCGTTCTAAAAGTAAAAATAAGAACGCAATAATAAAAATGAAGATAAATAGGATAGACAAATGGTAATTCACATTTTACGTTGTTTGGAAGTTAAAATAATAAAGTAGAATTACCGACATCTAGGTAGTGATTTGGTCAAGAGAAGGGGTCAGTTTCCACAGGCGAAAGAATACGGTCACCAAGCAAACCCTTTCTTTCGGGGTTCGGCACTAAAAGAAAGTAGACCGTCTTCGTTGTTAGTTAAGACCATTGTTAGCACCAGTTTTCTTTTTAACCCCGTAAGTACTAATGAGGTAAGGAGCTAAAACTTTCTCTTAATATTCAATAATTTTTTTACTCTAAGATTTACTATTTCTGGTTCAGTAACTTCATATTAGAATAATACTAAGGTTCTAGCGTAGTCTCTTGCTTTCATAGTGTTGTAGACCCATGCTAGGGGGTCACAAAGAAATAAACCACAAATAGTGACAGGGTTAAAATATAACAATGTATTTATCATAAAGCAATACAGAACGCCACTAATGTGGTAGGAGATGAACGGGTTCATAACATGCGGTAAAACATGGTATGAAAGTCTCTCCTGAGTCTCTGCAACCAGTGGTATTTATTATATCTGGTTGATACCATCAGTTCTCCAATAGGGGTGATTTGTACCCCACAACACATAGGTAAGAAACAATTTGCACTTTTAAATATAAAATCACACAAATTATCAGGCTGAAATGTGTCTGGGACGTTTAACATGTACCACTTCAACAGAACACATTTCAAGATGTCGATATTATGAGTTGAAACCTCGAAACGAGTGAACAAAGGTAGCAACTTCGTTTAATATTCTATATTTCACTGGAATATTTTTTGGAAGTCGTATTCCGTATTCCATGTGTTCTTGAGAAAATTCTATTTGTCTAAAATGTACCTGGTGTCATTATTGTATTAAATCCAACGATTTGTTTCATTATATTTATTTGTTTTGTTTTTTGTAAATATTTGTACTTTTACACCCTTTTGTACATTTTATGCCAGCCTTTTGTCTTACATTGCAGTTTTCACAGCTGCATTTGTTCGTTGGAGAAATAGACTATCCTTAAACATAATTTGCAGTTTATCAGTTCTCTCACACAAAACACTGAGGCTAAGGAATCACACAATAGTTTTGAAGCCTATAAATGCTTATAGCAATTATTATTATTTTCATCATTATTTTCATTATTATTATTATTAGTAGTAGTAGTAGTAGTAGTAGTTGTTGTAATACGTTAATTTTGACTCTATGATACACACAGCATACCAATTGATTTTCATACTAAATTCAGTTCAATTCTGTTCACTACTTTTAGAGGCTTGCAGTGTTTATTATTAGTAGTCGTAGTATTATAAGTAGTAGTATTATGATTTTGAACCCCTCCCCTCCCAATTACACATCCACCATCTCAAGGGGTTTTCATGACAAATTTGATGTAATTTTGCTCAATAGTTTGTATAAGTGTTGTTTTAGTAGTAGTAGTAGTAGTAGTAGTAGCACAGAGCAGCAGTCTACAAGAGCGGTATGTCTCCCTACATGAATTTTAGCTGGCTCTGGGTTGCCCCATCATTTTATACTTGTAGCATTACCTACCTTTCCACACACTCATACACACACACACACACACACACACACACACACACACACACCAGATGGCGCTCAGACTTAATTATCTCCCTTTTTCGTCATGGTAGGGGCGCTAAGATCTAGGACTCATGGTCTCCATTCAGTCTTGAGAGACAATGGATACCCCCTGTAGGGGTGGCTGCACATGTAATTGTGAAGCATGGGTTGCACATTCAGCACCACACCTCTCCTGAATCAGCACTGCTTGATTCCAGTGGCAAAGAGGAGTCCAGGACAACTGGAAACAATGCCGAGATAAACAGAGAGCACATAAAGCACCTGGTATTTCCAAATGGTCACCCATTTAGTACTGACCAGGCTAAACGTCGCTTAACTTTGGTGATCTAACAGGAACCAGTTTATCAACGTAATTATGGCGATTATGGAACTATAAAAGTCGAAACACAAAAAGTGTATCTCTCTTTCTTCTTCTTTGTCTTGCCTAATACATGTGCACTTAATGTACACGCAAAATCCAAGGTATGTGAGACACATTCTCTCAACTTTCCACACAGACACACATACGCTCTTTTCAGACTTTCTCAGATTTATGTACGCATTTTACGCAAACTATGTAACTGGGAACGAACCTTTTTAGGCTTGCATTAAATAAATGGTATTTCAAACACATCGCCTTTGTTTTGATTTTGTTTCATGTATTGCTTGTATGATAAAATATATAGGGAAGGATGCTGACAAAACGTTTACAAAACTCCATATACTCTTTAATGTAGAGATGTAATTAGAGTGATCATTTCCGATTTTACGGAAAAGTATGTTGTAAAAAAATAATTCATTCAATATCAAAAACTGAATCTTTTCTTTTCATTTTTTTAATGGAACAGAACAATCTTTAAAATTGTTCACGGACCACAACAAGTTTGTACAACTATACGAAAATTGTTAGATTCAGGAGTATTTTATTCAATTTAGAAGAATATTATATGACATACAGAAAAAAGACTTTCCTTTCTTCCTCCATGTGCTTAGCATCACGCTGAATTTCCATAAACAGGGCTTTATGGCAAAGGCTTCCCGTC
This sequence comes from Sepiola atlantica, assembly GCA_963556195.1. Taxonomy (NCBI): domain Eukaryota; kingdom Metazoa; phylum Mollusca; class Cephalopoda; order Sepiida; family Sepiolidae; genus Sepiola; species Sepiola atlantica. The sequence continues at coordinate 93,868,702 of OY744515.1, forward strand.
TCTGGAAGACATCACCGCAAGACTACTTACCTGCAGATTTCAACATAATTGTCTTCAAATCCAATGTCAACAAATACATTGAAGACATTGCCAAGGCTGCCGCAAAGAGGGTTGGCTCCCTCTACCATGCTAGTAAACTCCTCACACCTGACATTATCCTGTATCTCTACAAAGCCACCATCCGCCCATGCATGGAGTATTGTTGCCACATCTGGGCTGGTGCATCATCTGCTAGTCTCTCCCTCCTTGACAAGGTCCAAAAAAGAGTCGTCAACCTAATAGGTTCCTCACTATCAACCAAGCTCCAGTCCCTGTCCCATCGCAGCAATGTAGCATCCTTGTGCTTGTTTTACAAATATTTCAATGGATTATGCTCCGATGAATTGGCTACTCTGGTGCCCCCTCGACGTAAATTCACTAGACCAACCTGACAATCAACAATCATCCATTCACTGTGGAGGTCCTCAGATGCCGGAGAGCCTTCTACTCAAATAGCTTCTTTCCTCGTGCTGTTGGCCTCTGGAACTCCCTCCCTGCCCCCTGTTTCCACGACAGTACTGCAGGAATTTAAAACTAATGTAAACAAACATCTCGCTGCGCAAATCCCAATTTAGGTTGACCCCCCCCTAACCTTCTCCCCTTTTCTTTTTTCTCAGTGGCCCCTTACGTCTACAGTGGCGGCCTGCCTTGTTTGGGGTGAACTATGTTAAAAGAAAATTTTTTTTTTAAATCCTTGTCATAAACAGCCCCATGAGTAATACAACTTAGGTCATACCATTGAATGTTCCTCAACTTTCGACTGACAATCATTCTGTCTCATAAACCCTTAGCTGCGAGTGGCTCTTGGCCTTGGTAAGTGGTCACCCAACAGTAAAGAAATTGGCACTTCTTTAGTTTAGCTGTGAATCAGAATTTATATGTTTTCAATTTTGAAAACAGAGGCAGACAATCAACCGGAAGTAATATAGAATTAGAAGTGTTTTTTTATCCAAAACAATCAAGAAAGTGAACAATAATAACAGCGAACAGTGTCTTTTATTTAATAATGTAAAATTTTATAAAACGAATAGTCAACAGTGAATTTTTTGTATGATTTAAACTTCATAAAAACGAAGAGTTTGTCTAATTATTTTATCAAACAAACAGTTAACATTGATTTTTTTTGGTATAATTTAAAACTTTATGAAAAAAAGTTATCATTTAAAAATAATAGTAAAAATAAAGATCCATTTTTAGATAAAAAAAAATCAAAGTCTGAATTATTTCCGGTTGATTGGGTTAGGATTGAATGTAACTCTTCAAAACTGATTTCTGATTCACAGCTAAACTAAAGAAGTGCCCAAAAAATTTCTATTTAATCATTAACTGCGAATATAAATCTGAGGTAATATAAAATGAAAATTTCTCATCACATGTGTTTCATGTTCCCCCCCCCCATCACTACACACCTTCCAATCTCGGCTTCAAAACGACACCCTCCACTTTCTTCTGGTAGTAGTAGTAGTCGTAGTAGTAGTAGTAGTAGTAGTAGTAACATTTTACACCTCTATGGCATACTTGGCATGTTCAGTGTTTTTTTATGCCACATTTGGCACAATTCTGTTAAGTAGTTTTGGAGCCTATAAGTGACCAACAAACAGGCAGACAAAACATGCTTGATTATTATAATTGATCCGTTGATAAAGTTATGTTCATCAATTCAAAAACTAATGTAAATATAAGATGCACACGTTTTATAACGACAGACCGACATGCACAGACCCCTACCAAAATAATATGTTTGTGTAGATAAACAAGTCAACATGTACCTGAAGATACCCCCCAGATTCCCACGGTTGATATTCTCACAAAACTCAAAATGAAGGCTTTTGTATTGTGTGAAAATGAGAGAAAGGGAAGGGAAGGGGAAAGAGGGAGAGTGGCACAGAGAGCAAATAGGGCGGGGGGAGAGAAAGGTAAAGGGTAAGACAGGAAAACAGACTGTTTTCAAAGAATGGCAAATGAGTCAGCCCTTCAGGATTTTTACCAATTATGTTCACCGTTCACGTCTGCAAAATGATACTCTCAGCCCATTTTCATTCTTAATATTTCTTTCATCTTTTCTATTCTCTATTTTTCTCTCTTTCTTTCTTTTCTACTCCTTTTATGCCTTCTTCTTTCATTCTTTCTTTGACTCTTGAACTCTTTTTTTCTTTATTTCCATATAAGTTACCGTTTACTTTGATTCTTGCTTTTTTTATCTCGTTTTTTCTTTCTTTGAATGTTTAATACTTTCCATTTATTTCTGCATCAATGACTCTTTAAGTTTTCAATGTTACCGTTTTTCTTTCCATTTTTTTTTTTTGAGTCTTCAATTCCATTTCTTCCTTTTTCTTCCATTTTTCTTTCTTTCTTATATCAGTAACTCTTTTCCCTTTTCGGCAACTCTTTTTTTTTATATTAGTTATTTCTTTTAATTCTCTCCCTTCACCTTTTAGTCTTTATTCCTTTCTTTTTTTCTTCTTTTTCTTCTTTTTTATATTCATGACTTCTTCCTCTTCTTTTTCTACTCTTATGCTCTTCTTCATCTCATCTTTCTTGTTCTTGTTCTTTATGTTTTTCTTCTTCTTCTTGTTCTTCTCTTTCTTAACAATTGCATAAATTTCTCTCACTCCCAATTCTCTAATTTGTGTCCCTATTTTTCATCCATTTAATTGTTCAACTTTTTCTTTTCCAGCAACAAAAAAAACATAATAATTAAAAAAAAAAAACAAGTTAAAAAATCTAAATTGACAAGCAACACAGTTCATTGGCAGTGCCAGTGTGACCACCACCATCATCATTGTCATAAACTTCACCATTCCTATCCTTCCATACGAGTTCCAACTCTCTCAGACAAACTCTTTGACTAGATCTGCTGCTGCTTCTTCTTCCACCGCCTGCTGCATTGATAAGAACAACAACGTCGCTTTTCCTCCGCAAATCTTCGTTATTATTCGTGTTGTTGGCGACATTAATTCTACCAGAGAACTAGAAGACAAATCCAATTACGGAAGCGGCCCGGATCGATCACAGCGACGACCACGGCGGTGAACAGTGCAGAGGAGTGAAGAAGAAGAAGAAGAAAAAGAAGAAGAAGAAGAAGAAGAAGAAGACGAAGCATTAAACAGCACACTGAATAATATGAATTGTAAATTTATGCCTGAGAAGATGAGGTAAAATTAGTGTAAAAGAAAGGAAATAACATAAAAAAGAAGAAAGAGGAGCAAAAAGAAAGGGAAATGATAAAATCAGGAGACACAAAGAGGCAGGCAAGAAGTGTGGTAGTGGTGGGGATTGGGGACACACAACAAGGCACGCATTTTAAATGTCAAGCATTTTATACGTTGCCTCGTCTTCCGCCCTTGTTCAGACTGGATTATTCATAAGATTTGTGTTCACTATCTTCCATTTTCATATTTCTTCTCTGCTCTTGTGTGTGTGCGCGCACGCGCGTATGTGGGTGTGTGTGTGTGCGCGCGTGTGTGTGTGTCTTCAAAACAAAATGAACGGAAGGTGGATAGCTGTCCCGACCCGGCATTGCCCGGGAGTATTTCATTTCATTTGTTAATAGGATTTTGAAATTTAAACGTAATTATTACGGTATCCTTTGTTTATTAAATTATTAATTGAACCAAATTGTTATAAAATTACTAACTATTTTTTTTTAAGATAATGTATTAATCGCAATTTATAAAATTATCGGATGTATGTAGTTTCCAAAACTGTCAATCTTTTACTACGTGGGGTAGGGTGTAAGAATTTTACAAGCTGAAATGACTTTTTATTTGACAATTTAAATGCTTCAAAATTCCTTTAAAATTTCCATGGGTCACAAAGTAATTAATTATCTATTTAAACAATTAAGTAAACATTAAAATGGCTAACTTATTTTAAGCTGAAATGCATTATGGTTGATTGTGCTTTGTAATTAAATTCTATTTAAATAGGATTTTTAAGATTTCATTTTATTTTACGATATTGCATTTTTTAAATTCAATAAATAATTTATTAATAGTAAAAATAAATAATTTTTAAGTAACGTAAAGGCATCTCTATGTATATTTATTGAAACCGAAAGGTATATTGCTCGATGTAATTTCGTAATTACTGAATTGTTTTAAATAGGATTTTTTTAAAATCCTTTTATTTAATAGTATTGCATTTTTATTACAATAAATGGCACTTCTTTAGTTTAGCTGTGAATCAGAATTTATTTGTTTTCAATTTTGAAAACAGGGGCAGACAATCAACCGAAAGTAATATAGAATTAGAAGTTTTCATCCAAAGAAAGCGAACAATAAGACAGCGAACAGTGTTTTTTTAAAATTTAATAATCTAAAATTTTATAAAACGAATAGTCAACAGTGATTTTGTTTAGTATAATTTAAAACTTTATAAAAACGAACAGTTTGTCTGATTTTTTTTATCAAACAAACAGTCAACATTGATTTTTTTTTGTTTTGCATAATTTAAAACTTCATAAAACGAAAAGTTATTTAAAAATAATGGTAAAAATAATTTTTACTTCCAGTTGATTAGGTTAGAAGTGAATGCAACTCTTCAAAATTGATTTTTGCTTCACAGCTAAACTAAAGAAGTGCCCAATAAGTATACAATTAATATTAAGAAAAAAGAAAAAAATACCGGGTATCGAAACATGGACTGAACTATGCATCTTTGGTTTTTTCAGTTTAACATTCAACCAACTGAATGATTATATCTATAAAAGTACGAAGTGATGTATTAGTTTTGCATTGTCATTTATTTAAGTAAACTTTGTTTGTTTAATTGTTACTCAGTAAACTGTAGTATAATGTTTGGATGGGAGGAGATGATATGATACATAAAAAAACAATCAATCTTTAACTGAGAGAGACAATTTTAGTTGAAGGGTTTATCTCGAGAAGAAAATCAGAATGACGAACTTACTTGGAAGAGTAATTCGTCTGGCCAAATCTGACTGAAATATAATAAGCAAACGGGCTCACCATTTCTCAAGAAATAAACGATGGCTTCACAACTAAAGAGATGTGCAGATTTATTTACAGGAAACACGGGAACAATATGAAGGTTGTACAATGGGTTGATATACAAGACGAAATAACCTTATCCTGGAGTTCATTGACTCACCTACCGCAGGGCTAGTAGAGAGCGCAGGAATGTACGTCTTGTCTGTTTGAAATACAGTCTGGAACTGAAGTGTTTTGTGCCAAGATGATTCATCGCATATGAATCTCATTGAGCGTAAGTGAGTTGCTTGTTCGTGCGGTGAAGAGGCAATGGTTACCTAATCTTCAAGCTTAATCACAACTCACTGCCAGTCACGTAGACCCTTAGAAAGTAGTTCCTTCATGTAACTGCTAAAAATCCAATAAATATTTATGTATTTTGAAGTACAAAGCAATGTATTTGTTTCATTTTTAATTTATTTAAGTGATAATTTGGGCAAAATTTCATGAGTTGTTGCCTCTGATAACATCACGTGCTGTCTCTCTCTACATCTGGGGTAAGTTGTATAGCAGCTGTGTCAGAAGCGTCATGATATATGGCAGAGAATGCTGGGTCCTCACCCAGTCCTCTCTCGCCCGTCTGCAGGGCAATGACAGATCCATGATCAGATGGATCTGCAATGTGAAATCTGACCAAACCCAACACATCAAGTCAGATGATTTGCTGAAAGCACTACACTTACCCGGCATGAAGGTTATCATAAGGATAAATCTATTGTGCTGGTATGGTCATGTGGAACGTTCATCCTCCTGGATAAACTGTTGCAGAAGCATGAATGTCATAAATCGCAGGAAGGTTGGCCTGCCAGGGAAATTTGAAAGAAAGTGATTAGACAAGAACACACAGTGTGGAATTTGGAGACTGCTGACCCGCTGAACCATGAGAGGTGGAGAGTGAGCTTGCGTAATATCATTGAACGTTTGACCCCCGATCAGGGGAAAAGTGATGTTAAATGAATAGAAGAAGAAAGAAAGAAGAAGCCTTTGTTTTTTAATTGTTAATCAGTAAACTGCAATAGAATGTATGGATGCGAAGAGATGATATGATGTATTTGTTTTTCATGTATTTAAGTATACCCTATAAAAATGACAAAAAAACTTTATTTCTAACTAGCAAATTAAGGGACCCAAGAAACTCTTGCTCTAAGCACTGAACTCTATATTACACTACATTTTCGTTAATGGTTACTTAGACGCCAGTGTTGATCTTATACTTCTTCTGAATAAACAGTGAATGTTAGCGTAACGCTGGCCTTAGTTTTTAAATAATACTGGAAAAATAAAATTAAAAAAAAAATAACAAATTGCCTCAATAATAACCCCCTAAAAGAAGCTGAAAGAAAAAGAAGGGGAAAAAAAGAACATCCCGGAATATAATCGAACCGTTACGTATTGGTTTAGTTATATAAAATTGTAAGCGACTATGTGTAGCCTGTATTTGATGTGTGGATTTAGTATTTATGAAGTTAATCCATTATTTGTTTATTGTGAAGATATAAGCTATAAAGTTCAAAATAAAATGAGGGTTTAATAAAAGTTAAATTTAAGTTTGTACAACTGTTCTTTTTTGTCTGTGAGAGAGCGATTAAGTGCAATCTTGGAAGACTGAATTTTTTTTGAAGAAACTGTAGCTATATAATATTGTAAGTGAAAATAATAAGCATAAACCATTATTTGAGTTTTTGTAAAAGTTTAAACTTTCAATTTAAAATAAAAGAATATATTTATACAGGCTGGGAAAATTCCACTGTTGCAATACCTAAAAGCACAATAAAATTTATGGGAGCTCGTAAGAAAAAGAAAATCTTTATTGTTTTGTCAATATATTTCATGTAATGCGTATTAGTATTTATTAAATTAATGAATCACAACTAATGAATATTCGATCTTTGCATGTAAGAAAATGCGAATGATTATTACATATTTGAGCATCTGTAGAGATTACAAACAGTAGAGATTTTTAGATAGCTGTTGCCTAACAAGCGCCAGTTGTGTGTCTAGGCCCTTTTTGTGTATGGCCTTTTGGATAGCTGTAATAATCCTGCTGCTTAAGTGAGGTAGTTTCAGGAAACAGGTACTAGAAAGTGTGCCACATCTGTGTTTAGGGACCATAAAGTGGTGGGTGCGAGATGTCCATTCAGTTCTAGCACTTGATGAAAGTGTTTTATCTGTCACTTTGGTGTATTTGCCACAGATGCAGGCTCTCATTTTGGGTGTATCCTATTTGGGCTTCAAGGAAAGGGCTGATTTGTAGTGTATGAAAATGTTTTTACATACGGTTTTCCTTTAGAAATCTGTATGTATGTCTCCTTCCTCTGTGATATTGAGGTCGAAGTCGAGTAGGGACCGGGATCCAGAAATAGATGGGGTGTTCGATGATGAATTGTATATGTAGGTTAATGCTTGAGAATGTCATGAAAATTCTGTTGACCTCTTTGCAAGATGATGTCAAAATGAGGATGTCATCGATGTAACTCGGTTGAAGTTATCCACAGATTGCACCTGATACAGTCCCATCAGCTAGAGTTTAATTGGTATACCTTCAGCCTTGACATCGTCTCCCTCTACACTTCTGTACCCACACTCCCAGTAGTCAACCTAATCACCGATTGTATCTTCTGCAATAATCTCTACAACTTAGGAGGCCCAGCTGCCGACATATATCAACTAGTATGCATAATAGTTGACAGTAATACTTTACATTCGAACAACACACATACAAACAGATAACCGGTTTACCGACGAGATCCAGTCTCCCGAAATTTCTGACCATTACATAAATGGATAAACTCAAGCGTCGTGTACTCAACACCTACTATTACATTTTCTTCAAAAGATATACAGATGACATAAACAGTATAAGTAAAACTTACCTATTTATTAATTTTTAAGCGACTTTCAGTTAATGGTTTAGTCTCTATTTTGTGGACAAAATAACAATAATCATTCAGATACAAATAAGCCAAATAAGTTGCATATTTGTCCATTAATGTCAAATGTAAAAATAAGTCAAATAAGTTGCATATTTGTCCATTAATGTCAAATGTAAAAATAAGTCAAATAAGTTGCATATTTGTCCATTAATGTCAAATGTAAAAATAAGTCAAATAAGTTGCATATTTGTCCATTAATGTCAAATGTAAAAATAAGTCAAATAAAGTCAAATTTCTATTATCTTTTGTTAGCTCCTTACATCAAGTGGCTACATGCCGTGTCTGGAACGATTTCCATTAAAAAAAAATTTTTTTGAATAAGTCAAATAATAATCATCAGATTTATCATTATTATTATTTGATTTGTAAGTCAAATAATGGTTAAATAAAACTTATAGAAAAAATGTGTGGCTATGTAATCTTCATGTTGGAATGTAATAATCTTGTTGGGTTTATCAAGATCAGAATATCCAGATCCAAACGATCCTGATTAGCAAAGAACTGGATTCACCTCATCTGATATGTAGTTGTTCTGCCTGACATTTAAAAAAAAATTAAACTATACTTAGACTAAATACCCCCCTACACACACATACCCTGCAGCAAAACAAATGAGTCTGTGAGTACCCCTCAACGCACATAAATTTTATCCACTATAATTCATTTGGCTTCATTCTTGCACAGGTGAGCCATCTTATTATTTTGTTGTATTGTAAAATACTCCTCCCCTCCCCCGAAAAAAAAAAACACACAGCGACAAAGCAAAAACAAATGGCGAGTTTATAAGGTGCAGAGGAAATAAAATCATTCATCTCCTAAAAATACAGTTTCCACGTAATGTCAACACTGACCAAAATTTAGTCAAAGACCAAAATAAGCAATGTGACAAAGGATAGTCAGATAAAACAAAATCAGGTTCTTGTCATGCCTTTATTGAATAAAAGAAGATGTGAGAATGAACGATGTGAGACTGGGGTTAGTTTTACTGTGAGAACATATTTGGTGGATGATCTAACTGAGCTGCTTTCTGGCTTCTGTTGCAGAGTCCAGTCACCGGGGTGATCGGTCTTACAACTAAGAAAGTGGACACAGGCAAATTGCGACAATGGCAAAGAAGAGAGGACAAACGTAGATGAACAGTCTAAAATAAAGAAGTTTATTTACCATAAAGGTATTTATTTACTCCTCCCGGAGTTAGGCACAAGGCCAGTTTTATCTTACTCCCACAAGTAAGATGTGACCACAGCTTGGGTCGAGAAAGTGGGGTTAAAAGCCAGCGCTCGAGAGGTGAGCACTCTGGCCATTTAAAAATTGCCTGGGCAGCTTCGTCGGCATTCCCCGGTAGGGGCGCCTCAGACAGTAAGCAATAAACTTACTCCTCCCCAAAGAGGGGAGGCGAAGCCTGGAAGGGTGGACCTCCTAGAACTGCACAGGACAGGCGTGCAGTATCCATCGGAACAGATACTACACTTTGATCTTAGCCAAAAGATGAGAAGAAGAACTGAAATAACAGGGGTGACGACACTGGAAGCAGGAAAGGCTGGATGGATAGGGAAGAGGTCTGGAAATGGATAGGAAAGAGGTCTGGAACCGAATAGTAGGAAGAGCTGGATCGACAGGACGGAGGTCTGGAACTGGATAGCAGGAAGAGCTGGATTGACAGGACCAGGAACTGGATAGGCTGAGTTGGCAGGAAAAGATATCTGGATCCTGGAAAGCAGGAGATACTGGATCGACAGGAAAGACATCTGCAATCTGGGCAGCTTGGGAAGTTGTCACACGGGTCTGATGTGGATATCCCTGAGGTGTAAGGATGTGCCTCAGGTCGGTCCGGTACATATGGGTGTTGATGAGGGCTGGATCAGCAGGAATCAGGGAGTTGACATGAACTGGAAAAGCAGGATGTTGACAGGCACTGGAAAAGGAGCTTGAGAAGCTGATGCTGGAACGATGAGCAGGCGCTATTGGACGAAGCTGGAGCAGGAGCTGTTGGAGTGAGCTATAGCAGGATCTGCTGGGAGCTGGTGCAGGAGTAGGAGATGCTGGAGCAGGCGCTGCAGGAAGCTGGTGCAGGAGTGAGCTGGCGCAAGCACTACAGGAGGGAACTGGAGCTGACGCTGCAGGAAGCTAGTGCAGGAGTTAGCTGGAGCTGCAGGAAGGTGGTGCAAGAGTGAGCTGGCGCTGCAGGAAGGTGGCGCAGGAGTGAGTTGGAGCTGATGGTGCAGAAGCTGCTGCAGAAAGCTGCTGCAGGAGTGAGCTGGAGCTGGTGATGCAGGAAGCTAGAGCTGGCAGTGCAGGAAGCAGGTACATGAATGAACTGAAGCTGGCAGTGCAGGAAAGAGCTAGAGAAAGGAAGGCTGGAGTCAGGTGGATGGAGCAAGCAGTAGCAAAGTGTGAAGGTTTATCGCATTAGCAGGGCTGTTTGATTGCTGCTGCTGGTGTCCGCTTTGGCTTCCTGGCTCGCCGACTGGTCCATCCAGCTGGGGGAGGGAGTTTCCTGACACTCCAGTTGAGCTACTATTTATCTACCTCCCACAAGGTAAAATGAGACACAAGGTCGGGAAAGTGGGATTTGATAAGCCAGCGCTCGAGAGGTGAGCCATCTGACCATTTAAAAATTGCCTGGGCAGCCCCGTCGGCATTCCCCGGTAGGGGCGCCTCAGACAGTAAGCAATAAACTTACTCCTCCCCAAAGAGGGGAGGCAAAGCCTGGGAGGGTGCACCTCCTAGAACTGCACAGGACCAGACAACCCCCAATAGACCGGCGTAAATCAAGAACCAAAGGCCAGGACAATACCAGTTTATTAGGTGGGTTAAAAACCCTCCAGTTGAGCTGATTTATTTATCTACCTCCCAGAAGGCAAAATGTGACACAAGGTCGGGAAAGTGGGATTAGATAAGCCAGGGCTCGAGGGAGCTGAAGGTATTTACTCCTCCCCAGGAGTTAGGCACAAGGCCAGTTTTATCTTACTCCCACAAGTAAGATGTGACCACAGCTTGGGTCGAGAAAGTGGGGTTAAAAGCCAGCGCTCGAGAGGTGAGCACTCTGGCCATTTAAAAATTGCCTGGGCAGCCCCGTCGGCATTCCCCGGTAGGGGCGCCTCAGACAGTAAGCAATAAACTTACTCCTCCCCAAAGAGGGGAGGCAAAGCCTGGGAGGGTGGACCTCCTAGAACTGCACAGGACAATCCCATAGACCGGCGTAAATCAAGCCCCGGAGGCCAAGACAATACCAGTCTATGGGGAACAGATACTACACTTTGATCTTAGCCAAAAGACCAATTTATTTAAGTATTTAATTTTAAAGACCAAGTAAAGCTCGAGGGAGCTGATTTATTTATCCAAAATTCTATAAATACAAAAAATTAGATGTGGCACAAGGCCAAAAGGGGGTATGGGGGGGGGGGGGGAAATGGGGGTCGGGGGTCGTCCACTTGGTCTATAAATACCCTAAAAACTAGTTTCAGTCACCATAATACCACATTCACTCTATGGACTTAAGCTACTTAAAATATCCCCAGGTGTTTGAAATGAATTTTATTTACAGAAAAATATGTACATGTGTGATGATGGGAGTGGGAGAACAAAAAACTAAGCCTTAAATAATCCCCCAAAAATAAATAAAAATAAAAGGGATAGTAAAAATAAAGAACCAAGGAAAATGCTAATTATGGCAAGTTAGTAGAGTCCCCCCATCCTATCTAAGGTGTGAACTGCTCGCTGTCTTCCGGTAAAAACCGAAAGCAAGAGAGACAGCTCCTAGTGGGAGTGGGCGTTTCTATATGGGGGCAAAAGAAATTGAGGGATGGGTTTGTCGGGATGTGCGGTGTCCTCCAGGATAAGAACTATTAGGGCGGGTCCGGGATATAAAATAAATTAGGGAGCGGGCATCCTGAAGGAGTTCTGACACCTAAAATAAAGCTGGGGGCAAAGAGCTCATTTACACTACTAGCTAGTAGGGACTGTGCCCAAAAAATTTGCTGGTCGGGTTAAGGAAATGTTTTCCTTTTTAAAATAAGAGACCTAAGGTCGCTGTGTGCCATGCCTAGGCAGGGAACACGAACTCGAACCTATTCCGCGTGAACACGCATAAACTAGCGGTGTGTATCCACCTACTTTTAAAAAGTGAAGAAGGCAACCTCCTTCTATCAGACTTGATTTTGATTTTAAGCTGGTGCTTAAAATACGAAATCAAATCATAATAAGAAGGCGGCACCCCCCCACGCCCTATGTCTAAGCGTGAAGTATACACAATGAGTCTAGCTACGGCTAAAATCGCAAGCAAAACCATACGTTTCTCCCTGGGCCACAAGGGGTCCATGTTGAAGACAACGGATGCTAAATCCAAGCACGTCACCCGATCGGGGGTGATGCAAGCCGTCACCTCGTTGACATACGTCCAGAATTCACGAAGTTTGGGGCAGGTGAAAAAGGCGTGCTCAGCCGTTTCAATCTCATCTTCCTCGCAACGTGGGCAGAAGGGGTCCATAACCAGACCAATCCTGAATCGTATGCCATTGAGGGATACCGCATTTCGAACCAATCGCCAGGTCAGAGAAAACTCAGTGTTGTTGAGATGGCTCCGGCCTGGCGCCCAATTCCACTGAGAGCGAGCCTCCCGCTCCGACAATCCTAGTCGCTCCCCAAGGGGATCCGAAGCGGTCCCCACCACTAATTCCCGATATAGTGTATTTCTAGACCGGGCGAGGTCACTGGACCCCGGCAGCACTCTGAGCGCAGCTCGGCATTCGTTGAGGAACTGCGATTGACCCCTTGGCCTACGACGGCATTCGGCCAAGTGGTCAGGGATGAGGTTAGGAAAAGCGTTTCCAACCGCAGGGCCCCACGCAGACTCCTCTGTCAAGGTTCGGCTCAGGAATGCCAACCGCTCGGCATACAAGTGGCTTTCCAAATCGGGCATTCCTAAGCCTCCCACATCAGGACGTTGAGTACAGACCTGTCTACGGACTTGCAGTCTCCCCTTTGCCCACAAAAGCGAGAAAAGGAGACGCGTTAAAACCGCTCGGCGGTCCGCAGGCAGAGGTAGTACAGCCAATCGGTAAAGGATGAGCGGAAAGACGTACGTGACGCACGCCTCAGCTCGACCTTTAAGGGAAAGCCCCCTTCGAAGCCAAATCCTTACAGACGCTTCGACCTTAGACTGTACTTCCGACCAGTTCTTATCAAGCTGGAGACCCGGTCCGAACCATATGCCGAGGATCCGAACCGGGCCATCTGTCCAGTTGAAAAGGCCCGGGAGCGCAGCCGCGCCACTCCAGGCAGCCAACCTTAGGCCATTGGATTTGCTAAGGTTGACTATGGCCCCTGTAACTTTTTCGTACCTTTTGAGTGCCCTAATCACCGCGATAATGTCTCGAAAGCACGACACAAACACGGTGACATCATCGGCATACGCGGACACCCTGGCTCGCGCACCGCCAGGAAGAGCAATACCGCGTAGGGCCAGTCCAGGCTCCCCGATCCTAAGCCTGCGGAGAAAAGGCTCCAAGGCAAGGACGTAAAGCAGGGGAGACAGCGGACACCCCTAACGTACCGACCGAGAGACGGCAAAAGACTCCGATCGCATTCCATTGACCTGCACCACTGCCGTCGGCCCGCGATACAAAATGGAGATCCATCTGCAGAAGCCCGGTGTAAAACCGGCAGCCTCTAAAACAGATCCCAGGAACCGATGGTCGACCCTGTCAAAAGCTTTGGACTGATCTAAATTGATCAGCGCGGCTTCAGTGTCGTCTTCTAATCCCTCTATGATCGTGCGCATCAGATGCAAGTTGTTTTGAATCGATCTCCCCTTCACAGCATAATTCTGATCAGGTTCGACCAACTCACCGATAACAAGCTGCAACCGATTTGCAAGAACTTTGGCCAAAATCTTTAAATCTGCGTTAAGCAGAGTTATGGGCCTATAATCATCTAAATCCCCACCATCTTGGCCCTTTTTCTGAAGCAATGTGATCACTCCCTTGGTGACTTGACCAGGGATAGAACCCTGTTCAAACCAGTGATTGAACACATTGACCAGAATAGGTACGAAGATGTGCGACAGCCTCAAGAACAATTCATAGGGCAAACCATCCAGTCCCGGAGATTTGTCGTAGCCGACCTGCTTCAGAGCAGTCAAGACCTCACACTCTGTAACGCGCCCATCACAACTAGCCGCTCGGGCCGCTTCCAGGCGGGGCGAGCCAGCTAAATAGCTGCCAAACTCCTCGACGCGGAGTCCGGGCAGTTGGGTGAACCGCTCCATGAAATGCTCACGAAATCCCCGGCAAATCTCCCGAGTCGACACAAGGGTGTGTCCTTCCGGGTGTTTGACTTGACGAATGAGACCGACCGAGTTGCGACGAAGTGGAGTTCTACGCTCTTCCGCGTCCACATTCACGGCTTCGTTGGACACTCTCTTTAGCCTAGCTCTAACTACTTGACCCTCATACCGTACGTTAGCCGCACGTTTCAGGTCCCCCTGAGGGAGCTGAATTTTTGACAGAAAACACGCTGTATCTATGTATGAGAAATGCCATTAGAGCTGCTGATACCATGAAACAAAGAAACAACTGAAATTAATTCCTAGCCGAATTTATCACGGTCAAAAATAACTGGAAAGTTTGTTGACTGTGTTTACATAAAATTCGGCCAGTTTTCAGATGCTGGTGTTTTGTATTTGGGTGAGAAAGCGATGTTTGAAGTTGAAATGCGTGGGTGATGGTAAACATAGAAAAACGACCAAAGAAGGAGAGTGGATGTTTACCGCAACTGCTGCTGATGCCGCCCCAGTGGAAAAGTACTACTCTAGACGAATATATAGTAACTTCTTTTAAATTAGGAAATTAAATATCTTAATTTCAAGGCATAAATGAAAATATTAAAAGTGTGAGTATTATTATAGATCAAAACCCTTATTTCCTCCCCCCCCCCCCAAAAAAAAAGAAGAGATTCTACTTAGGTGATGATATAAAGAACCATACAGAAAAAAAATACAAAAAAGATATGAATTTATGACCTCGCCATATTTTTTGTTAACATAACGCTCCCCCTCATTCCGATTAATTGCTGCCTGTAAGACGGGTAAGTGTTAACATGCGACGTAATGACCTTACTAAATACATTTTAGCTGTTTGTTTTATAAAAAGAAGTCTAGTAAAAATATATCGGCGGAAATGCTAAAAATAAATTTAAAAGTACACTTGCCCAAACGCATTACTGTTGTCGAATGTGTTCGTTTAAATGCAATGCCGTTATGGAATAACGTGTAATTATCATGCAGTCAGAATTTCAGAATATAAATTCCAGAATTATGGATCGGGTGGTGCGCTGAAATTTTTTCCCCCCTATAAACAAAAGTCCCGGTGTCGATGGGGTGCGTGTGAGAACTAATTGAATAAGGAGTGATAATCGTGGCTACCCTCTCTTTCGAAGATGGTTTTGGGAGAAGTATAATTCTTGGAATAATTCTAATGTTTTTTGTTCGATATGGAAATGTGATTAATTTTTCTGTGAAACATGCATTAGGAATTGCTGTTGATGTTGAGCGGAAATGTGTACCCTATCAGGTATGTGGTTATTTTCTTACTATAGTCAAAGTGTGAGAGGAAGAAAGGTCTTTACTTTATATATATAGATAGAAGAATAGAAATAGAAAATGCATTTAAGTAAAGATACAGAATGTAAATGATTATCTTCATCAGTATATTTAAAAATAAACATTGGCAACATCATATTGACATGCAATAGATCTTCAAAGAATAATTCCAATATAAAGTCCCATAGATATTCGGAAATATTGTAAAAGTAAAATAGTAAAATACATGCATAACTATATTAATAATGAAGTTTTGGATTTCTCGATTTTCTGTGAATTGATTTTGATAAAACCTTTCTGTTGTGCTCAATATCTCAATATTAGTTTTCACTATTTTGCATAACGTCAATTATTTCTATTAAGATTCGACAGTTACAATGGGATGCAATAAGCAATGAACATTATGGAAAAGTAAAGTCATTATGTGGAAACGGTTAGACAATTTCTGAAAAGAAAATCCGATTATGGGATCCCCAAGACTGAGATAGCTAGGTATTTAAGGAACATTAGTCTCAAGTTAGGTTGCAAACCTGGGTAAACAAGGAAAGCGAATTTCACCAAAATTTCAGATACCAAAAACCACCTGAAATCACATCTTTGCGATCATCAAATCCATGCAGTGTCCTCTAAAACTGTTCCCTTGAATGTATTATCACATAAATCTAAGGTTTTAATGGGTTTGGAACATGGGTTGTTTTCTGTTAACAAGATGGCCTTTGACGGACCTGACGGTTGGGAAAATAGTTTATTCTTGAAATGAGCATCATCAACGTTTACGACATCAATAATAGGTTAGAGGTGTCATGTTGTGGACTGGTATCGTTGGGGGTAGACTCGTTGCCTGGAAAGGTTAAAGTGACCACAACAACCTACTGCAAAATGTAGTTCACCCCAAAACTGTCAAATCTGAAAAAAAAGGAAAAAAAAGCGCAGTATAATGAAAACCTACCAATGGTGTTATCATATTGTGCTGGGAAAAGTTTTACCAAAATCAATTAACAGATAACTGATAAATAACAAATGTAACTAATCAGCTATTAGTGTGGTTCTAGGTGTCTGCATGGTATCTGCACTTACGGTTCTACCATATGGATGTGAAACATGATCAACCTATTGCAGGTATTTCATATTTGTATAACCAGCAGTGCTTGCAAAGGATTCTAAAAATCTTAAGGAGAGATCATCTACTGTATGGAATAGTAGCGTTTTAAGCTAATATGTAAAGCATCAGCTCTGGTTATGTAGTACACTTAGAAAACAGTCAACTTCATAATCAGATGCTGCATGGAGAACTGATTTGAATAAACGTTTATAATGTTAAACAATAAAAGGGTACAAGGCTTATCTGGTGATATACTGAAGAAAGCCTAACATCAGTCAGGAGTTGGTGAAGAAACTTACTTGCTTCTTATGTTAAGGTGTTTGAGGAAAAGAAAGAAAATACTGCCAACTAAATCAGACACTAAGACACATAAAACAGAGATGAAGACAATCTCTGACATGTGACGAATGTCACCAGTCTCGTCAGTAATCAATGATGTAATCCTATCAAGTATGTTGAATGCCAATAATATACAAAGCTAATTGGGTATGTTTTATGTGTAAAGGTGTGTTAATCGAGTTGTGGCTTCAAGTATCATTTAAAGTGTGCAATTCATTGTTTGGATTAAAGGGAAGAGATCTTCTGCTTATTTTCAGGAGTCTTGCTTAGACATTAGATCACACCCGCTATCTCTCTATCTATACTAGTCTATTGTAATCTATTTATTTATCTCAATCTGTTCTATACATATCAATCTATTTCCATAACTATCTGTTTATAGCAATTTGTTTACGCCTCTGTATTAATTTGTCAGTATATCAGTTTTTCTCTTACTTGTTCACTTTATTTCATTATCACAATTAGTATGTTTAAATGCATCTATCTATTTGGATGTTTCTATTCTCTCGTTTTTCTCAGTTTTCTATCTATCTATCTATCTATCTATCTATCTATCTATCTATCTATCTATCTATCTATCTATCTGGTTATTCATTTATCTACCTACCTATCTGTATACCTTATATATATATATATGGCGGCTGTCCATTCGATTTCGAATATAACCACTTTTGGCGTATCGATGTAATATTAGTGTAAAAGTTCCTGGTGAGAGGCCTGCCAGACTTTTACAGACCATACCACAGAAATGGCCGATGTTGTGATGATCTGAGGGATGCCATAAATGAAGTCACCTCTTTTCTGTGCTTGATTTTACAAAACATGCACTCGTTGGTGATTCAACAAACCTGCACGTGACATAGTTACCAAATTGCAGGCTTGGCATCTTAGGTGTTCCATATTTCCACTATGTGCTGGAGGTGTCACATCCTGTCTCTTCCCCTGCTGCTCTCTTCTGCTGCTGGTGTTTCATCCTATTCTTTTTGAAAAGCTTGCTGCCTTCAAAAATCGCTTTCCTCCACCTTGACCTATCTACAGCCACCCTCTCCCATCCTCCAACATCAATTCCAAAGCACTTCAAATCGTCTTTGAGACAATCTTTGAATCGATTATGAGGTTTGTGCTATATATATATATATATATATATATATATATATATATATATATTTGTTGGTTAGATTTAAAAAATTTAAAACATTAATTAAAATTTCAAATATTATAGTCAAGCTCAATAATGTCTATCCATATGTACGTGTGTTTCAGAAAAACACTTTTATTATCAAAATTACATTAGTAAATCCATCCAATGCATTCTGGGAGCTGATTTGGAAAGAAATCTTTTATTTTTTGCCCTCATTACTATCATTAATTGATTTTTCTTGTATTTCATTCAGTAAAAACTCAGTGTGAGTTTTTCTATGAAGATCAAAGAAATCGGAATATATAATGTTTGTGCCTGTCTAAAAATCTAGAATAATCTGGAATCTGTGGCCTGTTTTCTTTTTATGTTTGCATTGCATTTAAAGAGAGGTAATCTTAATTTGCTTATCTCCCTAATTATGGTTTTGCTAGATATTCCTATCTTGCTCTTAGCTGGATTTATAAGTCTGCATTGCATGAGAGTATGTTCGAGAAATCTGAAGAGAGCCGGTAAGCAGTTTATAAGTAAAACTCAAGAAAATACTGCATTTTTTGTCTGGGTCTGCCCCGCAGCTTGAAACCTAAGGTACAATGTTAATCGGAACTTCTGTAACATTATAAATTAATAAATATTACACTCTTATTATTAAATAATGGAGCACTCTGTTGGATTTTTTCTACCAAATTAGATCAAGAATTATATATATTTAATGCAGGTTTGAGTGAATAAAAGTAAAAACTTTTGTCTATTTCTTTTCTGATCTCTTCTTTCACACTGGCAGACCAGCGATCTGATGCTATGTTCTAGTCAGGAAACAAGACCAAACACTGGGTGTCTTTAAAGAGTCCCTGTGATGTTACTTCTGCGATTAGCTAATAGACAAAGAAGGAGTGCAAGATAAAGCATATCTTCTTCTTAAGACATTTAAGTTTGCAAACCGGATATTTTGTTCGAGTCTCCAGGTTGCTGACCAGGACTAAGGAGACCTCCCTCCCCCAATAGTTTGGTGCTAAGGCGTAGAAGTCAATAACACAGATTTTACATCAGAGTTTTTCTTTCTCTTAGATAGATGATCTGACAAGATCTACGAGTCTATCACACCAAGAGGGGTAATCCTGCGCCTGGGTACCAAGCCAGGTATTTCTGCGCCCCAGCCTTGCTATATGAGAAATATAAGTTTCTACTTAAATTAGGTGTTCATGTCTTCCCCCCCCCCCCAAAAAAAAAACTTCAAGATAGGTTTCCCTATCATAATAGGTAGAAAGGGGATACATTTTAATCATGGGGAGCATACTAGTTTGTTTTGATTTATTTATTCATTTTTCTTTTCAAGACATAACTCTCATTTGTCGAAAGAGAAGAATTGTCTAAAAATACGGAGTTTCAAGTCTTTTGGGTGTCTCCCCAAACACTTGAATGTACTTTGACAGTCTGTTTTCCAGGCAGTGGCGTGATGCATTGTGAGTAAGAATAAACAATTTTCAATTAACTAAAGAGTCAGGAAGAAAAACATAAATATAAAAATAGATAGAAATGAAAGATAAGAGAGGTTTTAACATGAAGAAAAAAGTTATAGGGAGAAAGAGAGAGATAAAGAGACAAAGCACGATTACCGAGTTCATTTTAAGCATGGTATTTTTTTTTTAAAGTTAATTTGCAGAATTAAGTTTAAGTTTTAAAAACTCTGAGTGGAAAAGGCTTTAAGACAAGAAAAATTGGTTAACAGTTCGCAATAATAAAATATTAAGAAAAATAAAGAATTAAAAATGGATTTTTTCACCCGAAAACAATTCTTATACCAGTACGACTTGACTGATTTGTTTTAAGAAGTAAAGAGAACTTGACCTCTTTGATCGCTAGGTAAACTGTACTCTGCGACTCTGAACCAACCTTCCAGAAGGTTTTCGAGAGATTCTATATTTTTTTCATATTTTATTATATATATATATATATATATATATATATAGTCAATTCATGCATCTCTCTTTTTCTCTCTTTTGTAATGGTTAACGTATTTCTATATAAATGTCTCTTTTTTCTCTTTCTAGCTACATTTATCATTGTTTTTTACTTCTCTTTTTCTTTTCTTTTGTTTTGTTTTGTTTTCTTTTCTTTTCTATATCATTTTTTCTTTCCTTTCATGTTATAATTATTTTATCTGCTGAATTTCATTCATTTATTCTTTTGCTTTCTTCTTTTTCCCCCACTTTATTCTACTAATTTTTATCTCTAACAGATTTAAAGTTCACTTATTTCTTTTTATCAATAAAACATATCTACAAAGAAAGCCTTATAAATGTCTTTCTACCTTAGTAGCTAGTGAGAACAACCTTATAAATCGATCATAAATATGTCATGGATCTCATAAATAACGGGAGCCATTTTATGTTATTTCTATTACTAGCTGTATCTACCCGGGAGTCTTTGCACTTTTATTTTTTGTTTTGTATTTTGTTTTTAAACTATGCTGTTTTTTCTTGTTTTTATTTTCCCAAAGTATTGTTCTTATTTTTCATATAGGATTTTGGAGTTAAATATCATTAAATTATTAATTAAACTACGTTGTTACAAAACTATAACTAATTTTATTACGGTAATGTTGTTTTAACCTCTATTGATAAAACTTGCAATCATTTAATACATGAGGATTTGCTAAAAATTTTAAATGTTTCCAAGAAAAATATTATATAATGAACGAAGGAAAAAGTATCCACTTTAAATGTTTTCTTTCCCAGAATAAGTATTTTCAGAAAGAAACAGATGTGAAATAAAATATATTCCTGCCAATAACATAGTGGAAGAGAGAAACGAAAAAATAGGATAGTTTGAATGAAGTGTCGATATGTGAGACGGATTGCTACTTGGGTCTAACTTTGAAAATCAACTTGAAGATAACTTACGTGTTAGATTCAGGTTCTAAAGCCTGGTTGAAAATCAACTGATTAAAGTTGAACTTATACGTGTGTAAAAACATTAATGTCATGTTTGCCTCTTAGAATTCATGTTCAACTGACTAATCATGGATTATCACAATCTGTTACATATTAGCATTATCAATATGCTTTTGGGGTTAAATATAGTTTACCAAATACAAAAGGATACTTAGGTAGGAGTGGCAAGGTTTTTGAACTTAGCTCCATATACGAAGGGAGATAGCTCATTGGTTTAGTTTAATCATATGACATAGATACATTTGAAGTTAAAATAGTTACAGTTTAAAATATGTGTGGAAACATGTATAATGTAATTTCCTGGTGGATAGTGGCGCTTATACCGCTGTAGGGATGATCCAGAATGAAGAAACTGATTAGGACTTCACCATCGGATGTAGTTTATGCTATATACATGGCCATTTTGAAGTTGTGTAATTTGTCAAAAACCAAAAGGGCAGGTGAAGCACTTTTTAGCCTTGGTGAGCAATCACCTAGAGATGGTGTTGCGATAAAAACACTACTCTCCATCACCTCATTTGAGTTGGCTTCGGAAACGGCATCTGGCCTATAAAAATCTTGCCTCAATTAAGGAAATGACTTCCAAAGAAAATCGGTCGCATTTCAGGTTGTCCAAAGATTTATATCATTTTCTTTAATGTTTATTGATGTGTGTAAGTTCCAACATGTGTGTGTGTATTATTTTAAAGAGGTATAGCTCTAGCTCGCAATGTTGATGTAGATGTGTGTGTGTGTGTGTGTGTGTGTGTGTGTGTTTCTAACGATTGCAATGAGAGTATATTAGTTTGAGATGACATTGGTTATCTAACAATTTTCTCCTTATGTCGTTTGCTTGCAATTCCCTGGAAATTGACTTTTGGTTAGTGATGATGTTTCTTTTATCTAAATTTAGAACCCCCTAGACCCGTTTTGAAAATTTTTTCGGAAGTGTTCTGGTTGGTGAATGAACACTAGATTACTTTTTAATTGTGAATTTGGTCATGGGACCTGGTTTTGCAGACGTAGTTGTAGACAAGTATTCTATATACTTCCCCTTTCCACTTTTATGTAAGCATACCTTCCCTACAAAAACAAATAACAGATTATCATTCTAAGTAAACCCACCAACAAACAAGACTACATACATTATTCCCACAACCATTCTACGATACAAAAAAGTATTATAATAAGACTTTACCCATTCACACTAAGAATATGTAGCTCCAGTATTTATCAGATGAATTTAACATAATCGAAGCCTTATTCAAAATCCTTAAATACCCCAAACACTTTATCCCTAATGCTTGAAAAAAAATTCCTCCACATCTTTCACAACAAAAAACTAATGTCCACATTACTTATATTCCCAGATTCATCACCCTACTTACAAACATACACAATGAACATATATACAGTGCTCTAACTAAATACGGTTTCAGGGCCGTACAATCCACTTTTCAAAAGTCTCTTCAGAAAACACAAAAACAACGATATTACTACACAATCTTTACCATACCACATAACAAATGCAACAACTATCATATTGGTGAAACTCAACGTTCTCTTGACATAAGAAAGGCCATTAAGCTAGATGGCGACAAAATGTACAGTTTCGACTTTGTTAATCAAATGCATACATTATGTCCAACATAGACGCCTTATTGAAGCGGTCTTGATTGTACATTCAAACAATAATATCAAGCAGAAACCATGAATTTTTCAAATTCTCCTCGTTCTTACCAAAAATATAATACCAGAAAACGCTATATCACATTATAATAGCTAAAATGCTTTTCAATTATTCCACATTTCATCCTCCATTTCAGCTTCTTTCTCCTACCACTTGCATATTTAAATACTCTGTTTTTGCCTGTAACATGCTTGTTTTTTTAAATAAATATTAAGCAGAATATCGAACCTTCACACATGTTTTCATGTTTGTGATTTTCTGTGTTTCATAATGTCTACATTTATTCCTCTTTGCCCATTTCAATTTGCTTATACATTCTGTCGGATTTTCATCCTCACATTCTATTTCACACACACATTTATATATATATATATATATATATATATATATATATATATATATATATATATATATATATATTGACACTTTTAGAAAGATAAGTTAAACACTTTATTGGATGAAACTCTTTTTCCCAAAGTTTTGACCGATGAAGAAACAAATCGTTTAAACAGTTACAGATTGTCAGAAGACAGGTGCTCCAAAACATTAAAGGTTAAAAGGAAAGTGAAAAGAACAAAAGAAACAAGGTTTGTCTTAAATACATATGTATATATATATATATATATATATATATATATATATATATATATATATATATATTAAAGACCAACCTGACAAAATGACAAATAAAAAAAAAGTAAAAATGAGCAATAAATAAAGTAATCCTCAAATGTCAATATTTGAAGATTTTGCCTTGTCACTTTTGTTGGGATTTACAAATCCATGTTTTACTTGCCAATGACTCTAAATTGTTTACATATAAAGTTCGTTTTTGGCCCCCCCCCACCCCCAACCCCACCCCCCCTCTCTCTCTCTCTCTCTCCCAAAATATCAACATTGCACAAACTGACAGTTAAGAGGTTGACATTTGGCTCTCAAAAAAACATGTTTCCTCCAGAGGACATTTAGAAAGAAAGGGAAAAGAACAAAAAACTTACTAATCAGGCATTTATTTGCAAAATATGACACCCGGTCAGTTTGTAGTGTTTGGCGAAATAATATCAGACGTCTATCCAGTACAGTAAATGATTGAAGGGTGTGTTTTTAAGATGGGTTTTCTAAAATTAGCTGAATTTTCTTGGATTATTGTAGGTATCTGGGTGCATTGCGTACCCTACTCATATGGTTCCGTTTGTCTGTTGGCATATCAACCCTTTTTGTGTGTTTTAAAGCCAAAAGACGATACATATTTTAAATGATTCATTCTAAAATAATTATTAAACACAAGTTGCTATTTTACCCATAGTTGGCGGGGGGGGGGGAGGTGTTCATACCTTTCCTAATAGTAATACAATGTAAATGAATGCAAGAGAATCGACTGGATTTGAACTCGGCTTAGCTGAGTCCATAGTCTGCATTGGTATTCATTGCACCTCTCGTGTCCTGGTTTAGTGGAGCCAGGAGTAGTTCTTAAATTATTATTATTATTTTTTTTTTACATATTTTATATTTAATTGTTGTTTGTTCGGGTAAGTAATATCAAGCATTCATTCAGTCGATCTGTCATATTTAAGTTCGAAACAGCGTTTTCGTTGGTTTGTCACAATAAGCTTTAACTAGCATTTTCGTTGGTCTGTGACACTTAAGTATAAAAAACATTATCATTGGTTTGTGACGATTAAGTTTAAAAAGCATTTTCGTTGGTTTGTGATACTTAAGTTTTAAATAGTATTTTTGTTGATCTGTCATGCTTAAGTTTGAAACAGCATTTTCATAGGTCTGTCTCGCTTAAGTTTTAAACAGTATTTTCGTTGGTCTGTAATGCTGAAGTTTTAAACAGTATTTTCGTTGGTCTGTAATGCTGAAGTTTTAAACAGCATTTTCACCTGTCCATTATGCTTAAGGTTTTCGTTGGTCTGTCACACTTAGGTTTTAAATAGCATTTTTGTTGATCTGTCACGCTTAAGTTTGAAACAGCATTTTCATAGGTCTGTCCCGCTTAAGGTTTAAATAGCATTTTCGTTGGTCTGTGACGATTAAGTTTAAACAGTATTTTCGTTGGTCTGTAATGCTGAAGTTTTAAACAGCATTTTCGTTGGTCTGTAATGCTGAAGTTTGAAACAGCATTTTCACCTGTCCATTATGCTTATGGTTTTCGTTGGTCTGTCACACTTAGGTTTTAAATAGCATTTTTATCCCTGCAGACATTCGAAAAATGTCCGCTTGTATTTTTATTTCCACTACAACTGATTATGGTTAAGTCTTTCGTCAAATACAAATATCTTCACTATTTTTCTTGGTCAAAAAGAAAGTCAAGGGAAACTTGCATTATTCATTTAAGCATATGAAGAGAAGAGAACAATGAATCTGTGCATTTGTTGCCTTTGCCTACTTTTTTGTCAGATGTTTATTGCCTTTCTGGTCGTTTTTGTACATGTTTATATCAGTTTTCCTACTTGTTTTCCATCATACTTTCCATCGCAGTTGTTTAAGTCATTTTGAAGATCTTATCTCCTTCTTTTGTAACGTTGTACAAACAATTGTACTCCTTTATTAGCATTATGATCTAGTATTTTTTCTAGTTGCTCCTATAAGCAGAACATTTTTTTTAAGCTTTGTATGCTTGTGTCATGTGATATACAGGAAGCTGCTGATGATATATTAGTATACTCCCTGCAATAGTTTTTTCTGGTGAAGTAATCTCGACAAAGCATCTAAAGAAATGCTCATGAAGCATCCAAATGTCAAAACAATGCAGGTTTTGTGCTGTCATAGTTTAATACAAAGGCAGGTATGATGGCAGCATCCATAATATTGTTGCAATAAGTAAATTAAAAAATATATAAAAACATCTTGTTAATGCACAAGATTCTAAAAGCATATAACTATTAAAGTAACTATCTCCCAAATATGATATATTTTTTAAAAAATAAGGTGGTTTTTATTTCATAGAGTTGTGATTGCAATGAATCCCCAAATAAAATGTAGAGAAACTCTAAAATACAGAAGATTGAATGCAATCAAAATTAACCCTGGTTATGATACTAATGTGTGGTCTGCATTCGTATTGAACAATTTAACTTAGCAAATAGTTTTATGTACATAAATTAATTATTTATTTTGATGAAATTGTAAACCTTTATATAAATTTTGTATTAAATCATATTGATCATGTTCAAATTGTACTCTTCACAAAATGTTGTCTTTCATATACAGAGTATCCCTATAAATGTTGAAAAAACATTTTTTGTTAGTTTTAAAAACAAAATGATTAGATGTCCATGTTTCCAGTTTAATGATAGCAAAAAAGAAAACAAAAATGTATCGAAAATATACAAAAGCTTTATTTAAATGATTCAACTTTAGCTCCGGCCGTATCTCTAATCTATTTTTAGTATTGTGAAAAATATTGTGGAGCATTTCAGGAGTAACGTCCAGTACTTGTGAACGCATGAGTTCTTTAAGTTACGTTTAATTACCAATTTTTTGCTGATACACTTTTGCATTGAAAACAAAAAAACATGCAATAAAACATCGAGGGGAGTTAAACCTGGAGAACAAACAAACAAAAGTCTACATCCTCTATGCCCAATCCATCAATTTGGAAACGTTAATATCGGACAATTAGAGCCTAATAACATGGTGCACCATCCTGGTACACACTGTACATGGAAAACTAAAATTTTGATCATCCTAATTCAATACAAAATTGAAATAAAAGTTTTCAATTTCATGAAAATAGGTAATTAATTCATGTACACCATGCTGTGGAATATTATACACTGATGAAGCCTCTTCATGAATATTAGTGATATTTTGTATATCATAAAAATATGTTCTTGCAATTAGCAGAAATAATTGTCTGTCAATAAAGTGTTTTTGAAAGAAAATAAACTGAATAACTATGGTTTATATGATGTTATATATATATATATATATATATATATATATATATATATATATATATATATATATATATATATATGGTGTACATAAGTTAGTAGCCTATTTTCTTTGTTTCCTTCATACTTCTCTGTTCTGTTCCTCATCCTCCTCCCCTTTACCCCTCCCCTTATCGGAGTTCCTGATTGTCTTCCTTTTCTTTCTTATTCCTATACTTTTTATTTTCCTCCTCTCTTTATGGTTCATATCTTTTCTCAAACTATATGTTTTATTTATTACACTCGCTGGTGGGGGGGGGGATAAAGAGGGGATGAGGAGGAAGAGAACCGAGAAGTTTGGGTGGAAGAAAGAGAAGAAATAAGAGTAGAATAAAAAAGAATAAGTGAGGAAGAAAAACAAGAAGTATATAAAAAGTATGTGATAATGTAGAGGAGTGTAGATAGATAGAAGAAGAAGAAGAAGAAGAAGAAGAAGAAGAAGAAGAAGAAGAAGAAGAAGAAGAAGAAGAAGAAGAAGAAGAAGAAGAAGAAGAAGAAGTGGGAGGAGATTAAAAACGTATGGAAAGAGAAAAGAGGAGTAAATGGAAAAGAATAAAAGAGGGAAGGAGGAGGATGTAGACAATCAATACATATGGAAAGGGGGGAGGAGGAACCCCCAAAAATACGGAAATAAGAAAGAGGGGAAGGAAGAGGTATAAAACAAAATTAAAGAATAGGAAAACAAGAAACAAGAATTATAGGAAATAAATGAGTATGAGTACCATAAAGTATGAAAACAAGAACGCGTGGAAGGAAAAAGGAGTAGGTGAAATAAAGACAGAGAGATTCCCTTCTCTCTGTCTTTATTTCACGAACGAGAAAATATGGAAAGAAAAAAGAGAGAAATAAAGAGAAGGAGAATCAACAAGAACGGAAAGAAGAAACAAAAGAAGAGAAGTAGAGAACCAAAGAGAACGTAAGAAAGAGAAGAGATAACGGTGTAGCTAAACAGTGGAAAGAATAAGAGCGATCGTTTAATTGGATTAATTATCATTAACTCCGTAATGCCATTACAAAATCTTTAAATTTGCTGTCGTCCTCTTCGGCAAAATACAGATTCCTAATTCGATTTATTAGACAAAATTCTGCTCGTTTTGATTCTTCGATTCTTTCAGTCCTCTGCTAATAGTTTTCTAAACGGCACAAGAGATAAAAACTAAAATAAATAAATAATCCCCTCTTTCTGACATCTTTTCTGCTGACAAATCTTTTTCTCCGTGTTTAATCTTCTGTTTAATTCTTTATCTTCTAATACTTCTTATCTTACCATTAGACATTGGAATTTTTCAGAATTCTTTGAAATTCTGATAATAGGATTTTATTTTTAATCAAGTTTATAATATCCAATACGGTTAAGCTCCATTCGAAACTGGTAATAATATAATTTCTTACGTCATGCGTTTTTTACATAAATAAGAAACTAAATTTCACTGTCTGTCTACTTTTCACAATTTTCTAATAAACTTCAAAACCAATCGCATCTGCCAATCATGAATGACTATGTATTTGGGATGGTTTGTGGTAAAAAAACATAGATTGAAACAAGCAAAGATAACCGTTACTGAACAGTCAGATTTATAAACTCAGGTCAATGGCTTTTGGTCAATTCTAATGACACAGATTACTAATATCAAAATTTAAATATTAAACAAATTACACAAGTTCACAAAATCACTTCTAAATGAATAAATAGGATTTTTTATCGCTCCTATATTACCATTAAAACGGGTTACTCTTATTCAAATTAATAATACAAGATAATGTTTTGAAATACTCTATATATATAGTACAGACGAAAGATCCAAGCTTTTTGAATGCCTAATTTGCATACCTATTATTTAAACAGTTCATAACAAATTAATGTTTGGTATTATTCACTTGTAATTTTATTGTCCTATTTTTTTCTCTATATAGGTAAAAAGTTTTGTAGAGTTGTTGGTGTTAAGATGCCTGTTGCAGACAGCCATTTTGTAGTAGCATCTGTATTCATCTTGTTGATTGTGAGTTATCCCCCCTTTAACAGTTTTGAGTGATATCCCTTGATGCCTGGAAGTATATGAAACGTACTTGGAAGAGAGGAAGGTTCTTCAGTCTTGGAGTACTTCATTGATGAACCAGACCAACGTGGAGAACTTTGACACATCTGACTGGCCTGGCTTGAGATGAAGAAGAAAACGGTCACCAGAGTTCCAGTTAAAAAGACATATCTCCTCCACAATTTATATTATTTTATTTAACAGTTTCATCGACACAAGAACACAAGAATATAAGACAGGCTTGTTTGTCCGGCATGAAATGAGAAAAAGAAATTGAGTCCGGGTCTTTTGGTCTCGGGTCTTGGCTTTAATCTGGTGAGGAAATGTCATGTCTGTCTAGATTGGCGTCTCAACAGGAACTATTCATATTTGGCACGAAACGGAGATAGGCAGAAATGAGCAAAGAAGAGTTCTAATCGTCCAATGTATTTCTATGCGAGTTTTGGCCATGCCTGTTTTAGTCAATCAAACAACATACTAATCACTATGAGAGTGATTGCATGAAAATGCAAAAGGAAATAGTTCTTAATCATGTAATTGTTACAGTTTCGTCGATATGAATAGTAATTAATTGAAGTGATTTAATTAAAAAAAAGCATAAATTACTAAAAACCTTTCTTAAATTAAACTAACATTGCTCACTAGAAAGATACGACAAGACATAAGCAAGAATAAAAAAGGGAGGAAGAGGATGACTGACTGACTGGCTGGCTTGCTCTCTCTCTCTCTCTCGCTCTCTCCCCCTTTAGCAATGTCAAATTTTCTTTTTTATGGTTTTGAATTCAATGATTGTTTTAATCCTGTAGACAAAACGTTTTGCCCTTGTGTGTAAATGTTCCTTTCCGGCCTTTACAGAGACTGACTTAATTTTCAACAAGTTGTCATCCGTTTCTAAAATTAGTGAATAATACAATGAAGAAACCAGTTTGTCATTCTATTAGTCAGGGACAGACCATCTCAACAATATGAATATGATGATTAACTGTATTATTATTATTATTATTTGTACTCACTAGGAGTTCTCACATAGATCATCGTCAGTGATTGCTCACCGACAATAACCAGTGGTATTTCTTGGAGTCTGAGTGACAAGAAGCCTCCCCAAATTTCCAGTATTCTTCACCTCTTTTCGATAACGATTCGATATCGCTACAGCCTCTTACCATTGATTTCTCGCTGGTAAAGACAATTGGTGTTCTCTGGGATTTGAATGGCAATAAGCCTCCCCAAGGTCCCAGCATTCTCCGCATTTTTCCAGTGGAGGTCTGGTTTGTGCTGTCCCTCCTCGGTCTTCTCATCCTCCGCGACTCTCTACAAATATTTTGTCTGGTGTCAGCCTAGGGCGACACTATTTAAAAAAAAAATTTTAATTAATTTTTAATTTTTTTAATTTTTTAATTTTTAATTAATTTATTTTTTGGGTGGGGAGAGAAAGGAGAGCTTATGGTGTTTCTTGTAATTTCTGTTCCTTGGTTCATTTTTATGTGGTGATAGCTGAGGCCGGGGAGATTATGAAGTGATGTTTCTTGCAGTTTCTGTTCCTTGGTTCGTGTTGTGGTGTTCTTCGTGTGGTTTTGTTTTCTCCCATTTGTAAATTCCTTGTTACTGGTTACCCTTTGTAGCTTACGTGGATTGGTTTCTGCATTCGAGGATTCTCCTTAAGATTGCAGCTGTTTTGATCATTGCCGTCCTTTGTATGGTTTCGATAGTCCTTTTGATTCCAATTTCTCCCAGTCTTTTCTCCAGGTTTTTGGGGATTGTTCCTAGTGCTCCTACGATTATTGGTATTATATTAACTTTTTTCATGCTCTATATTCCTTTCAGTTCTCTGGCTAGTTCTGTGTATTTACTTCATTTTTCCGTGTCTTTGATCTTCACTCTGTTGTCTGCTGGAACGACGAAGTCTACGATTTTCCTTCTTGTCGATTATAATAACATCAGGTCTCCTTGCTTGTATGAGTTTATCTGTTTATACATCCATATCCCAGAGGATTTTGTATTTTTCATTTTTCGTTTTCCAGTACTGTTTCTGGTTTATGTTTGTACCATTTGTCTGCATATTCGAAATTCAATTATTTGCACAGTTCCCAGTGTATTACTTTCCTAACACAGTCATGTCTGTTCTTGTATTCTTTTTGGGCAAGTTTGTTACATTCACTTATTATATGATTTACTGTTTCGTCTCTTTCTCCACACAGCCTGCATTTACTGTTTTCCTGGGTTTTATCTATTTTAGCTTTAATGTAGTTTGTGCTAATCGCATTGTTCGGTGCAGCTGTCAGTAGAGATTCCATTTCTCTGTTCAAGTTTCCTTTTCTTGGCCATTTCCAGCTATTTTCGTTGGTTTCTTCTCTTGTGAGTCTTATGAAGCGTCCATGTAGTTGTTTTTCTTCACACTTTTCTTTTCTTGTCTGTTTGTGTCCAGTTTCGATGCTTCCTGCATTGTTCATCAGGACGGTGTCTCTTGCTGCAGTGATCAGCCTTTCTGTGTTCTGGTTTATGTATTTCTCCAGCTCTTTTTTAGTGTCGTCATCACAGTCTTCTATACTTACCAGTCCTCTTCCCCCTTCGTTTCTCTTCATGTAGAGTCTGTCTGTATCGTCTTTTGGATGTAGTGCATTGTGCATAGTCATTAATTTTCCAATCCTCTGGTCAAGGTGCCTGAGTTCTTCTTTAGTCCAGCTTATGAATGGTCCAGAATATCTTATTAATGATACTGCCCAGGTATTTATTTCTTTGATTAGGTTTCTATTATATAATTTTGTTTCTAAGAGCTTTCTTGTTCTTCTCAGGTATTCTTTTCCAATCTTCTCTTTCATTTCTGTTGATTTGATTGTGTCTGCTTCCAAAACTCCCAAATATTTATAGCTGTCTTGTTCACCTAGCGCCCTCATCTGCTCTTGGTTGGGTAGTTCCATGCCCTCAGTCGTCTCCAGCTTTCCTTTTTTAATCTCTAGCAATACACACTTTTCTATTCCGAATTCCATTTGAATATCCTGACTGAAGATTCTGGTCGAATTTATCAGCTTTTCCAGTTTTTTTTTACTTTTTGAAAATAGCTTCAGGTCGTCCATGTACATGAGATAGTTTATTCTTTGTTCTCTGCCTGTGAACTTGTATTCGACATCACATTTCCTAAGTATGTAGTTAAGTGGCATCATGGCTATGATAAACAGTAGTGGTGATAGGGAGTCTCCTTGGAAAATGCCTCTTTGTATTTTTATCTCCGTCAAGTGTTGTCCTCCAGCTGACAGTTCTAACCTCCATGTTTCCATTGCTTTCTGGATGAGATTATTAATCCTGTCGGGTATCTTGTACATTTTAAAGCATTCAATTATCCCTGCTTGAGGGATTCTGTCGTACGCTTTCTTGTAGTCAATCCATGCCACAGATATGTACTTTTTCTTGCTTTTAACTTCTTTCAGGATCTTTTTATCTATGTATAACAGATCATGCGCCCCTCTTTTCCCTTTCTGGCATCTTTTTTGTTCCTCGGGAAGTAGCCTACGACTGTTCAGGGAATGGTAAATGTGCTCTCTCAGTCGTGCTGTTAGGATTTCCCACATTGTCGGTAAACAGGTTATTGGTCTGTAATTGCTTGGGGATGTTCCCTTCTTGGCGTCTTTTTGTATGAGCGTTGTCCTTCCTTTGGTTATCCACTTTGATACGTCTGTTTTATAGATACATCCTCTTAGTTCCTGTGCTAGCCTTTCATGTAGGGTCATGAATTTTTGGAACCAGTACACATATATTCCATCGTGACCTGGTGCTTTCCAGTCATCATCATCATCATCATCATCATCATCATCATCATCATCATCATCATCATCATCATCATCATCATCATTATTATTATTATTATTATTTCTTTTACTTACACTAAAATGCTTCTTGGGTCATTCTGTTTAGCAGGGGATAATGGTGTAGCTGGGAGTTATGAATTATCTTCCCTGGACTGATGCTCTCTGGGATATAAGCACCATCTTTGCTGTGCATAATAACCATTTGTTTATGCATGATGTTGAGTTGAATAATGTCAACTTTCTCCCCGACTTCTTTATCCACTCTTAATTGAAGATGTACGGTTTAGAAATTCATTGAAGATATATGAAAAAAACTTTAATTCGTAAATATGCAAATACAACTAATAAAGAAAGATTGTTTTTACTAGCAGGAAGGCTCAGCATTGAATGAGAAACTCCATGTCCATTTGACACCAGCCCACAACACTATATTACCTTTTTATTCTTATTTTTTTTACATTTTATAAGTTCCAATTTTTGGAGTGGGTTTGTAAGTACAGTAACATTTATTAGAATAAGTTTTGGTAAATTTATAGTATTTAACCCAGTTGGAGCACACTCGGGAATGAATGAAAATCATTGTATATTCTTGCTCCAAGCCCAGAACCCCATATTACCATTTTTATTCTTATTTTTTAATTTCTCTAATTTTCACTTTATGAATGAAATAAAATAAAGTAAAAAGGCATATTTCCTTTTTATGGATGTCCGGCGCAAATAAAATATACCTGTCCAAGCGCTCTGGGTAATGTAGTTTCATAATACATACAGTTATGAGGTATATCTACAAAACTCTAGAAGTTTATGAAAACAAACACACAAACAGGAACTACAACTTTATGTATATACTACCAGGAAGACCCAAGATTGCACGAGATCGAATAAGGGTGTTTGGTCCCAGACCATAACACCATATAAACTTTTTTATTTAATTTTTCATGTTTAATAATATCCAATCATTGGGGTGAGACTAGAGGATGATTGGTCAAACAGGGGTGTAAGTAAAGTGACATTAATTGAAATAGATTTAGGTAAACTTGTAGTTTTTTACCCCCCTTAAGGCACACCTGGCGTTTCCCATGAACCAATTAGAACCTCTGTACACTCCTGCTCCAAGCCATAAAACCCATGATTAACATTTCTATTCCTGTTCTTTTTAATTTCTATAATTTACAAGTTATAAATAAGATGAAATAAAGTAAATCTTCATCTTTTCTTTTTATTGATGTCAAGCATGAATGGAGACCCCACAATAATGTTGTACACCCTTTGATCGAAATGAAATATACTTATCCAAGTACCTTGTGTAACGTAGTTTCAGAATAATATATACGGTTATGGGGGTCTATCTCCATAACCCGATGAGGAGTTTGTGAACAAACAAACAAACAAACAGACAGACAGGAACTTCAACTTTATATTTAATATATAAAGAAAATCAGTCGAATCCACGACTTTAGATCTATATAGGATTACAACTGACAGATCAGTATTTGATTCTGATGGTCCAATTCGTCTTGTTCTTCCTTCTACCATGTTTTTTACAAGAAAATAATGTATTTCGCTTTAGTTTCTTTCAAAAAAAGAATTATTCAGGCTAGGAAATTTTTTAAAGTGGAGGCATTGTGGTACCTAGTACTTTCAGTTCGCTCTGGAACTATCATCGAAGGTTGTGTATTAAGTAAAGACTGTGGGGCTTTTAAATATTTTTAGTAGAAATTTTGAGAAGACAGAATACACAACACCCGATGATTGTTTCTGAGCGATCTGAATGTCCATAATAACGATGGTAAATTCATCAGCCAGTTTAACCCCGAAACTAGAACACTGCAGGAAACTTGAAAATATCAGACGAAAGATAGGCAGGCATAATTTGTCTTTATTATTTGACCATAGTGTCCCAAAATTGAATAGTCATCTGATCAGAACATAGAATGGAGTATTTTCTATAATCAACATGGATATCATAGTTATTACTGCAATTGAAGTGATAGAACCCACTGAAATGGTGGACATCTATGATATGTGGTCATCGTCAAAAGTATCTTTTGTAAAACACACACACACAAATGTTCACTTTTATTTATAATTTATAGTCAGGCATGGTCGGGTAGAAGTATTATTCTGTGTTACCTTTTTATCGCTTCTAGCAACGATTAGATTTTCAGTCTCTAGAAGACTGTGATTCAGAACTGATTCTTAAAAAACATTTTAACATTTACGCTCATGTTTGCATGGGCATGACAGTGGATGGTTCAATACTTACTGCAGGCGAGATAGTATCTAGGGCTAACATAAAGTACCGCTTTTAACCTACCATAGATAACGAGATGAGAACAAATTATTAAATAAATATTTCAATTAAAAATACCATACAGTTCGACATGACTATTCCAATATGCAGTTCTAAGCTTTTATAGATAAAAAAAAATGCACCTCAATAATTTCAGAGATTACATCGGCCGAAACGTTGTAAGCATATTAAACCAAGATCAGAATAGTAGTTCGAATAAACGTAATAATATAAATTATATGTAGCAGAATTCCGTTAGAGAATAAATGTTGGCTGGTAAAACATATTATGTTTTAAGATAGAGAGAGTAATCAGTTAAAGAGTGTAACGTGAGACAAATCTATACACATGTAGAATGGAAACTCCCCAGTAGTTTCATCCCTATAGTTTAGTTATAATGAAAGAATGTACAGGATAGATAGACACAATTCAGTAAGGGTTTATTCGTGAGATGATGCCTTATTTGGGCAAGGGGCGAATCTTAAAATGAAACCGTTGCATTTAAAGATGATGCTCTATTTGAACATGAAGATCTTGAAGAAAGAATGCAGATTCTCTGCCATCAAAATACTTGATATGAACATAACACATCACTCAATAAGGCCTGGCTCTAACATATAGTTGGCACCACTAATAAAAAAGCCATAAAGTACTAACCTTCAAAGGACACATATAAAAATTTGACGCCAGTCGAATTATTATTTTACATATTACAGTTATTTAAATAAAGCTACTGTTGCAAACTTTCAAAATAATTGAAAAATCTGAATTTCGTGTGTGTTATAAAGCATTGCTTTCTGATGGGAAAAATACTGTTCAAGTAAAGCAATGGCTTGATAAGTGTTATTCAGATTCTGCTCCATCGAAACAGATCTAGAGAATAGGGTGGGTGCTGAAGCAATTCGAAGTGCAATACATGTAGTTTTGCCATCATTTCAATCAATTTGTGACACAGTTTTGGTAAAAGAGCACTTTTTTTCTTCTTCATTTGTGGTCGTTTCAGGGTATTTCTTCCTGTTATATAATGACGGACGTAACTTGTGGGATTATAAAAACCTTTATGAGAGTGTTAGATAATGGCCCTGGAGAGATGGACGCATCTGTTGAAGTCGGATTTGACTTGCGCAAATTAACGCGGGGCAGTCGAGTGCAGAACAAGGCTTGTTCTCACACTCGGAGCTGGCAGACATGACAAGGTTACCGAGTGATGAGACCTGAGTTCAGAGGTCAGTCTGCAGCTGTGAAGGGCTGGCCCTGCGTGAGAAACGAAGGGACCTGTGACGTTACTTGCTCTCGCGAGAAGCAAATTTGAGTCAGTCTGGTTACGGAGGGCGAACTGTTAAGACATATGATTTCAATGTAGGAATACGGAAGATTTCCCTAAGGGGAAGACAAGCGCAAGAATCCTTCCCCCCCCCTCTCTAGGAATAGTTAGGAATACATTAATAATCTAACTACGATATTCGTAAATCTCTCTCTCTCTCTCAACGATAGCAAAACACCTCCACGGGCAATAGAAACTGCCGCCGAATAAAAAAGTAATTAAAAGAAAAAATTGTTGTCTTATGAAGCGAGAAAGGTCTTTTGTTGCAGACAGCTCACAGGGATGGCCACTACAGTGCAGAGGCGAGGAAGGTGCTCAACCACTAGACGACAGAGTAAACTGAGAAGATACGAAGGTATGAATTATTTTAAGGGCTATACAACATTCCTTCAAATGCACCAATAATATTATATAATATTCTCTATTGTGGTTCTTCCTTTCTCAGGTTAATTGATGAACAAAATACCTTGTGCATGCCAAAACACGAAGACCAAAATTTTGCCTGCTGATATTTGTATCTTTGGTCGCTTTGGGCGGCTTTCACCTGCTGCTTTTCACTCAGCTGATTGCCGATTTGACTCCGGAGTGAAGTAGTGTATCTGTGTTTCATCCATTGTCAAATATTGACACAAAACACCCTTTTTGTATTTAAACAGTTGCAACAACACTCTCAATTGTCGACACTTTGTTATTTTTGATCAACTGTAAGCAAACGCGGAACACACTTTGAACACAGCTTTCTCATTGACAAATGTTCATACAAAATGGTGACTACACTGCATTCTGATATCTTCAACTCCTCTGCTATCTCACACAACTTCAATTTTTAGTTTGTGGACTTTTTTATCTTTTCCGGAACAACTGCCAAATCTGGCCGACCTGAGCTCTCAGCATTATTTGTGTCTATACGACCGCGTTTAAAGTCAGTATACCATCTCTTTACCGTTATTTCTAACGTAGCAGAGTCCGAATAACACTTATCAAGCCATTGCTTTGCTTGAACAGTATTTATTCCCATCAGAAAGCAATGCTTTCTCAACACATGAAATTAAAAATTTTCCATTGTTTTGAAAATTTGCAACATTGGCTTCACTTAAATAACTGTAATTTGTAAACTAATAATTTGACTGGGCTCAAATTTTAACACATGCCATTTGAAGGTAAGTACTTTATAAAAATCATAAGGCTTTTTTTATTAGTGACACCATCTATATGTCAGGTCTGGGACTTATTGAGTGATGTGTAATATATCTACTTTTATGCTCACTAATGACCAGCTGCCTTCGAAGAAGACTCTGCTAGTGTTTAATACTCTTTACAGCAGGATCAATGGTGAGTTTGAGGCTGTAGCCAGGGTCAATGTGACCAACAACTCTATTTCCATTCAGTGTCAGGTTTACGACAGAAGAATCAAAACAATGGGGAACAGTATCAGACGTTATATAGAAAGATGGAGACATAATTGTTGCAGTAACTTTCCTTTTGTTTTTGGATTACCAAATCCTAAACCGATAATAAACCTACCTTCAATATGGCGAACAATCACTATCTTTTGCTGCACATTTTTGTATGTGAATGAAGGTTGCCACCACAAAACACAAAACACAAAACCGACACCGTGTTTTACCCAACAATATGTCTTCAATATTTACATTATTATTTGGAGTTTCAGTCGGTATCATATTAGTTTTCAATGACAGAACCTAACAGTGGGAAGACTTCCGAATTATGTTGTGCAAGGTCCAGGGCCTTTGCTTGATCATATGAGGAAAGAGTAAAACTTTCTAATAGATGCTGCTATATACTCGTAGAATGCAGCCAATTAATGAAAGCATCTCTTACTAATTCTTTGCATTATTGTTCAACTGTAACAGCTTTGAGTGTACGGTTTTTGCTGAGTCTGTGAAGTTCTGAAAGAAATTCACCTTGTATTTTTGAGAGCTGTTGACGTCATGTGGTGAGTATATGTCTAGCAAATATCTCATTCTTCTTCTTTATATAAATTCTGTCCAGAACTTACATGTCATCCTCATAGCTTACTGCATCAGCAAAATATTCAAAGATGCTAGCAGAGACGTATTTTGTTAGGTAGCCTAGTTTGTTGGACGCTCTGTTTCCACATTCTTTGATGAAATTTTTAAAAGCTATCCTTCAATATTGATATTCTTTCTCTCCCCCCCCCCCCCCAGTGAAGTTAGATTCATCTCAGGTGGGTCTGGACACAGGACCTCCCCCCCGATGATAATGGAAAACTGAGTTGAATAAATTGTCATATAACGAAAGACTTGGTAGAATACATGGTCAAAATGGCGTCTCTTATAACCGGAAGAGTATCAGTCCAAGGAAGATAGCTTATATTTCCCAGCTATCTACATGCAACAGTGTATGTGTGTGCGAGAGAGAGAGAGAGAAAGAGAGAGAAAGAGGGAGACAAACAGACAGAAAGGTAGAGACAGAGATAGAAAGTAGGAGAGACATACAGAGAGGGGAGAAAGATGGACCACCTATAGCTAAATCATGTTCAAATACAAGGTCCTACCAGATCATTGAAGTTAAGCAACATTGAGTCTGGTCAGTACTTGAATAGGTGCCCATTTGGGAATACCAGGTGCTGTAAGCTAACACTCCACTCAGGTATATAAATGCGGACCAACCTTGCTGGGAAATATAACTGGCGATAGAATAGCATCCTATCTGGATAGTTCTGTCCACCCATTCTGCTGGGGCTAAACACCGGACTTTTCCGGCTGAGAAAGGGACTCTTAGCTTATCTTATCTAACTTCTGTTATGCTTATTATATTTATAGTGAAGGTTGTGTTCACACGCATATGTTGTTGGTGACCATCCAACTCAAAAGAAAATGGCTACCTCCATGAACGGTTGTGTGCATGATGAGGAGCTAATAGTGAAGCAAAGGTTGCACAATTACTAACAGCACTTCTCCAAACCCAGCATTGCTTAAGTTGAGTGTCAAAGAGAAATCTGGAAATATGACTGGAAACAATGCTGATATAAGCGAAGAAAAACTGGTGTTATTTCGGAATTGTCCTTCTCCAAGACTATTTGCTCAATCAAGGATTGAAAGATTAGTCTACTCTACTATACCATCCATAGGTTGGGAGTGTAGGGAATAAGTAATACAATCTCAGGGTGTTAGAGAAAGTGACTGCAAAGTCACTTCCACTTCCAAACTTACTGCATCTCCTGGATTTCCCAGTGTTTCTACACGATGTGGATGTAAGTTTATTAATATACTAGCTGAACCTCTCCTGCGTTGCCCGGGAGTCTTCTTAATTTTATTTTTATTTCGTTCTTTTTCTTTTAACTATCCCCTTTTTTTATTGTCTTTTTCGTATGAATGAACAAATGGAAAAAGAAAAATTTAAATAACGACAAGTATTGTTGTTGTTTTTAATAGCATTTATTTATTATAGTAATTAAAGCATGTAATGTTGTTGAATATTATAAGACGTTTATTTAAGTATGAAAATACTCTAACTTTTCTGTTCGTTATACCCGCATGCCTATTGTGTGTTTACCGTAATCTAAGTCGACGGAAAATCCTATGTAAAGTTATGTGTAGGTAATTGTGGATGGTTTGAAGTATTAAGGGAACGATAACTCTAAGTAAATGTAAAAATGAAAAAGTGCTAAAATTGTTGAAGTGACCACATTCGGGGTTACCAATGTTGAAAATAGGACATTATCAAATGAAAGCATGACAAAGTCTATCCATACAAAAATAATCCATTTTTATTGACAACTTCTTAGGACAATTAAAATGAAGGGTTGGTAAAGATTGAGAGTACAGAATGTTCGCGAACGTTCAAGGTGAAAGAAGAGTTGTTTTGTCTGTAAGGAAAAATGAAGTGCATGTGTTCATTTCGGTTGTCACTCTGTGAGTTTATGTGTGACAGTGTGTGTAAAATCAGTAGGCACTGTAGATGTGGGTGTATTTTAGTTTGTCTCTGTTTTGTTAGTGAGAGAGTGTATGCGTCTTTTAGTTTGTGTATACGTGCGTTCATGAGCAGTGTGTATGCGCTTCACTGGGCGTACAGCAGTTCGTGAATTTCTCTTGTCATGTGTGTGCTATTTGCCGAGGGCCTTTCTGCCCCAAAGGGCTTAGGTAGAATGTGTCGTACGCACGTGTGTTGTCTTTCAAAGAAAAATACCGGATAAAAAGGCAAAAAGCTGTGTGTTTGGGTTTTTATAATGTATGAAATTTTTCAGCAGTGAATATCCTCGCTTCTTTGGTTGGCTAAAAAAAACCTCCTTATTGGAGAGTTTGTCCAATCGAGAACCGATACATAAAAATAACTATCACTGCCGCTGCTGTTTCTAACAAAATAATGAAAATAAAAAAAAGAGAACAAACAAAATATGTTATATTTGAAAGATCATGGGTTTTAGTATCGTTATATTCTGACTGAAAATGTCATAATCGGTAAATAATAAAAGAGATTGGTGTATAATCATGGACGGCGGCACCGGGGGGGGGCAGGGGGGGGGGGCTCAAGCCCCCCCACTCCACCTTTTGACTTGCCCCCCCCCCACACACTTTACGGTCATCAATAATAAAGTTATATATGCATGTGTTTAACCGGGCCCCCCACTTTTTAGGAGATCCCTCCCCCACTTTTATAACTGTCCCGCCGGTCCTGATAATAGTATTAGTATTAGTATTAGTATATTTATTTCGTTAGTTAAAAGATAACCGTAACTAGTACTTGAAATCAGTTAAAATTAGAGGAATAAAAGAAAACTTTTTTTAAAAAGAAAATCGAAAAACGGAAATGAGTCTTACGTAAAATATAGTTTAGACATATCCAGTTCAACGAAAGTTCAAAACGAAATCAATGCGCGTTTCTTGGCCCCCAACGCAGGTTTTATTGAGTTTTATTTCTTATAACTTGAAATAATATGTTTTGTTGTTTCTGAAAGTAAAGTCTGTGTGTAACAGTTATGTACTTTAACAGTAAAGTAAAATTCAGTTGTAAACGCTTACCGTCTTGCCTATGTAAAAAGCTAAAACAATAAAAGAATAAAATGATAAGAAATCCATTATTAATTATGAATGCTCACGAAGTAAATAAAGTTTTTGGAAGATCGACAACATTTGCAAACATGCAGTAAATTTGGAAAACAACCAGAGATTCACAATTTTTTGCAAGTTCTATTTAATGTAAATTTGCTTCTCAAAAATAGTCCGAGCATTGTAAAGCATATGAGTAAATCACATTTTTTTCTTCCGAACAACATGTATCAACGCTAAAGAAAAGGATAGAAAACATAGAAAATCCGACAAGATGA
Source organism: Sepiola atlantica (assembly GCA_963556195.1). Classification (NCBI taxonomy): domain Eukaryota; kingdom Metazoa; phylum Mollusca; class Cephalopoda; order Sepiida; family Sepiolidae; genus Sepiola; species Sepiola atlantica. The sequence goes on from OY744515.1 coordinate 93,910,175, forward strand.
GTGTATATGTTAGATAAATACAATAGAAGATAGGCTAGTTATTAGGAGTTAAAATTTATAAAAGTTATAATGAGAAATATAGAAAATGCATAATACAAATAAATATTACATCAAGTAATGTGTGTCTGTGTGTGCAGCAGTCTAAATAATCTTTTTTTTTTACACACGTATTTTGCCTCTGCCTTTGTGAGACCGGTAATCAGAATTTGGATCAAAGGCTGTGTGTGTGTGTGTGTGTGTGTGTGTGTTTACATAGAGATATAGTATACCTATGTTTTGGTTTATGTCATAGAAACTATTTTTTTTTAGAGCTTAATCTCAATAAGCCGAGAAAAATAAAAAGACGTTCTTGCCAGCAGCAAATATACTTGACAACACACTCCATCATCTATAAGCAGACGCCGATGCTAATGCCGATGACGATGATCATGATGATGATGATACTGAAGTTTTGTATATTTCCAACTGTGATGATGCCAATGTTTATCCGTGTGTGTATGTGCATAGAGGGGGGATCCTAATATTGAACTTGCTGCTGCTACCACTGGTAGCAATGATGGTTGCAGTGACTCAGCGATTGATTTGAATAGTCTCATTACCAACATAAGCATCTTCCACTAATCGAGCTATTGATTACTTCATTCAACAAGAAAATAGATGGATGATCAATTACTTTGATTTTGAACCTAAAAAGATTTTTCTCCTTCTTCTATTTCGAATTTTTCTTTCACTTTTTCCTTACTTTTCACGTTTTTTCTATTTCATCTTCCTTCAATCTTTTTTCTTCTTTCATTTTTCTTCTTTCTTTATTTTCTCTTCTACTCTCATTTATTTTTTCTTACTCCTGCTTTCAACAACTTTTTTCCTTCTTCTTTTTCTTCCTCTTCTTCTTCGTTTTCATATTTCATTTATTTCTTTTTCTTTGATTTTCTTTTTCTTTGTTTTTCACATTTCTTCCTCTTCTTTTGATCATTTTTCTTTTTTTCTTTTCACTTTTCTTCTTTCATTTTTTATTTGTTTGTTTTTTCTCCTTCTTGTTTCTTCTTCTTCATTCAGTTTTTCATTCTCTTTCTTTTCTTTTGAACATTCTTTTCTTTCACTTTTTTCTTTCGTTTCTAAATGTTTCCCCTTTCTTTACCTTTTTTCCATTTCTTCTCACACTTTTTCTTGATTTTTACGTTTTTGGTTCCTTTTTACTTTAGTTTCTTTTTTATTTATTTTTGACTCCTTTTCTCTTGCTTTCTTTCCGATCGTTCTTCTTTCAATATTTCTCTTATTCTTTTTTCTTTCACCATTTTCTTCCTTTTCTCTTTTTCTTCCTTGTCACTTTCTTCTCTTTTTACTTGTGCCTGCTTTTAACAAGTTTTATATTTTTGCTTTCTCTATTACTGTGACATTTTTTCTTTCACTTTTCCTCTTCCTTCTTCTTGTTCTTCTTAATATTATTCTCCTCCTTTTCCTCCTCCTCCTTCTTCTTCTTCTTACTTTTCTTTTTATGGCGTTTATTTTTATTTCTTGTTTCTTTTCTACTCTATCCTTTTCTTTAACTCCTCCTCTTCCCTGTCCTCCATTACCACCACCACCTTTTTCTTCTTTGCCTTTTCCTCAATATCGTTCTCTTCTCTCTTCCCTTTTCACTTTCTTTGATGTTATTATTCTTCTCTTCCTCTTTCTCATCCTCCTTCTTCTTTTACTGAAGATGAGTGATTGACCTAATGGATACCAACACGAATTACTGATTTGGTTCTGTTGTTTTCAAGTCCTATCAGATCTATTGTGTTCACTTACACACTAATATCATTGGCAAAGGGCTTCTCCACAAATATAGGCGAAATAGTGACTTATGTTAAACTAATTGTATACAATAGGTATTGCGTTTCAGCATTAAATAATCCAAAAGAGGTTGATATGCTATGAAATAGACAAACGAAACGAAATCATCCTCTTTCATTTTGCTTACTCCCTCTTCTACTTTACCTTTTTTATCTTATTTCACTTCATCTTCTTTTTATCTCCTCCGCCTTCTCCTTCCATTGCCATCTTCCCCGTTCTCCCCTCCCCTGCCTCTTCACACACTCTCTTTTCCTCTTCCTCTTCTTCTATATCTTCCTCTTCCCTTTTCACTTTCTTTGTTTTTCTTCTTCTTTTACATCATCTTCAGAAATAATTGATATAGCTTGCAGTAATTCAATATTTTAAAAAGAAAACACAAAGAAGGAAAATAAGAAGAAAATATTCAAGGACAAAACAAAAACAAAGAAAGCAGATGCTTTTCTTTCTTGTTTCTGTCCTACCAGAATCAAGATCCTGGCATTTCTCCTACTCCTCCTTCTCCTCCTCCTCCTCCTGCCATGCAGATTCTTTTATTTCTTATTTTTATTGCACACTTCTATTTCACCTGGGACCGTCATCTCACAACGTGACTTGGAGATTCAAGATGGCTGAAAAGTACCTTTACAAAGAGAATAATAAAGAAAATATATAAAAACAAAACGAAAACGGCCCAAAGGCAAAGAAAGGACAATGATATAGGGCGGCGCCATGTCTTTGCATGTTGGTAGAGTAGGGATGAGGGATCTTTATACTCTGTGGAATTGGCTCAACTCTGTGAAAGATCTTGCTGGGTAGCAATAGATCTTTGATACTGATAAACAAATCTCGGTTCACCATATGTGGTTCACATCAACACAACAACAAATTCGAAGCAAAACAAGAAATGGAGTTTTGTCAGGACAGATGCTGTTTTCTTTCAAATTAAAATTAAAATTCAACTTTTGGTCATCATTTGGTACAGAATTTGCAACAAATAATGTCCCTTGATGTATTTTAATCTGATGCAAAACTTTCAACAAAACTATTTTCATTTTTTTCGAAAGTTCTCACAGAAAGCTTATACAGCAAGATAATGACATTTCAATTTTTAAAACATTTCAAGAAAACCTTTCTGTGTCTCTTGAATAAAAAAGAAACATTCGTTCATAGTTTTATATCTGTTTGAATTGAAAATAGATCATTAATTTTTCATGCCTCAGCTTAATGTGGCCTAGAGAAGACAAAGAAGAGAGCAGATAATATTTTATTTACCTCCTCTCCAGGAGGTTAAACACGAGGTCAGGTGTGGGTTTTGATGAAAGTGTATCTGTGGAACGAACTGGATTCGAACCCGCCACACCATGTCCTCAATCTGTGTCGTTAACCACTTAGCCATCATGATGACTCAGAGAAGAAATCAAAGTGCAAGAGAAAGAAGCGGGGGGTGGGGGGCAGAGAGAGGGCGGGGGGGGGGAGATAGAAAGGAGTAGAAAAAAGTAAGAGAGTTTTCTTTATTTAAATTTTTTTACTTCTTTCCTACCACAAGAAGTTTGACACAACGTCAGGAAATATGGATGGAAAAGCCAGTGCATAAGAGGAAGTGCACTCTGGCCTACAAAAAATGCCTGAGCAGCCCCGTCAGTAACGATTAGAAATAAACTGACCCTTTCTCAAAGTGCGAGAAGGTAAAGCCTTGGAGGGTGGATCTCCTAGGATTGCACAGGATCATACCTCAGCTTGACAGAAGAAATGTCACCAGCTTCAAACTGACCCAAACTTTGTTGGATTGATTCTCGAGGGCATATCCTCAACTTTTTTTTATTATTAAACCTGATTTATACTAATATTCGATTTACTCAAGCAATATAAAGTCATTCATTCATTTCTTATGAATCAGATTATTTTATTGTTGGCATTGGTTTCCCCGATATTTTTCTAGTTAGAATTCTTTCCAACATCCTAAGTTAAAGTGTTTCTGTGGAACGAACTAGATTCGTACTTAGCACACCCTAGTTGTCAGTCTGTGTCCTTAACCACTTAGCCACCGTCACCTCCCAATAGAAAGTGAAAAGCCACATATATTTGCTACAATAATAATGGATTGTGCTCCGATGAACTGGCTGCTCTGGTACCCCCTCGACGTAAATACACTAGACCAACTTGACAATCAGCTAAATGTCATCCATTCACTATGGAGGTCCCCAGATGCCGGAGAGCCTTCTAGGCCAATAGCTTCTATCCTCTTGCTACCGGATTCTAGAATTCCCTCCCTGCTTCCTGTTTCCCCGACTGTACCAACATGCAGAGGTTTAAAACTAATGTAAACAGACATCTCGCTACACAGCTCCCAACTTAGGATGACACCCAAAACCTACACCCTAATTCTCAGTAACCCCTTACGTCTACAATGGCGGCCTGCCTTGTTTGGGGTGAAATATGTTTTTTTTTAAATCTGAATTAATCATAAAATTCATTAAAAAATTATTGTATTACTCTCATCAGCTTTCACAACATTTCGGCTGATGTAACATCCGACTTTCTTCAGGTGTAGTGTTTCGAACTCGGGAATTTTATGTCCAACTCAGGAATTTTATGTCGAACTCAGGAACTTATACAGAATTTCTAGCTGAACATTTTACTTAATCGACGGGAATAGATTGTTCTTGTTCCGTCAGCCATGACCGCAGAGAAGTGATAAGTAGTTTTTATTTAAATGTTATTATTAGTTATTATCGCCTGTAGTGAGGAGTGTTACTCAACGCTATTATCCGTTGTGCCATGTATAAATTCCTGAGTTCAACATAAAGATTCCAGCGTTCAAAAAGATGCACCTTAAAAAGGATGGAGGTTACATCGGCCGAAACGTTGTGAAAGTCACAACCAAGATGAAGATAGTAGTATGAATTATACAAATAATACAAATTATCAATCTTCATCTCAAAAATTGCAAAACACAAAAAAAATATTTTTAACAGGTTTCTCATTAAATTTATACACAAAGCTGTTGCTTGTGTGTATGCAAATAAAACAATACAATTATAAATCAATAATAATTATTTTAATTAGTATTTTAAATAGAAAAAATATCATTGACATTGTATATTTTGAATTAAATCTAATTCATCATCATCATCATCATTGCCATCATCTGTTTAACATGCTGTCATGTGTTGGACGAGGATCTATGTAGAAAGTGACAGCTGAATTAATTTTCTAATCAAACAAATCTCAATATTTAAGATTAAAACATTTTTAGAGAAAATGACGTCACATCATATTTTTGAAAATTCTGACATAGTTTCGGTTACAGACAGCAAATCTCCATTACAGTAACATAACCGCTTGTAAACACAATGTAGATAAATACTTAATCTTGAATAAGAATTGATTAAGCATACATTTTTAATCTCTATGATGATACTAGGCTAAATATGAATAAGACAAATAACAATTCAGTAACTAAAAAATTATAGCAAGTCTATTTCATTAGTTGTCGTCATCATCATAGTCGTTGTTGTCGTTCTTGTCGTTGTCGTTATCATCATCATTATTATAATCATCACGTACTGTTTTACGTACTGACATGTATTAGATGGCTTTTAAAAACTGACTTCCAAATGGACAGGTCTTTACTTATCCCTCGTTCTCTTAAATCCATTCTTATCACTTCTTCCCATGTTTTCTTTGGCCTTCCTCTACCAACTGACTCTGCTATCTCAAATATTCCATATTTACTAACTAAAACACTCTCATCTTTCAATGTAAACAAATCAATGAAGCCTCCTGTCCTGCACACATATCCCTATTCTGTCCAGATCTAATCTTTCTCTAAGGTCATCAGATCTAATGTTAGATAGTGAAGGGTGCCAGAGAGAGAGAGAGAAAGCGCGCGCCTCAAAATGTGGGAGGAAGTTGTGAAAGGTGTGGGGGGGGGGGGGGTGAAAGTGGAAGTCGGAAATTACGTCACTTCCGTTCGGGGATGATTTTGCCTTTTGTTCCTGACCACCAACCGAGACAGACGTGAGAAACGGCTGGTCCGCTGCCAGTAGGCAGAAGCCGGGGAAGGTGAGGCGCAGTGAGCCCAAAATGGCTGCTATGGTAAATCTTTCCCCAAGTAATTCAAATATTCTCTCTCTCTCTCTCTCTCTCTCTCTCTCTCTCTCTCTCTCTCTCTCTCTCTCTTCTCTCTGTCTCTGCATATCTCTCTGTCTATCTATCTATCTATCTATTTATCTATCTCTATCTCTCTCTCGTCCAAACTATTCAGTTTCTGTCTTTTTTTATGTTTAAATAAAACCTTTAAAATCAGACCAGTATCTGGATGATTTTCTATCAACGGCCGAGTTTAACCGCAATGACGAAACTTGAATTGAGCAGAAGACAAATGGTAAGCAGTATCCAACATTAAAAGTCTTTAAGACTCACATTACACACCCATGATATAATTCTCATATTTTCTCTCCATGCAACATCAGACTGCGCATACATGCCTGATAGACTTTTCCATAACCAATTTAATTAATAAATAGAAACAATAAGTAAATCTCCACGAAAATAGTTTTATGGAAATGACACCTGAAGATGGTGTAAGTGTAAAGTAACCAACACTTTGTGAATACAACGAACAAAATATGAAAACTCGTCTGAATATTGTACAAAGAATAATTTGTCGTTTTCAAATTCAATCTTTTGTTTTTGCATATATAAATACTAAACATCTTAAAACTTAAAATAGATTTTATCTTTAAGTAAACACGGCTTATTTGAAAATAAAGAAGTGGTTAATTTTTAAAATATAATTTGTTTTAAAACATAGATTATATTTGTGAATGATAATCTAATATAGTGTGCCAGAATGGAGTTACAATTAATTGAACCTGGATATTTGCAAAAACAGTGAGCTGAATGTTAGAAACATGTTTAATAAAGAGGGTAATAACAAGATTCTTATTTAGAATATCTAAACAACAAAAAGCTGGACTTAGATTGATTTTGAATTCCAATACATTATTTAAATATTCAATAGGTGATAGCTTGCATATTATTTAATAGACATATAAACAATAAACAGTATTTAACAGTTTAAATATAACTTTTTTGTGACAGTAGCAACAAGTGTTTTACAACAATAATTATTTTTAACAAACTTCAACAAATTATATCCAGCATTTGCTCATAAAATCCTATTTATTTTTTTAATATCTATTCCTGAATCTCCCTTTCTTAAGAGACCATTCTACTATAATGGTGCCTATCTTCTCTGTTGTTGACATAGTATCCGTTTTTAAATTGAAGTATAATTTTATATTGCATCATGTTTTGGTTTTCAAATTTTAATGTAAAATATTCAATACTTCATAGATGCTTCTTAAGGTGTGATTTCCTATTCAAAAAGCGCCAAACCAGTGCAACAGATCGCCCAGACTTGACCTCACTTTAAACTGTCGTCTTTAACACCTCGACGTACATTTTTTTTATCTCTACGTTAGATTCGCCCCTCAAAATTAAAAAAAAGAAAAAATCTTGCTTGACAGTGATATATTTATCGAAAGCCTTGCCTAAAAAAAATGATTCCTTTCATTTTATATTGCATCATGGTTTGGTTTTCAAATTTTAATGTAAAACATTCATGCTTCATGGATGCTTCATAAGATGTGATCAATTTATGGTGGACTGAAAGAAATGTACTTTTAGATGTTATTCTTATCATAACTCTTGAATTAAGTTAGATAAGATGATGACATTTTACTTAACGGTATATCATAATGTCTTGTACACTACATGCATTTTATTTTTCTGTTCTTAGGAAAAAATATTTTATTTTATTTTTATGTAATGTTTTAACTTCTAAGCGGTGGCAATGTGTGCAAAACTTTATACATTTTATGATTCACTACACAATCAACATGCTTAGAAAAGTGACCTTAATTTTTCTTTGAAATATTCTCTCTCTTAGGTGTTTCAGTATTTTCCAATTGCCAATAATGATTACCACATTCTCCAGACATGCCTACGTGGCAATTGGGAATAATGTTATCACAGAGACGAAAAATCAGGCTACCTTTTGGAGTTTGTGGACTTGAAAATTGCAATGTAATAGTCAGCTGGGAAGCAGTCCCGTGGTACTGTGTTCCACAGACGGGCAGCTCTAGGAAGGAAACTTTGCTAATGAAAGTTCCGCTAAGTTCTAGGCACACAGAGGGAAAAAGAGAATTTATTGACAGTCGTTGTAGCTAGGTGTTTGTTGCGTGTGTTTTACAGGGTGGGGAACGTGTTTTTTGCATGCACAAGATGAAATTAAAAATTTTTTTTTTTATCATAGTTCACCCCTAACAAGGCAGGCCGCCACTGTAGACGTAAAGGGGCTACTGAGAAAAAAGGGTGAAGGTTTTTTTTTGGAGGGGAGAGGGAGGTCAACCTAAATTAGGAGCTGCTGCCAAGACGTAAATGGTTAGTAGCAAGGTTTTATTGTCAGCGTTTTCCTTCTCTTAGATGGATGACCTGACAAGGTCTACGAGTCCAACACTCTGAGAGAGGATAGCCTGCGCCCGTCTACTAGTCGGGTATTTCCGAGCCCCTGCAGGTAAGAAAAAAAAAATGTTTTTTTCTAATCACATATGCACACATCTATAAATATATATATACATGTATATATGTAGATAGAATAAGTCTAGTCACCGGCTTCTAAATATAATGAAGGACTAAAGATAAATTAATTATTAATTAAAGATAATTAATTATTAATTATTAAAGATAATACTAATTTCAGGCTTAAAATAGTTAACTACATGATTTATATATATATATATATATATATATATATATATATATATATATATATATTAATATATATTAATTTAATTATTTTAGCAATCAATTCTGTTTTGTTTTGTCAATGAAATTGCCAAAGAAAAATATTCAATCGTTGACATTATTTCTGAGATAAGGTATTACATTATTACATAATTTGATTCTAGAAAATGTCTAAAATTGAATGTTTAAGCTTCCGGGGTCTCAAAAAAATTCAAACTCAGGAAATTTAGCTTAATTGGTGTCTAATGACTATGAATCAAATTTAATGCAAATCTGAAATATTTGAATTTTAAAATTGGAGGTACTATGCCCCCTAAAACCCCTAAAATTTAGGGAATATTTCTTAATTGATGTCTTATACCTATTGTTAAAAAATCACAGAAATCAGTTATATCTGAATTCTCCCGAAGAGCTTTTACCCCCTCTTTGCCTCCTTTGCATAAAACTAAATTAAACTAAATATAGCCCATGTTACCCACCCTTACTCCTCGCAGTTGTGTTCCAAAATTCATAATGATCGGTTAATTAGTTTATGAGTGAATCCTGTATATGCAAATATATAAACATATACACATACCCAAATTTATATAAATAGAGATGTGTGTTGTTTTAAAGCAACAGAACAATTTCAACTGAATTTTGAATTTTTGTTCGTGACTGCAGAAAGGCAAAGGTCATCCGAAATATAGGAAACTTATTCCAAAAACATATTACTCGACATAGAAAATATCGAATTGTGCGATAGATTTAGGTAATCTTTCTTGTCGATAAATCTCCAGTCTTCAGACTAACGTCTCTAGACAAAAAAACATCTCAGAAAAGGCTCTATCAAAGGCTGTCCATTGTGACCAGTTGAAAAACAATTATATCGGCCAAGGACGAATATTTGTTGATTTTTCATATCCCTGAGGCTCAAACATCATAACCAGATTTTGTAGCCAACAGGATAAGACAGCCACTTGAAAAGTCGCAACCCAAATGAGAGAATGTTCATTTAAAATGTTAAGGACATCTCTTTCATTCTATAACTGTTTAGTAAAAGATAATATCTGCTCTCAGATGTCAACAAATGAAAACTGTTATATTGGCATTATGGGAAATTTTCTCATTGCATGTAAACCTTTTCTTTTCTTTTCATTGAGAAATGGCAACTAAAAAAGTCAGTGTTAAAAAGTAAAGTTATTTGATTTGATTAAAACTAGAATAATACAGGCATACAAAAAACATCCTAGTTTGCCAATACTAATAAAGTATGTTTTCCTTTTGCTGCTAGTTATGACCGTTCACAAACTCGATGGTAGGGGCGCCTCAGACAGTAAGCAATAAACTTACTCCTCCCCAAAGAGGGGAGGCAAAGCCTGGGAGGGTGGACCTCTTAGAACTGCACAGGACAGGCGTGCGGTATCCATCAGAACAGATACTACACTTTGATCTTAGGCAAAAGACCAAGAAGCGGTGTGCCTTTTTTTTTGTTTTTATATACACCTCATGAACACTTTGAGCAGGAAGTTCTTTCTTATTCACTCTTGGACTCCTCATGATCAAACCACTATGATCATTTTTTTTTCTCTCTCAACCATAACGTAAATTCAGGTAAAAAAAAGAAATTGTTCACATAGAATTTTCGTACATTTTCTCTTTTTATTTATCTCCTATGTGCATCACATGAATTGTACTTATTCAACAAGTAGTCATTCCTTTCTCGTACAAAGTGGAAATCTTGTAAAAAGGAAAGGTCTTTATAGAATATTAATGCAAATCAAAATCAAGGGAAGAGTTCTTTGCCTAAGTAAAAATAAAAAGGTTCGTCACACATAAAGCAAAACGTTCTTTTTCTTTTAGATGCAACCATGGCCATACCCATAACAGGCCGGTTAGACGCACGTCTGACTGCTGGAACTGGGGGCTAGTCAGTCACCAAATAAACTTTTAGCTGGTAGCACTTCGTTGTCACTGGTCCAAGCAAATTTCATTATGAAAATAAATTTTAACTCATCAAATTTATTTCAGCTGAGGTTCTGTTATTTTATTATTATTTACATTTGGATTATAAGTTCGTGAGTTAAAAGTCAGAATTGATTTTTTTTTATTTACATGTCAACGGCTCTGTTCATTGACGAAATATCACTTTTGTTAAGTTTAAAAAAGTATTGTCTTTTAGAATTTGTTAATTTGTTAATTTGTACATTTTGAATTACAAATTATTTATATATTAAGAAGTTTACTTTATTTACATGTAAACGGCTCTGTTAATTCACGAAATATCACTTTTATTTTTTAAATTTTAATATAATGTGTTGAATATTTCTCAAAATGCTCAAAAAGTGTTGTATGACAGCCGGTCAAGGCAATTATAATGAGTAAAATATGGTTCGAGTGTTTCGTATCCCAAAAGATCAAGATGAGAGAGAAAGATGGTTAAAGGTAATACTAAGAGCTAACACTCCTAACCACTCAGACACTGTTATTTGTGAAAGGCATTTTCCACCTGATTATGAAACTGTGTTTGTTATGGGAAAAGCACGACCCAAAGATCCTCCATCAATATTAAATAATTTGCCATCAAGTGTGATACCAAGTCCTTTATCAAAACCAAGGACATTTTTTAGATAAAGATAGAATTGATAATTTTTTACAAATTTGTGTGCTGATATAGACCATCATGATTTTGCGCCAGCAGTTACCTGCTACAATTCTAACAATCAACAGTTCATCCAGTCTTGTCATTTTTTTTACTAAAAGTATTCCGATTTTTTTAATTAAAATTTTTGAAAACTTAACGCTTGAATGTTACCATGCAAGTATACTCACACACATCTCTTTGTTGAAAAACAGAATAAATAAGTTTCAACATTAGTTTCAAATTGAGAAAGCAATTCGTTACCTTAGTAACTTGAAAATTGAACTAGAGAAACAGGTTTTGAGACAACATATCGAAGTTATGTCACCACGAATAGTTGGCAAAAAAGTTTACGAGTCGGAAATGCTTGTCCGAGCATTTGAATATTTTGCCACATCTCCGTCTCTTTATAACAAACTTCGAGATCATTACAAATTACCCAGTATGAAAACACTAGTGAATATGACCTTAAAAGTTTCAAAGGTAAATGATCTGAATTTTCTTGGTGATGTGTTTAGCAAACCGAAAAAATGTATCATCTTAGTTGATGAAGTTTATATTAAAGTGAGTTTTCAGTATTAAGAGGGAAACATATTTGGTGTTTCCAAAGATTCTGAAGAGGCATTAGCAAAAACTGTATTGGGTATTATGATCAAATGTTTACATGGTGGACCAAAGTTTTTGATTAAGATGATCCCAGTTGCCAAACTAAATTCGGAATTTTTGTTTCAAAATGTTAGAAATGTTGTTGATTTAGTCAATCATTCGAAATTGCAGTTATTTGTGACAATAATCGGACTAATCAAGCTTTATTCAAGAAATTTGATACTGTTAAAAATAAGCCTTTGGTTACTAAAAATGGTATCTACTTGCTTTTCGATTATGTACATATATTTAAAAGTATTCAAAATAACTGGATAACTGAGGCTTGTTCAGAATTGCTGTTTTATTCTGATGGTAAAGAAATGATAGCAAAATGGAAAATAGTGAAACAACTTTTTGCGCATGAAAAAAATAAATTTGTTAAGTTATTACAACTAACAGAAGTAGCGGTTTGTCCAAAACAAGTTGAGAGACAAAACGTTTCCCACTGCTTGAAAGTGTTTTGTGATGAGACTAACTTCAATGAAAACTCATCCATTATTACAAGATGATGATACAAGAGAAACTTACTTTCATCATTTTGAAATTTTGGAAAATAGTGAGTGTAAAGGATATTTATGGAAGTGTCAAGACAAATGATCCATTGAAAAGCGTATTATCAGATCGAAATGATGGAAATTTGACATTTCTTGTAAATTTTGGAAGTATGGCAAAACAAATGAGGGGAAAGCAAGGGAAGAGAATAAAATCTTTCACAAGAGACACTAGTATGGCTATCAAGCATACATGTAATTGTTTAATTGACATTTACTTAACAGTGTGTTCAATTTTGTCATTCTTGGAGAATTTACCACCGACTGTCTTGAAACTGAATTTTGTAAATTGAGACAAGATTCTGGTGGTACTTATTTTATTACCATACAAAATGTTATTCAGAAATTCCATATTCAAAAAACAAAATTACTTCTTCAGTTGAAAGTTGATGTTAGAGAGTATAGCCATGATCCAGGCCATACTTGCTCACAATGCGGATATCTGTTGGATGAATTGGCATACAAAACATTTTATCACCTGCCAGACCTAGAAACTGATATCTCCAAAGATATTAAAATGTCGCTTTTTTATATAGCAGGATATATCACACAAAAAGATTGTCTTACAGAGGAGGAAATATTCAATGATACTGCTTTTTATCATGAGTATGGAAGTTTTTGAAAGGAATAGATCGTGTTGATTTAAAAGTTCTACTGGATACCACTGTTCAGTGAAAAATTTTAATTACTACTTTCAGATTTTGAGGTGAAGAACTTTCCTTAGACATTTTTGTAAGTAGTGCCATCCTTGTTTTGCCACAACATTCTGGTTATCGTAACTAATAGCTGTGAACTCTGTCCATTTTATAGGATCGCCTATAGATTTTTAACTAAACCTTCTATTTAATCTATGGACATTGTATTATCTCATTTCATCTTCCATTTCAGTGAATCTGTTTGCTTAGATTAATCGACTACGAGACAACACTAGAGATTTGGATACTGAAATTTTAGTTTGAACTTTGTTTTTGGATAATTTTATGATGTGAAATGAATACTATAGCCAAAATGTTGTGTTGAAACAATCAAAATGAGGGCAGTTTAAATTTTTGGTTAGTAAAACACATATCACATTTGAACAAACTTTTTTTTTAACCACAATATACAAGTCATGATCTTTTGACACAAGTACAAATTCTCTAAAAAAATTCCACATTGAAATAAAAATCACTCATTGAAATATGCATTTGCCTTTGTTTATTCAAAGTTACGTGTCTCTTCATTTATAGGAATTCATCAATAATTGTCAAATTTATCAATTAGCTCATTGTGGTTCTTATTATTTGGTATGTAAAACACATAAAAACATCAAGTTAATCTCACGGGAATATTCCCTTTGTTTGCAACTTCTATATCGAATATTTAAGAAAATTCACATGGCTCCCAGTAAAAGACCCCAGTAGCATGATTGCCTGGCCTGTAGTAGGGATGGCCATGGAGACAACTCGTTCTTCCAAAAGCCAGACTTATGGATCATATTTCCTGCTCAGCGGATTCTTCTTGTTTTGACAGAAATGACAGAGACAGAAAAGAACCAGATTTGGCAGTTCTGGCATCGACTTGCACATAGGATTTCTGATAAAAATACATTGTTTCAAACAGATCAGCAAATCATGACACTTCTGTCTTACTTGATTCAACAGAACATTAAAATCCATCGTAGGTAAAGTCCCAGGAATAAATGTTACCTGGAGAGAAGTGATATAAGAATGGTATGATGAATATGTAATGTTAGGCTTAAATACAGACTTGGATTTGAGGACCTCAGAGGAAAATTAAATTTGGACAGTATAGGGAGATGTGTGCAGAACAGGGAACTTCGATGGTATGGCTACATTGAACGAATAGATGAGAGTTCTTGGGTTATTAGATGCAGAACAGATGAGGTAGCAGGGTCAGTTTGCAGAGGAACGCCAAGGGAAACATGGGAGGAAGTAATGATGGATTTGAAAAAAAGAGGGATAAATAAACACCTGGTCAGAGATAAGTTAGATTGGAAGTCAATTTCTTAAAGTCACCCAAAACATGCCGACATGTAAAACAGACGTTTAACCAATGATGATGATGATGATGATGATGCGACTGGAGAAGAACACAGACAAATAGTTGTGAACATGACAAAAACGAAGATGAAGACAAGCTGAAATATGTAAATACCACACATATTATGAAAGACTTACATTTGCTTGCATCAGCAAAAAAAAGCATTACACTGATAGAATTTATACTCAGCTTTCCGATTCCATAATCCGTATCAGCATCCATTATGTTGTACTACAAATATCGACACAATAAACACAAATTCAGAAAAGTAAGAATGATTTTTTGCTGTTTGAAAATCCAACATGAAAAATTTCACCAAACAAGAACAGTAATTCTTAGGATACATCCATTGAAATTGCACGTTTGTACAATGAAAATCATGTTTGAAACTTAAGCATGACAGATGTGCGAAAATGCTATTTTGAACAGGCTTGGCAGACCAACGAACATGCTATTTCAAACTTAAGCATAACAGACAACGAGCACACTATTTTAAACTTAAGCATGACAAACCAACGAACATGCTATTTTGAACAAGCGTAAGAGACCAACGAAAATGTTATTCTGAACAGGCTTGGCAGACCAACGAAAATGCTATTTCAAACTTAAGCATGATAGACGTGCGAAAATGATATTTTGAACAAGCATAAGAGACCAACAAAAATGCTATTCCAAATAGGTTTGACAGACCAGTGAAAATGCTATTTCAAACTTAAACATGACAGACCAATATAAATGCTATTTCAAACAAGTCTGATAGATCAACGAAAATGGTTGGTTTGGTTTGTTTTACGGCATATCAACCATCAATGGGTTATTTAATGCTGAATTAAGTTGTCAGATAGAATCCTATAGATGGGATAATTATTCATTTTTTATTTATTTATTTTTTAAATAGTTTGAGGTTAAATTTTATTGAAGAATCTTATTTCTTTAATGACGTTGGACAAATCTTATGTAATTTGTTGATTGACATTCATTCCAAGATTATTGCCATTTTTCTTTGATGATCCCATTCGTAGAAGGTCGGAGATCGGTGTATGGGGTCTTGGTATTGGAAGGTATCATGTTGAGTGATTCTTTTGCTGCTCTAACCGCTCTTTCCTTTCCACGAATACTGATATGACTCAGTATCCGGCATAATTTAATTTTAGTTTGTTTCTTGTAATAAATGGAGGTGATCTTGTTTAACAGTTTAGTGATCAGTGGGTTATCCCTATTTTGTGAATACTAATATGGAGTCAGAAAAGATAATGAATTTATCAGTCCTACTATTTTCTATTATTTAATAGAGTTAAGTGTATGACTGAAGCTTCAGTACTGAATATTGACGCTTTGTTAGGTAACCGCTTCTACAATTGTGTATTGTTTCGGTTAGCAGCGCATGCAATTCTATCTAATTCTTTGGATCTATCTGTGTATATGTATATATATAATTGGGTGATGGTTTTTAATGTTTTGCAATTCATCCTGAAATGTAATTGGGTTTGATTTGTTCTTTTAAGTTGTTGCCAAATTAAGGATAAAAGGTGGTTGCTTAAATTGCCAGTGTGGAGGCTTGCAAATTATTAATTGGTGTATGTGACTCGAGTCCAATTCCAGTTTGTTGGTAAGTTCCTGGATATAGTAACTGAATAGCCTAATGGTGCTGATTTTTTTAATCTCAAACAGTATTATATTGTGTATTAAACACACAGCCATAGGCAGGGTTTAGTGGTCATGATGACAACTTCGTCACATATTGAAGTGACAGCTTTTCTTTTCTTAGTTGTAATGGACCTTCATTCGTTTCAATATATAAGCTCTCTACTGGTGATATGTGAAAGGCCCCTAGTGTGAGTCTCAGTCCCTGATGATGAATGGTTTCCAATGTTTCGAGATATGAAGGTCTTGCGGCACCATAGATGAAGTTTCCATAGTCAAGTGTCCATCTCACAATTGTTCGATACAGCTTGAGTAAAGATTTCTTATCAGTTCCCCAATCAGTGTGAGCTACCACTCAGAGCAGGTTAATTATCTTGTTACATTTTTATCATAGATACCTTATCAAAATTAATGCCAAGGAACTTATATTGGTCTGCCATTGGTATCTCTTTTCCATTCTTTTTCAGACATAGATCATTGTGCATTTTGTACAGATTGAAAAAATGTACACACTTTGTCTTGGTTTCACAGAACTTGAAACCCTCTTCTTCAGTCTATTTGCTGGTCTTATTAAGGCATAGTTACAAATTACGTTCTGCCAGATGCATATCAACAAAAAATGATATTTAAATAAGTGTGACAGACAAACGAAATTACTATTTCAAACAAGTGTGACAGATCAACGAAAATGCTATTTCAAGCAAGCATGACAGATTAAAAAAAATATTATTTCAAACAAGGTAACAGACCAACGATAATATGATTTCAAACTTAAACATGATAGACTGTCGAAAATGCTATTGAAACTTGTGTAACAGACTGAACAAAAAATTCTATTTCAAACTTAAGTGTGACAGACTAACGAAAATGCTATTTTAAATTGTAGCATAATAACCGACTTATAGAAATGATTGTGTATGTAAACTAAGATGAAAATACTATTTCAAAGTAAAGTGTAACAGACTAATTGATAGACTAAGCCTCTTATAGAGATGATTGGACACATCTAAAATTAGATGCGTCCATTCAACAAACTAAAGCTTGACTGACCAACAGATACAGGCTCTCATAGTGATAGAAAGATGCATCTGTGCTTGACTGAGATCCAATCTTTAATTTCTCCTGTAAGGCATTCATAGCAAAAACTCATCTAGCTACAACCACTGTAAATAATTTTCCTTTCTTCCTCTGTGTGCCTAAAACCAAACCAAACTTTCATGAACAGAGTTTCTTTCCAAGAACTTCTCATCTGTGGAACCTAATATCACAGGGCTGCTTCCCAACTGACTACAACATGGTTGTTTTCAAGTCCAATGTTAACAAATTCTTGTCGAGTCGTCTTCTTACATAATCAAATTCTACCCATATCACTCATCGTTTCCAATCCTTTCAAGGTGTTGTTCATCGTCCAACTGTTAGATATTGGGAAAGAAACCCCACTAGTATATGAAATGGTTGGTTGAGAATAACAGGAAATGAAAGGTCAATCAGGGTCAACTTGCCGAACTAGACATTAAGATTACTAGACTGCGGAAATTAATAGAAACGGATATGAGGTCACATGGCTCAAAGAGAGAGTGAGAACGAGAAGAGTTGGTTCATTGGGGCACGCGTGACCATTCAAAACTGAAAAAATTTGATTAAACAGCAGTTATTGATCTTTGTCTACCTCCACACCCACCCACTGGTCACTAATTTGGAATGAAGATCAAATTGAATAAACCTCTTCTGTCTTCCATCAGTCTTGGATCGATTTGGTCCTTTTTGAAAATGTAAGTAAGGAGTTTTGATTTCAGACAGTAATCCCTCAGTCTGGAAGGAGCATGCAGGGGTGCATACAAGAATAAGCAGGTATGAATACAATTTGTGAACTTTCATGTGTTTTTGTAATAATGACAGCAACTCGGATTTCTGCATGTGTGACACAAAGTTGAAAGGCAACACAACTGACAATCTTATTAACCTTTATCCTTGAGTGGTTTTTGACACATTAGTATATAAATATATATATATATATATATATATATATATATATATATATATATATATATGGATAATATAAAAATTAAATAATATATTAGATCATATTGAGATAAGGTGAAGCTCAATATAGTTATCTTTAAAAAGCCATGGTTTAAAGGTCATTTTGTATTTGTATTCCTTGTTTAACCACTTGATGAGTTAATAAACTTGTAAACTATGCACATTTTATCTATTTCATCACTTCATTATATATATATATATATATATATATATATATATATATATATATATATATATATATATAAAGGCAAATTAGAAGGCAATGCAAAAAATGAAACAAATTAAGACTGGTGGAATGAGTTAAGCAGTTTCCACCTTTTTAGGAATACAATTTTTCTGATTGTCTTTTTTTGTATTAAAATCAAAAAAATAATAAATGTTCCATAGATTTCACAGGTTTCACGAACGTTTTCGATTCTTCGTCGAATCATCCTCAGGTGTCAAAAGCCAATGAACAAAAAAGCTGGAAAAAATAGAGAATTTTGAAGACGAATTATGTTATTTTTAACAATGTTTGCATAAATGAGAAAATATTGCCTAAATACACACACACACACACACACAATATATATATATATATATATATATATATATATATATATATATATATATATATAATCCAACTTGCGTCAGGCTGGTCTGATGGAAGTTTCGTATAACGATATTTCAGGAAAATATCCCATCGTCACGTTCAATGAAGGTCGCTGCTAATGAGAGTTATTAAGCAGAAAATGAAATGCATCTAAAATTAAATTAAAAATGTTTTTTTTCTTATTATTAAATTTTGCTTTAAATCTATTGTCGATCTTTAAATATATGTGCCAGTGTTAGTATTAATATTTTATATTTTTTTAATTTTATTTTATAACATATATATATATATATATATATATATATATATATATATATATATAAGGAGATTTAGTGAATTAGAACAATAAGTCTATTATGGCGTACGGTCGTTTCCAAAACATTCTGGAAATACTTTATTTCATTCTTTAATTTTTAAAAAACCAACAAAAGCTACTCCAAAACGTCTTTTCATCAGCACCTTTAGCATCACATCTTACAGAAATTAAAGGAAAAAATAACAAGCTCGTCTCAGATGAACATTCATTGGAGGGAGGGCGTACATAGACCAATATTGGAAAAAGAATAAGTTACAGATATAAAATAGGGATATAAAGATACAACTGATAATAATAATAATAAAACCTTATAAACATTATAAAGATTATTAAGAAAAAATGAAAAAAATAAAAATAAGAACAAAAATAAAGAGTAAAAATAAAATAAAATAAAATATAATATAAAAATAAAAATAATAGAATATGTGAAGGAAAAATAAAATCAGGGGATAAGAAGTAAAATAAAAATAAATATCAAATAAAAAAATAAAAATAAAAATAAAAGCAAAACTAGAATAAACATAAAAATAAAAATATAAAAATATTAAGATATAAAAATATAAGAAAATATAAAGGAATTAAAAAATTGAAAAATTAAAAATAAAAAAATTAAAAATATATAAAAAAAATATATATATATAAAATATATAACAAAAATATATAAAAAAAATATATAAAAAAATATATAAAAACTATATTAAAAAAATATAAAAAAATATAAAAATATAGAAATACATAAAATAAAGAATGAAGTGTAATAGAGTAAAATAAAATAAAATAAAAAATAAATAAAATATAAAATATAGAAGATAAAATCAAGTAAAATAAAAATGTAAGTGCGATGATAGAAATATAAAGGAATACGAATATATGAGCAATATAAAAATACATACATATGCAGACATATATACATACATATATATATTCATATACAAACGCACATATATACACATACATAAAAATATATAAGAAAAACTAGGTTAATAAAATTATAAATAAGTAAATAAAAATTGTTAACTTATAATATAGAATAAAGGTAAATTAAGAAACTTAGAACTATAAATGAAAATAAGATATAAGTTTAAATAAGTTCAGGGGATAAAGGTTGATTATTATCAAGGCTCCTTTACTAGACGTTTATTAAGAAAACATAGTGTGATGGGATGATTAGGGTAGGAGGAACAGCACATGGGAATGTATGGACAACGGTAAGATTTAGGGGGAGAAAAGACACCCTATAAAACATTATTATATGAGAAGGGTCAAGGGTGACTAGGAAAATAAAGGATGTAATATAATAGATTAGCTGTATAGTTGGGACTATATTAACATCCGTGCACGGACAGGTGCATGAGTACATGAGGGAAATGGGGGAGCAGAAGGAAGTTTTTCTGTTAATTCTGCTGGTTTCCCGTTAATTCTGGTGGTTTACAAAGAGGATAGAACGCATTTCATAGGAAATAGTTATCATATTTCTCTGATTGGGGTCCTATATGAATCCGGCGTTCAAACCAATAAGTCAAACTGGAATGACATTAGATGTGGGAGGGTGAATCATATCAGGAAACGTTATAAATATGGTCCGGGTGTTATGAGTTATTCAGGAGAAAATCGAAGTAAGGCAGAATTTGAGCTTCGATGGACTAATATAGTTCTTTGGTGAATTGGTTGGAAGAAATGAATAAATTGGTTTTAACCAACATTTTATTGGGGAAAAAGCCGTCATACCTCGGAGGTGTTAATCCTTATATTTTTAGAAGTCCCTCTTACATGCGTTATATGCATGTAATCCAGTTATTATAATTATTATAGGAGATTCAAATCGGTAATTTGTAGATATTTGTTCACAGCATATTTTCGCCGTGGAAGTCAATCAAGTGCTTCTGTTATTGGTTTCAGTGTTAGACTGGGGGTGGTTGACGTTTAGGATTTTTAAGTTATTAAAGCTAGGTTAGGGGTGAGGGATAAATGTAAGGATGTGAGGTCGTTGGTCCATAGAGGGAATGGACAGAGACGATGAAAAATGGGAGATGAAATTCGAGCTTTATGGCCTTGAGATGAGGAGACTCTTATTTGCGAAGGTGTTTATTACCAGGCTAGAGTCATTAGGCACTTCTTATAGATGTAGTGCGCGGGGGGGGGGGATTTTCTATGGGTTAATTTCTTATAGTTGGAGGTACAGATTCACAGACACGTTGACACACACATCGAATTACACTCATCGACCTATAGACTTACAGCCCTGTCGAAGTGCTTTCCTAGGTCACTGGTAAATTATTTTAATAAATTTGGCATTGGAGCAAAAGGCTTATTTTGGGCTTGTTAAGAGGCACTTCCATAGATCGGCGAAACAGGACAATATTATTGAAAGAAGGGGGGGGGAATACAATTTATTTTATTGTAACCAGTTATATGCCTTCAAAAGTAATTAGGGAATGGTCTCGATTGTGTTAACAGTTATCGCCCTCCCACCGCCATCCATTAATGGTAGCTGAGGGAGGGGTATGGTTTATCAATAACAATAATCATCTTAATAATAATGCTAATAATGAAAGAAATAATAGGAACAGTGATAATGTTCAAGATAACAAAGATCATAATAGCATTAATCCTAATAATAATTGGAGTAGGAACATTGAAGAACACAATCGTATCAATCCCAATCATATGAGTACCATTTACAATAACAATCACAACAACAACAATCATGATAGCAATAGCAATAATAATAACAACAACAATACAAAAGATGATAACGACACTGATAATGACATCAATAACCGCAACAATATCCATAAGAATGCTACTGGAGGATAAATCGTTGGATAGGGCGTATTATAAGAGAGGGCTTAGCCTTATATACGGTTTTCTATTACCACACTATTTATATGCTTAAATATAGGAACACATCCTAGATGTACATGAGAAAGGATCGAGCCATGGTATCGAAGTCGCTTCTCGGATTAGTAGCAGTATATCAGTTTATTTGTTTCATATAGGGTAGGAGAAGTTTGGAGTTGGTTAACCTGTAAGGATAATATCCTATTTATGCTGGGATTAAAAAGTAATAATATTTATAGTAGTAATGGTAATGGTAACAATAATACTACCAATGAAAATAATAATAAATAGTGATGATATTCTCAATGATAATTATAATTATAGGAAGAAGAGTTTACTAATTTTATGTTTCTTTTTTTCTCGATCATATGAGGGACTTATGTAGGCTTTTTTGGAGTTATATTCATGCTTAAAGATATTAGACCATCTGGGAGAGTGGAGAGGAGATATCTGTCGTCTGCTCATGAGTTACGGTGGGGTTTTGGGGTTATGGCTATATGGAGATTATTAGAGAGTTATAGGTTCAGGGCTTATGGGGGTGGGGATTCAGGTATAGGGAACAAAGTATTAACCATAGGAAGTATTGTCGTTGGAGTTTATGTATTAGGGGGTATGGGATCCTCCCAAGTGGAAAATGATCGAAATATTAAGATGGAATTATAGGTGGAGAGGCGGTAGTATTGATGTGGATTTATAGTATATACTTATATGTTGGTGGTAGTTGGTATGGACAATGTTGGGGTATCTTGAGGTAACTTGGCTAATTCTTACTTCGAGTTGTACTTAGAAAGAAGTTAGTTGATTAAGAAATACTATTTTTGGCGGGTTATCATTGGCCTGGTATTGGACCTAGAATGTCATGGGGTCTATATTGGGATTGTGACCATTTCTCAATTAAGCATATGGAGGGGTAGGTATAGGGGGATGGAGAGGGGAGTGAGAGTGTAGATTTAAGGGACTTTAAAGTTGTTGTATTTGTACCAGGCTTTGTGTAGACAGCTCGATAACACCTCATCTTTTTTATTTAGAAGAGCTCCTTTATATTTGATGATGGCTAGGGCTTCATGTCTACACAAAGAACAGTACCTATCTAGGGGTTTATAGGATTTACTTTTCTTGATTACTTTCCACTTAAGTCTATAGTTAATGTTTCTATCTTTTAGGTACCAGATATGCGCAGCTAGAGAAGTGTAGGTGGCCAGTTGGCTATTATTGAAAGTATACATGTGCCTGGAAATTCTATTCTTAATTTTACCCACCGTGGAGCCTATGTATACCGCTTCTCCAGGTATAGTTACTATATTAGTTTGGTTAATATTAACATTATTAACTAGGTTATGGGAAATAGAGTGGTTAGTTATTGTATTTTCGCCTGCTGTGGTAGGGCCAGAATCCCTGTTGGTGTTTTGGTTGGTGCAGGGTATTACAGTGCATTTATAAACTACACTTTCATGTTTGCACTAGCCATTCAGGGGGCAAGAATCCCTATCATTACAGTTACATAAGATAGGCTGAGTTGAAGTATTTTGGGTTAGGGGCGCGTTTATTTTAGCCGCATTAGAGCCTATTATTTTCTGTTCTAGATTAGGAAGAGTTGAGTGTGAGATTCTTATCGTGCTCTTATTAAAAGTTTGCTATATTTATGTGGGGCTTTAAAATTATCTTGTATTAAGTTAAAAAAAATTTGGGGGATGTTAGATTGGACGTTTTTGCTGAATGGAGGATTAAACCAGAGACAGGAGCGTCGTCTTGTTCTCCCTCCACCCAGGTTGGGCGCCTTAGGGCTTTCATTATTTATATTGTGGTTAGGATAAATTATAGGACGGTTATTGTGATTATTTCGATTATTAGCAGGACCACACTTTCGTTTTCTTTTGTTGGCCATGTTATGGGTAATAACTCCACTATTCGATGGATTAAAACTATAGGTATTTGGGGAGTCATGAGGGTTTGGAGAGGTATTTAAATATCTGATATTTTCCCTATATCCTGAATTCTTTAAGGCCTTATTGTAAAACTCTGAGTTGGTGTCAAAGATGGGTTCACTAGATGAGATGCTAGAGATTCGTCTGGAAACGTTCGGCACTATAGAGTTTATAATTGGTTTGGGGTGGTTAGAATCACTATGGACATAGTAAAGCAGTTGGTTAGGTTTGTGGTAGGGTTCATAAGTTTGTCTATTGAGGTTCAGAGTTAAATCTAGGTAGTTTACCACTTTTTTATTTATGTCAAAGATAATGTTTAAACCGTAATTTCTAAAGAGGGTACGTAGCTTAGTTTTAGACTTATCATAGACTCTGTCAGTGGATCTCACAGTTAGTAGAGCATCATCCCTGTATAGTCCACCTGCCACCTCGACATCATTTTTAAATAGGAGGTGGATTTGATTCAGCAAATAGAGGCCGACTAGGTCAGTAACCTGTGCCGAATCAGTTGAACCCATTCGGATATTGAAGTGGGAAGGGTAGTCGCTTCTAGTCCAGAATTTGTCATCGAAGTGTATAATGAATTTTCTGGCTAGGAAGACTAGTTTAATTTCAGTCCATGTTAGGTCTGAGTTGTTTTTCGCGAAACTAAGTGCTTTGTTTAATAAAATCGGTGTGATGGTTAAAGACAAGTCCATGTTATATATATATATATATATATATATATATATATATATATATATATATATATATATATATATATATATATATATGTATATATATAACATGGACTTGTCTTTAACCCAATGTCTCAAACAAACGAGTTTCTCTTCTCGATTTCTTGAAGCTGGTTCCCTCAAAAACTGTGAACCTTTCCAGACTTTTATCATCTGTGACAAAGAATTTTTGAGTGGGTGGTTAAATGAATACACATGCAATGATTTATATATTTATTTTACATTCAAGGTTAGGCTATTTCCTTCTGGATAACCCATCCTAAAGTGTGTGACTATGGCAAGGATGGGGATTTTAAGGAGATAAAATGTTTTAACAGAGGATTACGTATAAATACATAGATAAATTTTATTTAAAGGGAAAGGAAAATATACGAGATATCCATATGCAAAAACGTCCAATCTAACATCCCCCAAATTTTTTTTAACTTAATACAAGATAAGAGTCATGGAATATTGTTGAAAGCTAAAATCGCATAAAAACTGCAAATTAATACAAATGTTAAAAAAAGCTATGATG
Organism: Sepiola atlantica; assembly: GCA_963556195.1. Classification (NCBI taxonomy): domain Eukaryota; kingdom Metazoa; phylum Mollusca; class Cephalopoda; order Sepiida; family Sepiolidae; genus Sepiola; species Sepiola atlantica. Next base: position 93,935,274 of record OY744515.1, read on the forward strand.
ATGATGATGATGATGATGATGATGATGACGACGACGACGACGACGACGACGACGACGACGACTAGAAATGGTAGATTATTCTTGTTCCGCCAGCCATGATCTAGTAGATGTCTTAAGAATTTTTTATTTTATCTTAGTATCGCCTGATGATTGAATTTCCAACCTTCAAAAGATTGTCACTTAAAACTGATTGCTACTTAACATTTTATCCGTGGATTAAATAAAGAGTTCAATTCGAAATTCCATATAAGTTATCCCATTCAACAAGACCCACCTGAAGAAGATCGGGGGTTACATCGGCCAAAACGTTGTGAGAATAACACCCAAGATGAAAACAGTAGTCAGAGTAATCTAAATAATACAAATTATCAATTCTTATATTAGAAATTCCGAAACGTAAATTAGACATGTCATTTATTTTGGTAGTATATATATATATATATATATATATATATATATATATATGAGGAATAAAAGAAACAATGTTTCAGACAAAATGTAAAAATAAAAATGGAATAAAGGATAAGCAAATCAACAACTAGCAAATATATATATATATATATATATATATATATATATATATATATATAGAGAGAGAGAGAGAGAGAGAGAGAGAGAGAGAGAGAGGGTGGGGGAAGCAAAATTTACAATATTTTTAGGCAAGGATTGAAAGACAGTGTATGAGCAATTAGTTTATTGAAAGTCCTGAGAATTTAATTGCCACAAGAAAATTTACATAAAAGATAATGTTTTTATTCTATGTGTCCTCCTTCTTTCTCAATAACTGCCTTCACATGCTTCCTGCAACTTCTTCCTCAAATATTCGGGAGACAACTTTTCGCATTCTTCTTTAATAGTATCTTTCAGAGAGTCGTAATTGGTGTGTGATGTTCTATTGGTAGCATGTTCTAAAACATCCAAAATATCATAGTCCAGAGAGTTTCGATCTGGACTAGAAGGCGGCCATAAACATGATTCCCCAAAATTGATAAACTTGGATTTGAAGACATCTTGTATTTGTTTTAGCTGTGTGGGCTGGAGCACCATCCTGTGTCCATAAATAATTACCATCTAGGTAGTTGCTTTAAACCATGGCAATACCTGGTATCTCGAAGTCTTGTAATAAATATTAACATTGATCTTTTCATCAGCTTTATAGAATTTTATAGGCATTTTCTTTCCATCAGAATCCACAACACTAAAAGCCATAACTTGAGCAGGATGTTGTGTTCTGAATGTCCCCTTAACCTCAACTGCCGATTTTGCGCTAAATCTGCCATTTTAGTGGTTCAAAACAGCATCAACAGTGAAGATATTTTCATCTGAAAAGATCGTTACAATAGAGGATTTCTCCTTGAACAATATAATAATGTTATTGCACCTTTCCAATCTCTTTTCCTTCATAGCTGTTGTCAACAAGTGTTTTGGTGTTCTTTTGTAAGGTTTTAGCTTCAAATCATATTTTACTGCATTTATAATGGTCTCGTTGTATACCTTAAGTTCAATTCCCATTTTTCTCATGGATTTAGTTGGATCCTTTAAGATTTGGGAGCTTTAATGAAAGCTGTGGTATGTTTTTTGTTGATTCCTCCACTTCCAGACTTTCTCGTAATACTTTTACTCATAGTCATTCTATTCTTTACATTATAAACAGTCTTCATGCCCACTCCAATTAATAAGATTAATTTAGTAAAAATAATCAGCTACTAAGGGAGTGAAAACTAAGTGCATCTAAAACCATAAAATAATAATATTTGATATTTGTATTTCATCATTTTAGCTGATCATGTGTTAGGAATATATAATTCTCAGTGCACATAGTCGCCATTATTCGTGGATGTTATCGTTGATAACACGTGGGTGTCAGAAGAAAAATAAAAAGGGAAAACAGTTGTTAACATGTACCTTTAATTTATTCATAGTTTATCATATATAAACATAAAAGGAGGCTAAGAAACATGTAAAACGTAAACAGTACACAAAGAAGAGGAGTACAATCGTCCCTATTACAATAAGAAAATACACGTATTGCCGAGGAAAAAATACAGTCTAAGTGCGAAGCATTGAATACATAATTTGTACTTACATTGTGCTCTCTCCGGTGGCGACACACAGCGCAGAGAAAGTGTACGACAAAGTCGTTTGGTTCTTTGATAGAGGCCTGAGAGTCAGGTGACTCAATCAGAAAAATAGATAGGAATATTTGCTGACGACACTACTCTCTACTCTCGTCATGTGGGCAAAACCGACGTGCACATATCTGAAGCAATGGCCAAATCCTTAGAAAATGACCTCCAGTCTGTAGTGGAATGGGGTAAAAAATGGATGGTAACTTTTAATGCCGCAAAGACAAAGCTACTTTCCTTCAATAACTACAAGAAACCTCTTCAATCATCGATTGTCATGGCAAATAACACCCTACCTGAGAGTTCATCATTCAAACTCCTCGGCCTAACTTTCACAGATAGCATGAATTGGAATTAATACATCGAAAACATTGTCATGGCTGCTGCAAAGAAGGTGGGCTCCCTTCTACCGTGTCAGTAAACTTCTCACACCTGACATGATCCTATATCTCTACAAAGCCACCATCCGCCCATGCATGGAGTATTGTTGTCACATCTGGGCTGGTGCATCATCCGCTAGTCTCTCCCTCTTAGACAAGGTCCAAAACAGAGTTGCTAACTTGATAGGTCCTTCACTATCCACCAAGCTCCAGCCTCTGTCCCATCGCCGCAATGTTGCTTCCTTGTGCCTGTTTTACGAGTACTTCAATGGATTGTGCTCTGATGAGCTTGCTGCTCTGGTGCCCCCACGACGTAAATTTACTAGACCAACCCGACAATCTGCCAAATCCCATCCATACACTGCGGATGTCCCTAGATGCCGTAGAGCTTTCTACTCCAAAAGCTTCTTTCCTCGTGCTGCTGGACTCTGGAACTCCCTCCCTGCTTCCTGCTTTCCTGACGCTACTGACATACAGAAATTTAAAACCAACGTAAACAGACATCTTGCTGCGCGGCTCCTAATTTAGGTTGAATCCCCCCTTCTTCTTTCTCAGTAGCCCTTACGCCTACAGTGGCGGCCTGCCTTGTTTGGGGTGAACTATGATAAAAAAAAAAAAAAATTTTTTAAATACCATAACAAGCAAGGCCTGTTACGGTTTGAAAAGCATGCTCAGAAGCAGAGCAGCTGACAATTATAAATGCACTTTGAAAGTTACGCCAATAAAAGGTCTTGTTATGAATTTTTCACACGTAGGTAGAGAGAGATTACACTCTCATGCTGGAAGCACCCTTTTGTGTTGGTACCGAAATAGTAGTAGTAGTAGTAGTAGTAGTTGTAATAGCATTATAAATGTAACATAATTATCTTTCGTTCACTTTCTCTCTCTCTTTCTCTATGCATTAAAATAAAATAATTTCTTTATTAGTTATGAAAATGTCTTCAATTTAGTGCTACTTATGCATGTCTTAAAATATCATTATTTAGGTTTCTTTATACATAAACCCTTCAATTTGTCTTTGAGGTTAATCCTCTTTGCCAAAAATGTCACATTTCCACCATTTTGTAACATTTTGTGATTAAATTGTCTATTATTATGATACGATGTGCGTATATCTCTATGTTTTCATAGTTTATCTGTGATATATCATTAATTAAAACATGGAAACAGAATCAACATTGATCTTATTCCAAGTTTAAAAAAAAAAAAAATCCACCAGTGCAAGTTGTGAAACTGGGCTGTGGTCTCTGCAAGCCAGGTTCAATTCTTGTCAAAACTGTTGTGTTCACTTTCCATCAATATACTTATAAAATTCAACCTCTTCCTTGCTATTGGTAAAATGATACAGTAAATTACCAAATCTTTGTAGAGAAACCTAGGAGAAGGTGAATTCCGATGTAACATTAAAATATATCTGGAGACAGAATGAGAGAAAGAAAGAGAGCGGTTTTCCTGTTGCATTAAGTAATGGCCACTCCCCATTTTAAACTCGATCTTGTGTCACATCCAGCCCTTGTGGAGAGGCAGGTAAATAGAGAGAGGATCTGTTATGGTATACTTGCTCTAAACACATCATAAATAGGAAGACAATTGGATCTTCTGTGTATATGTGGTTCCCCAATGGTCTTCAAATGATGGAATACATATACATGTGTGATAATCCAGTGTCACGTTTTCGGCCATAATTAACAAAACTTGTAATAATCTAAGATTATCCAGATAAACATGAATTCTTAGAGACAAAAATGAACTGAATGTTTTCTTATGAATTGAAGAATAACATTGAATAATTTATTTCAATCAATTTGCCAACCTGAAAATAAACAATTTTTAAAATTAGTCTTTTTCTATAGCAAACAAAAAACATAAGTCAGTCGTGAGAATGCATATCTCCGCCTGACAACGTAAGGATGGGCCAAAGTCTTATCTGGGCCTTACTTCTATCTATTGTATAAAGTATTCCCGAAGTTATGCCATGGAAACGTTGATAACTCAAAAACTATTTGTCTGACCATGTTGAAATGTTGCATGGCGGTTAATGTTATCAAAGAGTATCAGATCCATGCATCAAATTTCGAAAAATCGGAAGTTCAAATTCCATCAACGGTCGAGTCAAGATCATGTAAGATGCGGGACTTCATTGACTACAATAAAACTAAGTTTGGTAACGATTGATCAAGCGATGTGGGCGCTAGGCTGTACACAAACATAGTGACAAGCAAATTCGACCGGAAACATAACCCCTCGGCCTCTGATATTCTTACTGTTGTGGCCCTGCAAAGAGCCCGGAATTAAAACACAAACTCGGAGTTTAGAGAAAACAAGTATATTGAAGAAAAGTATAATACAACAGAGAAACAAGAGTGGTTTTACGTCAGTCTTGACTGCCAGTATAGAACGGGGTGGATTCAGGTATTTAATTGCTTCCCACCGCAGCAATATGTGACACAAGGTCGGAGATGGGGGAAGAATCAAACCAGCATCCCTAAAAGAGGAGCACTCTGGCCTAGCAAAAATAGCCTGGGCAACCCCGTCGATATTCCCCGGTCAGGGCGCCTCAGGCAGTAAGCAATGAACTTACTCCACCCCAAAGAGGGGAAGCAAGGCCTGGGAGGGTGCACCTCCTAGGACAACCCAGGACCGTATACCTCAGCCTGACAGATAAAAGGTCACCGAAATGGCCCAGTTCCTGCCAGACTGATTGTTGAGAACGAATCCTCAACTGACATTACCTTACCCTATCCCAAAGTCCTCAATCAACCGAAGTTAATGAAAGACTGAACAGGCTGGGGTTGAATCAACACTGAGGAGCAGTATTTATGATGAAGGAAGAGTCCAAAGTCCGTTACAGGTAAGGTACCATAACATTTACAATGATTAGCGATAAAAATGCTATTTCTAATTTAAGTGTGACAGACTGACAGAGAGATTATCATATAGATGCGTGCATGCATCTAAAAGTGCTATTTCAAACTTAAGTGTGACAAACTGAGCCTCTTATGGAGATGCTTGGACGCATTTAGAAATGAAACCGGTTTTGTGATATACTTTACACAAATTTTGTGAGACAGATATGAACGGAACATTTTCATACATTGTACAATATTTCTTAGATGTGTTATTGTTGTGATTTATATTATTTACATCTTTCGGGCAGTTGTCTTCATCTGTGTTGTTGTTATGGTCACAACGGTGCGAATTCAATATTTGGTAAAAGAAGTTTAAAAAATGAACTAATACAATGAACTAATAAGTTGTTCACTGCAATCGATTAAATAAAGGTGTCATATATTCTTAGTGGGGGTTATGTCATATTGTCCGTCTTTTCTGAGCATGGGTTGAATATGTTCTCTGGGTACTTTTCTCGGGCAGTAGGTATATTATTGAAGGAGACAATGATAATTTTGAGACAATGATATTATTGAAGGAGACAACACTAACTATATCTTATTCATTTTATAATAATGTATCTTCATTCGTTTAACTAGAAGTTGCTTCTAAGCTGGACTATTTTGACAGAAGAGTGTGAACAAGTGATCTGAACGCCCTATTTATCAGGACCTTACATTATGTCTAACGTCACTGAAATTTTGGCAGCAACTGTTCAACCACAAATCTCTTCTATGTAACACGATTAAACCAACCAACCAGCTGTCGACATTTCCTATGCAGTAAGTTGACAAGAAGGCCATTCTCCATCAGTCATACTGTATAAGCTTTTGCACTAGGTAATTATATCTACACTTTACTTCGAAACTATACCACTGCCAAGGAATATCTACGAAACGGCTAAGTTTCAAATCCCTGGAAAGTTACCAACTATGACAGAAGGCATCTGAAGAAGGAAGGAGAATGCAACGGCCGAAACGTTATGGACATAACAATCAAAACATTTAAATAATTTAAATAATTTCCATGCATATTCAAGGTCAACTTTGATCAGTTGGTTTTCAATCAGAATAACCAAACAGAACAAAACATATATAGTCTTGTTACTTTTTGATCACACTACATTTGGGAGTAATAAAATGGGTGATTTTTTACAATAACCTCACCATAAAAAAAGAAAATTTTCACTAAGTAGCACGATATCATCTGCATAGTCTAAGTACTTGATGGCAAAGTTGCGACCAACAGTGATATCGAGAAATTATTTTAAGGCAATCGAGGTGACCCAGTTAATGGCATAATTGAAAAAGTGTTGACGAAAGGACACATCCTTGCCGAACACGAGACCATATTTCGAAGGGTTCTGAAACCTCATGCATATGCGGGATTATGTTTGAGCAGTAGTATGCTGAGTAGTAAGCTGAGAAGTTTATTATTATATTTATTTAATTATATTATTTTATATTTATTTCATCATATTATTTTATATTTATTTCATTATATTATTTTATATTATTTTATATTTATTTCATTATATTATTTTATATTATTTTATATTTATTTCATTATATTATTTTATATTATTTTATATTTATTTCATTATATTATTTTATATTATTTTATATTTATTTCATTATAAATGGAAAAAAACACAAAAACTGCTTATTTGTTATCAAAATGCACTAAGATTCTAAGTGTCTAAGTGTTTATGACTATTGGAATATTCACTTAAAAACTTGTCCTAGTTAAAGAAATATATGACGATTTTTACATGAGAATAATGCGCAAAGAAGTAAAAACATCTGACCTCATACACTTATACTTTATCAGCAGGGAATGTAATAGCATAAGGATCATTGCTTTCAAAGGACACAAAGATAACCAAGGAACATTCTCATCTAAGCAGTAGGTCAAATAATGTATACATAAAAGATAAACTGGGTTGGGGAAAATTACCCGCCCCAAATCACCATTCACCATTCACCCAAACAAAAGAATTCCCACCATGCTCCACTCATCGCATAGTAGATTAGTGTCCTGCCAAACCTGGTGAGTGAAATAGTGCTTTATAATCAGGGATCACCTGAGATGGATGTTATCACGGCACAACATTTTTGTACAGCTTCTTCTCTTCTCTATCTCTTAGAATCATCATACTTTTCTTATTATTATCTGTACTCATTAGGAGTTCTCACAGAGGTTCAGTCAGTGATTGCTCACTCATAATAACCGATGGTATTCGCTGGAGGTTGAGTAACAACAAGCCTCCTCAGATGTTCAGTACTCTCCACCTCTTTTTCGATAACCATTGCAAATGACTTTGCGGTATCACAACAGCTGCTTACCATTGATTTCTCACTGGTAACGATCATTGGTCTCCTCTGTGATTTGGGTGGCAATAAGTCTCTCCAAGGTCCCAGCTCTTCCAGTGGAAGTCTGGTTAGTGCTCTTCCTCTTGACCTTTCACAACTATTTTGTGTGGTATCAGCCGAGGCTGGTGCCATCACTTTTTTTGGAGGGGGTGGGTCAATTTATAAAATTTCTTGCAGTTTCTGTTCCCTGGGTTCATGTGGTGTTCTTGCTGTGGTTTTGTTTTCTTCCTATTGTAACTTCCATGTGATTGGTTACCATTTGTAGTTTTTATACGGGTTGGTTTCCGCATTCGAGGATTTTCCTTAAGATTGCAGCTGTTTTCATCATTGCTGTCCTATGTATGGTCTCAGTGATTCCTTGTATTCCAATTTCTCCCAGTCTTTTTTTCAGGTTGTTGGAGATTGTTCCTAGTGCTCCTACGATTATTGGTATTATATTGACTTTCTTCATGCTCCATATCTCTTTCAATTCTCTGCCATTTGCTTCATTTTTTCGTTTCCTTGATCTTCACTCTATAGTTGACTATTATGACATCCGGTCTTCTTGCTTGTATGAGTTTCTCTGTTTGCACCCCCCCCCCATGTATCAGAGGATTTTGATATTTTCGTTTTCTAGTACTGTCTCTGGCCACGTGTTCAAAATGCAGTCGTTTGCATAGTTCCCAGTGTACTGCTTTCCCCATGCAGTCGTGTCTGTTGTTGTATTCTTTTTGGGGCTAGTTTTCTGCATTCACTTATTATGTGATGTCCACACAATCTGCATTTACTGTTTTCCTGGGTTTTATCTATTTTAGCTTTAATGTAGTTTGTCCTAATCGCATTGTTCGGTGCAGCTGTCAGTAGAGATTCCATTTCTCTGTTCAGGTGTTTTATTCTTAGCCATGTCCAGGAATGTTAGTTGGTCTCTTCTCTGGTCATTCTTATGAAATGTCCATGTAGCTGTTTTTTCCCCCCACTTTTCTTTTGTTGTCTTTTTATTTCTGGTTTTGGCGCTTCCTGAGTTGTTCATTGGGGCAGTGTCTCTTGCAGCGGTGATCAGCTTTTCTAGTTTCTGGGTTATGTATTTTTCCAGCTCTTTTTGTGTGTCTTCCACACAGTCTTCTATACTTACCAGTCCTCTTCCCCCTTCGTTTCTTTTCACGTAGAGTCTGTCCATATCGTATTTTGGGTGTAGTGCATTGTGCATGGTTATTAATTTTCTAATCTTCTGGTCAAGGTACCTGAGTTCTTCTTTAGTTCAGTCTATGAATGGTCCAGAGTATCTTATTAGTGATACTGCCCAGGTGTTTATTCCTTTTACTAGGTTTCTGCTATATAATTCCGTTTCTAAGAGTTTCCTTGTTCTTCTCAGGTATTCTTTTCCAATCTTCTCTTTCATTTCTGTAGATTTGATGATGTCTGCTTTCAGAACTCACAAATATTTATAGCTTCCTGTTCACCTAGCGCCCTCATCTGCTCTTGGTTGGGCAGTTCCATGCCCTCTATTGTCTCCAGTTTTCCCTTTTTTATCTCTAGTAGTGCACACTTTTTCATTCCAAATTCCATTTGAATGTCCTGGCTAAAGATTCTGGTAGTATTTATCAGCTGTTCCAGTTCCTTTTTGCTTTGTTGCAAATAGCTTCAGGTCGTCCATGTACATGAGGTGGTTTATTCTTTGTTCTGTGTCTGTAAACTTGTATCCGGCATCACATTTCCTGAGTATGTAGTTGAGTGGCATCATGGCTATGATAAATAGTAGTGGTGATAGGGAGTCTCCTTGGAAGATGCCTCTTTGTATTATTATTATTATTATTATTATTATTATTATTATTATTATTATTATTATTATTATTATTATTATTATTATTATTTGTACTCACTAGGAGTTCTCACACAGGTCATCAGTGATTGCTCACCGACAACCGGTGGTATTCACTGGAGTCTGAGTGACAACGAGTCTCCCCAGATTTCCAGTATTCTCCACATCTTTTCGATAGCCACCGCAAATAAACTTGCAGTATCGCAACAACCGTTTACCATTGATTTCTCGCTGATAAGGACCATTGGTCTTCTCTGGGATTTAGGTGGCAATAAGCCTCCCCAAGATTCCAACAGTCTCTGCACTTCCAGTGGAAGTCTGGTTTGTGCTGTCCCTCCTCGGTCTTCTCATCCTCCTTGACCCTATGCAAATATTTTGTGTGGTGTCAGCCTAGTCTGGTACCATTTGGGGGGGGGGGGGGAGAGCTAATGGTGTTTCTTGCTATTTCTGTTCATTGGTTAATTTTTGTGCTGTGTCAGTTGAGACCGGTGTAATTTATTGGGGGAGGGGGGAGCTTATACAGTGGTGTTTCTTGCATTTTCTGTTCCTTTGTTTGTGATTTGTTCTTTCTGTGGTATTGTTTTCTTCCTGTAGTAGATTCCATGTGACCCGTCGTAGCTTATGCAGGTTGGTTTCCACATTCAATGATTTTTCTTAAGATTGTAGCTGTTTTGATCATTGCCGTTGTTTGTATAGTTCCAATGATCCCTTTGATTCCAATTTCTCCCAGTCTGTTTTCCAGTATAATAGTATTTTTAGGGGGTCATTTAAAAATAATAATATTCATAAAATATCAGCTCCCATTTCTTAATTTTTTTTTTTAATTTCTTTTATTTTTATATATCCGGTGGGGTTTTACAGTAATATCGTGGTGTCTGCACAAAACGAAAGTTTAAAGACTCCCGGGGAAACGTCGAGTCGAGTCGGCTAGTTAATAATAATAATAATAATAATATTGAGGAACTCTGCTATTAAAAAAACTAGACATGATTAGCAACCGCAATAATGTGTGTCATTGTTTGTATATCTATACGTGTGTGTGTGTGTGTGTGTGTGTGTGTGTGTGTGTGTGTGTGTGTGTGTGTGTGTGTGTGTGTGTGTGTGTGTGTGATTTTTCTATTCGTTTTCTATGATTTGCTCATCCCTATGTTGCAGACTCTTCTGGGGATATTGTAAAGTCGCGTGTTAAGATTATATCAGTCGATGCCAAATTCTGAGGAAAATATTTGCATATAAGTCCGAGGAAAATATTTGTTCTTTTGAACAAAAAATATAGTGTAAATGAATAAAAGCAGATACAAATATTTAGAAGAAAATTTAAGACGCTAACAAATTTATAAAGATGAGAATCTATTATTATACTAAAGCCGAGTTAATCAACACTTGTTTGCGTAAGGCTTTTTTCACTATATACTTTAATGACACAAAATACATGCTAGAATATTCCTTAGTTTTGAGATTGAGTTATGCTTAAAAATAATTCTGTTTGAATTATTCTAATTAGCCGTAAATTGTAATTAAGTTAACACGTCACAAATTACTCTCTTAGCAATTCATATATTTCTCTCACCCTCTCTCACTGTATGTTTACTCAACCACTCTCTATTCTGTGAGAATTTCGAGAAAGAGTGGCTCTCTCTGTTCAGCTAATTTACATAGTGGGTTCGTACACACCATAAACACGTATGTAAATTAGATAGAAAAATAACAGGCCTCTTTACTGCTGACGTTTAGCATTATAAATGGTGACTTATTGGTAAAAACAATATCGTCTATAAGAATAATATAAAAGTAAAAAGATTTATTATTTTTAGTTATGCAAAAGAATTTCTGAACAGATATGACGTCACAGTTTATGTATTTTCGAATGAAATCAAAGTGGAGAAAATAGTGGTAGTGGTTATGATCCAACGGGTCACGGGTAGTCTATTGATATATAAATATTGATATTTAGTGGCTGCTAAAAACAATAAAAACAAGGAAAACTATACCAATGGATATTAGGAACACCACCCAACCCCGATACAGATGGAGAGGCGATAAAAGAAGAAATAAGAAAAGAGACATGTGGATAATGAACATGAGTAGCAATGACTGTGGTCAAACCAGAGATCAAAGAGAAATATGAAGATTTGAACTTTATGTTTCGTTTTATATTAGATTATTAGGAGCATCTATTTAGGTTGCCATTTATTTATATAATAAAGTAAAGTCGAAACATAACAGGTTAATAACTAAAACCTAAGCCCTCATGCGTGTTTCCAGAAATTCTGCATTCATCTTCTTACAATATTTATTATATTTTCTCTGGATAATCTGACTTCCCCCAAAAGAAGGTTACTGCTACATTTACTTGTTACCAATTATCTACTCCTCCCTTCACCCGAAACACCGGGTCCTTCCTTAATAAAAGGAAATTTTCGTTAAATCACCGAACTTATTTCATTTTGTCCTTCTTAATATTGTGTACATAATACAATAGCTTTTAAATCTAAATAACGATCGCTCCTTTCGAAGATTAAGGGTATATCGTTCAGACATTCCGAATGCATGTTGCTTATATGTTCTGTAAACATTCTAGGTTACAAACAGATGACCGTATGCATTCTAACATGCCGACATTTGCTTTCACGCGTAAGTACATTTTTGACGTTCGCAAAATAATGCATTTTTTTTAATGGTGAAACTAAAACAAAAAACATCGATTCTTATTGCATTGTTTCGTTTTTATTTAATTTCTATTTACGAAAACTATTATACTATTTATAAAAGTAAAGTATTTAAACCCTTTTTTCAATATTATTTGTGGAAAATCCCGCTCTCCAAACAAAATAAAACTTGCCTCAGTTTACAAGGAATTCTTATTAGGCAGATTCAAAGCCAATTTCTGCGGAATATTCTGTATTGGATACGTTATTAGAACAATATGTTCGATATAAAATATTTAACATGTATTTTCAAAGACACTAGAAAACATTGATTTATTTTATTTTATTTCTATTTATGAAAAAAACGATGAGACTATTTACAAAAATACAATATTTGAAACTTATTTTCATTATTATTTGTGGAAAATCCCATTCTTCAAACAAAATTAAAATTGTCTCAGTCTAGAAGGATTTCTTCTGAAGCAGAATAAAAACAAGTTCTTCGGGAATATTCTGTATTGGCTAAGTTATTAAAGCAATATTTCCAGTGTAAACTATTTTACAAGTATTTACAAACAAACAAGAAAACATTGATTATAAACACACTAAACGATGTGATTGCGATGTGTCGTTTCTGTTAGTTAATTTCTACTTATATAATAGACTATTTACAAAAATAAAGTATTTAAAACCTATTTTCATTATTATTTGTGGGAACGCATTTTTCAATGGTGAAACAAAAAAAACATTGATTCTTACAAACGATTCATATTCGCATTCCTGATTTTAAAAAAACAAATGTCCGTAACGACTTTACATGTCTGCATCGGTAAGCTTATTCTATTAATTTTTCTAATAATTAATTATCTTACTATAATTTATCGATTTTATTTGCTTGCAAACAATAAATACTTTTTCCTCTTCAAATGTTTCTATGACTAAACTAAAAAATAACACTGTCGTCATCTATTACATTTGGAGTCTTTTAGTGGGTTATACAAATATTTTATTTTTAAAATTAAAATATTTATATAATTATTTGTTTCACAAAAGTAGTTACTCAGATTTCTGGGATATTGAAATGTGAAAGAAATATTTAATTAATTTATTTAAGACTTTTAAATGTTTTCAGTGTTTTCTTAAAGTTGTGTTGCAAAAACACAAGAATGGTGTTTTTAAACCAATACTTTTATTTATATATATTTTTATTTAAATTCTTTTTATACAAGTCACTAAAATACTTTACTTATTTTCATCGAACCTGATCCAATGAAACATGTCGTCATCTAGGAAATAAGCCGATAACACTAGCGCATTAACTCATTTAAAAATGTGTTTCTTCAGATTTCATACGTAGTACTACATTGGTTTTAACCGACAGCACTTTTTATGACCGCCACTGCCCACCTGTAACTCTTCCCTCGAATTACATATTTGCCGATTTTACAATACTTTTCCTATTCAGGTTATTTCCTTTTTTTTCCTTTTCGAAATAGAATTAGTGTTAAAGTGTAGTATACTATACTTTATCTTTCTGTTCTCGGTCAGTGAAGGAGAAATCCTTCTACACTGAGTTAAAATATTTAAATAATTCATTCAGTATTTTAAATCAGTATTTGATATTTTCCCCCAGGCAACGCCGGAACACAAGTCCATGTTAAATCCTATTTTAATCACCTTACTTACTTACAGTGAAATGGGTTCTTTTCTGATTTATTTTTCAGGATTGATACTCTACTATTAATTTTTTAATAAAATCAGTATTTTATATTTTCCCAGGGACAACGCCGAGATACTGGTCCTGCTAGTTAAGGAAATATAATTCTGCTTGTCATCTTTATTAAATCTATTTTGCTTTACTTATAAGCGATCATTACAATTTCTCTTATTCTGAACTTAGCAAATGATTAAATGTCAGAATATGTTCAATTATTTTTAGCTTTCAGATATCTAGATAGAAGATCAAACTAAGAGAATCAATTTGAAATTCTGTTTAGTTTTTAGATGTGTCCTAGCATTTCTATGAAAGGCTATGTCCAACAATCTGTCCGGCACGTTTCAATTTGGAAATAGAATTTTCATCTCAAAATGAGCAGATTGAATTCATCATCATCATCATCATCATCATCATCATCATCATCATCATCATCATCATCATCATCATCCATGTCTACTCGTATTCACTTTCAGTGAAGTTGGCAATGGCATTGAATGAATTTAATTTTTGACATCTAACATAAAATGCATAGAACTTTAACAATAATTTTGCACAAATTATATGCATTTAAAATAAAGTTGTTAAAAAATTATGTATCTATCAGTTTGTAACACTAACATCATAAAATCTAACATATAAAGTTATCTTGTCGGATTTTTAAAGTCAACACCAAATAGCATTTAAGCTGACAAATAAAACTTGGCTACTGACTAGCAAATTTGCATTTGTTATTGTTGCACAGTGTCATTGGAAATATAGCCACAACTTATTTTTTTAATTACTTAATCAGGCCTAGACGACTGCTAATATGAAACATTTTTAAATCATCACCTAAAGTTGAAAAATCAGCAAGGGGGATAACTCATTTTAAATTGAAGAATAGAATAGGAGGTATCTACGGTAAGTTTGAAAATGCAAACAAATAAAAATTAAAAACTAAAATGACTTCACTGCATTCCAGGTAACGCCGTGTAGATACAGTTAGTTAGAAATATACTTTTTTTGTAGGTAAAGGTTGACTTATAATATAACTCTCTGTTTTCTGACTGCTCCTGTCTCCCTTTGCTGTATCTCTACCGAAACATTGATGCTAATGTGTTTCATTTATCTCTTTCCTCCTACCAACTTTCCCCTCAACCCCTTTTGAAAGAAAATGCAAAGGGGAAGGACAGTAAGAAGAAATGTAGTGTTTAGTAAATATTTGTTTGCTTTTTTATCTATAGATGACTGTTTCTAATATACTTATATTGGCTTACATTGGATCAGAAGCAAATTTGTCTAGCCTTTTCAAGAGTTATTGCCTTGACAGAGGAGAAAATCGACTTCACAATGTAGTGGTGGGATAATTTCTTCTATTCTCTACAGCCCCTTTCTTAAAGAAGAGACGTTGCTAGTTTTTCTTAAAGAAGAGACGTTGCTAGTCTTTCTTAAAGAAAAGACGTTGCTAGTCTTTCTTAAAGAAGAGACGTTGCTAGTCTTTCTTAAAGAAGAGACGTTGCTAGTCTTTCTTAAAGAAAAGACGTTGCTAGTCTTTCTTAAAGAAGAGACGTTGCTAGTTTTTCTTAAAGAAGAGACGTTGCTAGTTTTTCTTAAAGAAGAGACGTTGCTAGTCTTTCTTAAAGAAGAGACGTTGCTAGTTTTTCTTAAAGAAGAGACGTTGCTAGTCTTTCTTAAAGAAGAGACGTTGCTAGTCTTTCTTAAAGAAAAGACGTTGCTAGTCTTTCTTAAAGAAGAGACGTTGCTAGTTTTTCTTAAAGAAGAGACGTTGCTAGTCTTTCTTAAAGAAGAGACGTTGCTAGTTTTTCTTAAAGAAGAGACGTTGCTAGTTTTTCTTAAAGAAGAGACGTTGCTAGTTTTTCTTAAAGAAGAGACGTTGCTAGTCTTTCTTAAAGAAAAGACGTTGCTAGTCTTTCTTAAAGAAGAGACGTTGCTAGTCTTTCTTAAAGAAGAGACGTTGCTAGTCTTTCTTAAAGAAAAGACGTTGCTAGTCTTTCTTAAAGAAGAGACGTTGCTAGTTTTTCTTAAAGAAGAGACGTTGCTAGTTTTTCTTAAAGAAGAGACGTTGCTAGTCTTTCTTAAAGAAGAGACGTTGCTAGTTTTTCTTAAAGAAGAGACGTTGCTAGTCTTTCTTAAAGAAGAGACGTTGCTAGTCTTTCTTAAAGAAAAGACGTTGCTAGTCTTTCTTAAAGAAGAGACGTTGCTAGTTTTTCTTAAAGAAGAGACGTTGCTAGTTTTTCTTAAAGAAGAGACGTTGCTAGTTTTTCTTAAAGAAGAGACGTTGCTAGTCTTTCTTAAAGAAAAGACGTTGCTAGTCTTTCTTAAAGAAGAGACGTTGCTAGTCTTTCTTAAAGAAGAGACGTTGCTAGTCTTTCTTAAAGAAGAGACGTTGCTAGTTTTTCTTAAAGAAGAGACGTTGCTAGTCTTTCTTAAAGAAGAGACGTTGCTAGTCTTTCTTAAAGAAAAGACGTTGCTAGTCTTTCTTAAAGAAGAGACGTTGCTAGTTTTTCTTAAAGAAGAGACGTTGCTAGTCTTTCTTAAAGAAGAGACGTTGCTAGTTTTTCTTAAAGAAGAGACGTTGCTAGTCTTTCTTAAAGAAGAGACGTTGCTAGTCTTTCTTAAAGAAGAGACGTTGCTAGTTTTTCTTAAAGAAGAGACGTTGCTAGTTTTTCTTAAAGAAGAGACGTTGCTAGTTTTTCTTAAAGAAGAGACGTTGCTAGTCTTTCTTAAAGAAGAGACGTTGCTAGTTTTTCTTAAAGAAGAGACGTTGCTAGTCTTTCTTAAAGAAGAGACGTTGCTAGTTTTTCTTAAAGAAGAGACGTTGCTAGTCTTTCTTAAAGAAGAGACGTTGCTAGTTTTTCTTAAAGAAGAGACGTTGCTAGTCTTTCTTAAAGAAGAGACGTTGCTAGTCTTTCTTAAAGAAAAGACGTTGCTAGTCTTTCTTAAAGAAGAGACGTTGCTAGTTTTTCTTAAAGAAGAGACGTTGCTAGTCTTTCTTAAAGAAGAGACGTTGCTAGTTTTTCTTAAAGAAGAGACGTTGCTAGTCTTTCTTAAAGAAGAGACGTTGCTAGTTTTTCTCTAGTCTATTGCAGCAGCTGATGATGGTTATCGGTCTTAGAACTATCTAAACAAAATATGGCAATGGCAAAAAAGATGACAAACACAGGAGATAAAGGTGTAATGAATAAATACCATTTTTAAGACACCATAAAGGTACAGGTCAAGAGGTAGTGTTCAACTGCAGGCGTCACGGGAGGGCAGATGAGACAGCCTGGAAAGTCTGGTCACCGAGGAGAGTTTGCCAGGTCTGGTTAATTGACTATGAACATAAACCTCTCTGAGGAGAGAGAGATGGCTCATCAGGTCTGGTCACTCGGCTGAACGTCTCTGAGGAGAGAGATGGCTCATCAGGTCTAGGTATTTGGCTGGAGATATTTGAGGAGAGAGAGAGTTTGCTAGGTCTGGTCACTCAGGTGGAAGTCTTAGGAGAGAGAGAGAAAGACAGTTCAGCAGGCCTGGTCGCTTGAGAGTAGTTACTATTCGAAGTAGACATCACTGAGATTGAAAGACTGCTGGGCAGGCTGCAGCACAAAAGGTATTTGAGGTTGAAAAAGTTGCCCTGAAAAGGGCAGTTTTGTCCTGAGATGTCCTGAGATGCTGCTAATCTCTACGACTAAACAGCTGAGAAGTCGACAGTCGGATGCAAGGGTGTATTGTACCTCCACAGTGAGCTAATTTTTCCTCAGCAAGAATCGATGTTAGTATGTACAAAAGGGAAGATGAGAAGAGATGGTCTTGGCGAATACAATACCTTGACACAATTAATTCTCAGACCACGATAAAGTGGTCTAAAGTATTATCTTATGGTTTGAACAATTTCGTTCCTTACAGCAAGCTGCTTTGAAGTTACAATAAGAATTAATTAAGACTAGAATCAAAAGTGCAAGTCATTTCCGATCGTTTCCACAATACTCGCTTTCATTATTTCATCAGCAGAAGCCAACTGCTAAAGCCATCTATCTATCATTATTACCATGGAAGGTTCTCAACTGAGCTTCAATCTCTGGTTCTTCCTTGTAAAATATTCACCTCAAGAACTCGTCTCTGTACCACAACTGCAAAGAACTTTTCTTTCTTCCTCTGTGCGCCTAACATCAAATGGAACTTCTATGAACAGTTTATTTCCAAGAACTTCCCATCTCTGGAACACAATCCTACAGAAGAGCTAGCAATGCCTGCAAGAGAGCTAAGTCTACCTATTCTCAAAGGCTTTGTGACTCTATTTCATTTCCAAAGTTTGGCTCTCGTGATTTTTGGAGAATCTACAATAGTGTTTTAATGGTGGCAAGTCTGCTATTCATCCTCTTTTTAATGGCCTTCAGGTTATTTCATCTTCTAAGGATAAGGCTGATTTCTTTGCTCGTCTTTTTGCTGACAATTCTTTTCTTGGTGGTTCTGGTGCTTTTCTTCCAGATTTTCCTTTGAAAACTGATGAACCTCTTGATTCTGTTATTATCACTCCAAAGATGGTTGCTCGTGTTCTTTCTGATCTTGACCAGTCTAAGGCTTCCAATCCTGATTAAATTCCTGTTGCCGTTCTCATGTGTTATGACTTCTATCCTCTCTAAATTATTCAATCTCTGTTTGTCTCAGTCCTGTTTCCCTTCTTGTTGGAAGGAGTCCTTTGTTGTTCCTATCTTTAAAAATGCTGGTGATCAGTCTGACTCAACTAAGTATCGTCCTGTTAGTCTCCTCTCTATTATTAGCAAAATTTTTGAAAGGTTGGTCAACGGCAACTTTGTTCATTTTCTAGAAAGTTTGGGCCTCTTTAGTGATGTTCAGTATGGCTTTCGTGGTTTTCGTTCAACTGCTGATCTTTTAACTGTTGTAACTGAGCGGATCTGTTGGTTTATGGATAATTCAGAAAAGGGTATAGCCATTGTGTTTGACATTTTGAGGGCGTTTGACAGAGTGTAGCGTTCTTGTCTCCTACACAAACTTCAGGGTTATGATATTTGTGGTGAGGTTCTTGGCATTATTAGGTCTTCTCAATCTGATCGAAGCTTACAAGTGACTCTTCATTCTCTTTTCCTATCAATACTGGTGTTCCTCAGGGCTCTATTCTAGGCCCAACACTGTTTCTTCTCTATATAAATGATCTTCCAGAGAATATTGTTTAGAAAATTAACATCTATGCTGATGATACCATTCTCTATTCTGGTGTTGCTTTTCGTCCAGCTCCCTCGAATCAGTTGAAATATGCAGCTGATCTAGAAGTTGACTTCGGTTCAGTTATGGATTGGGGTGCGAAATAGCTTGATTCGTTTAATCCTGTTAAGACTCAGCTCGTGTCTTTCAGTCATAGGGGTGTCCTTTTTCTTCCTGAGATTCTCATGGATGGCTCTGCTCTTGAGAAGAAATTGACTCTGAAACTTCTTGGTCTTTCTCTCTCATCAAATCTTTCTTGGAGTTCATACATTAGATCCATTGCTCTTTCTGCTTCTCGTAAAGTCAGTTTTCTCTATCGCTCCAAACACTTTCTCACACCTGAGGCTATTCTGTACTTCTACAAATCTACTATCAGACCATGTATAGAGTACTGTTGTCATATTTGGGCTGGTGAATCTCCGTCCCATTTGAGGGTTCTTGATAAGGTGCAAAAACATATCTGTAATTTGATTTGTCCCCACCCTTTCTTCTCCTCTACACCCTCTCTCTCACAGACGTGATGTTGCTAGTCTCAGTCTTTTCTATAAATACTATTATGGCATGTGTTCTTCAAAGTTATGTGATCTATTCCCTGCTTCCTTTGTTCCGGCTCGTTTGATTTGTTGGTCTAGTGGTCTCCATCTATTCGCTGTTTTGATACCTCATTGTAATACAGCTTCCTATTCTAGTAACTTCTTTCCAAGAACTGCAGGCTTGTGGAACATGTCCATATATGTGGGTAGGTATTTTTATATAGACATATGTATATGGTATACCAGTATGTGAGAGTATAAGTAAAATATTAGTAGTACAAGCTTTTACACATGTATGTATATATGTGAGTAGGTATGGATGGAAGTACATTCTATGGTGATGCATATACATGAGTGTAAGTCTGTACACGTGTTTAGAATGAGTTAATTCAAAACCCCTTAGAAGCACATATATGTATATATATATATTGTAATATATTATGCTGAACTAATCAGGTGAAAAGGAAATGTATCCATGGGCTGTATGTATGTATGTATGTATGTATGTATGTATGTATGTATGTATGTATGTATGTATGTATGTATGTATGTATGTATGTATGTATGTATGTGATGTGTATATATGTGTATATCCGTGTATGGATATATGTGTATATATTTGTGTTTGTTTAATTTAATGTATGTATATATATGTATGTTTATGTGTGTACTTGTGTATCTTTAGATGTGTGTGCATGTGTGTATTTTATATGAAGATCAGATATTTATGCTTAAAAATGTATGCACATAGATTAAAACTTTGAAGTGTTAAATGGAGAAGAAAAGAATCGAAGCTAAGTGGGTAATAAAAAAAAGAAAGAAAGAAAAAAAGAAAGAAATAGAAGGAACGGTAGGTAATAAAAATGATTTAAAAAACTAATTGAAAGAGTTAACAAGTAAAGAATGTAATCCGATACTGAGCTTGACCGGTGGAAATTATAACCATATATCATCCCCCAAAAAGATTTACTTAATGGGAAAGTTTTCCAAATTCATCTCACTTCCTTGTCTTCTTTGGTCTGAAGAGGATGACTCTCTGTGAAGAGTACAACCGAAACATGTATGCACATATGTAACCAATAATGTTTGTATAAATTAAATTTTATATTAAAGAACAACTCTACTTATTATTGAGCACTTTTTATAAACACTGGAGTTTCAACGGATTTACATCTACAGAAACTAATACAATACATGTACTATATATATATATATATATATATATATATATATATATATATATATATAGATATATATATAAGTATAAATTTTTATTTATACAAACATTATTGGTTACATATGTGTATACATGTTTCGGTTGCACTTTCCCAAGAAAGTCAACCTCATCAGACCGAGAATCTTTCAGGAATGGAAAGATTCTCGGTCTGATGAGGTTGACTTTCTTGGGAAAGTGCAACCGAAACATGTATACACATATGTAACCAATAATGTTTGTATAAATAAAAATTTATACTTATAAACAGCTCTACTTGGTATTGAGCACTTTTTATAAACACTTGAGTTTCTACGGATTTACATTTACAGAAACCAATACATGTACGATATATATATATATATATATATATATATATATATATATATATATATATATATATATATATATATATATATACATATACACATTGGTATTTATTATAAAGTGGAAGATGGCCCGGTTGCCAAATGGAATTTCAATATTTTTGTTTATCGATTAATGGTTGGATCTTATCTGTGGAAAGGTGTATAAAATTTGTCGAGTGTATTTTCTATAAGTTTATGCATAAATATAAGGTTTCAAGTTAAAGGTGGTATTTAATAATTCTCATTGAAAATCAATCAGTTATGATTCATTAATTTAAGGTTTTTGTTTGACATTCATCTTGGAATTTCTTAGGTCACCCGACCTTCTAAACTACCCTTGCTTATAAATAAATATATAAAAAATAAACTATTGTTATAACATATTACAATATCAAACTGTTGTACATAAAGGTCCGTCTTAGACTGAGTGGCCCCTGTTTAAGAAAAAGGTTTGCCCTAACCTGCTCAAATTAGACATGTGAGAAGGGCAAAAGACTTGATGCACTCTGTGACCTTGTTTATAAGCTCTTTATTCGTCCAATGAAGGTTCACTCCAAAAAACTGCCCCTCTTTCTGTTGCGTCTGACCTGAGGACACAAGGGTCAAATTAAAATGGCTTAGCAATGAAAAGAAATGTAAGCTTTTATGGTTCAACATGAAAAGCTGACACATCCATCCCCTCCCCCACTCTCCTTGATCTTTTGGCAAGAGAATAAGTCCTTATAGGACTTCTTTTTTTATTTTTTATTATTAGATTCAATAAAATATTGTTTTAGGGTTTCTTATTTTTCGTTTTTTTATTTTTTTCATTTGATCTTCTCACAAAAGAATAAGTAAAAATAATTGTTTTCATAACGTTACTTTTCACTTACATTTTCCCAGAAAAATATTATTTTTTTGCTATTTGATACTGTACTGTATTGGGTCACCCTGACAAAGGAGTGGGATCGCCCAAACCTCCACCTATAAAGAGGGAGACACAAACACCTACAAGAATATGTATACTTGGGATATACATGTCAACAAGTCAGTATATGCTAATGCAAGTAACGAAAGCACAAAAATGGCCACGAAGATGTCTCTTTTGTAAGAGTGCAATATAGAAGGACTTTAGAAGGAAAAAAGGTTCAACAAGAACTACAATTTCTCTTAGAGAAAAAATGATGAAAATGTTTAATGAGAATTACAATTTCTCTCTCAGAGAAAAGAAAAAAAGAGGTTCAACGAGAACTACAATATCACTCACAAAGAAACAAAAAAAGGTTCAAGAACTACAATTTCTCTTAAAGAAAAAATGATAGAAATCTTCAACGAGAATTATAATTTCTCTCCAGAGAAAAGGAAAACAATGGTTTAATCTAATATATAAAGTTAACTTGTCAGATTTTCCAAGTAAAACTCAAATATCAATGAATCTGGCAAACTGATACTTGATTTTAATTGGCCAGTGAAATACAGAAACTTTCAGTCTGTGATAAAAAATTAAATTCCAATCAATTTCATTGATTACATATTCTATCCGACCTGATAATTCTTTCAGTAGTAGAACATTACAGAGTTTCACAGTTTGTTACACTTGCAATATTTAAAATTGCTTATACGATTGCTATGTATGTATGTATTCACTTATTTTACCCCCTTTACATCATTTACAGTATAACTACGTTACATCCCATAGTAGGGTACACTAGATTCTCAAGCCTTGGTTTTTCAAGTAGTCTAGGGGAAGGAAAACTCTGAAATAACACCAGTCTTTCCATGCTTATCACAGAATTGTTGCCAGTCATTCTCGACTTCTTTTTACCACTGGCTCAAGCAATGCTGGTTCAGGAGAGGTGTGGTTCAGATTGCGCAACCCTTGCCTCACTTTAGACTCCCCATGCAGGCACCCTTACAGTGAGTATCCATTGTCTCTCAAGACTGAAAGGATACCTAAATATATGAATTAAATTAATAATTAAGTAAATGGGTGTCTGTAATTGAAGAGGAGATTTAAATAAAATCATACTGGCCATCTTATGGACTGGACATTATGAATAATGCGTTTACTAGATCTAACACATAGGGCAAATTGTAGTATCTGTTCGGTCTCAGGAGGCAATCTTCCCAGACATTACCTCCTCTTTTAAAGAGGGTATTGTCTGTCGTATGAGGCTCCCTCATTCATGAAGAAGTGCCACTAGGACTAAACAGGTAGTTCAAATCTGATGATATATTTTAGAGTAAATGTTATTTTTAAAGGATATCCGAGTACAGACAAATTCTGTATTATATTTATAATAGAGTGCCGGGATCTAGCGAAGAATTTTCTGTGATTGATTTACTTGTATATATTTGAGAACCCGCACCAAAAGAATTAAATTTATATTCACACGATTTATGAGATTGCATTTCTGTCAGTAGAGATTGTTTATATTTCTGGACTCTGTTGAAACAATTGTTAAATTAGAATTGCCGGTTGTTTTGCATCTGTGGACCCTATGGTCAGAGGTCAGCTCGACGTTTGGAGCTGTCATAAGTTGACAAATGTTATGGTCAGATGAGTTGAGTACAAGAAGAAAATCTAGACCAACTGTGGGAATGATGTAGCACTAGAAGATATGCCTAATTTGCTGGAAACGTCGAGAGAGTGGGCGAGTGATTGATAAAGAGTGTTCAGCCCCCAGATGGGCTTATGTGAGCGGGTGGCTAATCGGGTCACATGCTGGGGTAAGTAAAATTCGGGCAGATGATGAACTTGCCTGGATATACAAAGCGCAAATTTATCAGTAAAGAACAGATCAGAGATATGGAAAAATATATATATTCTCATATTCAAACAAAATGAAGAATAGTGTTGTGATGTGTTGTGTTGTTAATGCCCTGAACTGCCTGTTTCATTTACTGTTTGTTTGTTTTTCTTCAAATGTACCTCTATTCCCTTAGTTGATGAACCACTCTGGAGTGACCCAGGGCTGTATCTCTTGATCAATAATCACAACGTTGGGGAGAGGGGTACTGTTCAGTCAACGCTTCGACCACACCAGTCTTCTTCAGAGGATTGGGACTTCATCAGCTGGCGTCCTGTGAAGACGGCCAAAAATCAGCGATGCCATATCAATCAATGCCAGAGATACCAATCCAGGACATGAGAGAAAGTGCATGTGTATGAGGGCGACAGCAATTAGTTGTTGTGAGAGAGAAATGTGTCATATATTTATTGAGCAAAAGACATCAAAAGAAAGAATGAGAAAGTCTGTCTATACAAAATAATTTGTTTTTATTGACAATGCAAAATAAAGTGTTGCCAATGAATGAGAGTCCAAAAACTTTTTAAGTGAAAGAAGGTGTTTTATCTCTCAAGAGCAATTAAGTACACATGTCCATTTCGGCTGTCGCCTTGTGAATTTGCATGTTACAGTGTATGTAAATGGAATAGGCATGTAGATGTGTGCGTGTATATTAGCGTATCTCTGTTTTGTTAGTGAGAGAGTGTGCGTCTCTTTGAACTTGAGTGTATGTACGTTCGTTGAACAGGTGTGCAGAACTTCATGAATGTCTCTCTTTGTTTCTGTCGAGAGCCTTCAGCCAGGGCCGAGGTTAGTTTTTAAGGACGTACTCACGACTCTTTTGTGTGGAAGAAAACTAAAAGAAAACTAAGAAGAAAAACACTGTGCTTGGATTTTTATAGTACACGCAAGATTTCAGAACTGAATATTTCTTGTGCTATGATTGGTTGAAAGAAACTTCTAATGTGAGCTTTTGTCTAATCAAGCGTCGATATATAAAACAACATTCACTGCCACTGCTGCTCTGAACATATTAATTATCTACTAGGCTGGAACATAAAAATTTCACAATAAGATTTGAACCTGTGCCAGCAAAATTGCACAGAGAGTGAACTAAATATTCGAATCAGTCAGGCCTGGGCTGAACTGGACAAGATGAAAGCAATCTAAAAGTCAATTGTTAATTCAGTTCTGGTATATGGACACTTACCAAAAGATTGGAGAAGGAAACTGAGAGTGTGTATACCAGTGACTTAAATAAATTAAGTAACTAATGGATTTCAAATTCGACAATATATTTTAAAGTAAACTTTGATTATTAAAGAGTGCCTTGTGTTTTATATATAGACAACTTCGATCTTATATAAACACATATGAATTATGTATGTGACTGATACATAGAAAATGCACAAGTGAAAAAATAATATTAGACAGGATTCGAAACTGTGCTTCAGTTTTAAGCAGCATTTTCATAGTTAAACACTCAAGTTTAATAGCCACAACTTAAGAATGGGCCTTTCATTTGTCCTTTGTTGTCTTCACCTCGTCTGAGAAAATCTAAGTCAAATGGGATGAAAAGCTTGAAAACATAAAGGTTTCCTCCTGTTGTTAGCCTGTCAGTTATTATTCCCTTCTCAAAAGCTGTGTTTCTATTTATCAGATTCAGTTATACAAAAAGGGTGAAAAGAATTGAAAGAAAACAAAAAGAAAAAGATAGCTTGAAAATAACTCAAGTATTTAATGATTCCTACAGGAAGTTATGTTACACACCTGAGTACCCAACCTAGATGAATCCAGATGCTTATAGTTTGCGCCTTTTAAGAAATACTGTGTTAGCTGTGTTTTAAGAGTTTATTTACACTAAGATGTTTCTGTTATTTTCATCTTTTCTTGAAAATTGTCTTTTCAGACTTGATCTCTGAATTTAACTGTAGGATATTTGAGATCATTTTATTAGCTCTGTCAATATTTCAGGATAAGGCATACATTGTCTTTTCAATGAGGTTAACCCACATATTCTGCACAAACTTTAAGACTTGCTCCCGCAGAAAGGTATGTGGAACCTTAGTTACTATAATTGAAAGAGTTTATGATAAAATCATGTGTGCTAAATTCATAAAATAGAAGGGAAAAAAACAATATAATTTTATATTTATTCATTATAACTTTTTAAACAAAAATATAGCATTTCAACTTTTTCTTAAAATCTCATAGAATATATATTATGAATATACAGATCAGATTCTCTTAAATATTTCATACAATAGACCCTGAAAATATCCTCGTGAATTTATTTTTTACAATTGCTTCTGAATTCATCCAGTTGTTTTGTCTCAGCCGAAATGAATGCCTCTCTACTTGATGAAGCCATCGCTTTGATAAGCTCCTACTAATTATAGACTATTTATTGTGTCTGGGTACGTCCAGTTATTTCTGAAATAGGTAAATCAGCTTACACCATAACAAAAACAAAATAATCTACAAACCATTCATATAAAAGATAGAATCTATTAAATATTTGAAAAAAAAAAAATTGAAACAATTTTTTTTTTTACCAAAATGACTGTTTAACCTGGTTTTATAATTTTAAGCAGAACTGATGGCCTGATCTTCTCCTCCCTTCAACAGAGCACTAGTCTGTCGCCGATTATGCTTTTAGCAAAGCTGGTACCCATTTATACATCCAGGTGAAGAGTTTGCGTACAGCACGTAATATTTCGATAGGGTCATTCATCTAAGTACTAACCAGGATCAACGTTGCCTAACTTTAATAAACTGACAACAACCGAAGTGTAAATATGAGTAATATATTATTCTTGTTGGGTCTGCTTTTTCCTATATGTTGAGTTATAGATCACATGATGACAGGGCGATCTCTTATTGTTTGATTCAATCATGTGGTCACCGACGTAAAAGACATGACACCAAAACTCATTTCTCTCTTTTCCACCTTTTTGGCCTGACCATTGATGTTACCCCATCATGTTCAGTTGTTGACATGCTTTTGAAACAAAATCTTAGGTGCTTATTTTCCTACCTGTGTAAGATTAGATTGACATGTGTGCATATTTCATGTATTGTTGTTTAATACAAGTAAATTCTGTTATATTTTATGAGGTTTTTAGTTCTCTTTTGTTGATCATTATGTGTTAGAACAAATAGAAACCGATAACCCTTATATTTTCTCTCTCTCTCTCTCTCTCTCTCTCTCTATATATATATATATATATATATATATATATATATATATATATATATATATATAAAGCTCTCTTCCTGGGTAGAGCTTATTTGTAAGGATATCGCCAACTGCCATTAGCTTTAAGGCATAGCTCATTGGCTAAAACTAATTCGAGCTCCCGGCACTTGACAATGTTTACATTGAGATATCACTTACATTCAGTCAGTGTTATATGATAGCACAGGGGAAGGGGTGCCGAATGTCAGCTCGACTATTGAGTTTCAATCCCGGCTTGAGACACTAACTGGTCTAGCCGCACTGAAGAACTGTGATACAGCGAAACAGTCTGTATGTGGATGACTATATATATATATATATATATATATATATATACAGTGAAATAATGTTGGACACACTGCCATTATTATCTATGAGGATTTTTTTAATGATTTATATTACAAAAGAGGAAAAAAGAAACACGAGAAGGGGAACAAAGATGCATCACTTCGTAAAATTTTCTTCTTTCTCTATGAGGATTTTTTTTTTCTTTTTCCAAACGAGTATTGAGAAAGAAAAAAAACCTACGAGTCGGCCATTGGTGAACATTTATTACAGTGGCAAGTTTGCACTGAAGGGTACTCGGATGAGGCATTCTCTATTTTGCACAGAGTTCGTTCGAAATCGCATTTAAAAATTCTCGAAACGGTTGCTATCAATTTACGACAACCGTCTATGTGCAAACAAAAAGAGTACAGCCATAACTTAGAACTAATGGGTGTACGTTAAGAATGTCTCTTCCCATTTTTATTTTTCTTATAATTTTCTTTTTAATACCCTCGATAATTATTTATGGTCTTTTGATCACGTTTTTAATCGTGATTCCCCTTCATAGTTGACGATTACCTTGAAAAGTGTCGACTGAAAGACGTTTCGGTAATTTTATTTAATTTTTTTACCTTTTTTTTTTCTCAATACTTGTTTGGAAAAGGAGAAAAAAATTCTCATAGAGAAAGAAGAAAAGTTTATGAAGTGATTCATCTTTGTTCCCCTTCTCCTGTTTCTTTTTTCCTCTTTTGTAATCATAAAAAAAATGCTCATAGATAATAATGGCAGTGTGTCCAACATTATTTCACTGTTTATTAAAACTTTGTACCTATAAAAATCTATTCAAATATATATATATATATATATATATATATATATATATATATATATATATATATATATATATATATATATATATATATATATATATATATAAGAATGAGAATAAATATGAAACTAAAAGTCAACTTTTAGTAGAAAGAACCTATAGTGAAATGGTAAAAGCTCAATATACGAGATAGAGCAATTATAAAGATAGATAGACGAAGAGTGATAAACAAGCACGAATGTCCAAATTTATTTCAAACTTCGATTGTTCAATGCAAGGTATATTCTGTAATAAAATTATGTTTATTATTCTTTCCTTAAGCCAAGGCTTTTCAAAGATCGAGATCTTATCATCAGAGGAATTATACAGATAGATAAGTTGGCAATAGAAAAGCCAAAATTCAACATTTGAAAAAATATTAAGAAAATGATGGGTGAAAAACCCATCATTTTCTTAATATTTTTTCATGTCATGAGAAAGAGAGAGAGAGAGAGGGAGAGAGAGAGAGAGAAAGAGAGAGAGAGAAAGGGGGAGAGAGGGGGGAGTAGAATAGAGACAGATAGTGAGAAGAAGAATACCGTGGTGTTTCTTCATTTTTAACCAGCTGTACTCACCCAGAGATTCCTTTTATATTCGTTTTTGTTTCGCCTAGCTATGCCGCTTTATATTCTTTTTTTTTCAAATTCGGCTCTACGCACAATGGATGTTGGACAAATTAACCGGTGATGAAGGAAAAAAATGCCCCCCCCCCCACTGAAAAGATTGTATTTACTTAACAAATAAGTAACTGACGTTTTATGTTTATTACTAATTAGTACTTTGATTGTGTTTATTACTTCTGTCTGCGTAAATCTATTTAGAACAATAAAACCGTTTTGTTTCTTTTCTTTTTCAACAAGCTATACCTACCCAGTGTGGCTCAGGATCCTTTTTACATCGTTTTTCTTTCACTTTTTTCATTGACTATGCCATTTCATTATCTTATTTTATTTTTTGTTTTAAAATATTTTCGGTTACACCGAGTTTCAGAATTAGTCACAAACAATTTATATTTACTTAAATACACTAACTGAATTAAACTTTCAGCATGCACGTGAAGACGTAATGCCAGTTTTGCACAACTGCAATCAGATACTTCCGGGCAATGCCAGGTAGGGTTAGCTAGTATATACTAAATGTGAGTTGATCTACGTTTGTTTCCCTAAGGCTTTTTTCCTATATACTTTAATAACACAAAATACATGCTAAAATATACCTTAGTTTTGGGATTCAGTTATGTTTGAAAAATATTCTGTTTTAATTATTCTAATTAGCTGTAATTTAAAAATAACTGAAAAAGGTCACCCATTTCTCTCTCTCTCTCTCTCTCTCTCTCTCTCTATCTATCTATCTATCTCTCTCTTTGCTATCTATGTATTTCTCTCGACCTCTCACTCTATGTTGATTTAATATATCTTAATCTCTGTGTGAGTATTTAGAGAAAGTGTGACTCTCTTTTTTCAGCATCGCCATCAAATCTATATATGTGTGTTCGTACATACCACACACATGTATGTAAATCAAATGACAAAATAATACGTCTCTTTACTTCTACATAAGAATAACAAAGAATACTATAATAATAATAATAATAATAATAATAATAATAATAATAATAATAAAATAAAAGAACAGACACGACTGTGTGGGGAAAGCAGTATACTGGGAACTATGCAAACGACTGCATTTCAAACACTTGGACCAATGGTACAAACATAAACCAGAGACAGTACTGGAAAATAGAAAAGCACAAAATCCTCTGTGACATGGAGGTGCAAACAGATAAACTCATACAAGCAATGAGACTGGATGTGATAATAGTCAATGAAAAAGAAAAATCTTGCCAAATCGTAGATTTTACCGTTCCAGCAAACCACAGAGAGAAGATCAAGGAGGCGAGAAAACGAAGCAAATACACGGAACTTGCTAATGAACTTAAACGGATATGGAGCATGAAAAAAGTCAATATAAAACCAATAATCGTAGGAGCAGTAGGAACAGTCCCAAAAAACCTGGAGAAAAGACTGGGAGAAATTGGAATCAAAGGGATCACTGAGACCATACAAAGGACGGCAATGATCAAAACAGCTGCAATCTTAAGGAAAATCCTCGAATGCAGAAACCAACCCACATAAGCTACGAACAGTAACCAGTCACATGGAAGTTACAATAGGAAGAAAACAAAACCACAGGAAGAATACCACCACATGACCCCCCCCCCCCCCCCAAAAAAAGATATAGCACTCGCCTCGGCTGATACCATATAAAATATTTGTGAAGGATAATGGAGGATGGGAAGACCGAGGAGGGAGAGCCCTAAGAAGACCTCTACTGGAAGAGTGCGTAGAGAGCTGGCACCTTATTGCCACCCACATCCCAGAGGAGACCAATGGATGTTGTCAGCGAGTAAGCAATAGTAGGCAACTGTTGCGATACTGCAAGGTCATTTGCGGTGGTTACTGAAAAGAGGTGGAGAGTATTGGAAATCTGGGGAGGTTTGTTGTCACTCATATTCCAGGGAACACCACCGGTTGGTGTCGATGAGCGATCACTGATGATGACTCGTGTGATAACTCTTAATAAGTGCAAATAATAATAATAATAATAATAATAATAATAATAATAATAATAATAAAATAGAAGTATTAGTTTTAGTTATGCAAGAAGAATGTCTTAGCAGATATGTCAAAGTTCATAAATCTCAAATGAAATCAAAGTAGAATAAATAGTGGCAGTGGTTGTGACCCAACGGATCACGGATACGTCTAGTATATATATAAACTTTACACGTTCACTAACGTTACAAATCCATGATATCAGGCAACGATTTTACTTGCTTCCCCACGAGGAGAAAGTTTGATATGAGGTCGGTTTTTAATGTGGAAAATTCAGCTCCCACCCAAAAGAGGAAAAAAATAACGCGGACAGCCCTGTCGCCACTTCCTTGTGAATGAGGGCACTTCCGGTGACAGAGAATCCCCAAAAAGAAGAAATAATGCAAAATCTATACTAAGCAATTATTTATTAAAATCCTCTTTTTATAATCATTACATAAATTATACACTCCTATTTACGCTGGTAAGGTCCATCTCTTTCTACATCTATAACTAACATTGCATTTTAATAATATGTGTTAAGGCCATTTGGTGTTAATAGCTATTTCTGAAAATTAGACCCACTCCAAAAGCAACCTGCCTCCTTGTGATTGAATGATGTCATTTTGGGGAAACGCTCACATTAAAACAACCTTGTGTCACATATTTCCTTCACTGGGTTAAGTTGTTTTGTGTTACGGCATATCAACCTTTTTCAAGTTATTTAATGCTGAATTCAGTCAGTTTAGTAAAAGTTTTATGCTTTGTAGGGAGTACATCTCATACCTACTATTATGTTCTACTTTTGGTATTAAGTGAGACAGGTTAATTACCTCCCTTGTCTGCTTGACCTAGTTCTTCTAACAACCACCAGAGGACACAATTTAGGTAGTTTATAACACGGAATGGCAAAATTTATATCCCACTCAGCATGGTATAAAGAACGGTCCCTGGATAATGCTGTCAGTTTTCCAGTTCAATGGATAAGTAGGAAGTATTGCAGACACACACACACACACGCACACACATATTTATTCTCTTTCTTCTGTTGTTTGCAGGTTTTCTAAATAAATAGTATTAAATATTTTACTTTGTGTTCATTTTATTTTATTAACATTTGTTGGAGTGACCGCTCCACTATGGCTTCATGTTCTTAATATCTTCAAATATTTAATTATGGTGTCTGCTTTGACAATTTTTTTCTCCAAGAACCATTCGAAGATAAGGGTTAATGAGACGGAATGATTGTCAGTCGAAAGATGGATAACGCTATGGGAGTACTAACATTGGTCAATGGTATGAACTGCGTTTTATTATTTATAGGGTGGTTTATGACAAGAATTTGTTGACATTGGATTTGAAGACAACCAAGTTGTAATCAGCAAGTAAGCAGTCCTGCGGTAATGTGTCCCATGGGCAGGAAGCTCTTGCAAAGAAACTCTGTCCATGGAAGTTTCGTCTGACGCTAGGCACTTTGAGGGAGAAATATTAAACTTAATTTCTGCCTATTTCAAAATAGCCCTCTCTCCTGACATAAGCTCTTGTTCTTTGGTATGTTTGAGCCCCTTTTTCTATCTTAAACAGGAAATTATTTAATAAAAAATCTGATACACTTGAATCAATAAACCTTTTTCGAATGATCAAATTAATGACAAGATTGGGTATTTCTATAGAAATCGTTAGACTTAGTAGTGAGAAATTTAGTAAATGAATTGATTATGTCTCTTCGATTGTTGTGGAAGTAAACTTCATAATGCTTCTATAAGCAGTAATTTATGAATGAAATAAGGGAATATAAGGAATTCTATAAAACTTCATATCCCAGTTCTTAAAGCTTAGCCACCGTAACTTGAAAAGTATGCAATGAACAACTCCACACAGTTTCTGGGTTTCATTACGTTCATGTGAGACTCATTTTCTCCATTTTTTTTTTTTACCATGCCTATTTCTTTGAGACAACCAAATATGATTGTTCTTAAAACACCTGTTGTTCATGGATTATTGGCCACTGCTTCCAATAATCCATCATCAACTGACTTTATTATTGATGTCCAGACTTAGTGAACCAACACTGAACAGCTCATACTTTAGTTTCGCTTTTTCTTAATGCTTTGGTGACAGTTTCAGTTGCATTATATCCAAACTTGAATTCATATTTATCAACCATTGTTATTCGGGGTTTACAGTTTATTGATTGCATTGAATTATGGATACATTACCATCATATCTACAAATCAATACAAAGATATTAACGAACTATAATTTTCAGAGGTTTTGATTCAGATATCTATAATACAACGACTAGCCGCTGTTTCTGATCCTCTTCGCATCATCATCATCATCATCATCATCATCATCATCATCATCATCATCATCATCATCATCTACTACTACTACTACTACTCCAGCAGCCCTTTTCTACATATGTATTTATTTCTAATGAAATAAAAACACTTTATTTGTTTTCTACACCCAAGTTCGTCTTATTTTTTGTTGTCGTTGTCATGTTTTATCATTTATGTACCTTTACTTGTGACGGGAGATGTGGTACACTGAACGACCGTCTCTTATATATTTCACCTGTGCCACCGCTCCCGCTACAGATAAGCTTAGTTGCATATCAAATTCATCTCATTCAAGATAGTAGTCTTGGTAAGTCACAACGCAATGAAGTTGCTATTCTCAACATTCACTTCGTTTATTATGACCGAATTGAAGTTCTTGGAAATTCTCAATTCGTAAGCACAGAAATGAAGCAAACATAAATGGTCACAAGATTTCAAATCAGGTGTTTAAATAGTAAGAGGGCTGAGGTTACAACATGAATTTTTGTAATAAAAAAAGGTATATGTTCTAAAAACTAAAACACTTTGTAATACACGAAACGAAACACGTTTTCAATTATTAATGATTACTCATGTAAATTTTGTGATGAACAAAGACACACATTCAAGGTTTTTTGATCTTGTTTGACAACTTGAAAAATAAAGATAAAAAATCAATTACTTTTTTGATAGACTTCATATTGATCTCTGTTTTATCTTCCAACCATTTTTTCATAGAATTTATCTCCATGAAATCTTTACATATGCAAATAACTTTTTTGTTTCATTTTTGTGATCTCATGTAAAAGTTGATGTTTTTATAAAAAAAAACAATTTTTTAATACATAATTCAACATTTGAAAAAATTTGAATTTTAGATTTAATTTAAAAGTTCATGTAAACGTTTACTTTGTTGCCCTACTATTCTAAATAATAATTTTCAACTGCCAAATTTAAAAAGTCTATATTCAAAATATCAAAAAGTTTCATCAG
The DNA here is from genome assembly GCA_963556195.1 of Sepiola atlantica. Taxonomy (NCBI): domain Eukaryota; kingdom Metazoa; phylum Mollusca; class Cephalopoda; order Sepiida; family Sepiolidae; genus Sepiola; species Sepiola atlantica. The sequence continues at coordinate 93,969,575 of OY744515.1, forward strand.
ATGTCCTGCTGGGTTATTAAGCCGAGATTAGGCTCAAAGTATTCCCTTAAATACTGGCGATGGAGAGGCGCTCGTGGAGCCAAGTCAATTTATGATGGTCCTCAGTGTGGCATATCATTAATGGACCCAGGCGATTGAGGAACTCCTGCATGGTGGGACCAATTACTTTATTCGTTTCCAGAACGATTGGTTGGAATACGAATCTGTTGAGAAGACCGGCGTATCATGAATTGTACAAGTAAGCAAGCACAGAGGCTCTTTATTTTGGTTTCGTATATATTTTAAAAAATCAACATAAAAAATCAGCACTCAATATTCCCATGTTATGAGTATTTTATAAAAAACAGTATTGTTCTATTATGGGTGTTTCAAAATGAATAGTATTGCTTTGTTATAGGTGTTTAATAAGAAAGGGTATTTTCCTATTGTGGGTGTTTCATGAGAAAAAATATTGTTCTATTATGGGTGTTTCATAAGAATGGATATTTCCCTATTATGGGTGTTTCATAAGAAGGATTATTACCCTATTCTAGTTGTTTCATAATAAAGATTATTTCCCTATGGATGTTTCATAAGAAAGAGTATTTCCTTATTATGAGTGTTTTGTAAGAAGGAGTATTGCTCTATTGTGGATGTTTCATCCGAAAGGAGTATTTTCCTATTATAGATGTTTCATACAAAGGAGTATTTCCCTATTACGGGTATTTCATAAGAAGTGGTACTTTCCTGTTATGGGTGTTTCATAGGAAAGAGTATTGCCCTATTATGGGTGTTTCATAGGGAGTATTTCATTATCATGAGTGTTTTATAAGAAGAAGTATTGCCCTATTATGAGTGTTTCATAAGAAGTATTTCCTTATTATGATTGTTTCATAAGAAGGACTATTTCTCTATTATAGATGTTTCATACAAAGGAGTATTTCCCTATTACGGGTATTTCATAAGAAGTGGTACTTTCCTGTTATGTGTGTTTCATAGGAAAGAGTATTGCCCTATTATAGGTGTTTCATAGGGATTATTTCATTATTATGAGTGTTTCATAAGAAGGAGTATTTCCCTATTATGGGTGTTTCATAGGGAGTATTTCATTATTATGAGTGTTTTATAAGAAGAAGTATTGTTACATTGACTGGTTTTATAATAAAGTCTATAATAAATTATTAATAGTTCTTAATACTTGTGTCGTAATCTCTTGGTCGTCGTAGAAGAAGAAGAAGCTCTCGTCCGTTGATCCGAAATGGGGCGATGTGTCGTTTCTTGATTCGGCGAATTCCAACAGCCCGGGAACTATTCGTACTGCCTTGTGCATTCCTTCTCGCCATCATTTGTCGCTGCCTGCAGCTATTTGTACTAACCTTAATCGTTTGCAGCTTCTTTGTCGCGACTATTCGTACTACCTTGTTGTCTGTAGCTTGATACTGTGTCGCCCGCTATCCTCTGTCGCTGCCACCGTTAGCCTTCGCCGACGTCATAATCTTCGTCTCTTCTCACGATCCTGGCAGTTTCTTCGTGGGCTGAAATCAATCTTTTTTTTTCAATAAAGTACAACAAAGCTTTTACTGGGTTTTTTAATTCGAGCCATTTTTTTATTTACTAGCTAATAGACGACAATGAGCGATCGTTGTTTAAGAGAGAGAGAGAGAGAGAGAGAGAGAGAGGTTACGCTAGTAATTTCTTAACTATTTAGTCGCTTGTACAGGGAGGGAAATTGGAGATTCATTCTGTGGCTCTTTATATTGGGATTCAAATCCCTTAAGCTTGTAACAGCTACATTTTATCGTTCGATGTTCTTTCGTTGGCTTCCAGGCAAGAACTGTTGAAATCTCAATTTTATTTTCTCACAGCAAAAAAACTCTGACGTCACGAAACCTCGTGATCACGCAGGTGTGATCTAACCTCTGAACTTAAGGTCACGTCACTGTCTCCGCAACCCGTGGGAAACACATCGCCCATCTTTGCACGGGATGACTCCGCCACAAACCGCACAAGTCAAACCCGATCTCCAATAGATGCGTCCATCCTCATAGCCATTATCCAACAGTATTGCCCTATTATGAGTGTTTCATAAGAAGTATTTCCTTATTATGAATTTTTTATAAGAAGAAGTATTTCCCTATTATGAATGCTTTATAAGAAACAATATTTATTTATTATGGGTGGTTCATATCAAACAGTAATGCCCTTCTATTCATAAAATACAATGTTTTGATGAGCCAATCAAAACCAAATTGATCAATTATCAATATCATTTATTGATTTTTCACAAGAAGCTGAAATCACACGTTTTTTTCTTTTCTCTTTTTTATTTCTAATATGACTAAAATATGTATAGTGCAATATTCATTTTATGCTATTAGCTATGTTGATTATCAGGAGAGGATTTCAAATGTTGGAGTTTACTAGTTAAAGCAGGATTGAAGTGTTGTAGTCATAAAATTGTAGTAATAAATATGTGTGGAATTGAAGCTAGTGCTATAGGAATTACTTTAATAGTAAAAAAAAATGTTATTATAATGAAAATTTTGCATCGGTCTGTAACAGAAATGACGTCATATTCTCAAATATTGTTTTCTACAACGTTGAAAGATATTGTTTCAATTTCATTTTATTTTTATTTCATTTATTTATTGCTAGATAACATATAACCTCTCGCTCCAAATTTATGGACATTTGTAAAATGACAAATAGAACTCTGCTGAATTTAAAAAAATATGTAACTAACTGTATCTATCAAGCGTTTCCCAAGAATCATTTTACTTTCATTTTAAAAGATTAAAAAATTACTAATTGAACCAAATTGTAATAAAACTATAAACTAATTTTGTTATGGTAATATTATTTTAATCTCTATTTACAAAATTATTGGATGTAAATGACTTGCAAAACTTTAAATCTTTTAATACATAAGGATTTGGAGAAAGTTTTTGACAGAGTGCTAAGAGATGTTGTCTGGTGGGCTTTGCGTAAATTAGAGGCAAGCAAGTGATTGATGAAGGTCGTACAAGCCATTTACAGAAATTCTCAAAATCATGTGAGGATTAACAGCACATTTAATGACAGCTTTAATATTAAATTACGAGTACATCAGGGTTCTGTACTGAGTCCATTGCTTTTCATTTGTCTTAGAAGCATTGTTCAGAGTTTCGTATGGGTTGTCCAGAAGCGATGCTTTATGCTGATGATTTAATACTTGCCTGTAAAACAATGGAAGGTTTACTTAGATGAAAGCTATGGAAAGTATAGGTTTGAAAGTGAATATTACCAAGATCAAAGTGATGATCAGTTGTTGTAGTGTTCGAAAGTCCCCAGAAGGAGGAAAGTTCCTTTGCTTAGCTTGTGCAAAGGGAGTTGGGTGCAACTCATTTTTTTGTGGTATTTTTAAGCATTGGGTACAGAAGAAGCGCAGTAGTATTACAGGTATGTTAAGAGATGATAACCAGTTTGTATGCAAGAAGTGTAAGACAATTGAGATGGATGAGAAATCACATGTGAAGAAAGTATATTTTTATTTCAAAGATATTGAGGTTGTTGAAGTTTTGTTACCTTTGTGATACCATTGAAGCACAGGGTGGAGCTGGTGTAAGTGTGATAGCAAGAGTTAGGGATGGATGCAGTAAGTTCAGAGAACTTCTGCCATTACTAACCAGCAGAGCGTTACCACTGTCGGCCAAAGGAAAAGTCTATCAGGCATGTATGAGAGTGTGATAATGTATGGCAATGAAACCTGGCTAGTGAGGGTTGAGGATATATGTTGCATGGAGAGAAATGATATGAGAATAATATGATGGATGTGTAATGTGAATCTTAAAGACAGGCTTAGATCTGGACGGTATAGGGAAATGTGCGCAGAACAGGAGACTTTGATGGTTTGGTCACATTGAAAGAATGGATAAGAGTTCTTGGGTTAGTAGATGTAGAACAGTTCAGATAGCAGGGTTATTTGGCAAGGAAAACATGGAAGAAAGAGATAAGAATGCATTAGAGAGAAAGAGGGCTAAATAATGACCTGGCCAGAGATAGGTTAGTTTGGAAGTCAATTTATAAAAGCCGCCCAACATATGCCAGCATTTAAAACAGACATAAAACCGATGATGATGATGATGCTGATGATGATGATGGTGATGGTGGTGATGATGATGATGATGATGATGATGATGATGATGATGATGATGATGATGATGATGATGATGATGATGATGATTTTTTTTTTGTTTTACAATTAACGCACAATTGAAATGGCTGACTTGAAATGCATGCTGGTGGATTTCATAATAAAATTATTTTTAAATAGGATTTGTTAAAGTTCATTTTAGTACTTTATGCTATAGGATTTTTGATTTAAATAAATAATCGATTAATAATAAATAATTAAAAATGATAATGTGTAAGTCACGTAGAGACGAAAAACACACACACAGAGACCTATAAGAAGTGGTCACCCAATTGTACCTTCATATACATGGCCACTTATTTTCACCTTTCTCTTGCCTTCATGCTCCAATGCTTAGCTTTTATCCATTACCCTTCCCCCTATAGCCCAGTTCTTGAGGACAGTCAGTATCTTCATAAAGGTTTGTATATTCCCATAATTCGACTGAGGATGGAGCTGGGGTGTATTTCCTAGGCCAATAGGCAGGTTTCACACATCTTCTGATACCACCAGTATCAATGATTAATCGAATTTTAACTGTCTAGTATTACCCAGAAATAGGAGCAACGTATTTTTATTTAAACCATGTTTTATTAAGAAAAAATAACATTAAAACACTAATATATTTTTAAAAGACACCCGAGCAGCTCCGGGTAAAATGAAAAATGTATTTGTGCAGTTATATGTTTCCTGGCGACTGTTGTATCATGAAACTTATAATATAGAAAACAAGTGTACGATGAAACTTGCAACTCCTAGAGCTACATACCTAGAAAACGGAGCTGTTAAACCTGACATAGTGATATGTGACAAGAGGGAGAAAGTAGCAACCCTAGTTGAAGTCAGTGTTCGTAATGATGCAGGCTTAAACAGAGCTGAGAGGAAGAAGATAACTAAATACAAAGATGTTATGTACGACATGAAAAGAAACTGGAATATTAGGAAGATCTCCATCATTCCAGTAATCATAGGAGCAACTGGGCTCATGAAAAGAATTTCAAAAACTACCTACCGAATATACCCGGTGAACCAAGTGCAAGAAAGATACAAACAATTGCGCGTAAAGGGACGGTTTCAATCCTAAAAAAGTCTTTCAGTTGGAGTCTCTTAAATAGCGGACGAATATGTAGCATCCGGTAGGATGTCCCATCCCCAACAAAAATAAAAAGATTAAAAAATTTTGTTCAAAATTGACTTGTTTAGAAGTAATGCCGAAACCCATGTTTCTCTAAATAATTAATGTGTCTGAAATAGAATTTTACTGAAGAGAATTGGTGTAAAAAGCAGAAATGGCATCATTGAGAAAAAGAAAGCAATACAAAAATAATTTAATTAAAACAAAATAACAGTGAAATAAATGACTGAAATACTTTCATTTTTTTTATTATGTTTTCTTTTAGTTTCGCGTTTCAAAGGTCACTTTTACCACTTCGAAATATGGTTGGCATATCAATTTCCCGTCCATCAATGTTCATAATAATTAGCAAAAAAGTTTAACTTCATAACGTTCACTAATCTACATGGTCGATAAACATTATCTTATTATTCATTAGTGATACAAATATTTGGAAGCAAAAAAAAAAAAACAAGGCTAAACTAAGCGAACAAAATGAAAACTAAAACTAAGATGAGGATATCGAATAATGCGCCTTTCATACTTTTTTTTTTTACAAATCTTTTCATTGATTACTGTTTACACACAATCACTCTCTCCCTCTCCCCTCCTTCTCTCTCTCTCTCTCCCTCTCTCTCTCTCTCTCTTATAGTTTTCTTTTAGAGAGAGAGAGAGAGAGAGAGAGAGAGAAAGAGAGTAATAGATTGTTAGGATCGAGGGTCGTGTTCCCCCGATTATAAACGTGTTCAGTAAATCAAGCAATTGTTGCATGCAAAGACAGAGTAATAATTAATAAACAAAATAAGTTAGTTCAAATAAGGTTTATTGAACATGTGTGTACGTGGAATGATGAAGCGTGTGATGTATGCATGTGTGTCGATGGAAAAACAGTTCTTGAAAAAGGTATAAGAGGAAATGAATCCGGCGAGAGGAAAGTCTTTGAAAGCCGTACACAAAGAAAATGAGTTGAGAACTCTTACCGTTGTTTGACCACGTGTGTTGGTAGTTGTTATGCCGATGCCATTTGAAGAGAAAAGCGTGGGACGAAGCGCTAGTGTATTAGCGTCGTTCTGCCGAGGCCAATCGACCAGAAGAGAAAAGTGAAACGGAACGCTAGTGTCAGCGTTGTTCTGCCAAGGCTGGTCGGTGAAGAAGAGATGGATTTTCTGTTTGCAACGGTTTTTATAGTCAGAAGGGCAGATAACTCTGGTGTCGCGTTACAGTGCCACCTGTCGGTGAAAAAGCGACACCTACCGGCAAACCGGTGTAGTTATGTTTTGAAAGGAGGAGGTAACTGCTACAAGGACTCCCCCCCAGATTGAAAAATATTGAAAATATTATTCAATATGTACAGTTGTAGATGAGAAGCATTATTTGTGGGTATGTCTGTTTTGCTGTTGAAGATTAGAAAAAGTAGTGTGCATGCTACTTATTTCTGTTTCTGCATCTGTATTGAGTGATTGATCGCAAGTGCGTCTGCGGAATTGAGTGTTTGTAACACATGTGGCTCTGCGTGTTGTTTGGGTCTGCATCAAGTTTGAGCGCAAGTGAGTTTGCGGTCGAAAAATGTTGAGTGCAATTGAATTTGCAGTTGTTGGTGGCGTTGTTCATGTTGATTAGTCTGCGTGATGCGGAGCTGATGAACGAACGTTGAATTGTCAGTGTTGTCCGGGAATGTTTGGTGCTTGGGTCTGCGCGGTTGTTGATGAGTGAGCACAAGTGGGTCTGTGCGGTGTTGATGAGCGAGCACAAGTGAATCTGTGCAGTGTTGATGAGCGAGCACAAGTTAGTCTGTGCAGTGTTGATGAGTTAGCACAAGTGAGTCTGTGCAGTTGTTGATGAATGAGCACAAGTGAGCCTGTGCAGTTGTTGATGAATGAGCACAAGTGAGTCTGTGCAGTTGTTGATGAATGAGCACAAGTGAGTCTGTGCAGTTGTTGATGAATGAGCACAAGTGGGTCTGTGCAGTTGTTGATGAATAAGCATAAGTGGGTCTGTGCAGTTGTTTGATGAATAAGCACAAGTGGGTCTGTGCAGTTGTTGATGTTGTTCATGTTAATTAGTCCGTGTTGTGGAACTGATGAACAAACATCTAGTTGTTGAGATTGGTGGTACACTATGGTCAAAATCAGATGCACAAATGTCTGCAAGTGAGTTAGCAGGTCCAGGTACAAGTGGGTCTGTACTGGTGTTGGTGTGCGTCGTTCGAGTTGATGTGCCCCCAGTTGATCAACGAACGTCCAGTTGTTGAGTATTTAGTCGTGCTTGTGCAGTTGTACTCATTTTGAACTGGTGTGATTTCTTCCATAGTGTCGTCAGTGATGTCCGGAAATGGTTGGTGCTTGATGAATGTCCGGGAAGATGTGGTTGTTCAAGTTGATGTTTCCTCCTGTTTATCAACGAACGTCCAGTTGTTAAAGAGGGTTGGTAGCCCTTGAAGGGTGATGTTGGTGCTTGCTGAGCCTGACTTCTTACAACCAGTATTAAGTCTTGGTGATGTTGTTCGTGTTTGGCATCGTGTGTTGTCTGTTTTGTAGTTTTCTTTTCTTTTATATATATATTTCCAACACGTGGGTAGAAGGGAAAAAGAGAAAAAAAATGGAGTCGTAATTTGTTTCACACACGGAATTTGTTTCACACGAGGAATGACGTTTTGTTTTCGTTTTAGTTTGTTTGAATGTTAGTTTCCACGTAGAGAAAGAATGGCGGCTTCTTTTTTCTTTGTTGTCGAAAAGAAAGAAAAAAAAATTCGTATTTTCTTTTTTTGTTTGTTTGAATTTTCATTTCCACGTGGTTAGAGAAAAAGATGGCGGCTTCCCTTTCCTTTTTTTTTTGTTGAAACAGAGAAAATAAGTTCGTATTTTCTTTTTTTGTTGTTTGAATTTTCATTTCCACGTGGTTAGAGAAAAAGATGGCGGCATTATTTTGAATTTTTTTATCAACATGTGGTCACGAAAAAGATGGGCAGCGTGAGCGTTTGTTTTCTTTTGATCTCCACGTGTTCAAAACAAAGGAAGTGGCGTCTTGTAAGGTCCTTTTCTTCGTCGAAAAAGAAAAAAAAAGGATTGGCAAAAGTTTGTCTTTTTCTTTGTATATAATTTTCCGACACGTGGGTAGAGAAAGAGAAGAAAAAATGAAATTGTAATTTGTTTTATATTCGGAGAGAGCCGGGAAATGTTTTTGTTTTTCTTTGTTTGGGTATTTCCACGTGGCCAGAAAAAAAATGGCGACCTCTTTTCTTTTGTTTGTTTGTATATTTCTACCACGTGGGTAGAAAAAAGAAGGAAAAAGATGGGTGAGTAATTCGTTTCACCACGGAAGAAAAAACGAGAAATGTTTTTTTTTTGTTTTTTTTGTTCTAGTACGAAATTAATTACTCCGCCACATACAACAAAGCTTGCACGTCGGGTCACCAATTGTTACGGGACCGAGTGGTGATGTTCCCCCGATTATAAACGTGTTCAGTAAATCAAGCAATTGTTGCATGCAAAGACAGAGTAATAATTAATAAACAAAATAAGTTAGTTCAAATAAGGTTTATTGAACGTGTGTGTACGTGGAATGATGAGTGTGTGATGTATGCATGTGTGTCGATGGAAAAACAGTTCTTGAAAAAGGTATAAGAGGAAATGAATCCGGCGAGAGGAAAGTCTTTGAAAGCCGTACACAAAGAAAATGAGTTGAGAACTCTTACCGTTGTTTGACCACGTGTGTTGGTAGTTGTTATGCCGATGCCATTTGAAGAGAAAAGCGTGGGACGAAGCGCTAGTGTATTAGCGTCGTTCTGCCGAGGCCAATCGACCAGAAGAGAAAAGTGAAACGGAACGCTAGTGTCAGCGTTGTTCTGCCAAGGCTGGTCGGTGAAGAAGAGATGGATTTTCTGTTTGCAACGGTTTTTATAGTCAGATGGGCAGATAACTCTGGTGTCGCTTTACAGTGCCACCTGTCGGTGAAAAAGCGACACCTACCGGCAAACCGGTGTAGTTATGTTTTGAAAGGAGGAGGTAACTGCTACAAGATCAATTTCAATCACTATATTTCCCTATCTGATTATTTTCATCTTTTTTTCTTATTTCAAAATAATAATAGATTATTAATATTACTTATAACAAGACATGCGCAAAGAGAAAGAGAGAGAGAGAGCGAGAGAGATCTTTTCACTGCTTACTATTTACACACAACCTCTCTCTCTCTCTCTCTCTCTCTCTCTCTCTCTCTCTCTCATGCCCGCTCTTTTATAGAGAGGGATAGTAATAGATCAATTTCAATCACTATACTTCCTTCTCTCTGATTATTTTAATCTTTCTTATTTCAAAATAATAATAATAGAATATTCATACTGCTTATAACAAGACAGACAGAAAGAGAAAGAGAGAGGGAGATAGAGAGAGAGAGAGAAGGAAAGGTTATACACTGTCAAAAATTGGTGTAAGCGTATCTCTCATAGCTCTCTCTATATCTCTGTCTGCGTGTATTTCTCTCTCTTTCTTTCTCTCTCGGTGTCTTTCTCTTTTAAAAAGGTTATATATTTTTACAAAGCCAGTTAATTAACCACGTGTAAATGAAATCAGAGTTTTCTCCCTTAAACCATTTTTATTAAGTACATAAGCTCAATTTTAAGAATTACACGTTTGTACATTTTTGTTTAATTGCTTATATTTAAATGTTATAAACCAATTTTGTGTAAAGCTATTGTTAACAAATAAATAGAAATTATAATGTAAATACATGTAATTGTTTATCTGAAATCCGAAGAAGATAGCAAAATGGCGAAACTTTTTCGTTTATTAAGAGCTTAAGCAGTTTAAATGTAAGTAAATTTAACTTTTTAGTTATTATATTAGTTTGCTTCTAACATTATTTAAGGGATCATCAGTTGTTTACCATGAAAAACTGTTTCGGGAATTTAAAAACAAGACAGTATTTAATTTCATGGCTTCCCAGCAGAGTTGATCAGACCCCACTTTCTTTAAAAGACAAAAACATAAACGTTCCGTATACTAAACCTAAGTTTTGTTCCGTATAAATGTTTTGCTAACTTATATTAGTTATTTAAAAAAAAAAAAAAGAAGTCCTCCTTACCTGTGTTGTTCGTCTGTCTAATAAAATGTATCCGTTACTTACAAAAATGTTGCTGCATTTTAAAGTGTGTAGACGAATCCATTAAAAAAATTTTTTAAATTATATATATATATACATATATATACTTTTAATTTAGTAATTATTCTTATTATTAGGTCAGAAATTGGGGGCATAAAATCTACCAATTTTAAGGTAACACGAGCAATCCTCAGAAATTCGGACATAATATATATATATATATATATATATATGTATGTGTGTGTGCGTGTGTGTATAGTATGTATATATATGTGTGTATGTAAATTAATGTATGTGTGTGTGGGTGTGTGTATGTATATATATATATATATATATATATATATATATATATATATATATATATATATATATATGTCTGTATAAAAAAATAGTATGAAAAATGTTTATATCTTTTCTCCCTTTATTCCTTATTCGTTGACGTATAGGAATACAAAATGTCCTTTAAATAAAATCTTTTTTCTAAAAGAACAAAATTTTAGACCGTTCCTTCTGCCTTCTTTAGTGTATTGAGAAGTATGCGTGTGTACGGTGGGTGTTGGTAGCAGGGGAAATATAGCCAATGAGATGAAGAAATGTGACTCGTACGTGTCCATCTCAACATCTTTGCACTTAAAGAGGTCATCGACTTGGGTGGCGTTGTTGTGGACTTTTTCCAAAACATAAGTGGGCAATAAAAATGTTAAATGGTATATATATATATATATATATATATATATATATATATATATATATAGAGAGAGAGAGAGAGAGAGCAATACAAATACATATATGCAAACTCACACATATATATGCATACACTCACATACATAAACTTACATAAACACATACATATGCATAATACATAAATATATAAATATACATATATATACATTGATATATTTTGTTTGTTTGTTTGGGATGATGTCAGAAAAGGATGTCGTCATCCATTAAGCAGTTGCAAGACACCTGGCAAAAAAGATGATGTTACAAACTTAAATAGATGTGTAAGACATCAGGAACATTCTTTATGACGTTACAAAGGGATGACGTCACCCATTAAAACCGACACCTGTGACCTGAATGGCCAAGGTCGTCTATTTGGTCAATGACTGTATATATATACTAGACAAACCATCTAGACCCGAAGAGTCGGTTTGTCATGGTGAGCCCTCTCATTGGTGAGGATGGTTACTGTGTCCTGGCACAGGCATGTCCTTTCCCCTGCGCCTCTTCTCCTCGAGGGCAGCCAGCAGCTCTGTTCAAAATTTTTTGTTCTCTCGGCCACAATCCCTTTCCAAGTGGCTCTGTTTTTGGCATGCGACTCTCACAAGTTGGAGTAGACACCACATTTCTTGAAGTTGGCATTTAAGAGATATTTATAGTGCTTTTTCTGACCACCCTACCTGAGGTTTTCTTTTCTAAGTTGACCATAGAAAATCTGCTTCGGCAGTCGTTAGTCAGGAATCCTGACAACGTGGCCACTCCATCTCAGTTGACTTTTGATGAAGGCTTCAACGCTAGTGGTTTCGGTGTGATAGTCCCATTAGTGGATCAGTGGATGCGCAAAATGCTCTGACGGCAACGTTGATGGAACTTCTCCAGAGCCATTAGGTGGTGACGATATGTCACCAGGTCTTTGAGGTATAGAGAGCGTCGAGAGAACGACAGCTTTGTATACTGCCATCTTAGTACACGTCTGAATGTCTCCATCCTGGAATACACTTGTTCGGAGACTGCCGTAAGCGGCACCGGCGCATTTTAGTCGGTATTGGATCTTATCTTGGATGTCAGCACATGATCAAAGATGGCTTTCAAGGTATGCGAAATTGCTGACGTTTTCCAGAGTTTCCCATCAGATGTTGAGAGTGGGAGATTCTGGCCTGACACCGGGTCTAGATTGGTGCAGAACCTAGATTTTTCTGGTGTTGATGGCGAAACCGAGGTGGGTGTAGACACAGTCGAAAGCTTCAAGATTTGTTGCAGGTGGTTTTCGGATGTTGACACCACGCAATTGTCGTCAGCATACTGTCAGAGTTTTGTTCTTCGCCCTCAGGTGGGCCAGATTGAAAACACTACCTTCTGTTCTGTAGATAATTTCTATGCCTGGAGAGAGATTATCCTTCATTATACGGGTGATGGCTGCCACGGACACGGTGAAGAGTGTCAGGGCAAAACACAGCCTTGATTGACGCCTGATTTGATCTGGAAAGACATGCCTTCACTGTCAGGGGATTGGACTGTGGCATACAGGCCATCATTGAGGATCTTGATAATCCCGATGAACTTATCAGGACATCCGAAAGTGGCAACGATTTTCCATAGCAACTGTCTAGGGACCGAATCAAAGGCCTTGGTCAGAGATTTGTCTTGCTTTCTGCACTTCCCCTGAAATTGACGTACAGAAAAGGTCACGTTTTTAGTCCCATGAGATTGTTGAAAACCAGTTTGCATCTCCCGGAGGACAGTTGCAGCAAGTGGAGAGAAGCGGTTGTTCAGTATTCAGGCAAGAACTTTTCCAGCCACAGCCAGAAGAGAGATACTCCTGTAGTTTGCACATTCCGATCGATCACCGTTCCTTTTGTGGATTATGACGATGGTAGCGTCTTTGAAATTGGATGGAACTCGTTGGTCCTCCCAGATTTTAATGAAGGGCCGGTGCAGATGAGTCAGCAAAAGGACCCTTCCGACCTTGTAGATCTGAGCAGGGATACGATTAAGACAAGGGGCCTTGTTGTTCTTTAAGGATTTGACCGCTTCCCCAACTAACTTCAAAAGGGCTTAGAATTCTGTCGAGGGATTCGTCAACAGGTGCTTGAGGGATGTTGCTTAAGGCTTCATCCTCAAACAAATTTATTTGGTTTAGCTAGCCTTCAAAGTACTTTCACCATCTGGAATTTATGGCAGTTGTACTTTTTAGCAACATCATCTCGTCTTTACTCCTGAGAGGGGCTTGTCCCTGCATTGAAGAGTTAGGGTTAGGATTGGGATTAAGGTTACAGATTGATTTAGTTTAGCAAGCCCTCAAAGTATTCTCGACATCTGGAATTTATGACAGGTGTGCTCTTTAGCAACACTGTCCCGTCTTAACTCCTGAGAAGGGCTTGTCCCTATGTTAAAGGTCCATAGAATACCTTGGTGGCATTGAACAAACGTGTCATGTTGGTCATCAAGCTGTCAAATTTCCTTTGCTTTATCCCTCCCCAGTTGTTTTTGAGAATCCTTGTGGCTTTTTCGATGGCAGCTTTATACTGTCGGTACTTCAATTTTTGGGGTGTAGATCTTTAGTCGCTCATATAAGCGTGAAAGCTGTCTCTTTTCTCGTCAATGAGACGTCTGATAACCTCATCATTATCATTGAACCAGTTCTGATATTTTTTGGATTGGAAGCCAAGTATTTCCACACATGATGTTGTGATGGCATTTTTAAGTGAGTTCCAATGATTAGTCGGTGGTGTTCGTGGAATGAGCTCTTGCAGTTTTTGGTACTAATTCTGGACACACTTGGGATCTTGGAGACGCCTGACGTCAAACTTCTCGACGTTTGCTGTGCGACAGAGCATTTTTGGTTTCATTTGCAACATCATGATAGAGCAGAGCAGATGGTGTAGTAATCATCAGCCCCTGTAGCACGTGCTAACGGTCTTTGGCACAGACGATCAAGTAATTGATTAGGTGCCAGTGTTTTGACCTTGGGTGCTATCAAGTGGCTTTTTGTCGATTCTTTTGGCGGAAAAGCATGTTGGTGATCACAAGATTATGTTCGGTGCATTTGGTCAGCAAAAAGGTGCCATTGTTGTTACCAATTCCCATCTCGTCAAACTCTGGCGTTAAAGTCACCTAGCAGAATCAGGTTTTCGTTGCAGGGAATTGAAGAAAGCACACAATCAAGTTGAGCATAGAAATTTTCCTTGTCCAAGTCATCAGCCGCGATTGTTGGAACATATGCTGAGATAATGGTGGCATGTTGGATGTTGGTAAGTTCAATTCTCAAAGTCATGAGCTTTTCATCAATTCTGGCAGATAGTTCATTTAATTTTGGAAGATCATTCTTGATTGCAAAGCCAACTCCATGGATTCATGGTTGTTTTGCATCGAAACCCTTCCAGAAGAAGGTAAATTGTCCCTGTTCTTCTCTCAATTTCCCTTCTCCTGCATGCTGTACATTTCACTCAAACCTACAATGTCAAAGTGAAATTTTTGCAGTTTTTTCGCAATGATGTCTGTCCGTCTTTCTGGGTGAGCAGATTTTTGGTTGTTCATTAGAGTATGAACATTCCATGCCCCGAATTTAAAAGTTTAATTCTTTTTCTTTGGATTTCTTTTATTTTTATTTTCATGTTGGTATTCTTCATTTGTTTCGGTAGCTGAAGGTGACCCTTCTGGGTGCAGTATCCCAGACCGGAGATTTTGAAGCAGACTAGGTTTAGGGCACCTAAAAGGGATTCTCAGTCGTGAATGCAGTTGCCTCATATTTTCCCTGCTTTTTACGGAAAAGTTGAGTGGCCATCACACATCCACTCCTTCTGTGTCGATTCCTGTATTAAAGGCTTCCAGCCATTACATAGCCTGCTCCCGTTGTCAGTCGCTGTTTGTCAAAAGACTTTTTGAATAGTCGTTGCACTATACCATCGCCAGAACACAAATACCTGTGCGTGGATTTTTTTTCAACTGAATGCAATGTCACACTCAAGAACACACTTTCCTTCACAAATCCGTGTGCAGTTTCCAATGGCAAGGAGACCTTGACGACTGGAGCAAATGGATAAGTTGCAAGTGTACATATGCTGACCCGAGCGTTGGCTTCCTTAAGCTCTTCCACCCAGGAACACAGGAAGTCTGAGATGCCAGCTTAACCCAGTGGCAAGGCATATGTTTCCAGGCAGACGCGTGTCCACACATCGGTGGACCATGCATCATACATGCCATGGCTATCGGGGTGCAAGACCTCTGTATGTTTCTTTCAGGGACCTCACCCTTAGCCTTTAGGTCTCCCGACTCTAGACCGCTTATAAAAGCGCCAGACAATCGCTTTTCACCATCATGCTGTTGTCCTATGCCTCAAACAAATCATAGGATGGAGTTTGCCTCCCTACTAGAAGCAGTGGCAGCCTTTTCAACCTTGCCCACTTTCAAGTGCAGAAGGTACTTATATGTGAGATGTTCTTCGCTGATGATGCAGCACTGACGGCACACTCTGAAGAAGCATTGCAACGACTGATCAACTGCTTCGCGCATGCATGCAGAATGTTTAGCATGACTATCAGCCTAAAAAAGACTAACATCCTTGGCAAAGATGTAAGCAGTATGTTAGACATCACCATTGGCAACTACACCCTTGAGGCTGTCGAGGACTTTACATACTTCAGCTCCACCATCTTCAACAATCTATCCCTGGATACAGAACTCCACAAACGTATCGGCAAGGCATCAACAACCATGGCTCGCTAGACAAAGAGAGTCTGGAACAATAAGATGCTGACCATCAATACCAAGATGAAGGTGTAGTAGTCTTGTGTGCTCAGCACTCTGCTCTACAGCAATGAATCATGGGACCTCTACTTCCGCCAAGAGAACAAAATCAATACCTTCCACCTGCACAACCTCATGTCTCAAACAAGAGTGTCCTTGATCAGGCGAACATCCCAAGCATGTTTGCTCTGCTCACCCAACGACGACTCTGGCAACTTGGGAGGATCCCAAAGGATATTCTTTATGGCAAGCTCACAACCGACTCGAGACCAGCAGGAAGACCTGTCCTACATTATAAGGATGTCTGCAAGCGAGATATGAGGGCAGGTGACATCGACCACACAGGCTGGGAGTCCGTGGCTAAAGACCACAGCCGCTGGAGAAGAGCTGGAAAGACATGCTCCCCGAGGAGTCAGGAAAGAAGAAACCAGCAGTGGAAGGAGAAGGGAGAGCACAGACGGCAGAGAGATGCAACATCGTTCTCACAACCAGACACCACCTACATCTGTGGCAACTGCAATAGAGGCTGCCGATCCAGGATAGGCTTGTACAGTCACAGCAGATGCTGCAATTTGGCAACGGAGAAATCAGAGGTGCAGAACTTCATCGTCTTCTGAGACAGACGGATACTAACAAAGGTATACACTTATATTTAAGGTACACTCCAGAGTTTTCAATTTTAGGGACAGACATGCACAGACAGAGAGCTGTTCACCTTTATTATATATATATATATATATATATATATATATATATATATATAGAGAGAGAGAGAGAGAGAGAGAGAAAGATAGATAGATAGATAGATAGATAGATAGATAGATAGATAGATAGATAGAAAGAAGATAGATAGATAGATAGATAGATAGATCTATGTATACAGAGAGCGATAAAGAGACAGACAGACAGACAGACAGACAGCAGACAGGTGTTACGTACTAAATATGCAAAAAATTGTTCACTTACATTTTATTATATTAAAAAAAGAAAAATAAATTCTTTGATTTCATATAATTTTATTTTTAAAAAATCGGGTAGGAGGGTAGAATCAAAACTGCACATTCGATGTTTTCACTCTGATACTTTCCAAACAAGACATTTGTTTAGTAGTTGTTCAGAAATTGAGTTTTATATATATATATATATATATATATATATATATATATATATATATATATATATATATATATATATATATATGCTTCGAGACATAGAGTCAATAGGCAGGGTGACTGATAGTTTCCCCACTTGTGTTCTTTACCCTGTATATCTCAAAACTTAGATTTACATGTGCTCTATCACCGATATTGAGAACTACCCCCTATAACCATACCAATGAGTAAAACTATAGTACAAATATATATATTTTAATAAATTTTTAGTGGTACAAAATTTGATAACGGCGAGGAATACGGACGTTTGGGACATTTTTTGGAGGGTCGAATGAGATTAAACAAATATAAAAAAACGAGAGACAACGATTAAAAAGAAATTAATTAATGTACTGAACCGGTTTTCGTCCACACTCATCAGAGTAAAACGTGGAAATGATTGAATACGACTAAAACCTAAAAATAATTTGTAATGAACACTAGTGACAAGTTTAGGAGAAAAAAAAAAAAAAAAAAAAAAAAAAATTAAAAATTTATGGGGAGGAGAGTCATAAGTTGATCACATTAAGTCCTAAAAGCCATTCCTTTTGCTTACAAATATATATATATATATATATATATATATATATATATACACACACTTTGCATATTATTGCATTTTACTATATCTGATTAGTATTACGCTCTTAATTTTTCATTTTTAACTTCAGCAGCATCAAGGTCTTTTATTTTCATTTCACTCCTGGTGGAGAACCCTTCCCTGATTACTTTCCACCTTGTTTTATCCCTGGCTAGTAGGACCTAGTTGATTATGGAGGTCGTCCCTCCACCGGTTTTTTTTGCCTTTTTCTAGGTCTTTTCATATATATATATATATATATATATATATATATATATATATATATATATATATATATAAAAGATTATATCAATATAAATTAAATTTATATAGATCAAAATAATTCCCGAAGGGATCGAGTTTCAATTACAAAAAAACTCAATAGGTAGTATTGAATAAAAGTCATACAATTTTTGATAAATCTTTTTGGAGTAGAAGATGAACGAATGGACTTTTGACTCTACTTATTTCTCTATCTGGCGAATGTTTTCTGTTTAAATCTTGGCTCTGGAGATAAGAATTTGTTCTTTATAGTAAACTACCTCATCTTTTTGTTTGCTATGCAGATTTGTTTCAGCAATTGTAACCCGAGTGACTTGATTGAGTATTAATTATTATAAATTGATATAATAATAATATTTGAAATTAAAAAAATAAAAAAGTAATATGCATATATGTATATATATTAATCCAGGTAAAGTTTGTATCCACAGGTTAAAATCAGGAGAATCTTTACTGTGTTTATATAATAGTGCTCAATAATAAATAGAGCTATTTATATTTAATAAAAGTTTTATTTATACAAACATAAAGCAGACCCTTATTTTTCGGCTGGAGAAATCGAGATTATCAAAGCTACAGTTGGAACAGATGTGTAGCCATATGTTTGTATAAATAAACCTTTTATTATATATATAGAGAGATAAATATATATATATATATATATATATATATATATATATATATATATATATATATACACACACTTTGCATATTATTGCATTTTACTATATCTGATTAGTACATTTGATTTTGATTTTCGTATAATCATGTCTCTTTCTTAAAGCTCAATGTTTTATTTTTAATAAAAATCCATCTCCTCAAAGTCTTTACAAAATTCAATCGGAATCTTTCCATCAAGTGATACCAAAAATCAATCAGCTATCAATATTTTTGATTGATTTCCAAAAGAAGTCTTAATGCAAAAAGAAGTCAAAATACAGCCTGATTCTAAATGAGCAAAAAAACTTTCTTATAAAAAACAAATATTATTATTTGTCTTAATCAAAATTCTCGTCGGAGTAGTTTGGGAACCCAAACGGATCCAAGAAAACATGCAAATCAAGCGAATTATTATCTTAGGCTATTGTTCTCTCAAGCTGGTCAGGGGCAGAAGGGTTATGGCTGTAAACCCCTTAGAAAATGTGCAAGCTGAAATACAAGTCACAGTCATATATACCGTGGAGAACATTCAGAGCCAGCGATCGAGTGTCAGACTTGTGTAGGTGAAAACGAAAAATAAAACAATATGAGCCTGGCATTGAAAACAGGGTATAAACATACAAGTCACAGAGTACATGAGTGAAATAACAGACTGATTTAAAGATCAAGTGATCAGTCGGATGCACACGTGGAAGAAGAACAGAAAAAAAATCAGAATCAGCCAGATCAGTCATTGAAATCTGCATTCTCCCGGTTCTGTCTTAGCTTGTACAAAAACCAATGAAGATGAACTTAAGGAGGGAATAAATTTTATCACTGAGTTTGGGTGATTCTTTCATCCTAGAGAGAGCCAGAATGGATTTGTGATAATGAGACACGCTTGGAACCTTTACAAAATACTTGAAAGCAATCAAAAACATATTCCTGTGTTCAAATGTGTGCAAAAATGGAGACTACACAACTGAAGTTATAGATTTAGAAGAAAAATTTTAATTCTGTGGAGTTAAGCTTTTATAAGAGAGTTCTACAATGATTTAAATTTTCTAAAATGTTTGCAATGTATATAGTTGTTTTTTGTTTCTTTACTTATGGTTTAAATCTCATTAAAATCAAAAATAAGAAGAATGTCTGTTAGAAGGGGAGGGATTCATGCTCGTTAAGGGACGCTACTTTAAAAAATGTAAGAGGTCAGATCCCCAAATGCAGTCAAAACCATACCGCTATATCAACTATGTTAAAATAGACCTCACATGACTAATGGCTTAGAAAAAAAGTGCTAGTTTTGTGAAGTTAAGATTCCAAATTTTGCAAATCTGTTTAATTTTATATCATTTAATAATGTTTGCCATCTCATTTAAAATCTAAGGTACAAAAACATGTCATAAAAACCATTATGGCATTTCGTGTATTATAAAAAAGAAAAGATTGTAAGTCTGTATTTCTATGATTTGACTTCTAAACTAGTACTGTAACCTGTTGGAACTCCTATTTTTAAACCAAAATAGAAATGCACCTGTCATATGACAAAAAGCGATTTTATCCATATTTAATTTCTTATTATTTTTTAAAACCGCATTTACATGATCTTATTTATGTAAACTGAATGTAAAACAGTGGCCCAATCTGCTATACTGTCCTATAAACATTTTCAACTCACTGTTTCATAATGAGTTTAGAATTCTAAAAGAGATCCTAATCAGTGGAAATTCCTTATAACCACAGCCGATACAAGAAGAGTTAACGCCCTAGATGTTCACCTTTTAAAAGTTGTGATCAGTTAATGTAAGGACAGTAACCAATTACTAATTACTATACTGTTTCTAACTCTTGAAACACCACTGGTAACCTTATCGTCCCCTTGTGGCTATATTACTACAAATGCAAGGTCCTCGGTTAATCCCACCGAGGGATGTTTATTAATGAATAATATTTTTAAAAAATAAAGCACAGTCGGTAGCTTAAGGTCATTAATTACTTACAGTTAAATGGGTTTCGGCATTATCCTAAAACAACTTATGTCGTAGTAAAATCATGATTTATGTAATTTTCTTTAGTAAAAACACTACTTAAAAATATTAACTATTAACCATATTTACGCATATATTAAAACTAAAATTAAATTTCTCAAACCGTCTTGTTAGCAAAATTACTTGAAAAAAAATATATATTTCAGAGAAATTTTCTAGTTTACTGATGTATATTTCAGATTTGTTAGAGATATCTATTATATAAATATGTCTGTGGGTGTGTCCAGCTAAAAAGTTAAAAGATTACACAAGACACGCCCACTAAGCTGATATATTCTTTTTCAGCATTGCCTTGCACAAAATGTAGACATATTTTTTTATATCCATTCTTTTTTAAGAAGGGGGGGGGGGCAACAGAAATAGAATTAATCAGAGGAGAGTCGCTATTTAGAGCAAATTTTTAATGTTATGATGTAGTAATTAGGCAACGATTTTTCCTAGTTCCAGAGAAAGCGAGAGAGGAAGTGATAGAGAGAGAGATGTGGTGACAGAGGGGGGGGGGTTATAAAAAGAGTGGAAGAAAGGGACAGGGGATAGGGGAGAAGAGATGGATAGGGGAAGTAGATAGATAGATAGACAGAGAGAGAGAGAGAAAGGGGAGGATAGAGAGAGCTAGAGACAGACAGACAGATAGAGAAGATTTAAAAGAAAGATGTTGTACACATTTTTGAACTCTTCCACTCCCCCCTGTCAACGCCGGGTAACCATGCTAGTATAGATATATTTCCAACCCGTAAGTACCTAGAGTTATCTGCCCCTGTAATTTGGTTGACAAGATGGGCCGATACAGGCTGCCATGTTGAATTTTACTTTTAATATTACTGAATACTTAACAAATAGTAGCTTTTTACTGTATTTATATGATAAACAGCTAAGATTTGTAAAGTATTGTTTTTACTCAATAAGATTACATAAATCATGATTTTAACACAAAATAAGTTGTTTACGATTAAAATCTTGAAACCTATTTCACTATAAATAATTAATAACCGTAAACTAGTAAATTACCATACTATCTACATACCATCGCCTCCCTCCATCCCTCCCTTTCTAACATCCTGCTTCAACCGTCCACCACATTGTCCACTGCAGTTTTGATTTAATTTCTAATTCGTAGTGTGTCCTAAGATGTTATCGTCATAGGCGAGCATCTACTTCGGCCAGTGAGTAGTGCCAACCCTGTTTTACAATAAATCTACTTTTTTTCACAACATCAAATCAAATGTTTCCAATCTGTGCCTGAGTCTAAATGCAATTTTCACTAATAAGTCGGTCACTAGACTCTGCAAAATGTTTACGTTTGTGAACAGCATGATTTGCGCATAACCCAATTGCCAACATCGTTAAGATTTATTTTATAATTGTATGCACGTTTCAAAGTAAAACAAACAGATCTCAAAAAAAGAAAAAATCACTTTTATCTTAAGACACTCCTCACTTAAGTATTTGACTTGAACAAAGAAGAAAACATAGATGAAATTGTCATGTAAAACTAACGTACACCAAATATTTAAATAAATACAGTATTTTTAACATAAGTACAAAGTATTATAACAGTTGTCAGCACAGACAATGGTGATTGGTAAACCAAGTTATGATCTGGCTGCATGACTTTCATTTGCAGGTTTGATTTCTGTTTGCATGTTCTGATTTAGTCATATAATTGCTTTAACTATATATGAGAGGAAAACAAAACCATTAATATCGGTGTCATAAATTCCTAAGACATCACTATTCATTCCATTTTCTCAAATGGGGAAAAAGTCTTCCCTCATGGCCACCTGTCCACTTTCGGCCTCTTATCAACTGACTTAATGTAACTGACTATTTAAAAATTGTCCTTTTTTTAATCAAATCACAGCACTCTGTTCCTCCTCCTCCATCGTCATTGTTGTTGTTGTCGTCGTTGGTGTAATGTTTGTTTTGCATGATGGTATGTGTTTTAGAAATTGACTTCCAAACTAACCTATCTCTGGCCAGATCTTTATTTATACCTCTTTCTCTCAGCTATAGTGTCAGGACGTGCTCATGTGTGTATGTAAGTATGTGTATCTGTACACCGGTGTAAAAGTCAGTTTACATGTAAGCAATTATGTGTGTGTGTGTTATATTAAGTTCACGTGTATGAGGCAGTAGCCATTTTGTCTTCTTGTTTTCTTGTCGAAGTTGAACCCAAGGCCAAAGCCTGGGAAGATGTCTGTTGCGTCCCCAGAGAGAGGGGGGGGGGTAGCCGTGCCAAAGAAGGAAAGGCTTCTCGTGCCACAGAATAAAAAGAGAAAGGGCAGATGGCACTCAAGTGTTTATATAGTTATGCTACCCATCCGAGATTCACCCAAGAGAAGGCCACTGATTGGTCAAGCCATGGAGGAAGTAGATTGTGTGAACCAATCAGCAGGCAGCTAAGAAGTCATTGATATTTAAACAATATGGCGGCTTGTAGGAAACTGCTACAGAGTCACTAGAGTCCAAATTTATGACTTATAACTATGTCTGAGTAAATCAGATGAAAATAATGTCTGTGGAAAAGACCCATTTATGTCATAAACAGCAAGGACGATGATTTATTCTATTTTATTCATATTTTTTCATATATACAACATTTTCTTTAATAGAAGAATTTTTTCTTACTGGCAATTTTTATCTGCACATCCATTGTTAAAATAATTTCTTTTTAATTTTGTTTTCAGAAATTTGAAAAAAACCCATAAACAATGTGGGTTGTTTTTGTCGTTAAAATAACTAGAATTTATTTTAAACTCAGACTTTCAGAATAAAATTCCATTCTCAAAGCAAAATATTTTTCTCTTCTTTTTCCTCATATTGCCCGGTTAGATATAAAGTGAACTTGTGGTGTGAAAGAAAAGTCAGATCGCATCTATTTCTGCAATGAAACACAGTTATGAAACAAGAAGGATGTAGACACATTTTTAATACATTGTTTTCGTATGATAATTTTTTGTTTTAGAAATTTGAAAAAAAAAATTAACAATGTGTTTATTTTTTGTTAAATAAATAGAATTTATTTTAAACTAAGATTTTTGGAATGAAATTCCATTCTTAAAGCAAAATATTTTTCTCTCTTCTTTCTCTTCATATTTTCCGGTCAGATTCAAGCAAACAGTGGAACTTGTCATGAATTAGAAATGATGTTCATTCTCAATTGTAGCCAGGATCTAATTATGTAATTATGGGTCACAAAGTTGATTTCAACTCTAGTGAGAAGCTGAGCATTGTATCTAATCTAGCAAAGTAGGAAAGCAAACCTGAAAATATGAAAATAATCCTGTTAGATATGACTGCATAGTCAAGAGACTCTTCAAGACTCCTGTTGCTGTCCATTTAAGATCTGATAGAGATGTGTTCGGATCGAGGGTCGTGTTCCCCCGATTATAAACGTGTTCAGTAAATCAAGCAATTGTCGCATGCAAAGACAGAGTAATAATTAATAAACAAAAATGAAGTAGTTCAAATAACGTTTATTGAACGTGTGTGTATGTGGAATGATGAAGTGTGTGATGTATGCATGTGTGTCGATGGAAAAACAGTTCTTGAAAAGGTATAAGAAGAAATGAGTCCGGCGTAGGAAAAGTCTTTGAAAGCCGTAACACAAAGAAAACGAGTTGAGAACTCTTACCGTTGTTTTCCCACGTGTTGACGGAAGAAAAGTGTGTTGGTAGTTGTTTTGCTGAGACCAGTTCAAGAGAAAAGCGTGAGACGAAGCGCTAGTGTATTAGCGTCGTTCTGTCGACCAGAGAAGAGAGAGAGAGAGAGAGAGAGAGCGCTGGTGCCAGCATACTTCTGTCGAGGCTGGTCGATGAACAAGAGAGAGAATTTCCGTTTTGCCCCGGGTTTTATAGTCCGAAGGGCAGATAACTCTGGTGTCGCTTTACAGTGCCACCTGTCGGTGAAAAAGCGACACCTACCGGCAAACCGGTGTAGTTATGTTTTGAAAGGAGGAGGTGACTGCTACAGATGTAACAAAGAGAGTTAGGGGCAAAGTGTAGTATCTGTTCTGATACTACACTTTATCTTTTCTGTCCTCGGTCAGTGAAATAGAAATCCTTATAGACTGAGGCAATTTAAATTTTTGTTCCAATCCAGGGTGCCCCTTTTGGGGGAGCTTGATTCTCTCCACGTTAAAAACTGATCTTGTGTCTAACTCTATCCTCATGGAGAAGCAAGTAAATACAAAGAAGGAGAGTTTCTGTGGCAGATGTGATTAGTCAAAACCTGGATCGAATGGTGGAAATAGTCTTGACTTACCTTATCGGCACCATAAAAGAGCCCGTCTTTGTCTAGCATGTAGAACCTTGATGTGAGAAAGAACAAGTACATGCTGGAAGTAGAGTATTCATACGTTCAGTGTGCTTTAACATTCATAAAAGACAGGCTTAATAGAAGTGACAGAAGGTTTTTTAGCACTCGAAGGGCTAAGATCGTTGAGTTATAAAGATCAGTATTGAAAAGGGTGTTGTTTGAGAACAGTCCACTATGTGATAAAGATCCAGTGGCAAACATATTGTTGCATTAAATATGGTGTTACTGAAGAAAAGTATACCATGTAACAAAGTTCCAGTGGCGAGTATGTTGTTTCCATCAACAGAAACCATCTTGCAGTCTTTTTTTTCTTTTTTTTTTCTTTTTTTTTATTCCTTCAGTTTCTCAACTTACTTTGTCTTGCATGAAGCATAAAGCTGTGATAAACCCATGAATATCAAATGGTGAATTTTTCAAACATTCTAGCAAGAAAAAGTGTAAAAATCTACAAGACATCAAACAAACATATTAAGCCTATAATCGACTGAAATGCGCAGAAGGCTGCATGAAAATTGATTTTTCTAGTTTTCTTAACTGACAAATGTTGTGCTACCCTTGACGAACCAGAGAGATTGAGCAAGGGTTGGATAAAAAATTAGAAGGGAACCGTCTTTATCGTTTAACGTACTAGCATGAAGAATGTGGCATCTTATTTTGAATATATATTGTTTCCAAGCAGCATGAAGACGATTGCCAACATTTATGTTGATTTTTTTTTAAGGGAATATTCCACCATTAATCAAGAAGCAGAGGATCGCAACAGAATCCTAGTGTTTATGCATAACAATACAGCTGCACAATCTGCTGTAAAGATGTAACATCTGAAGCAGGTTAGCTTCTTTGGATCTTGATTAATGGGAGGACAGATTTTCATAAGATCAATCAGAAAAATATAAAAGAACGTAAATCATTTTGCTTATCATGAAAATTAATTACAATTTATTATATGTGCAAATAAAATGAAGTGTAAAAAAAATGGAAGATTTGAGTAAAGACTCACCCAGTAAATTAAGATGCCATTTTAATCTACCAATTTTAACGAATATAGCGATTTAATTGGATAATCAGTTGTTGATTAGCCAATGAAAATAAACGATGAATCTCATGCAGTGTATGCTACTCAAAGAATTATCGGGATGGATATAATATTTAATTGATGAAATCAATTGGAATTTTTTTATGTAAAGAACACAGACTGAAAATTTATGTAAATGACTGGCTAATCAGAATTAAATATCAATTTGTCAGATGCAATGCTATTTTGGCTTAACTTCAAGAATTCGACTGACCTTTTCTTTCATTGCCTCGCTACGGCACTAGAGATAGAACACATGTAAATAGAAACGATGGGGAATCTGCCGTTTCATGTGAGGAATTCTTTAAAAAAACTAAAGAGATTATCATGACTAATATTTCCGAGTCTTTTAATTACATTAGAAAACTTCTTAATAAAACAAAGAAAAAGGTATTGAAAAACATAGCATCTAAAATATTATTACATTCGGATATGATATATAGGAAAGAAGAACTTACTCAATGGTATGAGTATATCATGGATATAATCGATACAAAATTATGCAAGCCACCTGTTGAGGGTATAAAAAATAAACCTCGAAATGTTTGTGTAGTCTTGTATGGAAATAAAGGATTTGATGATATAAATCTGCCTAAAAAATTTAATAATCCAGAATTCATTCAGTCACTACCTAATGAACTTAAAAAAGAGGAACAGAATCCAATAGTAACATATAAACTAGGGCAAACTATACGGAATAAGGTGTTTAACTATAAAGAAACTGTAGAAAATTTAAATATAAATGATAATGATAAAATGTGTATACCAGAATGTGAATGTGAATCCTCCCCTTTATGTAATACTGACATAGGGCATATAATTACTGGTAATCTAGCGATAGTTAAAAATTCTAAATCAAGAAAATTCCTAAGTAAAGGCCTATATAGAGAACCTAAATGTTTAAACTATACGAAATGTGTTATGGAAATAAATAAAGTGTAAGATAATTTCACTGCAT
This sequence comes from Sepiola atlantica, assembly GCA_963556195.1. NCBI lineage: Eukaryota > Metazoa > Mollusca > Cephalopoda > Sepiida > Sepiolidae > Sepiola > Sepiola atlantica. The sequence goes on from OY744515.1 coordinate 93,996,458, forward strand.
CCATGTCAAAAAAGTATAAATTATTACACTCTACATTTGACACATGGAAAAATAATGTACTTAGATTCGTAAATAAAAAAGTAGAACGTTTAAAAGAATTTCAACACCCTAAAAAAACGAATCCCCTCCTTAGAAATCCACAAATAATTATGGAGCTTGAAATGCTTCAAAATAGGTTTGTAATAGTTCCTATTGATAAGGCGACAAATAATATAGCTTTTATCTGTAAAATATATTATATACAACGCTTATTAGAAGTAGGAATAATAGGTGAAGCTTCAGATACTTATAAATTAAGTAATAGTAAAATCGATAATATTATTCTAAACAATACTGTTATTTGTGAAAAATTAGGATTAAAATTAGAGGAAAAGTACAAAAAACTTCCATGTATGTATTGGATACCTAAAATGCATAAAACACCAGTTGGCGCCCGTTTTATTGTTGCCTCAAAGATGTGCATCACAAAACCTTTAAGTAAGGCTATATCTAAATTAATTATAAATCAAATAAATAATTTCCCTAAGAAAAGTAAATTCTATAGTAATATAAACCTATTTTGGGTGGTAAATAATTCAGATCTAGTAAAAGAAAAATTAGATCGTATAAATTCTCGTAAACAGGCTAAATCAATCTCAACATATGATTTTAGTACATTATATACAAAAATACCACATAAAGAACTTATTAAAGAATTAGGTAATATAATACTATAGATTTAGCTTTTGCAGGAGGAAAAGGTAAATACATCTAAAGCCTTTTGGTGTAAAACTAAAAATGGTAAGACGAGTGTTTCAAAAACTGGTCTGACGACGCTTATAAGTCACCTTATAAAAGAGAGTAACTTTCAAATAAGAAATAAAATACTACTCCAAACAATAGGTATTCCAATGAGTTTGGAAAATCTATATTTACATAGACTTGAATATATATATATGTCATCATTAATAAAAATGATATATCTAGAGCATATAGTTATCATGGATGTAGGCGATATATTGACGACCTTGTATGCATTAATGATAACGAAGAGTTTGCAAATACTAAACATTTAATATGTCCTAAAGAGTTAAAATTAAACTGTGAACATACGGGAACACAAGCTACATTTCTTGATTTGGATATAAAAATTGAAGATAAAATATTTATCTATAAACTGTTTGATAAAAGAAATTCATTCCCTTTTCGTATCGTGCGGATGCCACATAAAAATAGTACCTACCCTATGTATATTTTTTACGGGAGTATCATGTCCGAATTTTGTAGGATTGCTCGTGTTACCTTAAAATTAGTAGATTTTATACCCCCAATTTCTGACCTAATAATAAGAATGATTAAACAAGGTGGCGATTAAAATGAAATATTTAGACAATAAAATAAGGCAATTACTCGCCATCCTGACGCTTATAAGTCTTATCAAATTAATCAAAATAAATTGATAGAGCAAATCCAAAGCTATCTAAATAAAAATAATGTAGAATATGTATAAACGTGTATATATATAACACATATACTAATTATATATATTAAAAAAAAAATACATGTACATATATATATTTTTAATTTTTAAATATTTTTTAATATAAAACTAAAAATACATTAAACTATAAATTCACCTAAAAAGTAGTGTAATGGATTCGTCCGGACACTTTAAAATACAGCAAAATTTGTGTAATTAACGGATACATTCTATTAGACACAGACGAACAACACAGGTAAGGAGGACATTTTTTAATAACTAATATAAGTTAGCTAAACATTTATCTGGAACAAAACTTAGATCTAATATATGGAACATTTATATTTTTGTCTTTTAAGGGAAGTGGGGTCTGATCAACTCTGCTGGGAAGCCATGAAATAAAATACAGTTTTGTTTTTAAATTCCCGAAACAGTATTTCATGGTAAACAACTGATGATCCCTTAAATAATGTTAAGACTAGTGTAAATTCTTGGAAGCAAACTAATATAGTAACTACAAAAAATAAATTGACTTACATGAGTGATTTTCTACTGAACGACTTGGGACTAAAATGTTTTTTTTTCTCCTTATATAGTTTTAATTGTTGAGAAACTTCCGAGACTATATATATATATATATATATATATATATATATATATATATATATATATATATATATATATATATATATATATATTTAAATCTGATGGAAAACTTGTGGAATCTCCTGTTTTCAATGAATCAGGATAGTGTTTCATTTTGCTTTTCTGTATGCAAATCCTATTTCATGCTGATGAATTCTTACAGCTCTGTAACAAATATTGAACCCTGTTCCGACTCATTTGTTTTGTTGTACATTTATATTTTTTCAAGACATATTGCTTTGAATTTTCTTTTCTGACACTTTTGTGTACGTTTCCCTCTTTTAACGATCCAAATTATAATATACTATCAGGGTTACGCGGCGTTGCTCGGGTTAGAGCGTGGGATAGCATCATATGCAACATCATATTAAGGAGAGCTTACTTTAACAAAAATGTTGATGTTGTCAGCTAGATATCTTTTCCACTGAGCTAGGATTCTTGGCCTTTTGGCTAAGATCAAAGTGTAGTATCTGTTCCGATGGATACTGCACCCCATACTGTTATCTTGGCCTTCGGGTCTTGATTTATGCCGGTCAATGGGTCTGTCCTGTGCAGTTCTAGGAGGTCCACCTTCCCAGGCTTTGCCTCCCCTCTTTGGGGAGGAGTAAGTTTATTGCTTACTGTCTGAGGCGCTTCTACCGGGGAATGCCGACGGGGCTGCGCAGGCAATTTTTAAACCCCACTTTCCCGACCCGACCTTGGGTCACATCTTACTTGTGGGAGTAAGATAAAAACTGGCCTTGTGCCTAACTCCTGGAGAGGAGTAAATCAATGTTCAGATATATGTTAATACTCTTAGCCTAACGCTTATAATTAGATTAATTTCATTTTGTAACATGTTAGAAAAGTGTCGTTTACGATGTAACTAGAAAGGCAGAACTACATGCAAATTGTGCATGTGAATACACTTATATTTGAGGTACACTCCCTAGTATATCTTCGTTTTTAGGGACAGACATGCTCAGACAGAGAGGTGTTTTCCATTATATATATATATATATATATATATATATATATATATATATATATATAGAGAGAGAGAGAGAGAGAGAGGGAGAGAGAGAGAGAGACAGACAGACAGACAGATGGAGAGGCGTTATGTATTAAATATACAAACGTTGTTGACTTACATTTTATTATATTAGAAAATGAAAAATATATTCTTTGATTTCATATAATTTTATTTAAAAATAATCGGGGGGGGGGTAGAATCGAAACTGCACACCTAATATTTTCAGTCAGATATTTTCCTCACTAAACAATTCAAGCATTTGTTAAGTCGACTTTTAAAATAACATACATAAGAAAAATCAGATATATGTATTCACAGTTTTAAAAAGGTTCTGTCTTTATAGCTCACTTAGAGGTGAGTGCACATAGATATTCGGCATATACAGATTTGGTAACACTTAAAGTGTCTTCCCTGAAGAATTTTATTTATATGATATAAATTTCATCAAAATGGGATATACTTGAAGTTTTAAAGGAGGTTCGGCCCCATAGCTCACTTAGGTTAGGAGAGCACTTAGAGATTAGGAAACACTTCCATTGTCTTCCCCAGAAAATCTTATACATATTATTAAAATTTCATAAAAATCAGATATATTTGAAGTTTTAAGGGGGTTATGCCCTCATAGTTACCTTAGAGGTGCATTTAGAGATTTGGGAACACTGTCATGGTCTTTTTCGGTAAATTTTACATAAGAATACACTTTTAGATTTTATGTAGATTCTCTAACCTTTCTTTCTACAGGGAACACACAAACATCACGCATACCCATGCACACATATACACACAGACACTGTATTTTATATATAGATTTCCATTAAAAAAATAGAGAAAACCAACGCTTGTAACCACTCAACTGTGGATTCCTTCTTTGAACAACTTTTAGTTTTAATTGACAGTTCTTTTGTTGAAGCAGTGTTTTCTTTGATGTCTGCAAGAACACTAATTTAACCATGGACCAATTTGCATATCCAGACTTCTGCTGCTATTTATTTTAGGAATGCAAATTACAAGATAATTATATATTTCCATTTCCATCATCATCACCACCATCACCATCATCATCAGTTTAACGTCCGTTTTACATGATGGCATGTGTTGGACGACTTTTAGGAATTGACTTTCAAACAAACCTATTTCTAGTAAAGTCTTTTTATCCCTCTTTCTGTCAAGTATATCCTTACCACTTCCTCCAATGTTTACCTTAGTCTTACCCTGCCAATTGACCCTGTTATCTCAATTGTTCTACATCTACTAATCCAAGAACTTCCATTCTTGCAGCATGACCATACCAACAAAATCTCTTGTTCTGCACACATCTCCATATACAGTCCAGATTTAATCTTCCTCTAAGTTCCTCAAAACTAATATAATATTTTTCTTCTACATGGCTGGGGGAAAAAAGTACACTAATAATTTAAATAATTTGGTTCAACGTACATTTTATGAAATCTGAATGTTCAGCTATAAAGTTTTTTCTTATCAGTTAATTTAGTGCAAAATAAATAAGAATAGAATTTTTTTAAATGTGTCAATTCAATCCGTGTGGTTAGAAATATTATTTCAAACTTAAATTTGGCAGACCGACGAAATGTATCGGTGGATGCATCTATTAATGCAATTTGAAACTTAAGCGTGACAAACCAAACAAAATGTTATTTCACATTTAAGCGGTACTAACTAATAAACCAATGAACAAATACTCTTATGCTTGGACATATCTGCAAACCTAAGTGAACATCCTCCAAGTGTACTAATTCCATAATTTTCGCCAGGGGTAGTAGATAACAGCTTAGATCAATAGGCCACGACATAAGAAAAATGGGTGCTTCTTGCTTAAAAGTCCGAAAAAAAGATTTCTTTGTCTTTTACTGTTTAAGAGGTAAATAAGGGGCAGTAACTCTTAATTGTAATTTTGAGCCAGATTTTACGAGCATACGATCGCCTTGGTGCCGAAGGATTTCATCATTTGCGTGTGAATCACAAGTACAATTTTGTTGATCCACAAACCGGGGCCACCACCAACCACGTTGAACGTATGTCGTGTGAAGCAAAAAAGAAATAAATAAAATTGAATGTGGCACCCACACGCAAATGGTGGATTCCTATCTCGCAGAATTCATGTGGCGGCAGAAATTGCCCAAATTTGCAAACAAATTGCTGAATTTTATTCAGTATAAAACCCAAGTATAAACACAATAAATTCTTAAATTTTCCATTGCTGTATACTTTGTTGTTCATTTATTACTAATTAATTTTCTGTAAATTACGTTACATGTAATAACAACAGTTGATAAGAGTTACTGCCCCTTATTTACCTCTTAAACAGTAAAAGACAAAGAAATCTTTTTTTCGGACTTTTAAGCAAGAAGCACCGAAAAATGTAGTCTTCTGTTTAGTTCTTCATTTCAGCAAAAAGGGATTGAAGCTCGTCCAACTATTTAATAAAACAGTAGATACATGGTTGCTAATTTTTCAATTCAATTATTCAATTCAATTAATTTGGCAAAAAATTAAACAAGCATGTTTCAGTTGCCATGTAGAGAAATGGTGATAGAAATTTACACAGAAGAGGATACCTGCATCCAAATTAACCTTGAATTAGGAGACTATTCCAAGGTCCAGGGATCCTGGTTGAGAAGGCGTTCCTCCTTCGGTTCAATCGAAATCGGAGAGGAAATAGTTTCTTGTGTAGACCTCTTTCTAGCGCAGGGGTGAATAATAGGTCCTGAGGTATATCGTAATGACCATTGAGGAGATTGCAGGCCAAAATTAGATCACCATGTAAACATCGGTGCTCAAGGGGAAACAGTTAAGTTTCTTATGTCGGCTTTCATAAGGCAGACCATGTAGTTCCTGCACCATTCGAGTAGCCAGTCTTTGAACTCTCTCCAGGTGCTGCATATCACGTATTAGATATACTTGGAAAAGTGGTGATTATTTTATACTAGTGTACACTACCTGGTAGAAATTACGGAAAAACATTATGCTTTGCCAGTGTTCACACTCACTATTTATCTAGATATATTACTAAAATATCCATATAAAATCATAGCATTAGATCAGTAATCTTTTCAAATATTTTTCAGGGGGCAGAAGTTGTTTGATTTGCTTTCTTTCATCACTTGAAATAGTTTTGTCCGGGAGCTAGAAAAAGGCATGTGTTTTACTCGCTAACTTTTGTATGATGGAATGGAGATACATATATATATATATATATATATATATATATATATATATATATATATATATATATATATATATATATATATATTGGTCGTTATTACAGAGTGGAGGATTAGTAGGATAAATGACCATATATAGCCAGAAGTAGTGTCAATCTTGAGAGAAAAGAAAACAAAGTTCATTTAAACTGAACAAATAAAATGAAAAAGTTCTTTGTGTAGAGTCTAAAAATAAGTTTATTTTTTGGCAATTAACATTCAAGTGACATAATATTAATCTTTGGCACAACAGTTTAAAGTAACTTGTGATGTCACAAGAACTTCTATTAACTAATCAGAATCCTAACACCCACACAAATCCGAAAGTTATATAAGAAGTAAAGATTCAATTTCAAATGGAAGGAGCCTTCGATAGCAACCAGTATACATCTCTCTATGCATGTAAATTGATACAAGCTCAAATAATGTGCCTTGGCGTTTTCTTTCACACAATCTGTTTCTAACATTTAAATATGCTTTCTTTCACCCAAAAAGGATTTAAGACTAAGCTTACACACACAAACATCTATGTGGACTAGACACACATATGCACACACTTTAATATGCATGCACTCACAAATTACACTTCATAACTCAAATCCCTACAGGACTGAATTTTCTATTACAACATTTATTACTCACTGTAAAAAGATATGTATATAAAGTTTGAGGTATACTTATAAAGAACCTCATTATTATTATTATTATTTACTCACTAGGAGTTCTCACACAGGTCATCAGTGATTGCTCACCGACAACCGATGGTATTCCCTGGAGTCTGAGTGACAACAAGTCTCTCCAGATTTCCAGTATTCTCCACCTCTTTTCGATAGTCACCGCAAATAAACTTGCAGTATCACAACAGCCGTTTACCATTGGTCTTCTCTGGGATTTGGGTGGCAATAAGCTTCCCCAAGGTCCCAGCAGTCTCTGCACTTCCAGTGGAGGTCTGGTTTGTGCTGTCCCTCCCCGGTCTTCTCATCCTCCTTGACCCTATGCAAATATTTTGTGTGGTGTCAGCCTAGGCTGGTACCATTAAAAAAATTTTTTTTCTTTTTTTAAATATTTTTAATTAATTAATTTATTTATTTTTATTTTTTTTTTTGGGGGGGGGGGTGAAGTTGATTATTTTTTTTGGGGGGGGCGATGGTGTTTCTTGCTATTTCTGTTCATTGGTTCATTTTTGTGTCGTGTCAGTTGAGGCCGGTGTAATTTATTGGAGGGAGGGGGGAGGGGGGGATTATAAAGTGATGTTTCTTGCATTTTCTGTTTCTTTGTTTGTGATGTGTTCTTTCAGTGGTTTTGTTTTCTTCCTGTAGTAGATTCCGTGTGACCCTTCGTAGCTTATGCAGGTTAGTTTCCGCATTCAATGATTTTTCTTAAGATTGTAGCTGTTTTGATCATTGCTGTCCTTTGTATAGTTCCAATGATCCCTTTGATTCCAATTTCTCCCAGTCTTTTTTCCAGGTTTTTTGGGATTGTTCCTAGTGCTCATACGATTATTGGTATTATACTGACTTTCTTCATGCTCCATATTCCTTTCAGTTCTCTGGCTAGTTCCGTGTATTTGCTTCGTTTTACCGTTTCTTTGATTTTCACTCTGTGGTCTGCAAGATTTTTCCTTCTTGTTGATTATTATAACATTCGGTCTCCTTGTTTGTATGAGTTTGTCTGTTTGTATATCCATATCCCAGATGATTTTGTGTTTTTCGTTTTCCAGTACTGTTTCTGGTTTATGTTTCTACCATTTGTCTGCATATTTGAAATTCAATTGTTTGCACAGTTCCTGGTGTACTGCTTTCCCCACACAGTCATGTCTGTTCTTATATTCTTTTTGGGCTAGTTTGCTACATTCACTTATTATATGATTTACTGTTTCGTCTCTTTGTCCACACAGTCTGCATTTACTGTTTTCCTGGGTTTTATCTATTTTAGCTTTAATGTAGTTTGTCCTAATTGCATTGTTCTGTTCAGCCATCAGTAAAGATTCCGTTTCTCTGTTCAAGTGCCCTTTTCTTAGCCATGCCTAGCTATTTTTGTTGGTTTCTTCTCTTGTCAGTCTTCTGAAGTGTCCATGTAGTTTTTTTCTTCACACTTTTCTTTTCTTGTCGTTTTGTTTCTGGTTTTGATGCTTCCCGAGTTGTTCGTATGATTGGTGTCTCTTGCTGCACTGATAAGGATTTTCCTGTGTTGAGTTATGTATTTTTCCAGCTTTTTTGAGTCTTTATTATTATAATTATTATTATTATCATCATTATTATTATTATTATTATTATTATTATTATTATTATTATTATTATTATTATTATTACTCACTAGGAGTTATCACACTAGTCATTATCAGTGATTGCTCACCGACAGTAACCGGTGGTGTTTCCTGGAGTCTGAGTGGAAACAAGCCTCCCCAGATTTCCAGTACTCTCGACCTCTTTTCGATACCCACCACAAATGATCTTGCAGTATCGCAACAGTCGCCTACCATTGATTTCTCACTGGTAACGACTATTAATATTCTCTGGGATTTGGGTGGCAATAAGCCTCCCCAAGGTCCCAGTACTCTCCGCACTCTTCCAGTAGAGGTCTGGTTAGTACTCTCCCTCTTCGTTCCTCCCATCCTCCTTGACCCTACACGACTATTTTGTGTAGTATCAGCTGAGGCTGGTGCCATAACTTTTTTAGGGGGGGGGGGGCGTTTATGAGATTTCTTGCCATTTCTGTTCCTTGGTTCGTGCGGTGGTGTTCTTCCTGTGGTTTTGCTTTCTTGTTCTTCCTGTGTTTTTTATATTTTATTTAAAAAAAAAAATTTTTTATTAGTAGTAGTAGTAGTAGTAGTAGTAGTATTAGTAGTAGTGTATTTATTTGTTTGTGAGTTTCAATACACAAGGCCACTTCAAATAATCTTCCATATTTGAATATTTAATGACTAACTTCAAAAGAATATCTATGCATAATTGTTGTAGATAAAACAGATAATTAGTTGAGATTTTTTATGCAAACATATATACAAGGTGTTTGGAAAATTGAGGGCATAACTTGGGAATTATGTAAAAAATCTCTTTGCTTTTGTAATAGCACTCCATTACTAGTCTAATTTCTTTTGTGATCCATTTTTTCCTCTGTGTGGTCTTTTTTTGTTGCTGATCTTATTGATTTACCTGTATTTGGTCTGTTGTATTCTGTTACCGGGTCCTCCATGTTGGTTATCAAAGGAGCCCTTGCCAATCATGATACTCAGATCTTTCTTCTGAGCCCCACGGCTTTATATTTGTTTGGTGCAATATTTTCACGGTTTTGTCGGTGTATGTGGCAACACCAGGTCCAAGCTTATTTTACCTGTGATCATGTCACAGAGATAATGTTTATCTATTCCATATGTATAAATAACAGTGCATTATCACACACATTGTACATTTTAGGTTACTAAAACAAAGAATGTTGATCAATATTTGTTTCAATGGCCTATAAATTAGAAATTAAGTGTATACATAAATGCTCAAAGTCGTAGTAGAATTAACAGCATATTTAGTGACAGCTTTAATGCTAATGTGGCAGACTATCAGAGTTTTCTACTGAAGCCACTTGATGTAAGGAGCTAAAAAATGAATAAATACTACTTCAAGGTCAAAAACTAGCCAATGATAAGTGTTAGATGGATAGATTCCGATCCAAAAAACAGTAATTCTTCCCCCTTTGTCAAAAACATCGCTCGTGGAATGTGAGGACTAAAGTACAAAATAAGGGAAGTGAGAGTTACGAGGCTGCTGAAAGTAAACCCAGGGTCAACTTGCCTGTTAAACAATGGATGACTTACTTGTTGAGTTAAAGACTTGGAGGAATGCTATGGAAAGTAAAAGCCTGAAAGTGAATGTTACCAAGACCAAAGTGGTGATCAGTGGTTGTAGTATCAGAAAGCTTCCCAAAAGAGGAAAGTTCCCCTGCCCAGTTTCTGGAAACGAGTCGGGTTTAATTCCATTTTTTTGTAGTACCTGTAAGTATTGGGTACACAAGAAGTGTAGTGGAATTACTGGTAGGTTGAGAGAGGATAACCAATATGTGTGCAAAAAGTTTAAGACCATGGAGATGGATGAGAATTCAGATGTGGAGAAAGTATATCTGGATGGAGAAGCTATTAAGGTTGTCAAGAAGTTTTTTCAGCTTGGTGATACCATTGGAGAACAGGGTAGAGCAGGTTGTAGTGTGATTGCAAAAATTAGGAGTCGATGGAGTAAGTTCAGGGAACATGCATAGAGAGATGTATACCATTGTCGACCAATGGAAGAGTCTATCAGGCATGTGTACGCAGTGTGATGATGTATGGAAATTAAACCTGGCCAGTGTAAGTTGAGGACATGCATTGTATGGAGAGAAATGACATGAGAATGATATGATGGATGTGTAATGTAAATCTTAAAGACAGGCTTAGATCTGATGACCTCTGAGGTAAATTAAATCTAGACAGTATAGGGAGATGTGTGCAGAAAAGTAAACTTCAGTGGCATGGCCATGTTGAAAGAATGGATGAGAGTTCTTGGGTTAGTAGATGTAGAACAGTTGAAGTAGCAGGTTCAGTTAGTCAGGTTGAAGTCAAGTAAAACATGGGAGGAAGTGATAAAAATGGACCTGAAAGAAAGAGGAATAAATAAAGATCTAAGCATAGATAGGTTACTTCGGAAGTCAATTTCTTAAAGCTGTCCAATGCATGCCAGCATGCAAAACGGACGTTAAACCGAATATGATGATGATAATAAGGTAGAAAATTCCTATTATATTTTTCAATCTAAAATTTAAGTTATCCACCGTGTTGATTATTATTTTTAGGTGATTATTAAAAAATATTTCATATTAGCAATCGTCAGAATAAGTAATTTTTTTAGATAAATTGCAACACGTTATTATATTTCTAATAACATGGTACAACAATAACAAGTGAAAATTGGCTAGTCAGATGCAAAGTTTGATTTGTGAGCTTAAATTCTATTTGGAGCTGATATTGAGAATCCGATAAGATAACTTTATATGTTAGATATACAATTTTAAACACCACACTTTGACCGTTATGATAAGTGCTGAATAACTGATCTGCGAAGCAGTATTTACCATTCTTCCCACAAAAGACCGAGTGTGATATTAGGTCAGTTCTTTAGTGTGGGTAATTCAGCTCTCCTGAGGGGACATTCTGGAAGGTTATAAAAATAGCCTGGATTGGACCCGTTGGTATTCCCCAGTACGGGCGCCTCAGCAACCAGCAATAAACAAATCCTCCATCTCGAAGGAGAAGGTAATGCTTGGGACAATAACATCCTGAGACCAAGCAGGTTAATTTTACGGCTTGCTAGTCTAAGAAACTGTAGTGTGGGGGACTAGCAATGCGAACGAACGTAAAAATTTACGAGCTTCTATAAGCTAATCTCTTTCTTTCTCTGTTCGTTCAGTTTACTCTTTTCTTCTCGCCATCCCCCAAATAAAAAAAAGTAAGGGTTTCCCATATAGGTACCAAACTCAACATTTTAGACCAATGAAAATGATTACCGCCCATTTGAAACAACTCGGGTATAAAAAGTCAAATCAAAATAAAACAGAAAACCAAAATCCCAGTCCGCCAGATTGAGTCCAGCTAAGCCAGAAAGAAGACCAGAACGCGGCACAACATTACGCTCACCTCCTTCAGCATGGAGAAGCAAAATAATTACTCAACTCCTATCCAACGTTTCCTGAATTCGCTCACACATTTTCATGCACTAACAAACGGAAAACATGTTCACACACTGACAATGGCCGCATGTTGTATATAAATTATCTTTGTAGTCAAGTATAAAACAACATTATGTTTTGGAATTTTTAAGATGAGGATTGATAATTCGGTTTACTGTTGTCATCTTGGATGTTATTCTCACTGAAAGATGTGTTTAGTTCAATAATTCCTATTTCAGTCACATAAATCCTCTAGTGTTGACAGAAGACACAGAAATTTCAATTTCAGTACTCAAAACGGAGTCCGGGTCCTCTCTTTTCAACCACACTCAACGAGTTCCTTCCTTCTTTCTTCTCACCTTTTTCCTCCTTCGCGGTTCTCGTTCCACCCTCTTGAACAATGCAAGATCTCACCCCTAGCATCAGCAGCCGTGTTTCTTCTCTTCACGTAATCAAGAATCGCGAGCGACGACAGGTTCCCATGCCCCGTTCTTTCTGCACCGTCAAAACACTCACAACATATCGGCTGATGAAACTGTAGCAGTCATCAACATTGACATTTCTTTTCTCTCACGGAGAGCAGCCCTAGCGAGATTGTTTGGTCACACGATGACCAATCACACTTCTGGGCGTATTAATTTCAATCAAACCTTTTAAGAACTCCCCAGAGAAATCTGTAGGGATGGACAGGCAGAGAGCTTCCAGACACCTATGAAGAAAGACGCCGGCATTCTCTCTTGCCCCTGTCGGCTAGACACTGAGCAAGGTTATCTTCACTTGAAGATATACTGCTCCAAGAAAAGGCTTTCGGCAGTCAACCTTTATTATTACTTTCTTCAGTGTCTAAACATCTGGCAACCTACACTCAACGGTGTCTGAATTCAGATTTTTTTTTTAAGTTTTGGCTTTGCAGAGAAAAGGTTTTGTTTGGTCAAAACAAGAAGTGTTCAATGTTTATGCCTTTTCTGCAAAAAGTATTTTTGGAAAATTGTTTTCTTTTTGGCTTTACTGCAAGAAGTATTTTTACGAAAAATGTTTTTCTTTTCTGCAAAAAGTATTTTTGGAAAATTGTTTTTTTTTTTTGGCTTTACTGCAAAAAGTATTTTTACGAAAAATGTTTTTCTTTTCTTTGAAAAGTATTTTTGGAAAATTGTTTTTTTTTTGGGCTTTACTGCAAAAAGTATTTTTACGAAAAATGTTTTTCTTTTCTGCAAAAAGTATTTTTGGAAAATTGTTTTTTTTTTTTGGCTTTACTGCAAAAAGTATTTTTACGAAAAATGTTTTTCTTTTCTGCAAAAAGTATTTTTGGAAAATTGTTTTGTTTTTTTGGCTTTACTGCAAAAAGTATTTTCACGAAAAATGTTTTTCTTTTCTGTTAAAAGTATTTTATTAAAAATGTTTGTCTTTTCTGTGAAAAGTATTTTTATTTGGAAAAGCAGTAATTGTATAATAGAGTACGAGCACCTTTGACTTTTATGCAGTGATGTCGTGCCTCATATTCGGCCAGAAAAATATAGCTGAAATCAGCTTCACTGTGGCTTTGAGTTCGGGTGTGCCAAGTTGTGAAGGATATCAAAGATAACTCTATGATGAGTTAGTGGAACAAACGGGCGAATTTGTTGAGGTGTCACAAATGAGCTGCGTGTCCGAAGTGGGCACGGGTAGGTATGTGAATTTGCAAGTTGCAAACTCAGGTGACAACAGGTTCAAAGTGTCCAGACGTGGCTGGTCTAAGGCCATCTGTAGTATGTCGAGGTCAGGACAGAGAATTGATAGGAAGGCGGGACAAGACGTCTACCACAGCATTCTGCTCACCAGAGATATGTCGCATATTGTTAGTAAATTGTGAAACAAAGTCCAAGTAGTGAGTTTCATGAAGAGAATATTTGTCCGGCTTAGCATGCAGTGCGTATGTAAGCTGACGGTGATCAGTGTAGATCACAAATTGTCAGCCCGCAAGTGAATACTGAAAGTGTTTCACTGCAAGGTACATTGTCAGAAGTTCAAGGCCAAATGTGCTGTAACGTTGTTCTGCTGGTTTCAGTTGTCTCAAAAAGTAATCAACAGGTTGTAGTTGACTTTGGTGCTGCTGTTGCAACACTGCACCTACAGCTGTGCCCGATGCATCAATGACCAGTGAAAACTGGGCATCGGACACAGGATGTGCAAGCAAAGATGTCGTCGCTACTTTTTCCTTCACTTCGTTGAAAGCTTTCAACTGAATGTCATTCAGTGAAATCTACTCATTTTTCTTTTTCCTGTTACGTAACAGGTCGGAAAAGGGAGACAGGAGATCCGCACATTGTGGGATAAAGTGTCTGTAATAGTTTAACAGATCTAAGAAGTGCCTTAGTTGGCGAAGTGAAGTGGGTGGTTGAAGGTCTTGTAGAATCTTAACCTTTTCAGGCAAGGGAGATATGCCTTCAGGACTGATAATGTGGCTCAAGAAAACGAGTGACGAAGCACCAAACACACATTTACCAGGGTTAATCTTCACCTGGTATTGCTGAAACTGTTCAAAGAGTAGGCGGAGATGAGTGACATGTTCCTCTGGTGAGGCACTTGCCACGAAAATGTCGTCTATATAGTTATAGACAAAGTCCAGATCTCGCACTACTTTATCCATGAAGCGTTGCAAGGTACTAGCCGCGTTTCGCAAACTGAAAGGCATAGTAAGGAATTCAAACGCTCCAAATGGAGTTGTTACCACAGTTTTGGGTATGTCGGCCGGATTCACAGGGATCTGATGGTAAGTCTTAACTAAATCTAGTTTGGAGAAGGTCTTACAACCATGAAGAGACGAAGCAAAGTTTTGTATATGTGGGATTGGGTAACGATGAGGTACCATCATGGCATTGAGTCACCGATAGTCCCCAGTCAGACGCCAATCACCAGAGCGCTCCGGGACCATATGCAAAGGGGAAGCCTATGGACTGGACGAGGGATGTATAATTCCCAGCTGTAGCATATGGTTGAACTCCACCTTTGCCGCCTTTAGTTTCTCTGCAGGTAAGCAACGAGGGCATGAGAACACAGGAACACCTGTGGTCTCAATGTGGTGTTTTGTTGAGTGAGTTGGTTTGCTCACAACAAAATTAAGGTTAGTTAACTCCGGGTAGGAGTGTAGTAAGGTCTGGTATGGAGCATCGGTAGCGGCAATGAAACATACTGGGCTGATAGATGGGGTGTTTGAAAGTTCCGTATTAGCATCTATCAGCTGTCGTTTGTGCATGTCCACTAGAATGTTATAGTGGTGCAGAAAATCCGAGCCCAGAATGGGATAAGATAAATCCGCTACTGCAAAGATCCATGTAAAGTCTCTGCACAATTCCAAGTCGAAAGAACGAGAAATTTTACCGTACGTGAAAATAGGGGAGTGATTTACTGCTTGCAGTGAAATGGACGGCACTGGTGGCTTCTCAGTGAAAAGTTTCAGTGGCCAAATACTGTAGGCAGCCCCAGTATCAACCAAACAACGGTGTTGGGATATGGAGTCTGTGATAAAATAGGCACGATTGTTATGCAGACCCGGTGGAGAACGTGCCGTGCTCAGATCTCCAGACCTTAGTTTCCCTGGTTCATAAATGAACAAGGGTTTTGCACTGCCAAAACACCTGTGATAGTAGCACAGAGCTCACTTGTTAGAGTGGCGGCAGGAGCGTAGGGATGAGGAAGGGGTCTGGAGTCGGCGCATGTGCGACTGCGGCTCCGACCTGCTCATTTTTTTCACCTCTTGGGTGAGGCCCTTAATGGCTTTCAATATAGTCATGTCGATGAGCGGCTTAGTGACCTCCATTAGTGGAGATAGATAGGCTTCAACCTTTGACATAATTGTCAATGAGGCTCGCTATCCTGAAATTGCACCCATCTACATACATACATATATATATATATATATATATATATATATATATATATATATATATATATATATATATATGTGTGTGTGTGTGTGGGTGTGTGTGTTAACAACAGACAACAAAATTCAAGGACGAAAAAGGAAGAAAAAGAAAGAAAAATCGTCAAAGCTACAAATTTCAATGAAAAGAAAATTAAAAATATGTGTTTGTTGAAGACCAGAAGAGTTAATAAATATATATGATGCACTCTGAAGCATAAGAATATATGTAAAGGGAAAAATATGTGTGAATGATTGTTTTTGTTTTTTGTTATGTAAGAGAAAAAAATATTTGTTTAAAAAAAATGTTTTTTTGTTTTTTAAACAGGGAAAAAATAAAGAGTATTTATTTTTTTTAGTCAATTAAATAGAATTGTAAGTTTTTTCTTTGATATAAGTGACGACTAAGAATTGTCATCTGCTGGCGAACAATCTCGTTAAGTGAGGTGTTTCCTCGTTGCTTGCGATCAGTCTTGGCTGATGCCAGGGAACCGTCTAGCGATCGTCTGCAATCTTCTAAGGGGGCTGAAGTAGTCCCCAAGGGAACTAATGATATCAATGTGTCCTGCGAGCTGATTGGCCAACATTTGGCCACAGGGACACTGATACGCATTACGAAGTAAACCTCGTTAATGACTGCTACATTAGTACAGTCAGGGAAGTAGGAAACAGGGAGGGAATTCCAAAATCTAGCAGTTCAAGGGAAGAAACTATTAGAGTAGAAAGCTTTCTGGTATCTGGGGACCTCTACAGTGAAGGGGTGGGATCTTGCTGCTTGTCGGGTTATTTGGTTAGCTTTAACACTTTACTGCAGTTTCACGGTTTTCCCCGATCATCAAAAGTGTATCATTTGGTATCAAACAATATATATAGTCACGTTGACAGACCAGTTCCCATAAGATAACTAAAGTTAAGCAACGCTGAGCTTGGCCAGTACCAAATGGGTGACCATTTAGGAAGACATGGTGTTATATGTAACAAAAATCTCTACAAATAAATATACAAGTACAGTATGCAAAAACATGCACAATTGCGGTATAAAATGAGTCACCGATGGTTGATATGCCGTAAAACCCAACAACAACAAATATATCTATTAAAAAAATCTAAAATAAATTTCTTAACAGTAGTGTAGGTACGAGTGATGTGAGGTTTAAACAAGAGCGCCATGCGTCGAGGCGTGGACGGGAACGAGGCAACCAATCAGCGACGAGCAGAGAGTCACGTGACCTCAGCGGCTTCCCCCATCGGAGACGGATTTTGTACGGTATTTTGCTGGGATGTGGGTCAGACCCAGGTAAAAGAAATGGTCAAATTCAGGCATTTAATGCTCACAATTTGACCATCGTATGGCTATAGGAAGAAAGATTACAAAGGAAGGATAATGGAATTAAAACTTCATAGTCCAGTAGGGGCTGAGGCTGCCGTCTATACGTGGCCTCTTACCTCAACGGTGAGTAGAACGAAATACTAAAACACTAAAAATACACTCATTAACAAAATGAAGATCTATTTTATTTTTTAACCCTAACCTTTTTTTATTATTTTATCCCTTATTTAAAAAAAATAATATATATTTCAATATTTTTTTCCTTATGATTTTAAATGTCGTTTTTTTTTCTTTAAATTTCTGCGTCTCTTTTATTTAAAAAATTTTCAACTTTACTTTTTCAATTATTCGTCAATAATAAAACTCAACTGGAGAAGAATCGAATCTTTTTCATCTTTTAATGATCTTAAAATTACCAAATGTTCTTTCTTGTCTATATATTCATTTTAGGTTTCTACGTGTCCTCCCTCTAAGATTAAATAATAATATGAGAGACATGACATGCGGCACGCAATTATTTCTCTCTCTTTGTCATTAAGTGTAATTAATTATTTTTTTCCGTCTTCTGTCTGAGCTAAGATTTTTCTGATTTTTTTTTTTTTATTATTTAGGATGGAAGAGACGGGGCTGCTGAAATTACGGATACCATTAGGTAAGTTGTTCTTTAAATATATTTATTTGAGTTTATTTACTTCATGTCACGGTCGAAATCACTTCCGTCTCTTCCCCTCCCACTTTTTATTTTAGAAAAAAAAATCTGCTTATTTAAGAAAAATAACTATAGATCAACCTAATTGTTATTTTAAAATAATTATATATATATAAAAGAAAACCTGATTAAAAAAATATATATATATAAAATACATGTTCAGTTGTTCACTGAAGAAAAGATTTTTATAATACTCCTTTTAGTTAGAAAGAAAATACTTATGTCTATTTCCTGTTTGGCTTCCTGCAATTTAATTTTTTTTTCTTAAAAAAAAGTTTTTAGCATTTCAAAAAATATATTTTTTTAATTAAATATTTTTTATTAGATTAAAAATAGTATAGACCACAGTGTTCCCCGATTTTATGACCAATTTGTGGAAAGAGAGAAAGACAGAAAGTGATGGACGCCATCCTAGTATTATGTCGATTTCTTAAAAAAAATTTTTTTTAATTCATTCATTATTTTCTTAACAATATTTACTTTTTTTTTTTTTTTTTTAAATCTTTGTTAGGTTAATTTCGCAATGAAAGCGTTATTTACATAACGTTGAAAATGAACTTTAAACAAGATATATATATATATGAATCTTTAAAAATGTGTCGATCAATCATGTTTAACCCTCCCACCCTTAAAAACATGAGTTCATTTTTAATTAAGCCAAAATGTTTTTTTCTCGTCAAAATTATTTTTTTTTTTTAAACAGTTAATTCTTGTTATTCTTACTTTTACTTTTTTTAATTGAATGAAAATAAAAATGTTTAATTTTAAAAGAAAATTGAACAATACTTTAACACTTTCGGACAAGCGTCAAAGTGTAGTATTTGTTCTCTCCTCAGTCAGGAGGAGGAGAAATCGTTCCTGACCCCCACATTAAAAACCGACCTTGTGCCTGACTTTGCCCTCGTGGGGAGGCAAGTAAATCGGGACATGACAACGTGTATCAAAGAACAAACATTAAGCCCATCTGTTTTTTATCCGGCTTTCAGATAAATATTAGTGTAAAATGTATCTGTCCTGTCTCAGAAGGCCACCCGCCTAGGCATTATCGCCTCCTTTTATGAGAAGGATAGGTTTATTGTCCATTTACTTATCTTTCCACGAGGGCAACGTTAGATTTTAGATCGGTTTTTAATGTAAAGAAAATCTAACTCCTCAAAGGGGGAGGCACTGATTAGGAGCAAACATATTTAATGGGGGGGGGGGGCTGTTACCTGAGACCCCCCCCCCCTCATTCGTGAGGGGGTGCTGATGGACTATACAGGTAATTTGGAAAGCTGGATTTTCGCCATTAAAAAAACCGACCTTATGTCTAACTTTTCTCTCGTAGGGAGTCAAGTAGTAAATAGACAATATTAACCACCTCCTTCTCTTGTCTAGACACCCTCCCCCACCTGGGTCTATCGATTCTGTCATTGTATTATTGATTTATATAATTTTAAAAATCAATAACCAGTTGCGTATGCAACATTTAAAAGACAATTTCTAAAATCCTTTGAAACCTTATTTCTACATTAACTGAAACTCCAAGCTGTTTTTTTTGTCTGTTATATCGCGCTCTAAAATATAGATTGAGATTGCTAACATTTAGATTTAAATAAAATATTTTAGTATTTTTTCTGCTTCTGCGGATGGTTTACTTCGCATGTAAATGGACCTTATAGGTATTTTTTCGATATTCATCGCTCCAAATGCGTTCCGATAAACACTGTCCAGGGTTCAATTTTAAAATGCGAACAGAACTCTCCTCGTAAGTACGAAAACATTTTTTGATAATCTTGTATTTTAGTAATCAAAGGAAATGTGTAAAATTTAGATTTAGAGGGGTTGTTGCAGTAGTATACCATAGCAGTTTTCTTTTTTAATATTCGTATGTTGGTTATTTATTTTTAAAAATAGTAAAATCTGTAATTAAAAAAAGAAAAGGGTAAAATTGTCGTTTCCAAACCAAAATGGCGGACAATAAATCGTCTGCAATTTTCTGATTTTTTTTCTTTTTTTTTCTACCCTACAAATGAGTAAACCCAAATAAATGGTTTTGGACTAATTTCCCAACTGTATTTCCTTTAAAATAATTTAAGGTGCATTTTAAATTAATCCAAAACAATTTATTTGGGTTTACTTACTCATTTGTGAGGTCGGAAAACTGCAGACGATTTTTTTGTTGTTGAGAAACGACAATTTTACATACAAAAAATATATCCACAATATCACTTAACATGCTGCTTTTTTATTTTATTTTTTTTAGTCTCCAAACATGGCATTCCTGCATTGTTGCAATCATTTGAACTATTCGGTTCAGTTGCACCTTCTGTTTTAATCTTACTCAAAATAAATGTTTTAATTTTAGTTTAAAAACTGAATAATTTTTTTTTTGTGTGTGTGTTTCCTAATTATTTGCTACTGGATTGCTATTCTAGTAAAAACGTGTGTGTAACGCACACGCACACACACGCAGACATTGACCTCATTTTGTACTGGACGTGACAATTCTTGTTTAACGAGTTTTTTTTAGTTTTTTAACTCTAGTAACTTGATTAGTGAAGTAATTAACTCTAGAACCGCTGTCTTCATTAGATGAGTCTCCTCAATCGACTTGGCCTTTCTCAAATAAAAGAGCAACAAATTGTGTTACAGAATTTTAAGAAAAATGTAGCGTGTTTAGAAGGTCCCTATTTACTTGCTACCTCCCACACACTAGGTCAGTTTTTAATGTGGTGGAGGAGGGGTACTCTAGAAAGGGTGGGGCAATTTAGATGAGAACAAAAATATACCTGTAGTGTTCCTTCGGCATTCCCTCACGATTTGGGTCGCCTCAGATGACAGGCAATATCCCCTCCCCGGAAAGGAGAATGTAATACTTGGTAGGATGGCCTCTTGAAGACCGAACAGATAATACACTTTGATCCAAGATCTAATTTACATTTTCCTGATCTGAAATGAGTTGACAGCATGAATAGACATGCATCAACAACAATCGTTGCAAATGATTGCCATTCACCACGCTAGAATGTTGACGATTTCTTGAACTGTATTATTAGAAAAAAAAAGTTTTCCAATTAAAATAAATCCTTCATTTCTCTCATGTATTAAAAGAATTCTATTTGATTGGATCGAACGATGCCGTTTCGGTGAAACGGCATCGTTCGATCCAATCACTAACCCACCGAAACGCCATTTCTGTGTGTTGGTTCCAATCAAAGCAGATCGATGAATGATTATGTCGATCCTTCTTCTGCTGATTCCTCTAGTTTGAAATAACGCAAAAATAGCGATACCGAGAAGTCTTAAACAATCTGGAAATGTTTTGAAAAAATTGTATCGCAATTTGGATTTTTTTTTTCTTTGTTTATCAAATTATTTCATTATCGAAGTAAAAATAGAAAGTGTAAATAAAAAGGCCACGGCACTACTACCCTCTTTTTCGATAATAAATAATTAAATTTAGGAGAGGACAAAGAATTTATTTTATTCTTATATATAGTACAATATTTTCGAAATGTTCTCCTAGAAGGAAATCCAAGAGTCGGTTAATGAAAGGAATTGTGATGTGTTTCAAGTTGAACAAACACTGGGCGTTTTTATTTTTTTTAAATCTTTATTTCTAATCTTACTTTCTTTCTAAAACAAGGTTTTTGCAAAAAATCTAAACATTATTTAAAAAAATGAAAAACACCTTCATCACAGAAAAAATAAATTGACAATTTTGACATGAAAAATTCCATCTCCCAAACATTACCTCCTCTTTTGGGAGTTTATTGCGTGGGGAGCTCTCATTCGCGAAAGAGTACCGATGTGCTACACATGTTTTTTTAAAGTTTTTATTTTTTTAAGTTTTTATTTTTTTAAATTTATTTTTTTATTCCTCTTTAGAACTGAATTCTCCACATTAAAAAACAGACCCTAGGCAAATAAAAAGGGACAGGCCTCGTGGTTAGACTGTGACCTTTTCTTTTTTTTACATTTATCTAAAAACAAAATGTAATACTAATTGCAGAATAACATTTAACTTTTTTTTATTTACTCCGATCTACTTTATTTTTGCTATCAGTCGAGCTTTTCTTTTTCTGAAGAACGGTTTGTCACTCATAACTGTTTTATCTTTATTAGGATTTTATTTTATTTTTTCTATCTAAATATATATACATCTATTATATATTTGGAAGAAGAAAAAAAAAGTTTGGGGCAATCGGCATTAGAAAAAAGAAAACGTGTATATTTCAAGTATTTGCGGCTATATATCATATCATGTTTAGTAGTTGCTATCTGGAAGAAGACAAAAAGAAAGTGAGTTTACTGAGTTATAACCGACGACAAACCTGATTAAGAACTATCGTCCAATCGGATTGCATTAATTCATTTCTTTTGAGGCTGAAAGCGTGCAAACTCCCCATTATGGCAGCATATTGAACAAAAACAAGGGAATGCTCTCTATCGTCTTTATATTGCATAAGACCCCTTTTCTTGCTTTGTCAAGGGCCCAAGTTGTAATGTGTGAGTCTTAAGTCGGTGATCATCACAGGAAGAGGGTGTGGGGGTAATGGGAAACCATCAATATTATTAGGGGTTATTGTAATAAATCGAATGTTTTACACAAATATAAATTACATCTTAAATTTGAAAATGAAAAATAAACCCTTGATTAACCTAACCAGTATTTTTTTGTCTAAGTTGTATTTATTTTTAAAATGCTGAAATTTAGACCAAATCAACAGATTAAAAGATTATTTCTTTGTTTTATTACCCCCTCTCCGAATTTGATACCAAGTTGTTTTTATTACCACCGCTACGACTACTACTTGCATGACGACGATTGCTTGTCCGAAGATAATTCCTCAGTTTTTGTTTGTTCACCTCCCCACAATAGAAAAGGATGAGGAAACTGCTGGCTGAAACCTTCGAATCTTACCCACCCGACCACCACCAAATCTCCATGTGTATTTTTAACAAATGCGTGGCCGAATGAAATGCTTTGCGACTACAAAGTAAAATGAGATTGATTTGAAGTCAGGAAAAATCTGAATATACAGGAATTTTTTTAATTATTACCAATGTTTTTGGATGGATGAAATTAATAAAATGCTCGAAAAAGTTATTTATTTTGAATAACCCAAAAGTTAAATATGAACATTGCAAATTTATTTCTCAAAATAAAATGAATTTTTTAGTTTTTGGGGGCAAATTCTGATTTGATCCTGGAATCCACAGTACGATAAATATTCATCGCAACGACGACTGCTACCATTGGAGGGGAACATTCTTCTTCCTGTAAATAAAATTCTCCCACCCAGAGTCATCACCCCCTCTCGGTCCAGTTACCCCACCACTACCACACACGCACACTGAGTTTATGGTGGTGGTGCGTGCGCCGCCTCACATTTCAACAAAGCGGTAACGCGATTATCAAGACTTTAATATGCCCCCTAGAAGCTAATAATAGAAATACTTTTCAATTTTTAAAAATCATGAATTGAATGATATTATTTGTGCCCGATCGACTGTCGCCCCCATCCGCCGCCACTCAGCAGTAAGCGAGCACCTTGTCTTAAATGCTACTCTCACTCGCTCTCTCTTAAGAGACACAGTGACCGTGTCATGTCTGGACCCCCTCCACACACAAACACACACACTTTCTCTGTAAGTTCTATCGCCCTTTCTTTCCCTTCTGTCAGTTAGTAGTAATGGTAGTACAACACTTAAATGTCTTTTAGTCGTTTCGACATTTCTTCACCGTCCTGAACCCAGTGTGTGTGCCTTTTATTGGGTATTCCTTGTCGCTAATAATATTAAATACTGCGAATTAATGATATCAATTCTCATTGAAGATAAACTACCCCCTTCTTGCAGAAAAGATGAAATAGTTGAAGTGGAACAGCTGTATTATTTGAGAACATCCTTTTAACTTTCTAATACTGTTAATCTCTACCGGTGTAACTTTTATTATTCGTAATAGAGACCCCCCCCCATACCTTCACCCCAAATTCAATTTACCACCCCTTCTCTAAGTATGTGTGTTTCAACAAATAAAGGGCATGTGCACCCATTGATGTGCTTATAATTATTACTGGATTGCTCATTCAACCTTGTCATTGGCGTTATTTTTTCTCCTTTCAGTCCCTATATTAAAAATGCAATACATCCTCTCCTTTTTTATGCTTGGCTAATACTACACTGGACAAGGTATATTTTATTAGATAAGTAAAAAGAAAGCAATTTGTCAATTTCTCCATCTACTGTTCTTCCATGAGAATTTGCAGGTGTTAGTGGAGGTATTTTGTCCACCACAAGAACACTTCACACACACACACACACACACTATATTCCAGAAGAACATAATTACTCAATCTATCTGTGCTCTTTGTTTTATGCCATGAAACATTTCTTTTTCTTTTTTTTCTTTTGCTCTGAATAGAATTGTAATCTCTTGCAAACAATGACATGAAGGATTCTTTCCCATTGTGTAGCTAAATACTCGAAATATTGATTTTTTTTTTTTTTTTTTTTTTTTTTAATTAAAAAAAATTTTTTTTTAATATATATATATATATATCTAATGAGGCAGAATAATTTTGAGAATTGATCAGTGTGTTAAGACGCATTTCTTTTTTTTTTTAACTACAGGTGTTTTATTTTCTTCAGTGAGAAGCAGGAAATGAAAAGCAATCTTTCTTTGTTCTCTCTGAAAGAATATTCCGTTTTTAATCCATTCATTTTATCTACAAGATGTTTTCTGGAATGATTAAAACTAGTTCCTAATAAATATATATATATATATATATAATGGTGAATGGCTATTTGATCATAGATCACATCAGACCATGCTATGATAAAAACCGGATTGTACTTGTATAAGCATTCACCATTTTTTAAGTTCCATTCATGTATTGAGTACTATTAAAATAAATGCTTAACCACTCTCTCCACCAATGTTTTAATATATTTTGGATTTGAGTGTAATATAATTTAATATATATGTGTGCCATGATAAAGGTTGAGTGAGACACCTATCCTAGTGTTATATATATATATATATATATATATATTTATTTATCTTCTGTATAATAAAGTGAAGCTAGTCTATTTCTTTAAGTTTGTACTCGATATGTTCTCTCCTACAAAATCAATATTTGATTCTGAATAGCCAATCATGTTGAATATGCCATCATGTTCTTAAGAACACTCACATGTAATTCGATTTAATTCCTTTCAGAAAATACTTTTATCCAACTAGGAATATTTTCCATATGTATGTAATCTTTATCGGTAGCAAATGTAAATCAAAAGGGATACCATCTTATCAGCGGGAAGGTTGACTTATGATAGTAAATACTAATTCCTTATTACTTTCATTATTTATACATAATAGTTAAATAATATATTATTGCTACAGAAACAGATGCTAAAATAAAGAAAGCTGGAAACTGATGCTTCACCCATGTCAATAAAATATTTCCCTCATATATGAGAATATTGTATGGACACCATCTTAGTTATTTCATTCTTAAAATGCTTACAAACATTTCTACTCTTAATTACTCGTTTGTTTTCTTAAGAGATATTAGTGTTTTTTTCTTTGTCGATTTATGACTTGCAGCTTTACATGCCAAATGAGCAGGCTTAACATGAACTTAAACATTTAAAATTACAATATTAAGCAGATTGTTTATTTATTTCTGTAACTTACAGAAAGTAAGATCTTCAAGGACATTGGGTAGCCTTGCTAGTGTGTGAAAAAGTTGGACCCATTTTCTGCACTAACGGTAAGGTTAAATCACCCTATTTCAAGTTAATTCAAATTTACATTATAGACGCATCATTTTCTTTCTATACTGCTTATGTATATGCGATATCAGTCACAAAGTTTACTAATTTGCATATTGGTTTTGAAAAAAGACATTTTATTAACTATTTTTTTTTTTTTTTTTTTTTTAATTCAATGATTGCTTTTATTTTAAGATAACTAATAGTTCTGTTTTACAATATTGTTTTATTTCCTGGACAAATATTTAGCATTTTTGTTTAACTGTTCTTTTCTTTAGAAAGCGAAATTAGACTTGATTTTCAACAAGTTACAATCTATTTTAAAATGTGAAAAGTCAAATTGATTTCTTTCTCTTCTCGTCACATGTTAAAGATGAATAAATTTGTATCAAAATTACCAAAGTCTTAATGTTTATCTATATAAATAAATGAGAAAGATTGTTTCGTGTTTACAACAGTTATGAATGAAATGTTTATTTTATATTAATGTTTCAAGTAGTGATCTTTGTCAAGCGGTAATGATCTAGCAAATCCAGCTAGTATATATATATTCACACAGGAAACCTAGCATTGTCCGGGTAAAGGAAATTGCATCATTATCATAATTTAGCTGTAGTATAGAACAAAATAATTAATAATAAATGTTGGTTTGAAACTATAACCAAAGTATTGAATAAAAATTTTAGATCATTTCATAGGAGCTTGAAGTATTTTTTATTATGTATATATTTTATATAAAGTCAAGACGTATTCCCCCTCCAACTTTGACTATAGTAAGAAAATAATCACATGCATCATAGGCTACTAAACTCTCCACTCTATTCACTCGAGCATGTTTCACAAAATTTATGATTATTTTCACCATCTAACAATAAATGTTACTTTTAGACCGCCATCATAGACTCTCACAAAATCATACTCTATACAGATGGTAGCAAAAACTTTTCCCTCTAATATTTTTCTACTAACACTCTCACTTTTATCACCGGGAAGTAATATACAACGGATACTTAAGAAAAACTTAACCGTAATTGTTTTCTATTCATCTTTTATTAATTTAATACATAATGCACTACAATCCGCACAGATTTAATAGACGCTTCCTCATATTGCACTGATTTTTCTAAAATATCGAATTACATATCAGCTACGAGGCCAAGGTTATTTCTATTACGCATAGACTTTAGCTTTTTACGGAATACAAGAACATGGATCTAACAGTTAAGTACTGCTCAAACTTTATGGAACTTTTTATCTACATAAAAATATGTATATTAAATGCTGCATATCTGTCACACCCCATCCAAGAAAAAACTTTCTTTTCCTATGTTTTCATACTGTAACTATATCCATATGTTCGTCTTCTGCCAATTATCCTTTCAAACGTGTTCTTACCTGCAGGCATCTTTTTAAAATCTTGGGATCATACTCTGAGCCAAACGAATTCAGGCAAAATTATAAATAATTTATGCCCAGTAATATCTGCCGTCACATCTGGGAATATATATTAAAACAACTATTAGTTTCATTATATTATTAAGAGGAAAAATAAGAAACTCAGCGTTATCTGGGAATTCATCAAAACAAATATAGGTTTCATTATATTAAGGGGGAGGAGACAATAGATTTTGCATTGCTTGGGGATAAATTAAAACAAATAAAGATGTTACACACATTTTTTAACTTTTTTGTTTATGCCTTCGGACAATGGCGGGTAACCCTGCTAGTATTATATAAGTGAAAGAAAATAACTTTAGTCCTGTTTCTGTAAACTCTGTAATATCTAATCAAGTGATTAATAATTGAAAAGTCAAAATGTTCCATTTGTTTAAAAAACATTCTTAAACAAAAGACATTTCCTTTTGTCAATATCTTTCTAAACTAGTTGTCTTTTAAAAATTTTTTTTATTAAACTCTTTTGCAAATGAAACTAATTATTTTGAATGCCACTCTTTTCACTGCTTCATTGACTTTAAGTTCTCATTTAGAAGCATTGATAACATCAGATTTGCTCGACATGCACGGATTTCAATATCGATTAAAATATCTCTGTATGCCTTGAAGATATTGTCAGTTTGGTTCCAGATTACCTCAAATGTGCAATATTAGAAATGAGTCATTTGAATTGCTTGGCTTTTCCAATGCAAATAAAATCTCTTCCAGGTTAATGAAATCTAGTTCAATAAATGTTTACAGCTAGTAAAAATTCTTAAATGTATTGACCATAATTTAAAATACTTTATGCTACATTTTAGAGAGAGAAGCATAATTCCTAGTTTTGGTGTGGAACTGTTTAAAATTTTTGAATCATTAATAATGTATGAAATGCATGCGTCGAAAGTGTTCAAGGACATCACCCTTGTACCGGACTAGTGCAGGTGCAAAACGAAAAATTAAACAGATTGACCTTTGAGATAAGATACAGATATTCAGGTCGAAAGTACACAAACGCTTACTGAAAGGATTTAAACAGACAAATCATCATACGTGGGCGCATATGTAAAAAAGAATTGAAGCTGTCTTTTCCAGTACCAGGCAGATCAAACATCGTAAACAAGCCTTGGTCTGGCTCAAACCAGTGGAGATAAACTTAAGATTACAATAAAGATGTTTAAGGATTTCGGTAGCAGGCTCAGTTCATGGGGAAGTCCAAGGAAAAAGTGAGTAATTAATAAGGATGGATTTGAGAGGTAATTAAAGACCTGGCCTGAGATAGTTTTCTTTTGAAGTCAATTTCTAGACACCGACCAATGAGAACGGACATTAAACCGGATACTGAATTGAGGTGATTATTTCACCCTTCACCATTAATTTACTATTTTTGTGTTAAAGAACTTTGATTCTACCTGGTAGTTTTATAACAGTGTTTAAATAGTCAAAGTGCCATATTGTTGAGACCCATTAACAATGTTTAGGAATTTATATAAAATCCAGTGATCATTCAATAAACTTGTGCTATAGCTTCAGTATTTTTATACATGTGTTTTTCTGTTTGCTATTTTTTTTGATAGGGTATCATGAATGCATGCACAAAGATATTACTTACTGTGCCAGCTACTATGTAAATAAAGAAAATAGAGAAGAAAAAAAAACATCCAATGGTTTTATTGTAATCAATGTTGAGTCTTAATGAATGGGTGAACCAATAAGTCATTTTGTTTTTCTAGTAGTATTTTAAACAGTAAATAAACCATAAGAGCCTTTGTGCACGTTGTTTCTCTTGTGGAAAGAATAGTCACTTGGGCAGACGTCTATTGTCTTCGATCCGAGTCATCTTAACCCCTTATTTAGTTTCTGCTTTCAAGCAGCAGCATGGCTGCAATCTTTTTTTTATATTAGCAGACCCCATGTCACAGCGTTGCCCAGGAAAATTGAGGAAGCCAAGAAACTCCCATATGAGTATTTTTAATCTAATTTTTAATTTACTATAAGTAGTTTTTAATGGATAAATTTATAGATCATAAATGTACGTTATATCTATTAAGGCTTTTAAAAAAAATTTAATCACATAAAATGCATGTCACAATGTCAGCAATTAGTTGGTGCTTCACATCCTAGCTATTTCAATTTCATTCTTGCCTCTAACTCTTTATTAAAAGAAGTTAATCAATTTCTCATTGCTTTGCTTCCTCCTCCACTTCCTCTGCTAATAGATGATACTACTATTGCTACTATTTTGCTTTGTAGAAATTATTTTCAAATCTGCATAAGCAGTTTAAATTACGCTTTCAAATCAGTTTTGCTTGTATTCCCCTTAAATAGTAATTAAGTTTTTAACTATGAATAAATTAAGGATTATTATGTCTTGATAAATAAGGGATTGGGGCAAATATAATCATCAGGTGAATTTGTGGGCTCAGTGTTCGGGCGACAACATTTGGCCGTCAACCAGTGTTGATCAGTTTTTTTATCAACTAATTTTCTATGCAAGGTGATCAGTTAACTTTATTTTTTATTTTTTCATCAGAAACCTCCAGTTTTAATGTACTTATTACTTGAAGAAATAATGCTTTTTTTTTTTCATTTTAAGAAATGATTAACTTAAAGTATAAAAATGTAAGTAAAAAAAAAAATGGTATGAAGGGGTCAAAAGAACAAATAAAAATTGCTAAAGGCTGTTAACAATTTCTCATCACTTAAGAAAATCTTATTTATTAATCGATTTTAATTTTTCTTTGTTTTTCACTAAATTAGAAATCTTAGAAAAAATGATTTTATTTATGAAATTCTCTTTCCAGTTAAATTTATAAAAACAAAAATTGATTGGATTTGCAAAGTCACTTTTTTTTTCCTGATTCAAACAATCGAGCCTAACATGAATGGGTGAACCAATAAGTAGTTTTGTTTTTCTAGTATTTTAAACAGTAAATAAACCATAAGAGGACCCACCCCCCCTTCAAAATATGAAACCCATTTTGTTGTCGTGAAGTCAGTGTATTGAAACTTATGTTACTTACAAATAAAAGTACTGCATGACCCCTTGTCACTTTAAAAGAATTTGAAATGAACAGATGCAAGTTGTGGTTGATAAACGTAATTCTGTTTATTTTTATTGTGGTAAGCGAGAATACCAGAAGCAGGTATTGTACAAATGTAAAAGCAAATATTTGGATTATCCAATCAAAACACATCTGAGAAAAAAGTGTAGTTCGAGGGAGCATCCCCTTTTTTCGTTTAAAAATGTAAAGTATCTAACAGATAATGGCAAGATTGAAATAATAATGATGGTGCGACAAAAAATGCGTCTTACAAGAATGTTCATGGGTAGCGATGGTAGTAGATCCAAGTGTGAGAGCAGAATTAAATATTAAAATTGAAGAAAGCCAACCAAACTAAAATTTTTGGTGCTTGTACATAAAAATGTACACGTGATAATCACAATTCCTAATAAATGAACAGGAAAACTCTTTCACATCAGGCAAAAATAGGTATCTACACCAAAAATTATCGCATAATTTTAATTAAAAATAATCAGTTTTATTATATTTATAATATTTTTCCGATTCGCCATTGATTATGACTTGGCAAAATGACAGATTGGCTTATCTCCCCTATTTTACGTGTATTTGCGCCTTTATTGATGGCTAATCGGAAAAATACGATAAAACATTTTTATTTTTAATTAAAATTAAGTACAAGCACCTTTTTTGCTTTCTAACAACTTAGACCAATATGGGACAGAAATCACTGAAATGATTTTTATTTATGTGGGGGTGGGGGCTGACTTTATAAGATTTAAACTTTTACTACCAACTGTGGCAGATAACAAATTTTGCCTATCAATGCACATGTTTCTATGGACAGCACTAAAGAACAAAGTTCCAAAATTTTTCATTTTGTATTTTATTCTACAATATACAATTAGTTCCCATTTGTTTTTACTTCAAGTACAAGACATTTGATTGTGAGCATTGTATGATAAGCCATTTTTATGCATTTAACAAAGAAAGCATTAAAACATAAAATTTTTTAAATGGAATATGTTTCACAATTTTTAAGTCTTTAATTTACATATTTATAATCCTAATAATTTGAGTTTTTATTCGGCTTATGTTCAAATCTTTTTTGTTTTTTCAAATTATATCAAGGTAATAAAATCCCCAGAAAAGACATCCTTTCAATCTGCTCGTTTAACAATGAAAATGTTATTTCAAACTTGACAAAGCTTCAAATATGAGGACACATCTAAAAATAAGATTAAAATATTTATATTTTAATGGATAAAGATGGGAGCGAAGGGCATTGTAATCAAGGAAACTTTGTCTTGATCTATGTTATTTATTTTAATATTGCATCAGTTTCCATTTGACATCGTATTGTAGAAGTAGTTCTATTTTCAAAGTAATCTCTTATCTAATAATACATACTGTATCTGTTTCAATATCTATATAGTTATTCCCTTGTGTGTAAGGGATGTAATTCAGTATTTATTCAAATGAACGCAAGCAGCAGTCGTAGCTGAATGAAGTTTTAGTATTGTTTGTAATATAAATGCTACAACTTATTTTTTTTGTAAGTGAATTTAATGATAAAAATTCTAATTTAAGAACCAAAATTTGTAGCGGAAACAGTTTAGTTTTATTTCACAATGTTTACAAAAGATGATTTCGTGTAAATACAATACATTCTTTTATTTGAATGTGTAGTTTGGAGTTTGTTGCTATGTGTATTTTCACATTATACCAAGCAGCAGCTAACATGAAGTATTAGTATAATTTGTAAAGAAGGCAACAATTATTTCCTAGTGATTTGTAGGTGATTTTTAAAACTATGAAAACAGTCATTTTTGATAGTATGGGCACACTAGTAGATAATAATAAAGGGGCAACTTTTGGGTAGTCCCAAGAATTATGAATGAATCAATGTTGATCAATATACGACCATACATTCAAGTTTTGGAATACATTCAGAATGTAGAAGTGGAGAGGTAGCTGAAAAAAGGCTGCTTCCAATGAAGTCTGTTAAAAAAATTGACTATTGCAAAAATTGCTGCCCTCAAAATCATTTAAAAAAAAACACAAAAAAAAACTTATTCCCAAATCTGACTTCCCACCTGTCAGAATAAGACCATTTTTTCCTGTTGCCAAATCCAATTTATATTGAGTTAGTTCCATACATTTCTAATACACATACCATAAGACAAATGTTGATGAAATATTACACAAAGATATTGAAATACATGAATCCTATGTGAATGGACTATTTCTATAAATACATGTACTGTGGGTGGAGAAATAAAGTGCTGATCATTGAAATAGAAGTTAACTGTAATTACAGTGGCATGCTTTTAAAAATCCTTAGCTTCCTGTAGACTGACTGCTGTCTTTTAAGTAGCAAGGCTGTTACAAGTCATGCAGATTCGAACACCATTTTTTATTGGATGTCGCAACTCAACAAAAGGTGTTGTGGTGGGAGGGAGGGGTTCCTTGTAACAGGCACTGTTTGCTCTCTTCAATCGAATGCAAATGTTTTAGACAGGCTCTGTTGATTCTCTATAGAGAAAGCTACAATGAATGTTCTTTGTGTCTCTTCTCACTTTAAATACGATAATGGTGGGGTTTTTTTCTAGAGGGGGTATGAGCTTCTATCAGAATTTACATGATTTTATTTTTAAAAATTCTTTGTCTGCTTATTTTCTATGCTTCGTTGCTCAAATGTCTTGGGATTGGATTTGGAAATATCAAATAATATTCCGGATGTTTTCATCAAAGTCCATAGACCAGATTTTGTTTCTTATGACATACGGTTAAGAAAAATCCTTAATTAAAACAAGAAAATAAATAAGTTTTTTTATTCGTAAAATCTTTAGTTACTCCAATTATAATAATTTTTCCTATGGAAATTGTATTAAGTTTAGATACAAGATCATTCTTTTAAATCCATGATTAAAAAATTACTATCAACACTATTTAAAAACAACTTATTCAATAAAACTATTTTAATGCTTTGTTTTTTCCTTAGTTGTAAAAAACAAGTTAAAAAAAAAAGAAAGTTAAACAAGTTAAATGCAGAAAAAAAGTCGTTTCACATTGAATTTTTAATATGGCTAATATAAATAAATCGGATAAGACAGGAAAGGAAATAAATTTGCTATGATGCAAAGGAGATAAACCCCTATCATCTATTTTTACTTTTATAAAATGGAAAAAATCAAATGCTTTTATTTGCATTTAACTACACGGTTATTGCGGCATAATACAGATTTATTTCCTGTCTTTGATTTTTTTTTTTTAATGCTTTTTTTATACATACACAAACCATGTTAAAAATTCAATATGATGCAATTTTATGCAATAATTTGTTTTGAAATAGTGCTGAAATGTTAACCATAATCCCAAACTTTTGAGGTTGAACTGTCAAAAGAAGCCAACAAATTGCATTTATTATAAAGCCTTTTTTTTGTTTGTATCTGTTCACAATATGGTGTAGACTGAGTAAAAACGGTATAAGAAAATAAGTGAAAAATAACTATTTTACAGTTTCACTTGTACACCAGAAACCGCACAAATTTTTTGTTTTTTTACAAAACAACCACCATGCTATTATTACTCAGCGGCCATATCAAAGGAAACATGGGAAAAAATCTTTTAAGATTTTAATAAAATTAAATTTTAACATTTGTACTATTAGAGGTAACAAAAGAAAAATATAAATAAACATTTGACTTAAGAAAATTTTTTTTTTTATTATAATAGGAAATAATAAATCTTAGATCTATTTGTTTACATTTTATCATAGAATAATTTCAATTTTGAAAAAATAATATCATATACCATAGGAAATGTATTTTTTTAATTAAAAATTAAAAATTAATGTTTCGGTTTGACGCAGCTAGCTGTCCTGATAAAACCACATGCAGATGCATTTTCAAAGAAAAGATGAAAGGAATTTCAATGAATGTTAAGTTTATTTCAATCCGGAAATCTAAGGAGCATCATATGCATACACACGCATTACATAGTAATAATACATTTCATTTTAGCAGCAATGGACCCCTAAAAAAAACCTTGTATGGATCTGTGTGGTGTATTTATATTGTAAACAGTATCCTCTTATCTAAAATAATAGAAAATTAATGGTTTTAATTCTGACAACTTGTCTGAATAGAGTAATATCTGAATGTGTAGCAATAAAATTTAGTTGCAAACATTTTTATCTAATAAGAAAAGAAATAACTAATGTACATGTATCCGTAAAGGATAGTGTGTACATTGACTATCCATATTGTAAACAAATCTAAACTACAAACAATAAAGATTTGAATTTACCCTAACAGAGTACAGTATGGGGGGAGTATTTCAAACTTGTGTGTTGACGTTTTATTTACACTTAACACAAAAAATGTTCACTCACTTGACCAGAAAGCATTATTGATCAGCCAGTTATTGATCACATAGTGTAAGACAGAATGGGGAATTATTTTTGTTGTATTTACAAAATAGCGGCCTTTTCTTATTTTTACACAAAGTCTAACTTAGTTCTAAAAAAATTTTAATTAAAAAAACAAAACGCCGCCATTGTGTATGTATGTGTTGTACGCTGTGTTCAAGAACTGGTTGATCATTTTACTTAAAAGAATTTTTTAATTGTCCATATATTTCCAAAAGATTGACATGTAATCACACAAAAAAATAGAATCTGATTTTTCCTTTGGCATTGCTAGAAGGGTAGAAAAATAATACCAATATTATTTTTTATCACTTTTTGATTTATTATTGCATTTTAAAGTAACTTGTATCATAATTAGAAAAAAATTATTTCCACAAAAAAAAAGCATATCTAAAAGTTAATTTACTTTAGTCTGAACCTCTCGTCAATTTCTTTCATTGTTGTTTGCTATTTAGGTATGATCCCCTCCACCCCCCTCGAAAAAGCATGCCAAAATAAAGGGATTAAAGAATTAGAGCAGAACATAGTTTCAGTTTTATTCGTAATATTTTATGGTGACCATGTAACTGTTGAAAATTCATCGTAGAGGTTTGATTTCAACAGTTAACTCCTTTAAGAAAATGATTCACAAAGTTAACCACCTCCTTATGAAATAGTGGTATTATTCGACACTTGGAATAACTAATCATAACACAAGATAATAAATATCTTAGAAAAAATACAAAATAAAAAAAAAAGAATGAAAGCGAAGGGGTGGGCGAAATTAATACAGAAACTAAGATTTCCATACCACACAACTCTTATATTATCTATATACTATTTAACACTGAATGACATCACAAAGGGATAATGTCATCAATTTAAATCGATGTGTAAGACACTGGAAAATCCTTTATGACATCACAGAAATGTCATCCATGGCTAGTTTGATTGTGTGTGTATATATATATAATATATTTAATGTATTTTTATGTAATCATTTTTATTGGTAGTCGTAGCGTTCGTTGTTCTTTTGCTTACTATTATTTCGATTGTCTCACTTTCCTAAGTGATTAAGATGCAGAAAATTGCATTATTAGTCGCCCATAACTTTATAGGACGTATTTTTATTTTTATACGTACATAAAAGTAATCTATGAACACGTGTTTCTGGCTCACAGCCGTCATCAGCATGGCTAACTTAGACAGAGATCGAACCTTCGATATTGATGTCTATAGTCCAGCGTTCTACCACTGGACCAAGACGCTCTGTCTAGAAATATGTACGATTTTTATCACCTAAATATTTAATGTATTTTTATGTAATTATTTTTATTGGTGATTGTAGCGTTGTTATTTTGCTTACTATTATTTCGATTGTCTCACTTTCCTAAGTGATTAAGATGCAGAAAATTGCATTATTAGTCGCCCTTAACTTCATAGGACGTATTTTTCCTTAATATATATTATTTATTTTATACGTACATAAAAGTAATCCATGGACACGTGTTTCTAAAATCATGTTTAGACCTAGATAATATCCTAACTAGACTAAGAAAAAACCATAAAGACAACTGAAAGGTGAAGTCCATCAGAAACCAATAAATACTGCAGGTATTAAAATAAGCTCTATGGTAAGGACACGGTTAAAACTAACACCTGCATGCATAACCATATCACCATATCTTAAATGTTTACATACAGATTACAGAGAAGAACAAATTGCAATAGAACACACATACTTATTAATTTTACTTGCAATAATACTTTTGAACTAGCAAATTCTACATACATTAATCTGGATAATATAATTACCCCCAAAAAAGGAACAGACGAAATTTATCCTTATCTCAAATTTTACAGTTTTCTAAATCCTTTTACTTAATTAGAATTATCTATCTACTGTAGGTAACTTTGGTTTCATAAATTAATTTAATACTTAAACCAGTTAATTAGAAAGTTCAATCGGTAATTACTAAACATATTAATTTAATACTTAAGACAAACTAATAAAAACAGAAATAGTTGTCAAAGCTCATATTATAAATAATTACAAACTAGATATAGCAATTACACACATGAAAGAGCACATCCATACACATGATTATTTTTAAAATTATTAATTCATCCATATCAGCATTAAAA
Organism: Sepiola atlantica; assembly: GCA_963556195.1. NCBI lineage: Eukaryota > Metazoa > Mollusca > Cephalopoda > Sepiida > Sepiolidae > Sepiola > Sepiola atlantica. The sequence continues at coordinate 94,033,194 of OY744515.1, forward strand.
AATAGTGGAAGTGGGGCATTATTCATTTATAGACAATTTACCACGAGTCTTGTATTTATTGGTCTATTTGTTTAACAATTAAATATAATCTTGTTCAAATGACTTACTATATTCTACAACTACAACCCCATTTACTGTGGTGTTTATATTTAAAGGTATCTATTAGTTATCTTAATGTATGAAAAAATAATGAATAGTAACAGCAATAGTACTGCTGATGTTATTAGTGTTAATAATAATACCAACTTATGTAAAAGCAACAGTAAATAATATCGACAATAAACAGAAAGAGTGCATAAGAGGTGCCACAATGAATAAGTTCAAGTGCAGGTATAATGCTCAAATGATAACATTTTGGAGTGAAAATATAGAAATAGCACTACACTAAGTATATATGGAAACAAAATAAATGTAATTACACCACACCACCCCGCAATATAAATAGTAGAAATAATGCTTGGGGGGAAAATATCAAATCGTAATAAACTTCAAAATACAAATTAATTTATTAAACAAAAATTGTATAGCTAAATACAAATGCATTAATTTTGCTTTGCTAGTTAAGCTCAGGTTAAGTAATATAAAATAAATAAAAAGTTGTAGAATAAAAAAAAAAAGTAGACATATTGACATTGGGCTTACTTTCGGCGGCTTCGTAACTTTAGCTCCCTTATTTTGTACTTTAGTCCTCAGATTCCATGAGCGATGTTTCTGACAAAGGGGATTTTGCTGTTTTCTGGCTCATAATCTATCCATATAACACTTATCGTTGGTTAGTTTTTGACCTTGAAATAGTATTTTTTTCTTTTCTTTTTTCTTTTCTTTTTTAAGCTCCTTACATCAAGTGGCTTGTCTGGAGCGATTTCCATAAAGGAAAAAAATACATACTAATATCACTTTAAATCCTTGACTACTTGTAATTAAACAAGTAGTCAAGGATTTAAAGTGATATTAGTTGTATACTTAGTCGAAAGTTTTAATTATGGTTTCGTTATGAAATGTTATAGTAAATTCACTCGGTTATTACTATATTTATCAAAGGTGAACTATTTGAAGTGTTTACAGTTTATACCTATTTCATCTCTTTGATTCCGTAGTTTATCTCTATTAGGGAATGTAATGATGTCTAGTTTTTCATCAAGACAAAGAAAACAGGTGAGGTTCTGTAGTGTAAGCTTTCTCCAAGACTCTTCATTTCAGTACAAGTACCTTATTGTTTCCTTTAAAGACCATATGTATTTGTATAATAGGGTGTCTCCTTTCTTATCCAGGTTATTTAAAGATGATTTATGGTTTCTGTGCCTGGCCTTAAGATCAGTGCTTGTTCCACCAATGTAGAATTTTTTTAGACTTGGATTATCTTCTGGAAACACTGTTCCTAAATCAACTATGCCCTTTGTTATCCTTTTTTTCTGGTAGCGGACATTTACTTTTATCTTTACAGTTACATTCATTATTACCATTAATATTTTGTGTATTAATTCTATTATTGTGGTTTAAGGTATATCTATTATGGCTCTCAATTATTTTTATCTAAGTTATTTGTACAGCTATAGCTAAGTTTAAGAACATTTTTATTAAATATTTTATGTAGATGGTTATTTGCAGGAAAATGTTGATTTAAAAGATTAAGAAACATGTTCAATTTTGGTTTTAACCAGCAGATTAAACAGGGGAGGGGATATACTAAATAATTTTCCGTTTTCTATTTCTTCTAATTCTATTATTTTTGCTATTATACTCAATCTTAGTGTTAACCACTATTTTGTATTGTTAAACATTTCTTCAGTAGTAGAATTATTGCTAATTCTATGGCTAATCGATATTGGTTATGTTTCATAATAGAAGGGGAGTGATTTAACTTGAGATTAACATATATTGGGTCATAATTATCTTTTATATGGTTCATATGTGCCTTGGGTGAGGTTAAATGTAACATCTAAAAAATTTGTAATCTTAATTCTTGCTGTGTTCTCAACTTTAAGTCCTAAATTTTTCGTAGTTTTGTATATAAATCTTTCTTTCGGCTTTAGAGTTAGTAGCATTTTTAACTATAGCTAGGACATCATCCCTTTATAGTTCTATATCCCTAACATTAATCACACTAGATTCAGTTAGTTTATAAAATAAAAAGTTCTACTAAATCAGACATCTCAGCAGAATCCAGTGAGCCTATCGCCACATCAGATGAATCCGTGGAATTTTTTTTCACCAAGTCTGTGATAATATCTGTAGCGCATAAAAGTTCGGCCCCCAACCCACCACACTCCAGTAGTTGTGGCCTTGGAAAGAGCGCCATTGATTTGCTAGTCTGGATATCTATACGTTAAATTTCTTGACAATTTAGTTACTGTTGAGGTAGTTCTGAATGATGTGTGCTTGGAACTCTGGTTACTTGGTGTAGGTTGATTTAATGTTTATATAAATTTTATTTATATATATGTATGTGTATGTATAAGAGTATATGAAGAATTAAGGAAAGGAATGTGTGAAGTTTCCTTTTTGTATATATTTTTTAAATATCTTTATATTTTCTAAATGCTTTGTTGTAAATTTTGTTGTGTTAGCATATATATATTTCAAAATGTTTCAAAGTGCATGTGTGTTTAGGTGTATGTGTGGGTGTGTTTGCCTTTTAAATGTATACGTTGTAACAATGTTATTCTTACGTGAATACATGTGTGTGGTTATAAGGGACCAGAGATGGGCAGAGCGTCTTATGGGTACTTAAAGATCAGTTATAAAGATAAGATTCTATCGTGTATGTGTGCTGATGTCAATGTATGAATATATGTATATATACATGTATGAATGTATATGAGGGTAGATATGAATGTGTCCATGTGTTTGTATAGATACTTAACTGTTTATGAGGATGTATATTTTTCCATCTTCACTACTCCTTCCTTTCCCCAAAATGGCATGTTAGAATGTAATTCGCTCATTGCTTTTCATAAATGTATAATGGCCCAATGATACTGGACTTTGAATAAAGTCGCAGTTGAAACATGTATGCACATATGTATGTAGCCAATGATGTTTGTATAAATAAAAACTCTATACTATATATATATATATACAGTAGCGTCCAAAAGTTAAGGGCTAGTAGTTTCAAGATAAGTTTAAGTACTTTTTAAGAAAAACCGTTCATTTAAAATACTTAATATGCATATATACTTATAGATATACTCATCACTCATGTCTCGCCTAAATTTCATAAGCATCCGTTGGATATTTTTGAAGTTATGACCAATAACACAAAAGTTTGTCCAAATTCTCGTGGTCCAAAAGTTAAGGGCTAGGCGGTATACTCTTTAATTATTATAACAGTAAGGTACTGTATAGGTGGACAGGAGTTATCGCCCCTGAACATACTTTACATAAGTGGGGTTTCCAACGGGTAAGAGTTATCGCCCCTGGCTCATAACTTTACATTTGTGGACTTCGCTCTCCTATAAAAAGAGAGAGAAACGTCCATCTTCATTCTGAAGTCGACACACGTCGTTTCGCTGTCAGACAGGTACTATGAATAATCCTACTTCAAATTTTTACTAAAGAACATTAAAATTATTGTAATTGGGTAAAAGAAATGAGTGTTTGTATCGCACTAGTTCAACATGGCAGCAAAACAACGTCGTCCCGTTTCTGTCGAAGAAAAACAGCTCATTATTCATCTTCATAGTAATGGCAAGAAAACTTCTGAGATTGTTGACACCGTAGGAAGGTCTCCTAGTGTAGTAAAGCGTATTGTGGCACATTTCAAGCAGTCAGGATCAGTGGCAGCTGCCCCAAAATCTGGTAGACCTCGAAGCACAACTGCTCGACAGGATCGTCTTATTGTCAAAATGTCACTTAAAGACAGATTTAACACTGCTGCTAAAATATCTCGAGAACTAAAGCAAAGGTCTATTGTTCAAGCGTCTCGGCAAACTGTTACACGCCGGTTGCACGCTTCTGGATTGCAATCTCGAGTGCCAGCAAGGAAGCCTCTTATCTCCAAAAAGAATCAGAAACTCCGCCTCGCTTTTGCCCAAGAACACGTTGTGTGGACAACCGAAAACTGGTCCCGTGTGCACTTTAGTGGTGAATCGAAGTTTACCGTTATCGGATCTGATGGCAACACGTATGTCCGGCGAAGAACTGGTGAGAGATTGGAGGTTAAGTGCGTGAAAAAAACTGTGAAATTTGGAGGAGGAAGTGTAATGGTTTGGGGCGTTATGTCAGCTGCAGGCTGTGGACCACTGATTCGCCTGCAAGGTAGAATAAATGCAGAAGTTTATAAGACGATTCTACGGCAGCATGCAGTTCCTAGTCTTCGGTCGTCGCTCTATCAACCTGCAATTTTCATGCAGGATAACGCTCCTTGTCACACTGCTAAGAAAGTAAAAACATTTTTAGACGAGGAAGAAGTTGAAACGATGCGTTGGCCCCCTCAGAGTCCAGATCTTAATCCTATTGAGAATATCTGGAAAATAGTTGCCCAAAAAATCAAGAAGAACTCTGGCAGTGCTTACATGCTGAATGGAGTGTGATAACGCCAGCGTTTTGCAAGAAGTTGGTGGATTCCTGTGCCAAGAGGTGTCAAGAAGTCATAAATAGCAAGGGTTTGTTTACAAAATACTAGTTAGTTGGTAATTTCAGCCATTCACAGCAAGGACAAAAGCCGCAATCGTGTTAGCCCTTAACTTTTGGACACACAAATTTTGAACAATTTTATTTAAAATGGTAGTTATTCAAAAAATACTTAGTGTAGGCTAACGAAATTATGACCCATTGAAGATATACATGTTATCTATATAATTGTGAAGTAATTTTTTGTTGTTCGTGTGTATTTGTTTCAAATATATGGTTAAACTTGCTGAGGTTTTACTAGCCCTTAACTTTTGGACGCTACTGTATATATATATATTTATTCTATATAAAGTAAAGACGGTTTTTTCCCCTCCAACTTTGACTATAGTAAGAAAATAACCACATGCATCATAGGCTACTAAAATTTCTGATTATTTTCATCATCTAACAATAAATGTTACTTTCAGACCGCCATCACAGAAATCTCAAACATTCCATACAGATGGCAGCAAAAAGTTTTCCCTCTAATATTTTCTAACTAACACTCTTACTTTCATAACCGGGAAGTAATATTCAATGGATACTTAAGAAAAACGTAACCATAATTTGTTTCTATTCATCTTCCATTGATTTAATACATGATACACTACAACCCACACAAAATTAATAGACTCTCCCTTAAATTCTACTGATTTTCGAGAATATCGAATTACATAGCAGCTACGAGAGCGACGTTATTTCTAACTATTGCGCATACACTTCATCTCATTCTAGAATTTACGGAATAGAAAAAACAAACTTAATCACTTCTAATGTACATTGATTCAAAATAGTGGCTACAATATATTAATCGAACCGACTCAACACATTTCCCTTAGCAATCTTCGATTACTTAAGGTATAATTTCATATTTTAACTTAAACACTTAGACAATTTAATACATAACACTTTTAAGGCTTAAAAAACATTTTCAAAATAAAACTTACTACAGTATTCAGTTCGAAAACATTCAATACGTCTTCTGTTTAACATACAATTTCCTTTTACTTTTTTTAGATTTACCCATTCTAACCATCATTCTCTCTATAATATATATAGTCATTCTCAACAATTTTTAAAGTGTTTTCATTTTTGACGACTTAAAAATTTGCAGCACGCAACAGTACTCTCGAAGCAGTATACATTAAATAGATACATATAATTTTTCTGCTCACATTCGATTCAATTTTGCATTCGTTAATTTATTCAAGTTTAGTTTTATTATGATTATACGTCAGTTATAAATAACGTTCATTCATGACAGCTTAATGGCTTCAAAATCAATTTCGAACATAGACCAGCGTAACATTTAAAACCATTAATTTCGTCTAGATTTTCCTCTTCATCGAACATTATTCGAAATTATTTCATAACTTTTTACATACTTTCTTCGATGCTAAAACTGCTATTGATATTCAGAAAAATATTTTTGAATACTAATTATTACTAAAAATAACCATAATCGAAGACAACCTAAATATTACCAGAAATGCCATAGATAGTACGTATGACGACCGAAAATAATATGAATATTCATGAAAACAATTTTTATCGAAGACAATCAGAAACAGCATAAATCACCCAAAACATACAGAAATCTATTTTGTGATTCAAAACATGGATAAATCCTATTTTAATCACCTAAATTACTTAGTTCTTTTCAACTATTTTTTTATGAATTAACTCTAATACCTATATATTTTTTAAAATTTAATTTATATCTATCCCGGGCAACACTGATGCATGGGTCCTGCTAGTATATATATATATATATATATGATAGGTGATTTTTATAAGTTTGTCATATAACTACTTTTGTTCTAGAAAGCATTAGCTAAAACATGCTTGAAAATCTGCCACCTAATTTCAAAATGATGCGCACTTGATAGCATGTTTTTTGTTTTTTTTCTTGCCAGATTTGTAAATTTTGTCCTCCAAACTTGATTGCATATTTGCAACAGCACTTGTGAAACAAAACATAGCACACATGAAAACCATCTTGCCACCAAAAATATTTTTTTCTTTTTCCCTTTTCAAAGATTGTTTATCATGTTCATTGAGATTGTAATTTTGCAATAAGATATTTTTTTCTATTTTTAATGACTTTAAAATGAGTTTACAATTCATTCTTACTTCAACTTGTTTAGCTATTCAGTACATGATGATATTATTATTGCAGAGATGTTGCCAGGAATGCACCTCTATTTTCTCACAATTAGTTTAAACAATATACAACAGATTTCAGATGGACCGAAGAGAAAAAAAAACAGTCATCTTGTGGAGATGACACACCTAAAAACACTTAGTTCAGATAGTAAGGAAAGTAAAAACCTAAATTTGTCTTTAAAAAAAGAGCAGAATTTTTTTATCTTTAATCTATCTTTTGGGTAATAAAAAATGTATTGCATCTTGATTCTATTTCCTCTTTTTCTCTGATCTTTGTTGTGATGTGGTTATTCCTGAAAGTAAGACAATAATACAAGCAAAAGGGACAGAGGTCAAAAAGGACAAAAACATGATGTTACTTGGCCGGTCGCTCGGTGCGTAAGAGAGAGAGAGAGACACGTAAGCACTTATTATTTATATACATCAGAAATATACAAGGGAGATAGTTACAGATTACAATAATTACAGAATGAACGGTGTAAGGGAAGTTATAAGGATACTCTTTTCTCGGATGTAAATCTCGTCCTTCCCAAATGTATGATAGATACTACACCTCTCTCCTCCTCAATTAAGTGTACGCGTGCGTACATATAAGGAGTACAGTCCATTATTGTCCATTTATGTATGCAATATGTCCATGGGATTCTCTGATTTCAAAGGGAAACCCTCAAAGTATATTTCACCAATTAAACAATTGTCCCAGTCAAGGAAGAATCGTTTCGTCTTTTCTTTTTTGTAAAATACATAATTGAAAACTAACTTACGTCGTCTGCAGAATGGGGGGGGGGGGGAAATCGACTTTCGATTCTTCAGAATCTGTTTCTTCTTCAGGGGAGCTGTCGGAATTTTCTAAGACAGAATAGAGACTTTACTCACTTATCTATCTATCTATCTATCTGATATAGTCCTCGAGGCGTATTGGTGGGAGTCGTTTCCGTGTTGGATTGCGTCTTACCACTGATGGGTTATGTTTTGGTGTTGCCGGTGTGGGCGGCACTTGCGTCTGGCACACGTGTCTGGAGTCTGAGTTTTCCTGTTGTGGATGTGAGTATAACTCTCTTCAGAGTCTGATTCTACACTTTCTCTGGGAGGGCTATCTGGACTTATTCGCTTAAAGAGAGAGGAATTTCGGGTAATTTGGTAATCTTCTCTTTGTGCTGTCACCATGCTACCCTTTATACCAATAATCGTCAGTTGTTTCGGGTCGAACGGTGGGGATAGCTTGAGACGTTTCTGCCTGACAAGTACTTTGTCACCTAGGCAAAAGGGAGAGGCCTTTGTCTTTCTTTTTGTGTCGGCATAGGTCTTTATTTTCCCCTTCCCTCGTGCATCATTCTCCGCTATGTGAGTGTGAATCGACTTTGGCGTGGGTTCTTTCAGAACAGCAAGTATGCCGATTTTCATCTTCCTTCCGGTGAGGGCTTTGAATGGAGATGTTTTGGTTGTACTGTGGGGGGTGACCCTGTATTGCCTTAGAAAATACTTGTTTAGAGTTCTCATAAACCGTTCGACCTCTCCATTCACCTCTGGCCACACAGGGGTAACTCTTCTGTGGTGGAATCCTGCTTGGGTTGCAAAATCCTTGAATTCCTGCCCTTGGAAGGGGGGACCATTGTCAGACTTCACAATATCGGGGTATCCTTGTCTGGCAAAGATTGCGTCGAGGCAGGGAATGACTACTTTTGCTGATGTCGAGGGGAGTATCTCTACTTCTGGGAATCTGCTGTAGTCGTCGATGACGACTAGCACATAATCTCCAGATGGGAAAGGACCTGCGAAGTTCAGGGAGATTTCAGTCCATGGGGCAGCAGGGAGTGGTGTGGTGTGTATGGGCTCACGGTGTGATGTTGAAGTGGAAGCTTGACAAGGGATCCAGTTGCGCACTGTCTCCTCCACCAGCTTGTCAGTTCCATGGAACCAGACCTTTTCCCTTATTGGCTGCTTCGTCTTAACAACGCCCTGGTGTGTGCGGTGGGCTATGTCTACGGTTCTTTTCTGCAGGGTGGACGGGACCACCAGGCGGTGACCTCGAAGGATGAGACCATCATATGCAGATAGTTCATCTTTGACATGTGTGAGACTGGATAACTGCGGGTCGTTCCATTTTCCATCTGAAAGTGCAATCATCACTTTCTGTAGCAGGGAGTCTTTTTCCGTGGCTAGCTTCACCTCTTCGAGAGTGATGGACTTAGGTATGGCATGGTGAGCCATGTAATCTTACATACGCCTCAGCCGAATTGTCTCTCGGGTTTGTGGTGAGGATGTCGACTGAGGTAGTCGGCGGGGTTCTGGTCATCTTTTCCCGGCTGGTATACCAAGCTATACTCATATGGCATGAGGCGTAGGTGCCAGCGTTCAATTCTGGACGTGGCTTGTTTGAGACTTTTTACAATATCGAGAAGTGGTTTGTGGCCAGTGGTGATGGTGAACCTTGACCCATAAAAATAAAGATGAAAATGCTCAGCAGCGTATACAACGGTTAGCATTTCTCTCTCCGTCTGTGAGTATCGCTGTTCCACATCTGTGAGAGCACGGCTGGCATAACACAAGACTTTCCCGTCTTGTGTAAGCATTGCCCTAGTTCAACGGGGCTCGCGTCTGCCAGGATATTTGTCTCATTGTTCTGATCGAAATAGACCATAACTCCAGCTCCAGTCAGGGCCTTTTTTAATTTTATCACTGCCCTCTCTTCTGTCTCTGACCACCTCCATTCTCTGTCTTTTCTTGTGAGTTGTCGGAGTGGCTCGGTGACAGTGGCATAGTGCGGGATGAACCTGGCCACATATTGGACCATGCCCAGGAATGAGCGCACTTCTCCAACGTTGGTGGGCGATTTGCAGTTTGCAATTTTGTCTGGGTCTGGTGACCCCCCTTTTTCGCTGAAGGTATGTCCAAAAAAAGTGATCTGTTTCACCGAGAAAAGGCACTTTTTCCTGTTTAGCCTGGCCCCGGCATTTTGTAGACGTTCCAGCGTGGACCTCAAACTGGCATCATGTGAGGTTTGGTCACATTCGTAGACGATAATGTCGTCTGAGAGGTTTTTTACTCCTGGAATGCCCCTCAAAAGATCCGCAATGGCCTTTTGAAATATTTCAGAAGTTGCATTTACTCCGAACAACAGTCTCTTGTATCAGAATAGTCCAGCATGTGTGGTGAACGTGGTGATGTATCTGCTAGACTCCCCCAGCTCCAATTGGTGGTACGCGCTCGACATGTCTAGCTTGCTGAACACCTTTTGAGTGGTTTAAATCTGCAAACAAGTCATCCACGGTCGGCATGGGAGATGTTTAACTCTTTGAATAGCTTCGTTTGCTTTTCGCATATCTATGCAGATTCGCACGCCACTCGGTTTTTTGGGGGCTATCACCACGGGAATTACCCAGGAGGTGGGCTCAGTAACATCCTCAATCACGTCCATCTCCTTGAGGCGTTTTAATTCCGACTCGACGTCCTTCCTCACGTGAAAGGGTATTCTCCGAAGTATCGATGTGCAGCTTAACAGTGGGTCCAGAAATCTTTCCCATCTTTCCGTCGAATAATGAGGGGAATTCATCTGGGATAGATGTTGTCACATTAAACGTAAAATTAAAGGATATCATACCCAGTGCCTCAGCAGAGTGGGCACCGAGTAGATTTTGTAGATCGTGTCCGAACAAGGGGTTTTCATTGTCGATAACGAACATTTTTGCTTTGCAGCATCTTCCTTTAAATTCGATGGGGGTAGTGATAAATCCACAGACTGGCATGGCTTTCCTGGACCGATAGTCAAATATCTGTGTAGCAGTGCTGTGTATTTTCGGCCTGCACTGAAGACTGTCGTACGTGCGTCCAGACACTATATTTACACTGGCACCGGTATCCAAAACGAAGGTCACTGGGGAGTCATTAACGAGGATGGTGGCTGTGGGTGTTTTTGTCGACGTGGGAGTTTTTACTGTGTAGACAGACTCATCACTCGATGTAGAAAGGGATTCAATATCATTTCGATATGAGTAAAAAATTTGTCTTACCGGTTTTGAATTGCACACTTTTGCGAAGTGGTTCTTTTTCCGGCAGTTCCTACATTCTTGTCCCTTAGCAGGACACGTCACATGTGTTGCTGAGTATCCACAGTAGTGGCAGACATGTTCGGCGTCTTTGCCATGTGGCTGGGTCCTCGGAGTAAACTGGCGATTACTGCGTTGGGTGTGTCCGCAGTTGCATTTTTTGTCGGTATTTTTTTCTTTTTCTCTGCGTGTGTACTGCTTCCGGTCTCGTTTATTGTTATGGGACGACAGGGCACGAACCACCTATTTTTAAATGTCTGCGGCTCGTGTGTGAACTAATTCAATTGCTCTGGCCTCGTCTAACACTTGTTTGAGTGTGGAGTCGTCTCGTAGTGCCCTTCGTCTGACCTTAGAGGATGAACAGCCTTGGACGATCTGTGTGAATATCTCCCGATCTGTATCCATGAAGTCACACGTGGACGCTAATGTCCTCAATCTCACATGAAATGAGTCTAGACTTTCAACATTCTGCGATGCGCGTTAAAATTTGAAGATCTCATAAGACATATTTCTTTGCGGTGTGAAATAGTCTGTCAGTGACTTCTTTGCTATTTCGTATGTGTTTGGTATTTTTGATCCATCCGATTCGATGGTTGCACCGACGCCTTTTTGTATCTCCGTAAAGTTGTGGAAAATATCAAAAACTTTGTCTCCGGCAACGTGAAGTAGACACGCTTTCTTCTTACCGTCATTTTGAATATCTAAAGCTACGAACAGATTCTCAAGTTTGTCCAACCACTTTTGCCAACGATTTTCATTAGTACTCGGGTTTTCGTGGACGCTAAAACTTGGAAAATTGGGTAGACTGTTGTAAGACATTCTGTTTCGTTTTTGTTTTGTGGATATTTCTTCGTTTTTTGTTTTTTTTTTTTTTTTTTTTGTATAAAAAAAAACGTTAGCTCGTATGTTCGAATACTGAGTTTTTTTTTTTGTGTAAATTCTCGTCGCCAGTTGTTGTGATGTGGTTATTCCTGAAAGTAAGACAATAATACAAGCAAAAGGGACAGGGGTCAAAAAGGACACAAACACGATGTTACTTGGTCGGTCGCTTGGTGCGTAAGAGAGAGACATGTAAGCACTTATTATTTATATACATCAGAAATATACAAGGGAGATAATTACAGATTATAATAATTACAGAATGAACGGTGTAAGGGAAGTAATGAGGATACTCTTTTCTCGGATGTAAATCTCGTTGTCCTTCCCAAATGTATGATAGATACTACAATCTTAACTGTACTTTGTCAATTTCGGTGAAAAAAATGACTTGTATTCCAAACTACATTTTAAAATTTAGGTAGAAATTTTTTCGAATAATTTAGTATGCAGCTCTGCAGTTTAACACTAAAATTTATTTTTTTAAATTTTGGTTGAGATCCAAATACATCACCACCTGTGTGCCCTGAGAACCCACTTTATTAAAACAGCACCACCGAATGCATGATATATGCTACAGAATAACAAAGATAAAATGCCAAGATTTTCGAAAAAGCAAATGAAAGAAGTCTTTGAAAGAATCATTACAAAGAATTAATAGCTTAGATGCATCAAAAAAATGTGTTTATTTCTCTCTCTCTCTCTAAGTGAAAATAAATAAATATAAAGTTACATTCTTTACAAGATTAACAATTTCAGATAGTACAACAAAGTATAGTATAAAATATAGATGAGTCTTAACCTAGGGTTTTCAAAGGAATAAATCCTCATCAAAAGAAACCAATTAACAATAAAAGCTTTGGTTTCAATTATTAATTTGAAAAAAGTTTATAAATCATGTATGAAATCTGAAGTCTTTTATAATTCCAAATGAAAATAAAAGAATACAATAAGGAATATCCTTGAACAGGGATAAAGTTTTTTGCAACAGTAAATCCACAATTTTTTTGTGAAATGTCAAGAGATATTATCCATTTGAATATAAAATTTGAATCATAAAATGTCCAAGTTGAATATATCAAAATCCAAAATATGGATGAAACAGTCAGTTCAATATATGTAAAGATTTTCTGTCTCAAACATCTTCCTTAGCAATATTAGGAGCATAATGAGATGTGCAAAGTGAAAGTGAGAGAAAATAATCAACAAGCATTGAGAAAACTAGAAGACACTGAAATTTAAAAGGAAAATCACTGTTAAATGATGCCTCGAAAAATTTGTTGGAAAAGGAATGCATCAGAATTATTTATAAATTCATGTTAACGTTTTATAATTAAGGAGCTGGTATAGTCATTCTGCTATTTAAGTAATTATGGTATATTAAAAATTTAGAGATTAGGTACTGATAATAACCATATTTAAGATCAAATTATTTCATTAGTAAAAAAAATACAACACTATTCTAATGAATATTATTTATCTAAATGAAAAAAACAATTAATGTCAGTGCAAAGCATTTACACAAAAAGGAGATCTAAGTTTGTAAAACATCAAGTTTTAATATTATATAATTAAAAGTTTTACCAAAAAAAAATTTAATGAATTTAAGTTTAGTGGCTATATAATAACAGTAATTACAATAGAATGAAATATAAAATATTCTAAAAACATCGGTTATAACACTGAAAACACATTTCTAACATTTTTTTATAATACTTGAAAAAATATAAATTTGAAAATAGGTGAAAATGCCTTTCAAAACATATGATGCAAATATTTTTTTTATTAAAAATCATTTTTTTTTTAAAACTTTTATCTTAAATATTTTGGATAACATACCCTTCATCAGAGATAGTGTTTCATAACAAATGTAAAGGTATTGCCTTTTTTATATATAATTAGGGTCCTTTCTTGGTGTATGCATGGGTGATGAAATACTGTATGCAGGACGTGATCACGTGCAAAGCATGTGACTAATGAAAAATTACAAAAATTAAAAAGGTTAAAAGTATTTTTTTTTAACTTTATTTTTTTTGTCAGCTAAGGATTTGTTGAAGTCAACTACTAAGCTAGGCACTTAAAAATATTGTTGCTAGACTCGTAATTGATATTGTTGATTATAGGATGTCTAGTCTTTATATACCATCCGAAAAATTTAAAAAAAAAAGATTTAAGCAGAAACATTCAATGTTGTTCAATAACGTTTGTCTTAATGGAAATATGCTGCCTAAATATACACAAATATATATAATATGGAAAAAGTTATTGATGCATACTGATTTATTGGAAAAGATATTGATTCTGCTCTTTTTGTTTTTTTTAATGCTACTTATGTTTTCAAGATTTTTCTTTGGTAAAAAGTGCTTAGGTGAATTGGTTATGGAGGAACTAATTAAGTACCTAAAAGCGATACATCTATAGCATCTATTTTATGCAAGTTTACAACACCATCTCCTTCCTTGTCAATGGTCTGAATTCAATGGTAAAAATGAATAGGATACATTAAACATTGGAAATTTATCCAATAACTGTTGGATTACAGACTTATTGATCCACTTTTTCCATCTAATAAGATAGTATGGTAGACTAGTTTGATACTTTCTATTGTTACAAAAAAATGATTATCATTAAAATCAATAATAGAAAGAAACAACTACCCAAACCAGCTGTTTTTTCTACTTATCTCTTGCACCGTACATTTGTACTGTAACTAATATAAAATTACCACTTTTACACAATAAAATGTGATTCACTTGCATATGGCATTAAACACCTGGTTTTTCACCTTTTTAAATATTAGTTTATATATAACAATCGTTTAATAATAAACGATCTAATGCTTGCTCTGCTTCATCTATATCTAAATAAAGAGCATTCGTATATTTGTCGAAAAACTAAAAATGATATAATTGCATTAATTAAAAGTTTTTATAGAAAATAATTTTATAAGCAATAAAAAGTACAATGCATACTATTGATCGTTTTTCCCCTCAAACTAATTCATATATATAGTGATGGCTTTTTTTTCTTACCATTTCGCCAAAAACTTTGAAGCACCATTGTGAATTTTGCAAATTTTAGAACAAATCTCAAGACAAATTAAAAGAAATAAATAAAAAAGTTAGCCAAAATTCAACTACTTAATGTAGCACAACAATCATATTACTAACAACCTTCTATAACAAAGTTCTTAAACTTTTTTCCTCATGTTTCCTTAAAGCTATGACTACTATAAAAAGATTTTCTTCTTACTATAATGGAGATGTTTGTAACTAAGACTTAAAATATTATTTAAAAGTAACATGTTGCTACACATAATAGTCATCATATAAATAGTATTGTGCCTGTATCGTAAAAAAAGGATGGTATTGTTTCCCAACTTACCTACAACTTTTATTATTAAAGTCACTTGGAAAAAAACAGTTGCCGTCTTGTTTGCAAACAATACTAATACTTCAAATTAGTGTTGCTGCTGCTTGTGCTCGGTATGTTTGACCAACAGATACTTATAGCAATATAAACAGACCTATTTTGCCACACTAAAAATTATTCATACACGTTTAAATAGAGATTTTTTTTTACTTATACAAAAATGTATCTTTTGTAAGCATTGTGAAACAAAACAACTTCTGTTTCCTCTATAAATTTTAGGTTCCCAATTTACAACTTTTATAATTAAATTCATTTGAAAAATTATCTTGTTTGCAAACAATACTAATACTTCAAATTAGTGTTGCTGCTGCTTGTGCTCGGTATGTTTGACCAACAGATACTTATAGCAATATAAACAGACCTATTTTGCCACACTAAAAATTATTCATACACATTTAAATAGAGAATTTTTTTTACTTCTACAAAAATGTATCTTTTGTAAGCATTGTGAAACAAAACAACTTCTGTTTCCTCTATAAATTTTAGGTTTCCAATTTACAACTTTTATAATTAAATTCATTTGAAAAATTATCTTGTTTACATTACAAACAATACTAATACTTCAGTCAGTTATTGCAGATGCTTGTGTCCCCTTAAATATATATTGAATTACCAAATGTGCAAAGAAATAGCTATTTATACATGTAGATATTGAAATAAACAAGTATTATTATAATATGTGAGTGTTATTTAACACATTCTTTTTAAATATTTTAAGGTTTTACAAATCCAAAATATTCATTATCATAGGGATTGTGATTTATTCAAACAGTTCTTGGTATTTTGAACTGAACCCTATTAAACATGTTATTTTAAAATATAGATAATTCCATATCACATCATAAAATAGTAATACTGTGTATAATCGTGAATCTTTGCTGTGTATGTTCATTGAAAATGGAGTTTGGCAATCTACTGTTATATTTGATAAAAATAAATGCTAAATCAATTCAGTTATTTCCAATGTGTGTGTGTATAATGCATGCATGTATTGTATAGATTTCAAAGCAGATGTATAACAGTAATTTATAAAAGGTAATATCATCTATTATATTAAGTAGACGGCTCCCCCACCTTTTCGTTGACGTTAATAGCTACATAACAAAAGGTGCATAATTAAATCTGTTTTGTCAGTTCTAAAAAAAGAAATTGTATTTCCGATCGATTTTAATATTTGATCCTGATTGATATTTTATTTTTTCTTAGTCATAAAAGAAGGTGTGGGAGCTTTGACCATCACACTCCCAAGTCCACCCACTGTCACCCAGAGGGAGAATTAATTTGTGACATAATCCTCTCTGCCTTAGTGACATAAACAGATCTGGACAATTGAGGATCTGGACAACAACCATTGAGATTCACCAGCTGACCCACATTCGCCTGTAAAGAGAGAGAGGGTGGGGGCTCTAGCCAAAACAGCAGCAGTCGCCTGTTCTGGTTTGTAGTCGATAGCATTGCCATTTCCTAATTACCCTAGTGGCACAATCGGTTTACATGCCGTACTTAGAGGTCAGTTTCTGGTGCATATATTGTTGTAGCTGAGGAAGGAGTAAAAAATTTCTTGCCACTTAAGGTCATGCTCAGGATTGTACAGGTGCAAAAATAAATTGATATCTTTATTATTAGCCACCATAACCTTAATTACATGTGTGCGCACTAATGTGCAGATACTGGAATTTGCACATTTTTATTGTGCAATTCATATTGTATTTTTCTTTGTATAAAAGTAGATATTAACAGCAACAGTGCAGTGAAAGAAAATGAGCTTATTTCGACATACTTTCACTTGTGTATATTTTTAGTTGTATAAAATCATTCTATAAATCTGTTTGCAACCTTTTTTAACTAATTTTAAAATGTCTTTCAGTTTTGTATCTATAGTTCTGATAATCTTGCTTGTTTTCATATTAAAGCTAGATGGTGTAAGGAAGGGCAAATTAGAGGAAGTGGTTGAAAGAGGATAGAGGAAGGGAGATTAGCAGGAGCGGTGTCGTAAAAGGAGAGAAAGATGATGTAAATTACACGTCGACTCATAAATTGTCGTGTCTGCAAAATCACCATGGTAAAGAGGGCTTTAATTGGTTGACATAAATATAGTTTTATTCATCGGTATTTGAATGACGAAATGGTATTTATTTATTTATTGTAATGCTTATTTATAAAATCTTGCTAATTTCTCTTACACTGAAAGTCGGTAACTTTATTCCCTCTCAGGATTTACTTTAAAAATATTTATTTACCTTCATAATCGTCTAGTTATATCTAAATCCCATTTCCCCAATTGTAAAAATAAAAGTATTTATTCAATGAACCATAAAAACTTATGCTGAACCTGATAAAAGTAGACCAGCAAATATAATATATCCTTGAATTCTTGTCAATTGTTACTCTGGAGCCATGCACTTTATTATGTTGTGGGTGTGCATGTTTTACTAACCAGCAGAGCGTTGCCACTGTCGACCAAGGGAAAAGTCTATCAGGCAGGTGTATGCAGTGTGATGTATGGAAGTGAAACATGGCCAGTGAGGGTTGGACATGCATTGCACGGAGAGAGATGATATTAGAATTATACAATGAATGTCTAATGTGAGTTTTAAAGACAGACTTACTTCTGATGACCTCAGAGGAAGATTAAATCTGGACAGTTTAGGGCAATGTGTGCAGAAGAGTAGACGTTGATGGTATGTCCACGTTGAAGAATGGATGAGTTTTTGGATCAGTAGATTTAGAACAGTTGAGGTAGCAGGTTCAGTTCAAAGGAAAACATGGGAGGAAGTAATAAAAATTGACTAGAGATAAGTTATTTTGGAATTCAATTTCTTAAAGCCGTCCAACATATGCCAGTATGTAAAACGGACATTAAACCGAATATGGTGATGTCTGTATCTTTTTGCCATTAAGAAATGAAGTTGTTAAAAGTCCAGTGACAAGCAGCTGTCTGAAAAGCCTGACATTGTCATAAGGTTTTTAACTCCTACTCTCTCCCTTTACTTGGTTCTATTGTGTTAGTTTCATTATGGGGCGTGGGGGAGGGTTAACTGTCCCCTTTCAGCTAGGCTGGCATTTACATTTGTTATTGTCATTTGGAGAAGAAAGAGGAAGAGGGGGGTTGATAAGAAATCTTTCCTCACACCATGAAATTTGACTTGATTTTCTTGCTGCTGTAAATTTATTGAATACAAAAATATGGCTGTTTCTTCTTGGGCAATCATGTTTGATTCTACTTGCAACATCATCCCCCACCCTTCCCGATTCTTTTCTCTCTTTAGAAACCAATAAATATTTCAGTTTTGTTGAGAGCATGTGTTCAATGTTTTGATTCTTGGTAGGCCTTTTTCATTTAATTTTTCAACAGTTATAGATGCTTTTATCAAACAGTAAATAACATTCACGGTTAATATTAATAGAAATCTTAATTCATTATTTCTTATTCTATTGAAATTTGTACAAAAAAACAAAATAATTTTTTTGTATTTCTATCTAAAAGGTAAGTTTAACATTTTTTTTTTGTTTTTATATATATATATATAGCATACAGCTGTAATTCTTACAGAAGGAAAATACTAAAAATAAAAAAATAGATAAAACTGAGGTGATACCTATAACGGGCCTGGCAGATGGGTAACTAGTATACACAACTGGTACGGTAGTAAAATAAGTCTTTCTGTAAATGTGACAACAATTTCAATAACATTTGCAAAAATATCAAAATTATAGGTAGATTTTTTAATTTTTTATTTTTTTGTTAAAGTATAGAAAATACTTTGATACACGATTTTGTAAAATATTGAAATTGCTTTCTGATTGCATTATACAATTATATATTTTTTAATCTTGATATAAATTGACTCATTTATTTCTGAAATATCTTTTTAAAAATTGTACATTTATGGAAATAGGTAGATAATAGTTATAAGATGTTTCTTAATAATAGATATAGTTTCTAATTAACAAATTCCTCTGTTACTAACAAGTCCATAGCTAAGCATGTTCTCTGTAATTAATAGTAATTCGCTACCACATATTCACTCTTTTATTATGGATTGATTCTGGCTGCACGTTACAGGTGTCACCTTGGATAATACTTGTGTAAAAGTCTCTCATTTTAAATAGAATACGATATGTAGTACACATTTGTGTCAAATGAATAATGCATATTTTACAAATGTTGATTACAGGAAAATCTTTTTAAAAGGAGGGGGGTCCTCTGAATGCTAATTGAACAAATCTTAAAGCTGTAGAATTTATGATGGTCTACTCTTTTTATTAGTTTTGCCGCCAATAGAAATTATTACGTTTTGAAATGCAATTGATAAAAGTTAGCATTCTTCAATGCAAAGAGACAATTTTGAAATTCATAGAAAAACAAATTTTGTGTTATTTTTGCCTACCTTTACTTCTTGGCAAACGTTTGTACAGAATAAGACATTTCTTTTTATTGGATTGACCGCAGTGATGATACTCTACAATACATTTACTGATTCTAATTATTATCTAATATTAAAATTATGAGAAATTTGGGCATTTTTTATTTAATGAACTGAAACTTTTCTTTTAATTTCAAATTAGCAGCTTAAATAAGTTAATCTATAATGTGTAGAGATGGGCTGTTTCCAGTTTCACACTGGAAAGGGCACCCAATTTTTTAATCTTTTTAACCGAAATCATTTTTTAATTAAAAAATTTTTTGAAATTTTTAATAGGAAATAATAAATCTCTGAAATGTATTTGTTTACATTTTAGCATAAAATCTTTTCAAATGAAAATATAAAAGGAAAGCATGTTGTTCCATTCAATTTAAAATTGTAGAAGAATCTTGGGATCCCAAGTCCAGGGGAGCAATACATAAATAATAGTTCTGAAAAGAAAAAAACTTTTATTTTTTATTTTTTTTATTTTTATAATGGGTTCCATTTTAGAAAAACATGTCATGCACTGGCCAATAACTGAGTGGTCATTTTATGTAAAATTTAGGCAAATAAGTTTGAAGGTGTAAACAGTTTCTTACATTTTTTTTAATAAAATTAGTGTATAGGCGATAATACATTAAGAACGTTTTGGAGTTTAGATCAATTTAGTATTGCGTAGTAATAGGGAAAAGACGTTTTAATATTTTTTGGTTTTGGGCGATACAAAAAAAAACACTATTCCCAGTTCCTTTCTGTTAAAATCTCGATTATTCTAGCAAATTTACACAATTCAAACATGTTTTCCTTCTGATTATAATACTAAATAGATTTTAACTCAAAATGATTCTTCATTTAATATTAAAAAAACAAAAAAAAACAATGGACCAGTTTAGTAATCATCAATCAGATTTTACTGGCAGAGTTTTAGAATCTATTCTTAACATGGGGGGTAACATTCGGAATGGCGTACTTGCTTCGTCTTTCTCTATTTCGTAGCATTCGTTGTACATATGTCACGTCTATGTCACACCAGTAAAATCTATGGTCGATGTTTCCGAAATAGAAACAAAACCATTTTTATTGCCCGTGCAAAATGTTTTATCACATTCTGTTTACACCTTCGAACTCATCATTTGCCCAAATTTATATAGTAAAGTGAACTCCCACTCTAAAGTCTATATATGTATTTCCAGGTTATTGACATGTAATCACATGAAAAAAAAATACAATACCATTTTTATTTTTCTGAAAGCAGCATGATGGCTTAGAGTAAAAAAATATCTTACCACTTTTTAATGTTATTTTAAGTAAATTTACCATAATTAAAAGCAAAATTATTTAACAAAAAAAGCATATTGAAAGAGTGCAGTTAATTTTCTTTGATGTCTGAACTTCTCATAAATTTCTATCGTTTTGTTGTCTGAACACCCCCCCCCACCCCCCACAAAAAAAGCATGCTAGAATAAGGGTGTTAAAGAATTAGAACAGATTTAAGATTTATTCTTCATAAATCTTTATGAAATCTTTCATTATGGTCACTTTTAAGGAGTTAACTGTAGAAAATAAATCATGGATGTTTGATTTCAACAGTGAACTCCTTAAATAAGAGAATGATTAAGTCACAAAATTGAGTGCATCTTTATTACAAGAGTGACACGATTCAACGAGACATGAAATAACTGTCATACAAGAGAATGGATGACTTTAGAAAGAAAAATACTATAATAAAAAATTTAAAAAAAACTGAAATTCCCATACAGATTAACTCTTGTGTTGTGTATTCTTATATATATATATGAATAAATGCAAAAGTTTTTTTCATTTATCACTTCTATCAACAGGTTACTGTTATTTAAATCAAGAATACTACATAAAGACTTGATATTCTATATATATAGTGCAGATAAACGATTAAAGAACCTTTTGACTGCGGAATTAGCATAACTATTTCTTAAATCGTTTATAATTAACATTTGGTATTATTAATTTGAAATTGCATTTGCTTATGTTTGTTTATATGCAATAGTTTTGTCCATATTAACACTAATTACTTAAAGTTATTTAATAAATAAATCGAAAAAATAATTAAAACACTTTAAGTTTAAACAACCAGCACTTGCTCACGACCTTACCAAAGGTCGTGGCTCACCACTAGAGAAGCATAAGCGAGAATAGAAAGGGGAGTGGAGAGTGTGGCTGTCTCGCTCACTTTCTCTTTCTGGACCCTCTCTATCGCCCCCCCCTTTTTTTTCAGCTTTTACATTTTCCCTGAAAGATAAATAACTTTTTTTTATTAAAGTTAAGCTTCTTTTTTTTCTTTTTGGTAGCTACTTTTTTTAGGCGATTAAATGTCGTTTTATGACCTTGCCATTCGGACTTAGGGTTAGTAGTAAAAAATTTTGGTAAATTCTCTAAAAAGATAGTGGTCCGGAAATTGGGAACATAGTACGTTTGAGATATATATATATATATATATCACACACACCTGATTCCCCACTAAATTCTAAAATCTTTGGGTTTTTTTATCTCCATTTTCCACGATGTTAACACGCAATCCCCTAAAAAAGGCAGAATGTCATTTTTCTTAGGAAGGAGGGTGGGGGGTATCGGAGGGTGTTAATCTGCAAATTTACCCATATTTAATTTTTTTTAATCTTATACATTTTTTAACTAATATGTCACTTCTTTTTTTTTAATTTTAAGCAATTGGTTTTAGTTTACTCTTTCCATGAAAATTGAATAAAAAGAACTTTAAAATTATCTAACTAATTAAATGTCTTATTTTTATGCTATAAATAAAAATATTAAAAGTTTGGATATTATTGTAGATGAACACCCATCTCCCGATAAAATGAGATTTTACTTTTTTAGGCGATTACGTGTGAATACCCTAAGAAACTTAGAATTTAGACTGGGAGATTAGTTTCGCAAATAAATTTAATGTAAAATGATCCGTTTTCGAGCCATTCTAGGGTTTTATGGCAGTTGACCATTTTTTGCCATTGTAGATGAATTCTGTACGTTATTGTTTTGGGGCGATTGCATGTGGTTTTACGACCTTGCCAGTCGAACTTAGGATTAGTGTTAAAACATATATTAGTTAACTTCCCTAATAATTTAGAATGACCATAAAAAGAAGAATCTCACTTTTTATGGGGTGTAATTTAGCTGAGTGTGTTAATCTACACATTTACCAAAGTTTGTTAAAATTATGGAATTATCTGAGTAAAATTTTTTGTTTTAATTAACGGCCTCCTACCTAATTAATTGCTGCCCAGAGGGCTGGTAGGTTTTGCTAGTATATATAATATTATAAATACTTTTTAATTCTTGTACACATTTTCATCCTTTTCTGGGAATCATCAGTGTTCTGCCGGTCGCATGATTTGAACCCCCAGGCCTAAGTGTGAACAGCTATGTTGAATTCATGCATTAAACTGAAATTTTGCCAAAATTTTTATCTAAATCTGCAGACTGCTCTGAAAAAGGACATGAAAAAAGGATTTTAGTTCAATTGATATAGTGTTGCTCATTATAATTCTACTATAAACAAGATTTTATATAATTTTTAACATTGTGTCTATGACTTACAGAAGACATTTCTTGTAAATGTCTATGATCTAGAATTTCTGATCAACATCAACAAGCATTTTCGTTCAAAAAATAAATCATTTTTCCTTTTGATATCCTATTACTTTTGAAATGGAAAAACAAAAGACAAATTTGAAAAAGAATTCTTGAGAAAATTTGTCATCTATTTGTCGTTCGTAATGTGCAAAAAAAAGTTTTAGCATTTTCTTCATGCAGGAGGTAAAAGGAACAACTGTTACATGAGATATAATCAATGAAAGCATATAGGAAATATATTATTGAAAGAATACTTTCCAAGTGTTTGAATAATTATGACTTTGAAGGAGGAGAACAATGTCATAAAAAAGTTCTTACAAGTTTTAGCCATTAGAAAACATAAGAATATTTAATTTGAATCAATTATTGATTGTCCTATGAAAATTATGTCTTAAAAAATGCTATAATGAATTGTAGTTTTTTGTTTTTTTTAATTGATTCTTACATTCAGGATGAACGGACAATATTTTTTGCTTATGATTCTTTATTTTAAAAGGATCAAAATAAGAAAATATTTGTAATCTATGGACATAATCTTACAAATGCTTCGAATGATTTTGCTGCCTCCTGCCAAAACTTTGTCTCTAAGTGTGATGAGAAAATTACATAATATCACTATAAAACAGTCATTTGCTTACTCTGAAAAAAAATAGGCATGGGTTGAAAGGTGTTTCATATTGTCTTAAAACCACAGCTCAACATCAAGCGAGATTTGGTCAAACTATAAACGAACATAAAATGTATTTAAAGAATTATCATTCGCCATGTTTATATGGTGGCAAGCATTGACCTGCGTAAGTCTTTAATGACTGAAAGTAAATGTGTTTCAATAAGACCTGAATCTGCAGAGATGAACATTGTTTTTATACTCTTTTTGGTGGCACCAGGGTGGGTGGCAGTATTGCCATAGCTACTGAAACTGTTACTACCTTGGTTGGTGGCTGAAAGGGGACGAGGTATCACGCTTGCTGGCACGTGCGTGTGTGTAATATATATATATATATATATATATATATATATACATACATGCAGACAAGTAAAGTATGCATATTTATTTATATCTTATGTACAGGGTAATCAACTAATGAACAGATCATAATGAATTTTGGAATATATATTCTAAACTATGATGAGTAATATGGGCACATTATTTTTTTTTCTTTGTAAATGTTAACGTTTAAGGGGTACATATATATATATATATATATATATTTCTTTTAAAGTTTTTTCTTTTTTTTTCTGAATCGATCATTATGAATTTTGCAACACGGTGGGCACATTATTTAATTTTTTTTTTTGTAAACTACCATTTAGGGGGTGTGCCCACCCAAACTCACTCACCCCCTAAAAAACTTTTTAAATAAGTTAGATACAAAAAATTTAGAGAAAAGAATTGCTTTACATAAATTTTTGAGTTTTTTAAAAGGATCGGTGTGCACACATGAGCGTAAGTATGTATGTTTGCTGAAATCCTAAACTATTGAAATTATTATGGAATATGTATTCTAGGCAACATGGTAATTAATGTGGGCTCATTTATTTATTTATTTATTTTAAAACTTAACTATTTAGGGGAGGTGCCACCAAAACCATGCTATCCCCGGGACTCATATTTTTCTAGTATGTGTATATATTATATATACTCTCTAAAAGCATATATTGAAATACTTTATACAAAACAATTTATCTTTAATTCAAATTAACAAAGTTTAGAAATTCTTGTCATGTTTCATTTAGTATGATGATCTGCTTTTAAAAAAAAACTATATTTTGGTTAGAAAATAAATACATGAGAAAAAAGTTTCTATAAAAAGTTATAATTCATTTAAAATCACAAATGATTTTTTCTAATTATTGTAAATGATAATTTAAACTAATTTATTTGTAATATTTATGGATGCAAAACTTAAAATACTAATTTTCATCTGGTTTTATAATTCATTATTATAATCAATAATTGAGGTGATTGCATTAGTCTGAGTTGTCTTTAAGGTGAATATTCGTTTTTCACAATGTCTGCTTCCCAAGAGTTTCTAAATCCTCTACTTGAGATATTTTACAATTTGAATGACTATATCTCTTTTCCATGTTCATTTCATATATCTTTTGTATCCAATACAGTTCTATAGATTTCATTGCAGACATTCAAGATATTTGCTTGTTGCTGTACAGTTTGCTTGAAGCAAATTCTTAAACACTTGAAAACCGGTTATGTAGATTATCTGCTTATTCTTTAAGGTTTGTAGGGTTATTGGAATTTTCAAGAATCTCATCAACTTATGTTTTTAAATTTTTCGAAAGATTTTCTGTCTTCGATTATGTTACAGATTTATCCTTCAAAATTGCATAAAAAAATTAAAATTCGATATAATTGTATTCATCTAAAACTATATAAGCATTCTAAAATTGTTTAGTTTTTTTATCAAGTTAATTGATCTCTTAATAATCAAACAGTAACTTTATTTCAAAGTATTCTTTCTATAAAAGTAATATTTAAATAAATGCTAAGATGAACCTTATATTTACAAACCACATTTATTTATCTTCCTCCCTCTACACTAATACTTTCCCGGCATTTTATTTATTTTTTTTTTTTTTAATATATTTTTTTTGCAATATAAGCTTTTCCTGTTAGTGTTTATAATTATTGATATCCTGTATTGGAGATTGGGGTTATTTCATTGTCTAATACTAATAGAACTTAATTTTTAAGATCGTATTTCATCACTAAATTATTCAAGTAAGCATCCATTTAAAAATTGAGTCGAAAATTTGAATGCAAGGGAGAATATTTTTCAACCAACTTAATATTTTGTTTTTCTTTGTGTAGGAGTCAGTTTTATCATTTTTTAAGAGGACACTCTACTGAAAATGTTGCTAATTAAACCAAAATACATTCTCATATGAAAACTGTCACAATCAAATAAACATTTTTAAAGTAATATATTTTATGTTTTAATGAAATTAGTTGAAATTTCTAATGTCAACCTCCAAAAATGTCTTTTATAATCAAAAATACTTTTGTCAAAGTTATTCATTTTATCAGTTTAATTTTTCTACATTAGAAATGTTTTTTTAAATATAATTTGTAGAAATTTGACACATTAATATTTGCTGTTATCTATAAATTGGGATATAATATTAAAATTAGGTGTACAAAGAACTGACTAAACTAATGACATATTTCAATTATAAAAATAGAATTTTTAGATTTCTTTATTAGAAAGGAATGGGGGTTATATTTAATGGGATTTAAAATATGGAACGGTTTTAATCTGGTTGAATTGGAAATTTATTGGCAAACAAGATTTCAAAACTTAAATCTATCACAAATTTTGTTCAATTTTTTTTCAATAGTAATGTTATGAAACAAATAATAAAGATACCACTAATATAGACAATGTTAAAAATAAATCGGATGGATTCAGAAATAATTGTAAAAGAATCAACTTACAATAGCATTTTTGGGGTCTGTCTGATGAAATATTTAAGTGTATAAAAATAAAATAAAATGGATTATTGATGATGTTCAAAGAGGCATAATAAATGTTCAAGATGGATGGTTCTTTGGGCAAATCTTTTCCATTAATCTGTTTCTAATAATTTCCTTTGATGCTTATCTCCATTGACTTGTGCTGGCCTTCGCACTTCAGACATTTATGAAAAAATTGCTAAAGAAAATTTCATTTTATTTCAAATAAAGGTGTATTGAAATGTTTGATCAGCATTTAATTTTTAATTTTTTATAACTTTATTTTTTATTGCCACAGATCGAAGTAAAGAAACATAGATAAGTACAAATACCATGATTGCGTTCTGCACTGACTTGTTTATTGTAATGTGACCATTCAAAAATCTAACTTGATTTTGAGGCCTTTAAACTGTTGATTAGAAAGTAATTTTTTGCTGTGAATCAAAGTTTGAAGT
Organism: Sepiola atlantica; assembly: GCA_963556195.1. Classification (NCBI taxonomy): domain Eukaryota; kingdom Metazoa; phylum Mollusca; class Cephalopoda; order Sepiida; family Sepiolidae; genus Sepiola; species Sepiola atlantica. The sequence continues at coordinate 94,060,288 of OY744515.1, forward strand.
CAAGTAGTATGCAAAATCGTGATTGTAAAAAAATAATTTGGTTTTAAACAACCTTATTTCTTTCCACGGAATGTAAACCAGACAAATGAGCATTCTGTTGCCTATGCTTAGAATCGAAATGCTACATAATTTCCGAAGCAAATATATAAAAAAAATGACATTTAAATAGTGCAGTAGAACAGTGGTCACTTTTTAGAAAGTTTCTGTTTGTAAGATGGTTTTTAAATAAAACAAATTATTTATATCTGAAAAACCTAATTTTATGGTGTATTTTTTATTAACTGTTTATTCACAAGGTTATGTAGTGATTCATATAAGTCTGCGTAGTGATTCATATTAAGTGATCTAACGCACAATGTAATTCGAAAAATTTATTCTAATTAGATGTCTTCCTTATATTTGCACGGTATAATTGGTTGCAGGAAGAGGACTTTGTACTGTGAGCTTCTTCTACTCTAATATTATTAATCAAAACAAAAACTCTTGATCAGATTAAATAGAAAATAAATTCAAATAAAATATTTTTTTCTTTTACTTTTTTTTTTTTCTTTAAGGGGGTAAATGATCCGTGGTCTATCTGATAATCGAAACAGAAAATAAAATTTTTTACCTTTTTTTTTTGTTATTAAAGCTACTTGTGTTAAAGGAATAAAGGAATTCTCATCTTTACTTTACATAGAAGATAATCAAATTATTTTAAGTAAAAGGTGTCAAATTAGTTCCAAATACACATCACTTTTATTTAAAAGAGAATTTGTTATAAAAATTGTTTTATCATTTCCAAAATTATTTTTATTAATCATGACTTGTAATTTTATTATTAATGCAGCTGTTGATATTAGTTTGAATTGCAGAGCAATTCTTTGTTTTGAAGAACTTATCTTTCAACATGAAGGATTTGTGTCATAGCTACAATTGCAGACTATACTGAGTTCTAATCTGATCGATTGTGATTATTTACACACTAATACTGTTTGAAAAAAAAATGAACCCTGTCTCTCCCCCTCAGCTATAAGTAAATAGCTTCTGCTCATGGCAATTTTGATCTGCCATAACTAAACCTATCTTTGATAGAAATTTTTTTGTCAAGTGGTTAATATTCTAATCAAATGTTTTTTAGTCAGTGTTGCATTCTAAACTACATGAATATTAACAGATATTTCAAAGAGATAAATGGGTTTTTATGATCACCATTGAAGTTTTTCTTAAACTCTTTTTTATTAAAGGCAATGCCATCAATGGCAAATAAAGTGTTCTAAAATCGCATATTATCCATTTAACAATTAAGATGTTTGTTTACCAGACACTTTTTAAACAAATTTATTTATTATTGATTTAAACGACTTTTCAAATGTTTCCTATTCAATTAAATGTGTACATTTTTTTCCTTTTACTCTCACAATTTTTTTTTTTTTTTTTCAATTTAACTTACTTTTTTAAAGAAAAAATTGGATTCAATAATCGTTAGAACATGACTTGAGAAAAAAAATCTTTTTTGCCTCATTATGATCTTTTTCTTCCTGAGAATGTATACTCTTTTTTTTCCATTTATTCACTGATTCTATTTTTAAATATACGCTATCCCTGTCTGGTCTGTACTGCACTTGAATATCTCTACTAATGGAAGAGGAGTTAGAGATGTTGCTGCTATCTCTCTCTCTCTTCCTTTCTTCCTCTACAAATACATGCACAGCTCTCTCTCCCACCACAACTACCAAATATGCATGGCAGAGCAGAGGAGGCAGAAAGCAGAAGAGACAAGCTTTCTAGAAATCGATAAATATCTTCAAAGAGCTAACATTGTCTAAATTTATTTGTCCAATCATCTAAGAACTCCTGCACTTGGAGATTGAACCAAACATGGAGAGCAGCCAATCAAGAAGGCTTATTTTATTATTAGTCTTTAGAGATGGAGAGACAGAGATCCAACTATGTCTTGGTTTTATTTTAGCTTTGTTATAATGAATTCTCGTGTGAAAGGTGACACAAAAACCGACATTAACGACCTTAATGGGAATTGAAGTAGGCTCCGAGTTGCTTTGGAATTGTCTTTGGGCTTTCAATTGATTATTAGTTAATCATAATTGACTAAGATAATGAACATATTCTTATAATTGTTATGCTGTTATCACACTATTTCCTAATTTAAGTTAAGCAATAAGTGGGTGCCCATTTAAGAATCTTGGTGAAAATTTCAGTTGGATTCAGATTCCAATTATGTATGTATTGACTGAATCTTTTATATTTTTTTTTATTACATTGATTTCCTTCTATTTTATATTTCCCTTCCATCGTTTACAGCAATGTGAATTTGTTTCTTCATGTTTACCCATACCCACATAATTGACTGAAATAAATGACCAACATTTTAACAATCATTAACTTAATTGAATTGATATTTTCCTTTCCTATTTCTCAAATCACACAAGGTGATGCAATGATAATTTTCTCCAATCAACTTAAGTTTTATGTTGGAGTCTACTTGTATTGATTTCTATTCAAACAAATTTAATATAACAAAATCCATTAAAAATCATCTTTTTAGCTCAAACTAGTCTTTGAATTAAGAAGACAAGAAAAGTTCAAATAAGAAAGCATTAATTTTCGGTTCAATGTTTTACAATGAAAAATATTTCTTTTTGTCAATTTAAAATATTAAAGTGACAAAAATGTTGATTCAGTCAAGAATAAGACAATATTTTTTGCAAAAAGTATTTACTATTTTGTTCTATTATATTCCATTATTTTAAAACTTAAATGTCATTCGTAATTATTTTAAAGATCTTAAATTCTAGTGTACTAGTTATGCTGCTTGATTTTATATTTATTTGTCTCATTTTATTTGAAATGTTTTTATAACATTTCTATTTTCTTGAGAAAGGTTATTCCTTTTTTAAATAGTTTTTAATTTCAGTAATATCTTTTGTACAAAGCAGTGAAGTTTGAGAAAACTTATCTTAGTTTACTTTTACTCTAGAGCATCTGAAATTTGATACGATCCTGTTAATTCCAAATAGATTGATATTTCAAGTTTTGTAATTTGAAGATTATTGAATGTTGGCTATCAGGAAAATGGTGGTGCGTGATGGATCAGCTTCCTCAATGTGAAAGGCATTTTTCATTTCTTGAGCATAGTATTTAATTTGACTTTGTACTTGGGAGTTTTTATTATTTCTTTGCTTTCAATGTTGCCATTAACTTTCCAAACTCAATCAAATTAGTTTTCTCAATTTCCAAAGAAAAACGAATTAATAATAATGCTAATTTGCTTTCCTAATGACATTTTTTTTATGCCAGATAACCGATTTTACATGAAAACAACTTTTCATTTTATCTAAGCCACTAATGGAGTTCGTTTTATAGCATGTCAGGCAACTCAAAATTGATCTTGTTTTGGTAAGTCAATTTTCATACTGACAAACTGGAGGAAGTGGGAGATAATGGGATTAAATGGTTAAGAGTGCATGAGGTGGTGGTATGTTAAATCTGATTCTGATGATGCAAGTACAACTTTGAGACATAAACTTTGGTAAAATATCTGTAATTTATCTTTAGTTTCTGATTTTGAGAAATGATCAGTTTTGGATTTTTAAAATGGAGTTTTATTTTCTATACATAGTTATAAAATGTGAACTAATCACAAGTAACAGAATTTGAAAATCACATTTTGACTGATGAAATCATTTGGTTTCAATACATCAAATTCAACTTACCTTTTTTTTTTTAATGTATATACTTTGACATGACATATCTGAACAGTGAAATAAAAAATTACCCTCCAAGGAATTTTTAAAAATTAATCAATGTAACAAAGTTAACAGCTGTCAAGAACATGTTGCTGACATACAAGTCATGTGCAATAGGTTTGCAAATAAAAAAAGCCATTATATATTTATTGCTGTGTTACCGTTTGTATTTGCTACATTTCCATATGGTGCTAAAAACAGGATTTAATTCTGATAAGTGGAAAACCCTTTCACCAAGGTGGGCATATCTGGAACCTCAGCTAACATCTATGCACATACATGTGCAAGCAAAAAAACTTGCTAGAGAGTTTACCCATGTTGGACCGCCCAATGCTTGTTAGACATACAAACGATGGATCGAGACACTCTCCCTACTAAAGCTCTTTAAAAAGCTTAAAGAATCTGATATCTCATCATTGGCCTGTTAGGCAAAAACACAAACTGCAAAACTTCCCTGCTTCACTTGGAAATAACAATGCAACAATTTAGGAAGATCCGCAAAACAAGCACTGTTCAACAGCACTCCACTGTTTCGTAAATAAACAAACAGAATTCTGCTTTTTCTTTGAATTCAGAAAATACATTTTTTTTTTTTTTTTTTTAAAAGCAAAGACTGATTTTTGCTGAATCGCTAGAACTTTGCTTTAATTTTTTTGTATTTGGTCGATTTACTATTTCTTCCCTCTCTCTCTCTCTTCCCCTTCTCTCTCTCCTCCTTCTCTCTTCCCTTTCTCTTCTCGACTCTCTCTCTCTCTCCCCCTTTCTCTCTCTCTCTCTTCCCTTTCTCTCTCTCTCTCTTCCCCTTTCTCTCTCTCTCTCTTCCCCTTTCTCTCTCTCTCTCTTCCCCTTTCTCTCTCTCTCTTCCCCTTTCTCTCTCTCTCTTCCCCTTCTCTCTCTCTCTCTTCCCCTTTCTCTCTCTCTCTCTTCCCCTTTCTCTCTCTCTCTCTCTTCCCCTTTCTCTCTCTCTCTCTCTTCCCCTCTTCTCTCTCTCTCTCTCTTCCCCTTTCTCTCTCTCTCTCTCTCTCTTTCCCCCTTTCTCTCTCTCTCTCTCTCTCTCTTCCCCCTTTCTCTCTCTCTCTCTCTCTCTCTTCCCCCTTTCTCTCTCTCCTCTCTCTTCCCCCTTTCTCTCTCTCTCTCTTCCCCCTTTCTCTCTCTCTCTCTTCCCCCTTTCTCTCTCTCTCTCTTCCCCCTTTCTCTCTCTCTCTCTTCCCCTTTTCTCTCTCTCTCTCTCCCCCTTTCTCTCTCTCTCTTCCCCTTTCTCTCTCTCTCTATTCCCCTTTCTCTCTCTCTCTCTTCCCCTTTCTCACTCTCTCTCTTCCCCTTTCTCACTCTCTCTCTTCCCCTTTCTCACTCTCTCTCTTCCCCTTTCTCACTCTCTCTCTTCCCCTTTCTCACTCTCTCTCTTCCCCTTTCTCACTCTCTCTCTTCCCCTTTCTCTCTCTCTCTCTTCCCCTTTCTCTCTCTCTCTCTTCCCCTTTCTCTCTCTCTCTCTTCCCCTTTCTCTCTCTCTCTCTTCCCCTTTCTCTCTCTCTCTCTTCCCCTTTCTCTCTCTCTCTCTTCCCCTTTCTCTCTCTCTCTCTTCCCCTTTCTCTCTCTCTCTCTTCCCCTTTCTCTCTCTCTCTCTTCCCCTTTCTCTCTCTCTCTCTTCCCCTTTCTCTCTCTCTCTCTTCCCCTTTCTCTCTCTCTCTCTTCCCCTTTCTCTCTCTCTCTCTTCCCCTTTCTCTCTCTCTCTCTTCCCCTTTCTCTCTCTCTCTCTTCCCCTTTCTCTCTCTCTCTCTTCCCCTTTCTCTCTCTCTCTCTTCCCCTTTCTCTCTCTCTCTCTTCCCCCTTTCTCTCTCTCTCTCTTCCCCTTTCTCTCTCTCTCTCTTCCCCTTTCTCTCTCTCTCTCTTCCCCTTTCTCTCTCTCTCTCTTCTCTTTTCCCCTTTCTCTCTCTCTCTCTTCTCTTTTCCCCTTTCTCTCTCTCTCTCTCTTTTCCCCTTTCTCTCTCTCTCTCTCTTTTCCCCTTTCTCTCTCTCTCTCTCTTTTCCCCTTTCTCTCTCTCTCTCTCTCTTTTCCCCCTTTCTCTCTCTCTCTCTCTCCTTTCCCCTTTCTCTCTCTCTCTCTCTCTATGAAAAATACCCTCTTTAAAATATGTATAGAATTTATCTCCCATAGCAAAAATCTTTTGATTAACTTCCCTAAAAAGCTAGAATGGCATGGAAATGGGATCATCCCCCTCCCCCCCCCCCCCGCTTCCTTCTGAAAATTGGTTTAGTAGATTTAGGGTTTTTTTTGTCATTGGCCACTCACATCCCTGCTGTATGTAAAAGCTTAATAGTAAAAGCATACTTCAGCAAAACGATTTGCATTGATGTAGGCAGATTACCCCCCACTCCCACCCAAATTAACTTTGTATCACATGGTACTTTACATCTGTAGCAATTATATATTTATTGCTGTGTCAATTCTTGTATTTTCTATAATGATTGTAACTTCTCATCTCCAATTCGTTTTATTACAAAATTTAATTCCATCTGAATTCCATCTAATATTATTGTATAACTTAAGTCTATCTAGTGTTCAAAGTATTCACCTTTTCTCTTTCTAGTGACAGAAATTCGATGTAAACTGAAAACTATGAATATTTTTCTTATATATTGAGTCTTGTTTGATTCATAACTTTGTGATTCTTTTTCAACTATCTCTTATTAAATAAAGTTGATTTGAAGAATTTCAGAAAATCTATTAATCTTCGAAATTGAAATTTTTCAGATAGCCTTTCCTGGTTTATTCTAAGCTTCATTCAGATTGGTATGATTGGTTGAGGCAATCTCTAGTTATAAATTTATGATATATAATGACAAACATATCTGAGTCTTTGTATTATAAATACTACATAGTAGGGTTGACACCATATCTAAATTTTTAACTTCAATGTAATCCTACTTGTATTAAAAAAAAAAAACTCTTTACTAATAATTTACAGAGAAAGGAGATCAAATAGATGGGGGTAGGGTCTAATCTGAAATGATCAGTGCAACAGCTAGGTCAACATTTGGTCAAGAGAAGGAAGGGATAGCAAAGGGTTGGATAGGTAACTTAAGTTAATTATCTCCCTCCCACAGCCGGAAGATGTGACACAAGGTTGGAAGGTGGGATTTTGAAACTAGTGCCCTAGAGGAAGAGCACTCTGGATGAACAAAAATTTATTAGGCATCTCCGTCAACATTCTCCTGCATGGGTTCCTCAGATGATTAGATTATAATAAACTCAAAGGGTGAGGAGATAAAGCCTTGGAAGGTAGACCTTCTAGAGCTGACCAGGACCATACCTCAGACTGACAGCAAACAAGCCATCGTTCAAAAATGGCAAACTCGGCCAATCTGATTTTAGTAACAAAGACAAAACAAAAGGCAAAGAAAAATAATTTTAACGGTTAAAATACTAAGTCATGCAAAATCAATGTAATTTTTTAATTTTTTTAAGCATATTTTTGTATGGCTTCTATATCTAACGTACACTGATGCTGATATCTTTTTAATGAATGAATTCCCGAGAACTCGTGTGGGTCTCTATCTATCCCAGAAATTAAGTGGGTCTTAACTAAATGGCAGTGTTAAACTGCAGGCCCCAAGATTAAAATTTTTTTTTTATATCTATCCTATCCTCGAAAAACAATTTTAATCTTCCCAAATTACATAAACTTAGATTTTTTTTTGTTTTTAAGACAAAACAAAAATGACGACTTAATCACATTTCCGTGTTTCAACTAACAAACACAACTTTTGATAATTGTGACGAAACATTTTGAAACGGTAAGTTCCTTTTGTGATAAAAATCAAAATGTATTTATTCTGTCTTTGGTCAGAGGGGAAATTCTTCTTGACTAGGTCAATTTTTATTTTTGTGCCATCCAGAGTACCCCCTTTTTGAGAGAATATTAATATACATCCCTAAGAGGCACACACATAGTTTTACTGGGTCTTATTAGATTTGCATGCGTCCGTGGTGCAAGATGCATACCTAGCAGTCTCTCTGAACTTATCCTCAGAAAATACTTGTATTTTTGACAATCTTAATCAATTGAAAACACATAATTTTACTTTTACAATAATTTAAAACAAAAAGATTCTTTAAAATACAGATACCCTAAAAGTTGATTTTAAAAAAAAAATTAAAAAAAAATTAAAAAAAAAAATCATTTTATCTAAATTCTTGGTTTAAAATCTAAAACTAAGATGTTTGTTTATACCATTTAATAGAATTTTATTATAACTAGCTAACCCGTGTCCCGACATTGTCCAGGAAAGTAGATTGACTAAAGTAATTCCCGGCCCCAACCATGAATTAGTTGCGGTTTGTTTATGGTTGTCCGGCATGAATGCAGACTCCACGATGTTAATGTAAAACAGTTGGAGGGGGGGGGGGGGTCACTTAACCGGTTTTAGGGGGAAATTTGATTGCCAACCTGGTCTTAATGTTAGTGTTTGAGAGAAGTGGGACCGTTTCGCTAGAAAAAGGAAACAAAAAAAAAAAAGCAATCAGAAAACAATGATTTTTTTTTATTATTTTTACTGTTTGCTTAACTGACACGTAATCACATCAGCTGTGTTTATTTATATATCTGTTATCTCAAGGGGACCACTCTGACAGCTTGATGAAAGGGGAGATAATTCTAAATACAAAACGTTACACCCCTCCTCCCTTTCATTAAAGTTCGATATCCAGTCCGTGTGTGTTATATGTGGGGGGGGGGGGGTCCATCTTGCTCACTTACTTTCTATATGTATTTGTGTAACAAGATAAAGGAGGGGTTTGGAAGTCTATTGGAGAAGGGAGTTCACTCTGACTTCAAGGGGACCCTTCAAAATCAAGGAAAATCGAAAGTTTTAGGCAAAATACAATAGTCCTTGGTGTGAGTGAGTGTAGTGCACTTGTGAAATATTAAAACTTCCAATTTTCGAGTCATCATATCGAGGGTTGACAGGTCAAGGTTAGGACAGAAGATTTCGTTAAGTTGGTGTTCTTTCTGTGTGAGTAGTTCACTCAGCGTGGGAAACGAGAATATTCCTGAAACTGCTTTCCTGCTGAACGTCATGGGTTGACTTCATGAACCACCTGTACATTTCGTCACGTTCCACTTGGATCTTAAAATCTTGCTCAAGCACCTGATGTTTACATTTAAGAGTTTTTAGTTCATCTATTGTTATCTTTAAAAAGGCATTGATCATTTTTAAACTCTGTTTATCCTTCTCATAATTGGCCAAAGATTTTTCGAAGTTCATCCACTTCTTTCCAGAGAGGTCCGACTAATCATTTGTTCTTGGTTATAAGATTAGCTATTTCTTTTTCCAGTCACTCTTTTTTCTTTTTTCATATCGACCTGCTCCTTGAGACCGTTAATCACACCAAAGTTAATGAGCGTAATATCATTACAATAATCACATGAACAGTCCTCTGATTTTGTGGCCTGCGAGAGTAGATATGAGCGTGAGTGTAAATGACTGTTGTGAGAAGCAGCTTACCTGGAAATAATGTAAGAAATTTTGAAAGGGAACGAAAGAACACATTTTCTGGAAACACACATCAGAAATTGGTCTGTGGCTGGTTTCAATGAAATGGGGGGTGGGAGATTTACTTTACTTTATCTAGATTTGGAGGTTGACTAAAATATCATTCAATTGCTACTAAACCTTTCAAAATAATTTTTAAAAAACAAACTCTTTCCAAATTTGTTACAATCAATTTTATGCAGTTCTGTCAAAATTATAAATCCCAACCAGTTTTTACTTTGCATTGCTCATCTTTTCTTTCTAAAATAAATAAAGTTATCTAACGAACAATCGTCACCATGATTACCGTCGTTATCGTCCTATTGATGCTGGCATGCGTTAGATGGCTTTAAGAAATTGACTTCCAAAGTAACCTATCTCTGCCTAGGTCTTTCCCTCAGGCCCATTTTTATCACTTCCTCCTATGTTTCCTTGGCTTTTCCCTGTGAACTGAACCTGCTATCTCAACTGTTCCATATCTACTAACCCAAGAACTCTCATCCAGTCTTTCAATGTGGCTATACCATCAAATCCTACTTTTCTGCACACATCTCTTTATACTGTCCAGATTTAATCTTTCTCTGAGGTCATCAGAACTAAGCCTTTCATTAAAACTTACATTACACATCCATCATATCACTCTCATATCATTTCTCATTAATAATCCTCAAAGCCATTGTAATATTGGCAGTAACCTTGCTAGAATGTTAAGCCTATTTTTAACGTGAAGGATCCAAAAGATTAAAAAAAGATGAATAGATTCTATAGCTATGTATAGAAATCTTCACTTTTCTCTCAGCTTGTGTTTATTCATTTTCTTGTATTTTTATTTTCTTAATTAATACTGCTTTTCCATCTATTTTTAACTTCATTTGAATCCATGTAAATTCTGTCGCATGTTGCATAGGATTATTTTGCACCCAGTTCTAAAAATAGATTCAAGTCAGATTAAAATTTCAGAATTATCGATGCCATTTGCATTTAATGTTCTAAAACAAATTATTATGAACAAATTTCTCCGTGTTTACTGGGAAGCGGGATCAATTTTAAAAGACGCTGCTTATGTTTTTTGTTTTTAACCAAATGTACTACTTAATTGGTTTTAGTATAGTAGTTTTTTAAATTAAATTGATGGCAAATTGTGTTTTACTAAACTCCAATCTCAATGGTATGAAGGTTGGGCACCAAGTAATGACCAAATTTACCAGTGGCATGAAAGAAAAACCTCTATTATCGTTCCATGAAATGCAACATTTTTCTAATAGTAATCAAATGGAATTCTACATTGAACACTGTTAAATGTTATAATGACTGGATTTAGATAACAAATCTTAATGAAATCGGTTTCATTAGTTAGAAAATAAAAACAATGCCAGAAAAAGTGACTGGTGCATTACTTACAAAATAACTAAAATAGATGGCATGGTCCAATTTTGCTGATGCATTATGGCATCGGGATTAATTTTTAACTCATTAACACAAGCAAAAAGTTGAAATGATTTTAACGTTCTATGTCATCGGTCTAAGATAATTAACTAAGTAGATGAAAATAATGTATAAAACCGGGCTTATTTTTTACCAAATAAAATGTTCCCCCTCTTCTTTCCAACCAGATATTTTTTTTTTGTAAAGTGTAACTTAATCACTATTTTCTGATTAAAATATCAAGTAAGGAATCAACTAAATTTGTTGAAGCATAATTTTTTATTTTTTTTTTTAGATAGGAAACACTTAATAAGTATTACATGTTCTGAAAAGTTAAGAATAAATCATTGAATTAATTGTCGATTTGTGTCACAGCTGTTAATATGGAAAGAACATCTGCTTTCCATATTAGTTAAGCGGATTAGTTTCATTAAAAAAACTTTATATATATATATATATATATATATATATATATACACTAGTAGAATTTCTTTCCCAGGACTGGTATAAGCAATAAAAAAAGCATTAGTTTTAAATTTTAATGGTTCTTTTTCTTTCTTTTTTTTTTTTTTTTGGAGGTGGGGGGGGGGGGTTATGGTACGGTTTCGGTGTCACCCCTCTAAATGGTATAGTTTAAAAGAAAAAACTTTTAATGTGCCTACGTTACATACCCTGTTGCTTAGAATACATATTCCATAATTCATAAGTTCAATAGTTTTTGATTTTACCAAATACATACATATTATTGAAACTTACGCACACACACCAATCTTTTTTTAAAATGTATTAATATAATTCAAAATTTAATGTACAGCCATTCTTTTCTCTTACTTTTTTTGTATCTAACTTATTTAAAAAAAAAAAAATTTTGAAGACTAGTAGTATTACAAGTTTTTTTGTTTTTTTTAAACTAATTTATCAGAGTTGATAAAATAACAATTTTATCAACTCTGATGAATAAAGCTTTGCAAAAGAAGCTCAAAACCATTTGAATTATGCCAGTACCATCAGTGGTTCCAAAGTTATACAAATTTAAAGTGCTAAAACTTGTTTTTCATTAGACATTTTTCTTTAATAAATATTTTTCAAAATAAGTCAGACAAAATTCTTTTAAACAGAAAGTTAGCACAATTTTTATTTTTATTTTTTAAAGTATTTTTAAAAATAATTTAATAAACGAAATCTAATTCTACTGTTTTAGACCATTGCATCATTTGAATCCTCCACACAGGGCAACGTTATTTATGCTTTCAGGATATTGTTAATATTCAAAAAGAGAAAAGAAAGAAAAGTGGGAGAGGAAAAAGTGAGTGAAAAACAAAGAGGGAGCAAGTGTATGCTTTCTCTATTTCTCATAGGCTGTGAAATTTAAGCAATAGCCATCCACATTTAATCCTGCTCATTTTAATCGAAATGTAAAAAAAAAAAAAAAAAAAAAAAAACGGTTTCCTTTCTGGTGTCAATTTTGACCATCCTTCCCCATTTTTAACTTGGATTATAAACAGTCAACGTATAAATCCAAATGAAATTAAGATCATGGGAATATTCATTTTCTTTCCATTCATATAATTGTTTGGAAAATTGGTCCACAAATAAGAGATATGACTTGTTTAAGCACATTAGGTGTGGAATTTTGCCATTCAATGTAAAGACGTGATAGGCTTGTAATGCTACTCCACGATGGCAGCCTTCAGAGAGTCTACCGTGTTGTGGGCGTGCTTATTAGTTTTGGTCTCTATCACGCCCCAGAATGAATAATCAAGGGGATTGCAGTGAAGTGGGCGGCCACAAGCTTGGCAACTAGTGGTGATGGACATTGTTGAACAGCCATGCCTGGGTCGTCTGAGCCTTCTGTGCAGGAGCGGAGAGTCCTGCTAGAAGACGTAGGGGGTGTCCAGTGGCGATCTTGTCCATCCAGGGCTTCACCATGCTCCTCGTGTGTGTGTGTGTGTGTGTGTGTGAGATAGATATGAAAAATAAAATTTCCAACAGAACGTGTTTATGTATACAAGAATAAGCAAAACATCTTAGTTTAAACAAGAAAAAAATATTTTGTTTCAATTACAAAACTTCATCACAGAAAAAATATTTACTTTGCAAAAATCAGTTTAATTATACAAAGATTGGGAGATAGTGGGGTAAGATGAAGGGAATTTTAGTCAGGAGTATTAAGTGGGGTGGTGGGATGTTTAAACATGATTAGCTGAAGCTTAAGTAGTGACTGTAAAGGTTAGGGGGGGGGGGGAGAATGCAAACGTCTATTTCTTGTTGCCAACCTGTATCAAAATAAACTCGTGATGAGACCAACATGAACAAGCGAAAGTATTTAGTGATACAAAGTTCCTCAAAACAATTGTGACATGGCTGTTATTAAATATGATAGAAATAATCAGGTAAATAATTTGCATATTAAAGAGTGAATCCTGTTCAGCAAATGGCACTTGATTTTCTTTTTTTTTTTTTTTCAGAGTATATTGCCAACTTAACTTCTGGTGGTGCATTAATCTTTGTCCTCTTCAGTCACTGCAGTTGGCATATTACAGAAAGATGGTTAATAATTAGGCGATTCAAACAGGTGACAATCAACCGTCGCTTGTGATAAGTGTTTAGCGTTAATGGGCGTCCTTTAGATACCAAACATTAAATCATGAAAAATGGAAAGAAGCTCCCTATCCATTGATGCAGTTACTTACCTTATCTGGTTGTGATTCTTTTGAAGTTGGTGGCCAGCACAGAAGTTTTAACTTCTTATAATTGTATATTTTAACTCTATATCTCCTGCAAACATGTTGCACAGATGAAATTGAGTTTCTATGTCGATGGTTTTGTTCTTTCCTAATGTCTTTTTGAGGTGGGACACTTGGTTTCTTTTTAGTTTTTTTTTTCTTCTCATGAGCAAATGTTGGAATGTCATTTACATGCCCAATGTTGGAATGTCATTTACATGCCCAATGTAGGCTTATCCTCATTTGAAGTCTGTAGAAACACAACCGAGAGAATTTCTTAATCACCTTTTACTTGAAATAAGTCGTCTCGTGACTCCGCATCAGCTTCATGAGTTTATTTCGTTTGTTTTATGAAATGTTCATTCAAACTTTTTAGTTTCATGATCTTTGTTTTAAATGAAAATATCTCATGCTTCAGTATATGAGGTTTCCTCTAGAATCTGTAGTTTATCTTGTATGGCATAGTAGCAAGTGAAGGTACAATAACATGTTTTATCTCCATTGCCACACAATCTTGCTTTTTTATCTGCATCAAGCACCGCTTCATTTCTGATGTCTGCTGCAGCTAGTTTTAACTTGATGGCAAACGAGAATTTTTCTTCACTTGTCTGTGAATTTACACTTTTTTTAGAGTATACATTTCTAGGTAAAATATTTTAACATACTGGGTACAAGAGGTTGCTCAAAAGTTGAGTGAAGATTTGAAGATGCTAATTCATCTTTTTCAGCAGTTTCTTCACTACCATTGCTTTGATGTGGAGACTGAAAAAAAATCACAAATTTTATGCATATTATTTAAAAAAAAAAAAAAATTAAAAAAATGTCTCTGCTAATTTAACAAAACAGCATTTTACTAATATATGATTAAATTCCCAATTTTAGCAGTTCTGCCAATGCAAAACATTTGTTGCACTACTTTTAATAATACTAAATTTGCACTTTTTTTTCTGCTTACTGTTTCCCAACCCTACTAACTACCGCCACCACTCTGGGTATGGTACAAAACTGCATCCAGTGGTGAGGCCCCAATTTAGGAGCTTTGAGGAGTGTGGTCACCTTAGTTACCATTACTCGTATGTTCGTTCTTTTTTTCTTTTTTTTTTTTTTTTTTTTTTTGATAACAAATGAAGCCTTTACCTACGAACGAATCTCGAGTTATTTTTTAATTAGAAAAAGACAGAAAAAATATAATAAATATAAGTAGATAATTATCAAGAACCAGATATATTGACGCGCTACAATTTAATAGGGAATGAGGTTAAGCACTAAACTTGTGGAGTAGCTTTAATCTTCCAAATAACCGATTTAAGTAGGAAAAAATTATTTTTTTTATGACAAAACATTTCTCTAAAAAACATGAATCCAGCAAGACCATGCACCTAAAATGTATCATTCAATAAATTGTTAAAAAAAAAATATTTGTAAGCAAATCGTGTAATTGTTTTACAGGCTACAATTTAATCAGGGGCGATGTAAAACGCTACACCAGTGGATTAGAAAAAAAAAAAAAAATTTTCTGACAAGAACTGAAATAGTTCCCTTAAAAAAAACACTAATCAAGCAACACAACACAGTAATGAACCAGTGTTATTATTGAATAAATAGGGAAAAAAATGAAATTAAATGCTGTTTATATATAATTTGTTAGTCAACAAATCATGTTTTGTGTAATTGTTTAAAAATTGGACTAAAAAAAATCATTATGGAATTAATGAGTTCAGTTAATAATAATTAACTTCTGCATGTGCATCTCATAATTAGACAATTTGTAAATCTCTATGAACGAAGATCCCGGCAGTCAAAGTAATTCCCTATTTGTTGTCAAGGAATTATGTATTTGTTAGTATATGTATTTCCAGTAAAGGTAAACTGAAAATATGTATTAAATGAGATAAGACAAGAATTGTTGATTTCGTTAACTTCTGTAATTGTTTTTGTCAAGATACTAAGCAAAAATGCATATTATGTACGAGCTACAAAGAAAGTGAGAATTTATAATCACAAATTAAAAGACCAAAAAATGGGAAAATTGTGGAAAACTAATCACATATCTCTGTTTGGATTATTCGGACTACTGTTCACATCTTTGTTATTCTCACGTTTCAGCTGATATAACTTCTGACCTTCTTCAGATACATTTTGACAAACTCTGGAATCTATACAGAATTTCTAACAAAATGCTTTATTTTAATTCACAAGGGTAGCTTGCTCTCATTTCAGCAGCCATGACCGGATAGAATCTTAAGTAATTCGTAATTGTATTAATATCGCCCGCACTGAGGATTGACCTTCAACCTCCAGAAGACTTATTTAGAACTGATTATTACTTAGCACTTATATCAGTTACACAAGTCCTTGCAAACAATTCTGGGATGAATTTTAGGAGCCTTAAATCTATACTAGTTTAATGTGTAGTCTTACTACTTATCACTATATATTACTACTAATTACAATATATTACAACATCTATTAATAATGGAGATTATGTATCTGTCGGTCTGTCTGAAGCCGAAACTCCATCAGAGTAATATTACTATTTACTTAGTCTGCCAGCTTCTATACATACTACTACAAATACCGCCGTAAACACTATGCGCATTTCTCAATTTACATAATTAATTGCTTTTAAACTTCTAATAAATTAGTATTCGCAAATATACACTCATGATTGTTTTCTTAAGATTTCCACATATATTTACGCTATTTCGCTCGCTAATAATCTTACTTATAAATTATAATTATTTCTTTTATATTTATATATATATATATATAATATATGAAATAAGTTACGTAGTTAATCTATCTACTGCGAAACTGATTGAACAGCCAGCGTTACTCCATTGAATCGGTTACCTCCCTCTGATTATTCAGTATGGACGCAAGACGGGTGCATTATTTAAAATGTAAACAAAACGCTGGCATTTACAGAGTAAAAGTAACACATACTTTTACTCTGATTTTTTTTATTAAAACGTTATGAGTTTATTTTCTTAATCTTATTAGCCATTGTTTTAAAACAAATTTATTGAATCAAATTGTTTAATTAAAATAATTGATTTAAAAATTACTATTTAAAAAAAAAACAATGAATTTAGTTTAGGTGATTTTTTTGATTTTTTTTTTTAAATTTTTTTTTTTAGAGCATTTAAAAAAAAATTTCGTGTTTACTGTATTTGAATTTTTAATACTTTAATTTAGGTACACCCTCTTTTCCGATTTAAAAAAAACTTCCAATATTATCATTTTTTTACAACCATAACTGTTTATGATTTCGATTTTACCTTATACGCTGTAAAGCTTTTATTTACAAACTGTTTTTATTATTCCGTGTTTTATTTATTAAAATAAAAGATGTGATTTTTTTTTTTTTCTTTTCTGTCAACAAAAACATTAACACATTGTACTGGAAAACTATTAGAAAATTTTAGAATCAAATTGTTTAATTAAAAAAAGCTAATTAACACACACACACACACACATTATAATGAATTTAATTTAGGTAAACTTTCTTTCCGAGAGCATTTAAATAACTAATCGTGTTTGCTGTATTTGATTTTTTTTTTTACTGTTTTATTTTAGGTACACCTTTTCTCCGATTTGAAAAACTTCCAAAATGATCATTTTTTAACGACCTTAAGTATGTTTAGGATTTTGGTTTGACCTTTTTCCGCCATAAAGCTTTCATTTACAAACTGTTTCTATTATCAATGTCTAACCACCAAAGAAATATGACTGGGGCTCCATCGGTTTACGGGTGAGCATTCATTTCTGACGCGGCAGCCTAGCAAAAATATGCAACCAGAGGGAGCATATATTTGCAAGTATATATAATTACTTAAGACTTCTACCTGGTCGTGGCTGAGGGAACGAGAGCAAGTTATCCCCGTGGATTAAAATAAAGGGTTCCGTCCGAAATTCTAACCGAAATTCTAAAATTGATGGTGATAAAATATGTAATTGATGAAATAGATTGGAATTTTTTTTTTTTATATATACAGGACTGGCTAGTTAGAATCAAATATCGATTTGACATATATACACACACACACACACACACACTTTTGAGTTAGTGTTTAGCACAAAAACAGACGGCATGATATAACACTAAAATCGATTTGGATTTGATTGTAGATAAGTCCTATTATTATTAGAAAAGTCTCTGTTGAGCTTTTTTTAACCTTTTGGGGTTGACTTAGATCAACTTTATATTGCTAGTAAGTTTGAAATCCAACCAGTAGTTGCTAAACTTATAAGTGGACAAACCGATAGTTACACTTCATTTTATTTATACAGATTATTTTGATAACTAAGGCAACTTAGTAAACTCGCATGCAAATTCTGACAGATTTCCATTTGCATAATGCAAGAACTTCACATACATTGGAATTAGTCTCAGAAAGCATTAGGTGGACAGAGAAATCCTGCTTAGGATGGACAAAGTGAGCACAACTTATGGGGAAACTGCAGGATAGAGTATGGAGTAAGCAAGATGTTCACATCTGAGTAAAATGCAACGGTTCCGTGGCTACATGTGTTCTCAGATTATAAATGCAATCTGGTAAGACAAGATCAGTGATATGGTAATACTGGAATATGCAAGTTTACCATCTATGGCAGATCTACTAATACAGAAGCATCTTTTATAGAGTCCCTGGAGAAAATGTAGGCTAAACAATTACCAAGGTAACAATGTATTCTCAATTGTGAAGGAAAAACAAATTTGGGAAGACCCCAGACTAAAACTCAAAGGTATAGTGAATTTAGTCCCTTGACAGAAGAACTGACAATCTATCCATCTCATTAATATTTATCCTCGAGTGGCTTTTGGCCATAAGTTAACTCCTTAGTAAAAGAAAAAAAAACTTAAGATAGAGGAATATAAACATCAGTGATTGGCAAGATAGTGCAAAAGGGAACCAAGTGAAGAAGTATGATCATGAGACCTGAAGGCGTTCATAAAACTGTTTTATGCATTTCTATGCACTGCAGCCGATAATACTCTGCAAGCTGATGGAAGAAACCATGAGCGATTTTGATGTCACTTTTCACTTAGAGGTGTGAAATGTCAAGAACAATCTATTTTAAGTTACTTCTCACAGCAACAAATGCCTTTATTCTCACACTTACCTGTTTGACAAAAAACGACTGCAACTTCCAAGTAGATTTCTGCTTTAATTTCTCTGACTTGTTTGCATTTCTACTCATTGTTATTTCTCAATGTTATGTGAGAAAAAAAGCAATGACACGTTTTTATTTTCATTGTCAATTTTCCAAAAGAAGTAGGCATTTAGGCGTAGAGAATAAAATTTGAGCGGTAGGTAAACAAGATGAAATATTTGCTCCAATTGTATTGGTTGCTATTCATAGCATCATATAGAAGAGCTGTTAGCCAATTTGTGATATTTGGATGGCAGATCTGATTTATGTGGCCTAAAAAGCAGATTCTGAACAAACAAAAAAACTTAAGTGATGCATATTTCATATTTTTTTAATCTTTAATGATTATTAAACCATAATCGATAGCCGTCAGGCAATGTTTATATATTGTTTTTACTTTTTTGGGGAAAAATTATTCAATTAAAAATTTACTTCCTATTTAAGAAATAATTCATCTGAAAGATATTAAGAATGTAACTAGTGTAAATTATTTTTTTTAAAAAATGCTTAATTTTGTTATTCTGGTATGGGAGTTCAGTTTTAAAGGAATCTGAACTTACTGAAAGGTATACGAAGTGATAACGAAGAAATTCAGGAAAAAAAAACAAAGTAATGAAACATTTTTTATTTACTAAACATTTTTTTTTTTTTAATGTTGAAATGGGATTGTGCATTTATTTATTTTTCTTTGGCATAGTATTTTGACAATGAAATACACACTGGCATAAATAAAATTAATTCTATGTAGTAGGTATTAGTGTCAATAGACATGATGCAGAAATGGCAATGAAAATAATCTTTGGTTGCTGCTGTTCCAATTATTGTTTTTAATAAAACTTGTTCTTATAAATAAAACTTATGTTTAGGTTAATCTCAGTTGATATACAGATATTTTGTTTCTCTAGTTAGAAATACCCCCTCCCCTTTTCAATCCATAAAGACATTTATTTTCACAGATGTCATAGGAAAAACTTTGTTACATTCATTTTTCTCAGAGTTCAAGTGCTCATGTTTTCTCTGAGAATGAGTCATCATAGGAAAGTATTTATTAATACATTTGAGGCCAAAATTATAGCACAAACTACATATGGGTCACTTTTCATCTTTCACAGTCAAGTGAAGTCAGCATTTTTATAGAAGTTCATGATTGAAATAGATTTATTCTTGTCAAAATTATCTTTAGTTGAAAACAGTTTTATTTTGTTTTAAATTCTTTGAAATTTCTGATAGGGTCTTGGAAGAAAGCTATTATTTCTCTATCTGCAATAAATATTAAAAAAATGTGTTATGTTGTGTTGTAAGACAATGCTTAAATATTTATTTAAGTTTTATACTTTTACACTTAACTGATGTAACCTTGTTAAATCTTTTCCTATTTGCAATTAATCAATCACTGAACTATTCCATGACTTGTTATAGTTTTTCCCACACTCGTCATTTTAACTTGAATGCTTTATAGATGACTTATTTGGTGTTCCTAAATCTCCAACCAAAACCTTCCACTCTCCATTTTTGACATTTCCGTCTCCTCTTAAGTGATAATGACCTATTAATCTCGAAGCCTATGTATATACTCCCAACTTGAGTAGGCCTATTATTATAGCTGGTTTATATTAAAAAAAAAATAAACTAGGGCCATATAAAGTGTAAATTCAACTGGTGTTGGCATCTGTTTAGTTTTTCCGATTCTGGTGACCTTAATTGCTTTCAACTGCACAACCATACCTAAATCACACAATATTTCATCTTGACTATGCTTCTTTTGAGACCTATTTTGTATGTCCTTTTTTTTATAATCGGATAATAAGGAAAACTAGGAAAGTTTTTGTTGCTAGGACGAAAAGCAAGGGGGTCATATTATATACAAGTGTCCATTTTCAGAAATGATTAATCAGCTTAAAATACTTATTTGAAATGGCAGGGAATCGGTGTAATTGAAAGTCGTTTATAAAATGAAAGGAATACACCAGAACTATCAGGTTTTGATAACATTAATGTTACAACTGAGGCCTGTATACATTATGGTGTTGAGTTTTTCCACTTGAATAATAAATGGAGGGATGATAATTCCCATTCTGTAAGGTTGTTTCATATTCCTCTGTTAACATAAAATATCCAGTGGCAAAAATTTTGAGGGTCAGTTCTTTCGACAGAATTCTTGAACACTGGTACAACAGATGCAATTTTCTAGCTATCTGGGAAGCAATATTTGGCAAGGCATTTATTGTAAAATTTGGAAAGGACAGGATCAATTAGGCAGAGCATTTCTTTATTAATATAACAGGGATAAGATCCGACACACATGTTTTAGAGGTGTCAAGGTTTTTATGATGTCCCGGACATGGGAAGGAGTGATGATCAGGTCATCAAGTGTGGCTTCAGTCTGCAATGGGGAAATTAGGGAGGAAGTGGTTCGTGGAGTTCAATGTGAACCGCTAGGCAAGTAGTTCAGCTTTATCAATTGCTGTGCAAATGACCTCATTATGGTTGGATAATGGGGGTGAATTTGTTAATTACTTATTATTCACCACACTATTGTAGCTTTTCCAGAAATTGCGAGTTCCTAATTTCTGTGAATCGATGCGTTTTCTGGTTATCTCGGTATATCTATTCTTAGCTACAGTTTTACAATGATTTCTTGATGCTATAAATTACTGTCTATTTTTAGTTGACTTAGGGTGGTTAAATCGGCAGAATTCAATAGCAGCTGCACAGGTCAGAATTGAACCATTGAGGAGAGTGGGGGCTTGCTATAGCATTTTTACGTAGAGACATGTGCTTCAACCTACTTTGACCCATTCAGTTATCTCATTTGCGCAGTAATCAACCTGGAAAGAAAAGGTTTTACTCCATGGAGCGTCTCTGATTGATTCCCAATCTGCTCGTTTGAAGTATCTCGACATTTAAGTAACAGACGTTCAGCTTGGGGTTATGATTTTAAGATGATCAGCGCTCTCGAGTGGGTTATGGGCATCTGTTGCACAAGCCCGATGATATTCATATTATTGATGATAATAATATTAGGTATTATCATTTCCAGACATTCTAGCATTTTAGAGCAATTGACCAAAAAATGTTATTTTGCTCTGGGAGATAAATTCTGTGTTATTTTTCTTTGGGGGATGGGGTCTACTTTTTTAAGCGATCACGCATGGTTTTATGACCTTGCCAATCGGACTTAGGGTTAGTGGTGAAAGAATTTAGTGAACATCCCTAAAAAGTCAGAATGGCCTGAAAATAATTATTTTACATTAAATTTATATACAAAAATGATCCCCCACTTTTTTTCTTTCCGTTTTTTTTTTTCTTTCCGTTTTTTCAAGGTATTCAACATAATCACCTAAAAAAAAAAAAAAAAAAAAAAAAAAAAAAAAAAAAAAAAAAAATCGAATCATTTTTTTGTGGTCATTTAGCTAATGGTGTTAATCTACAAATTTACCATTATTAGTAGTAGTATTACTATTATAATTATCTTTTTTTCTTTTTTTTTACTTAAAAAAAAAAAAAAAAAATCAATCGGTTATAACCAAATCAGGATAAAACCATGAACAGTCTTTAGAGGAAAGGTACAGAATAGTTAAGAAAGCCTCATTAAGAATGGTTTTCTAAATAGTAACATTATTTAGAAACTCATTTTTAAATTGGGTAAGGAGCTTTGTTAACTATTATGTTCCTACACTCTTATTTTGCGTACCAATCGTCGACTTTTCAATTAATGAAAAAAATTAAAATAGCATTTTGTCAACGACGAACTCATACAACGGCTTTGTTTTAAGAGAAATAAATCTTTAGTTGTCTCACTATTTTCAATCAATTACAAGTATAACATTTAAGAAAATTAAACAGATCTAATCGTGTAATATACACCATGTGTATCTTTTATGTTCGCAAAACTATATGCAGGGTTTTACAATAATTCACAAAAAAATAAAAAGCAACGAATATATAATTAAATATTTTAAAATTTTAAAAAATCTTAATCGGTAATTGTATTGGAAGTAAAAAATGTTGGACTCCTCCCATCACTAATTATGATATATGCAACCATTTGTTTTAGCAACTTCCGTTTTCACTCTTTAGAAAACGTTTAAAAAGAAAAGAAAAAAGTAACAATATTATAAAAACATTTGTTTTTGTTATTGTGGGTGTGTGGTAATTATATACTAATGCTTCTCTTCAAAATATACACATGTAGCACAATCATGAATCGATTCTTTGATTCCAGGCCATAACAAAATATCCCTAGCCGGATTCTAGTAGTACAACACAGCTGAAGTCTTGTTTTGTTGACATGCAAGTTGTTGCTCAGTTGATAGTGACGTCTGTCTTTCTCTCTTCTTGTTGCACTCATCTCCTTAATAACAGCGGTTGTAAAAGTTATTAAAAATGATAACACAAAAATCATAGGGGTTTAACAATGCTTTCAGAGGTGTTTTTTTTTCCTTTTTTTTTCTTTTTTTTTCTTTTTTTTTTTTTCTTTTTTTACTCCATGCATAATATCCATACCAGTAACTGTT
The DNA here is from genome assembly GCA_963556195.1 of Sepiola atlantica. Classification (NCBI taxonomy): domain Eukaryota; kingdom Metazoa; phylum Mollusca; class Cephalopoda; order Sepiida; family Sepiolidae; genus Sepiola; species Sepiola atlantica. The sequence goes on from OY744515.1 coordinate 94,083,391, forward strand.
CCAAAATCAACTGCTCTAATTTTGTGATCCAGAGAAAAGGAATTTCATCATCTTATCTGCTACATGTCACTAGCGACTTCCTGTCTAAAACAATATCCTGATACGGCATTTTAATTCTAAATTTTCCACTTCTAATGGAATTTTCCATTACTGTAACCGTGTCTTTATCTAACCTTATATGGAAAATACCGTTTTTAACATTATTTCTATACAGATAATCTTGCTACACATTTCTTTTTTTTTTTTTTTCATCTTTGATATTAAGGGCTTATATGCTTCAAAACTTTTCTGAAAGAAATTATTAGAAATGTATCAAAGAGTACACATTATTATTAAACGTGTAACATCTCTATATGAAATTGTGACAACTGTGTTTATTGAGACTGTGACTTACATTTTAAAAAATTATTTTGATCGATTTGTTAAAATCAAAAATCAAATAGCGTACAGTATTTAAAAAAAAAAAAAATTTAACAAATTGAGGCATTTGTCACGTAATCAGCACACCCTCTATCAGCTTTCTTGCTGATTTGGTACCTGTGACTTAGTTTCTTATTCATAAAATAAGAGTTAAAAAAAAATAAACTTAAAATTATTTGATTTTAAAAGAAAGTATATGTTCCTGGACAACACTGACTGTGGAACAGCTTTTTTTTATTTATTTTTTTATAAAATACTACAAAAATGACAAACCTAAATCAACTTTTTAAAAGTGAGTCGAAAAATCTGCCAGTATTTTCTGAACAACATATTTGACTGCGTTTCCCTAATTGTGTGCATTGAAATAATGTCAATATGAAGACAATATTTAGTTTTAAAGAATTAATTTTTCTTTTTAAATGTTTTTTTCTTTTGTACTAAAAATGTTTTATGTATTTTGCAGGTGGGTTTGTGAAGACTTCCCTGATTTGAAGGATAGCTTTGAGGATCGTATTCTGCAAGACTATGACTCTAAAAGGTAATTTATTTTTTGTCAAAATTAAAACTGAACAAATTATTATTCATTTGAATATATAATTTTTTGTTTGCCAGAAATTAAACTATTAAAACTTAATTTAAGCTCCTCCCCCCCCCCTCAACGATTTTGATAATTTTGACTTTAGTTATGGGTTTTGAAAATTACTTGGCAATTACTATTTTCTAAATTTAAAATGTTGTTCCTTTTGCCTAATGGTGAACTATTTGCTTCAGTGAACAAAGAATATATTTCTACTTATTTTACCTCATATACCGGATTCTATAAGCCCTGATATTGTAAAAATTCAGTACTAAAACTAAAGTTTTAGTTTCTTACATTTTTGCTAGGAAATGGCATACAAATAGAAAGCAATTGATATGTATACCCTCCACCTACAGTTTGTGTTATTTGAAACTTGTTAGAAATCTATTTAAAAAAAAAATTTTTTAAATAAAAAAATCAGCTTTACAATTTGTCTGGCATAAAACCAGACAAGTGATGAATTAGTTTATGTGACTTTAATGTCCAATATATATTGTTAATATTTCTCATTATTTTAATTTTCTGATTGGTTTCCACATCCTGATTGTTGTTTCAACCATTTTGCCTTCTGGCTTTCTTCAGTTGCCTCATGCTAAACTCTGGAACCATCATGACATTTTGAAGCCATCACTTTCCATTCTGAGAGTGTAAGAAAAATTAAAATCTGATATGCCGGCTCTGTGAAACTACCAGCCATAATGTAAACGGGATGAAAAAGTCCGTCCCTGAGACTAAAGTTGCCTCAAATCTGTGGCTGCTTAATCTGTATTTATCTTTGCATGTCACATGCCAAAGATCCTACCATAAGTTTGCTCTTCTATCATACTTAACCCGTACGAAGAGGCAAACTTCTCTACAATGAATAGAACCGATGATACGCAGTTTTGCAATTTTTGTTAGCAAATCTATTTTTTTTATTTTTCTGGTGCATGCTTCCACTAGAGAAAGAATAACAATGTTTTTTTTTTTGGTTTGTTTGTTTGTTTTTTTTGTTTTTTTTTTGTTTTTTTTGCTGCGGCCTTTTGGCTAAGATCAAAGTGTAGTATCTGTTCCGATGGATACTGCACGCCTGTCCTGTGCAGTTCTAGGAGGTCCACCCTCCCAGGCTTCGCCTCCCCTCTTTGGGGAGGAGTAAGTTTATTGCTTACTGTCTGAGGCGCCCCTACCGGGGAATGCCGACGGGGCTGCCCAGGCAATTTTTAAATGGCCAGAGTGCTCACCTCTCGAACGCTGGCTTTTAACCCCACTTGCTCGACCCGATCTTGGGTCACATCTTACTTGTGGGAGTAAGATAAAACTGGCCTTGTGCCTAACTCCGCGAGGAGTAAATAAACATCATAACTGATGTCAGCAAAAAAAATTTTTTTAAATCCATGAAGAAATATGTTCACTCCCACCCCTTCGTTTTTAATTATTTTCGTTTTCTAAGATATAAATTTGACAAATTAATATTAGAGAATTTAAAATAATGAGCTCCCTTTAATATAAGGCATACCAACACAATTATGTACCATAAAATAAGTCCGGTGTTGCATGGAAAATTAACTTGAAATACTGAGGCAATTTATATATCTATACATATAAAATGGAGTTATTTGTTGCATTGGTATTATTAAAAGCCCATGTTTCTATTTAAAAAGTAAAAACAACATCCTAATATACTCGGTCCTGGATATGTGATTGACTTCATAAAGGATAAATAATTTACCTTAAAAAAAAAAAACGAACTCATTAATTCACTATTTGTTTTTTTATTTTCTTATTGGATGATTGGTTTTATTTACCTATTACACACAGTTCTATTCCTGCATAATTGCGTAACATCTTGTGTGAAAAAGTGCTAACACACACGTGTATATATTTCCATGTACAAGATAATCTCAACTAATGAGTTGTTAATTATGAATTTTAGAATGTATATTCTAAGGAACACTGAGTAACATGGGAACATTATTTTTTTTATTTTGTGTAAATTTTAACATTTAAGGGGTGCACTCACCCAAATGCACACTTGCCCTCAAGAAACCTTTAAAATAAGTTATTAAAAAAAATTAATAGAGAAAAGAATTGCTCTACATAAAATTTTGAGTTAAATATTAAGTAATACATTTTTAAAAAGGATTAGTGTGCACGCATGAGCATCAATGTTTGTCCTTGGTAAAATCCTAAACTATTGAACTTATCATTATGAATGATGGAATATGTATTCTAGGCGACAGGTTGAGTAACGTGGACACATTTTTTTTTTTTTTGTGTGAACGTTAGCACTTAGGGGAGTTCCACCGAAACCATACCATACCTCTATAAAAAGGAAAAAAAACATTAAAATTTAAACTAATGCTATATTTATTGCTTATACCCATCATGGGAGATGTATTTTACTAGTATGTGTGTGTATATATAGATATATCTGAATTTTTTTTCTTTAATTATTAATGATGAATAAGAAAAAAGAAAAAAACCGACAAACCAGCTGGCAAACTCTTTCCTGGAACAAATCTTGGCAGATGCAAGACTTTAAATTACATTGAATCTTTTCTTTCGAAACAAATTTTTTTTTTAATGATCACTGCTATGGAGTAAATCAAGTCAAAATAAAACTTGCACAGCTGGATTTTTGGACCAAGAAGAGTTTTTTTTTTTTATATATATCATTTTGAAACTTGTGTACAATATTAGATATCCCATGAAAAGTTATATTTGATTTAAGATCAGTTTTCTGCATCTCAGTACAGACTGATCAGTGTCATGAGTAAGTTGATTGAATCTGTAATAAATCAAGAAGTTGTCAACCACCTCAGCGAAAACAATCTTAACGACAAGCAATATGAATTTCTTCCTGCAAGATCTACAGCTGACAGGCTGACAGATATTGATGGGGCTTCGTTTCTGGGGTGATAGCTCTTGATATATCAACGGTTTGCCCCACAAGCTTGTTAGCTATGCAATATCTGGAAATATCCTCTCGACCATCAAATCCTTTCTCTCTGATAGGCCTATAAAAGTAGTTATTGACAGGCAAAAGTCAGACGCACATAATATCAATGACGACGTGCCTGAAGGGTCCATTCTGGGCCCAACCACGACGTACGGTAAGAAGGCCTGGTCACTGAAAAATGTCTTATACTTTAGGACAAGCGAGATATGCCAACAACCCAGGCTGTCGATAATGAATGATAGCTTTTAAAAAAAGTTTTAGACAACTTTGGAAATTTAATTTTAAAAAAAGAAAAGGAACAGTATCTGATTCATACTGAAACTGAACTTTATTCAATATTAATTTAAAAAAACAAGAATTAATTTGAAAAGAATAGTTAAGTTGCGTATTGTTTTTGTGTTAAAGTAAATAAACATCACATTTTTTTCATGTATTTTAAAGGCTGAAATTTGTTTTTGATTATGAACAATTTGAAAACAATTTTCTTTACATATTTATTAAAATAAAGACATGCAAAGAATTACAGTATCAACATATTTGAAGTGTATAAATATTATTGATTATGTAATTACGTGTGTTCGTATTTACTTGCTTCCACACGAGGGCAAAGTTAAACATAAGGTCGTTTTTTTAATGTGGGGAAAATCCAGCTCCCAAAAAGGGGTATTCTTGATTGGGACAACAATTAAAATTGTCTCAGTCTAGAAGGAGTTCTCCTTCACTAACCGAAGATGAAGCTGTAGTATCAGAATAGTTTGAATTATTTATTTGCAGAAAATATAAAAATACAATTTAAATTTAAAACAAATTAGACAAAAGGCCATCAAGTGTGGGTGTGGAATGTCTATCTTACTCTTTGCTAGAATCATTAGTCATCACGATACCACATTAACTCTAGGGGTCAAAATCCCAAATGTGTTGAAAATTTAAATTTTCATAAATATATAGGTTAAAGTGTAGTTTATAAAAATTGCATATAGGCGATAAATATTGTTTTCTGTTAAATATTAGTAAATGAGGAACTATTTCGAGTTAAAATCTAATTAGTTTTACGCATGTAAGCTTAAGAAAAACACGCTTGAAATGTGTAAATAATCACTAGAGGAAAAAAATGGAGTCTTTATAGTAACAGAAGTAATGGTTGGAAGATTCCATTTTTTTCTAGCAATTATTTACACATTTCAAGCGCGTTTTTCTTAAAGTTACATGCGTAAAACTAATTAGATTTTAACCTGAAATGGTTCCTCATTTACTAATAGTTAACAAAAAAAGACGGGAAACCATTTTTATCGCATTATGTTCAAGACTGAACTACGCTTTAACTAATATATATCTGTACATATTCATTAAAAGTGATGAGTGGGACAATTAAAAACAAAAAAAAAAGGTTAGTAAGACCCTACCAACCCTTTCATAAAGAATAGGCAACCCACAGTAATTAAATAAACTAACAAAATAATAAACGATAAATAATATAAAGAATTAAAACAATAAATAATTAAAAACTGATTAAATAATTAATTTTGTAAGTGTTATAGAAAAATGCAAAACTATTAAGAAATATATAAACAAAATTATTTTATTGTCGATTTTACTTGTATTAATGGTATTTCTTGTTCTGAAATAAAATTCTTTCTTAAATGTTACTTTAATCCAATGTTTTAATCATTTTTTTTCTTTTCTTTTTAAGCACCAAACATATTTGAACTGTTTTAGAATTTTATTACACACATAAAGAACATTTTGACAAAAAAATAAAGCTTTTTTTTCTTTTTATACAAAAAGAAACAAGTTTGAACTAGACTTCTCATTGATATTATTTTACGACAGTCGACTTTTCTATCGACGGGTTTGTCAACCATCTTGAATTGTAGTTTTTTTGTTTTTTTTTATAATATGTAGTTTTACCTTCAAATCAGATTTCCAACCATGAAAACGACATGAACAAAATCATCTGTATCTTTTTTAAATACCAAACAATTACTAGATCAAAGATTAAATTTCAGACAAATGACTAGTTATATATCCATGTGTTGGCATGTAATAACCCTTTTCTTCGAAGCGTCTTGTTTACTTGCTTAGCAATGATACTAAACGCCATGATGTTAGCAGATAAACCAAACTCGGTGACCAGGCTTTAACATAGGTCGTGGCCTAACCCTCTTCCTGATCTTCATAAATGATCTTCCAAATCATATTCTGAGATCATTCGTTGACATCTATGCAGACAACTATTTATGGCCGCACTTCGAAGAGTATTGATGATCAAGATCTTTCTGACTCTTCCGACTAGAGGCATGTGGTGCAATGGGGGGGGGGGGGGATTTGTTTCTCTTTTCACCATCAACACTTGGATCATTATTTCTCCCCAATTGAAATGAATGACTCTCTCCTTGAGGAAGCCCCCCTTCTTTGATAAGCTTCTATGACTAATTTTCACCCCCGACCTGAAATGGAAGACTTGCATCAAATCTGTTTCTAAGGTTGCTGGAAAATTGGTTGGATCATTCTACTGCTCCAAAAAGTACCTCACTCCTAATGCAATCCTCTAAGAGCCAGATTCGTCTGAAGATGAAGTACTGCAGTCTTATTTAGGAAGCTTCTACTCGGGCCACTTTCTTGCCTTGATAGTACGAAATCGACTTCACAATCTAGTGGGGGATGATCTCTTCTCATCTCTACAGCCTCTTTCATACAGAAGAGATGTTTCTAGCCTCTCTTTACTGTATTGTTATGTTCATGGTAGGTGCTTGACTAAGCTCCCTGGTCCGCTTCCCTGTAAAACATGCATAGCAAGAACTCGTTTAGCTACAACCCCAGCAAAGAACTTTTTTTTTCTCTCTTTGTACCAAAAACCAAACGGAACTTCCATAAACAAAGTTTCTTTCTTAGAACATCCAATCTGTGGAACAGGATACCACGTATCTGCTTCCCAACCGACTACAGCATGGTCGTTTTCAAGTCTAATGTAAACAAATACTTGTTGAGCTGTCTCCCTTGGAGAATCAATTCCTCTTAATCTTGTGTCCATTCCACCCACTGTTTTCAAATTTCTCGTGGTGACAAACATCGTTCAACTGACAATCTCTTTAACCCTTATCCTGGAGTGACCCTTGGGCCTTGATAAGTGGTTACCCATTAATTTAAAAAAAAAAAAACTATTTTAAACGCTTTGGGGTAGCCATATTTATTTCTATAGAGAACAGGCAAAGTTAGAGATTAATAGAATCGTTTTTTGTTTCCTGTTACATGTATCGTGATCTGAGCGTGAAAAGTGTAATGCAATATGTCTTCCTCCTAACACTCCTCCAAATAAAGCATACAAAAACCATTTGATTTTAGGAACATCACTTTTTAGCATTTTGTACAATTGATTTTTTGCTTTAAAAAATTGTTCACAAGTTTATTCAAACAATTAATGAACTTTTTAAGGTTGTCACATCTATTTATGATTTAAGTATTGAATCTCTTTTTCTAATAAATTTGTTATGAGTAGCCACTTCCACTCTCCAGCATTGGCTAGGAATAAGGAAGGACCTTTTGTGTACTTCTATTCCCAGTCCTGAACCCTATATTATTTTTATTTAATTCTTTTAAATTATAAAATAAAGCAAAATGTTGCCTTTGCTGTTTATAGATGGCATGATCGGACCCCCCCCCCCCCCTTCCCTTCCACAATATTGTGAAAGAAAACAAAAATAATACCAATTTTACTCAAAGTTGTTCGATCTTGGTATAGGGTTTTATTTGAAATTGTATTTCCAAATTTTTTTTCTTTTAATAAATACTTTTTGTAGAATTTTTTTTTTTTTTTTTTTTTTTTTTCCTCCATGTTATCAAAAGTTGGGTACCACCTGCTTATCCAACAAAGGTTTGAAAAATTACTTTTAAAAACCAAAGTGTCATACCAAAAATTGATCAAAATCAACGATTTTGTTGAAATATACGTTTTTTTAATTAACTTTAAATACTTGATAATTTAGTTTTGTCTTCATCCTCAGTAGGTAATTTTCAAGCCCCCCCCCCTCTCACACAATGTCCTACAAGAAATACTTCTAAATACCTGTTTCGTTCTAGTCAATGTTGTTGGTTTTTCTTCCAAACATTTCCAAATTCTTGTTTCCAAAGGTTAACCATACTTTTTACTTCAATAAGAATGTAATTGTTTATCTTGATGTTTTGATAGAAAATCATTGAACTGGGCCTAAAATCAAAGGGTATTGGTTTTAGCTAATATTCAACCCAATTTCATAAATGCACAAAGTTCATGCTTTATAGACTACAACATTTCACATTTGTGTCTTTTATATGGAATGTATGTTTCTTACAGATAATCATGCAAAGGTTATGATGTTGCTACTTTATCATTTTATACATAACCTGTTTGTATGTTGTATTTTTTTTCTACAAAATTTATTTAAAAAAAAAAAATATGTTCATGCTGCTGAACATTTTATGCCTGTTATTTTTGGACAGTGCGTCATAATGCCATTCATAGAATCTGGCATCCTTCTATTGCTCAATTCTTTTATGCTCAAAATATTGATTTTTTTTCCCCCTCCCCTTTGCAACTTCAAAATGTGCTTTCTCTTCAATAACCTTGTCATTATTCTTTGAAGTTTGAGCCAGAACATGATTCCATTATGAATTCCAAACTTTTCGTGCTCTTCAAAATCATAGTCATCTCTCAAATCATCTCAACCTCCTTTTAATCATATTTTAGTTGATGTGATACATATTTCAAAAATAAATTCATATAATGCCATTGAATTATAAATTAACACTCGGGGCTTTGTCCGCACTGCACTCCTTACTTGATTTCCAAGCCCTCAAGCTCAAAACATGATATTGTTCTGTTTGGTCTCAGGATGCCATCCTCCCAGGTATTACCCCTTCCGAAAGAGATTGATTTATTGTGTCCGGCAATCCTCCTATTAACGAATGCTAACGCGTTTGATCCAGTTTATTTTCATAACTATCCAGTGTCCCATTAAAAGATCTGGATTCTCCACTATAAACTGACCCAATGTCTAACCTTGCTGCAGTGAGAAGCATGTGAATATATTTAACTATAAATTAACCCTTTTTAGGGTCATTCCAGCTAAGTTCAACATAGGTCTGTCCTGAAGGTTCTGTTTATTTTCAAAATTTCACCGACTCTTTGGATCTATGAGTTAGACTGTTCATGAAAATTTTGACCCAATTGGTCTCTCCAAACAGATTTTACAGGCATTTGAAGAAATAAGCAATTTCTAAAATTTTGATTTTTGAGCACCTATAGTTCAGAGTAGCTTTTATAATATGCCTTTGGGCTTCTAATTTCTTAATTTTCTGCCATCTGAATTTTCTGAAACGGTTGGTTTAGAGGTCAATTTCTGAAGGCCACCGAACATGTGCCAGCATGTGAAACAGATGTTGGAATAAATTTTGTTTATGATATGTATGTATGTAGGGCTCTTTAGTCTTGGGCAATCACCTAGAGATAGTGTCTTGATAAAAATACTGCCCCCCCCCCCTTATCACCTCACTGGGTTGACGTCGGGAAGGGCGTCCTGCATATAAATATTTTGCCTTGATTAATGAAATATCTTCCAAAGAAAATTGGTTGAACTTCAAACTGAATTTTGAATTTTGGAAACTAGCGAGGAAGATCAGAAAAGATTGAGTTTCGTGGAAAAAGACTTATTGACCTGTGTGTGTAAAAAAACAAAAAAAACACGAGCTGTCCAACAAATGCCAGCATGTGAAACGTAGGTTAAACGAAATATGATTAAAATTATTTATTTTAAATTCATGAAAACTCAAAAAATGCAAAAATCCAGGTCTTCGTAGCAAAATAAGAAAAGTTGCAAATTTTAGACATGTGTAACTTAACAGCATTGTCTCCTAGGCATTCACATTTCTATGACCTGGCCAAGATACTTTGCAGAAAATGTTATTCAAATTAACAATATTTTTTTATGCACACCTCCTTAATCGTTAGTATTATAAAAGTAGACAAAGATGTGATTTTAATAAGGGAGAAGTAATGGGATTAAGATTTTTATATAAGTATTATGTTATCTAAAAATGGCTCAAAATCAAAAATTCTTAAGGGATATTCTATGGCTTAAAAAATGATTGTGGAACCATTAAAAATATTTCAAATCTATAAACCCTTCAAGAACCTCTTGGTCATCCAAAAACATCAGTGGGATTTGCAAACAAAGCTTTTAACTTAATAGAGCCAGAACTGAAAATAAAAACAATCTTCTCAAATCCAATAGAGATGGACAAGCGGTATTAAAGAAATACTGATATAGGTATTGTGAGATACCCTCAAATCGTATTGAGACTTAAAAAAAAAAAAATCCTAATACTATTTGGTATCATAGACTTTAAATTTTATTAAATGAAAGTGAATTTATCAAAATAAGTCAAACTTTTCTTTAAAAGGTTAAAAAAAAAAAAAAAAAAATTATAAACAAAATAAATTACGTTATTTTAGTGAAATGACTTTAAGGGCAAATCCCACAATTTTGAAGTAAATGTCAACACATGCAGGAGGGGGGAGGGAATTTCGGAGTTTAATACAACTAGCAAATATATGCTCCTTTTGGTCACATATTTTTGCGAGGCTGTGAGTATTATATAATTGTAACAGAACTACATACAATACATAGTTAAAGCAAAATAAATTGTTTCGAACTATTAAAATAATTTCATGTGACAGAAGTATCTTATTTATGGATGTCAAGTGCAAACACAGACCCCACAATATTTTTATAAATAAAATAGTCAAACGTATTTCCTTTTTTATAGATGTCAAGTGCGAAAGAAAATAGGAAATTATGTGGCCACTAGTGATTATTGCATTAAAGTTAATTTTCAAGTCTTTAAAAAATGAATTAGAATTTTATTTTGGTATAAAAATACAATTAAAGACAAATTAATAAATTTCATCCAAAATGTGTGCGAAAATCAAACGAAAAAAGCGAGATATTCAACTAATCCCTATAGTATAATTGAACACCAAACGGAAATGTCTGTTTTATCCCTTTAGTTTTTAATTTTAACTAGTAATTTGAAAAGTTTTTTTAAAAGTTTTAAATATAAAGGAGTATGTAATACATGGGAGGATTCTCCCACACCTCCTTAAAAGCAGAGGAGGTAATTCCTGGGAGAACGGTCTTATGACAACAGAACCGATACTACACTTATAAATTCCGATTAAATCGAGTTTCTTTTTTTTTTAATTCATTTAAAAATGTCGTCACAGGAATTTTTTTATTGCCCCTTGGCCTTTTGGTTAAGATCAAATTGTAGTATTTGTTATCTTAATCTCAGCACTGGTAGTTTTCATGTAATTATCTCCCTTGAAACTGAAAGTTTAAAAATGTTTTTAAAACGCTATTGCTTTTTTTATAAAATCTCTTTAATTATTATATTACTATTGAGGAAAATATTATAAATATAAAATTTGGCAATATCAATTATAAATGTATATTACAGAATATTAATTTATTAGAAACTTAAAAAGAAAAATATGCAAATGTGCATTGTTTGAGGAGCTTAGAGATTGCTGTATATACTGTACCATTATATTTAAAACTCTAAGGTTTTGATGTTAATATACTTAGGAAAGATTTGCATTTATTCATATTTAGATTAGATTGGAATATTAGATTAGCTAAATGCAGTATTCTCCATTATTTTGCAATGTATTTATCACGTTTAAAAAATTGTGACTGACTGACAACATCCCTATTTATATAAGATTAAATTGAACTTCAACATAGTTGTACCAGAGACAGTTTGATCGAAACTATGATGCACATTTAATTGAATATCTTTATCAAAAGAGAAAATAATGTTAAAAAAAAAAGAAATGTTCAAACAGGTGAAGATCTATTTTGTTTTTTACATAATTAGTGCAGAATATCTGAATGAAAAGAAAGGAAAAATCTAATAAAAATCACTATTTTGAATTCACTTAAAATTGTCATTATTGGTTTAAAAATTAAAATAAAAAGTAAATAAAGGTGTTCATTGAGATGTTTAGAATTATTATACATAGGCAATTTTTAAGAATGAATATATATTGGGGAGGGGGGGTCAGTCGTTTCTGAAAAAAAAATTAGGAAATAAAACAAATAGTTTAATCTCATTATGAGCATTCAGACTACTGTTCTCATCGTGGATGTTATTCTCACAATATTTCAGTGCATCTTGCCAAATTTTGGCATCTGTATGGAATTTCGAACTGAACTCTTTATTTAATCCAGAGATAGATCGTTCTCGTTCTATCAGCCATGACCGAGTAAAAGTTATAAGTACTTTTTATTATATTCTTAATTAGTATTGCCTGTAGTGAGAATTGAACCTTCAACCCCTAGAAGACTGTCACTTAGAATTGGTTATTACTTAACACTTTATCCATTGTGCCACAGCTTCAGTTAGAAATTCTGTACAGATTCCCAGGTTCGACAAGATGCATCTTGAGAGGGTTGGGGGGTTACATCGGCTGAAACGTGAGAATAACAGCCAAGATGAGAACTAAATAATACAAATTATCAATCTTTATTTCAAAAATTCCAAAACCCATTTTAGTGTTATTAAAATAAAAAAGTGTTAAAATTAAATGTTTCAAAATATTGCATCTAATAATTTTTTGTATGAATTTAATTAGAATTGGGTCGATGTGTATAACGCTCCTACTAAAAAAAAATTTAAAAAAAAAAAAAAAAATTATTGCTGATTTTTTTTTTTTTTATTAATTTAAAAAAAAAGTCCTCAAATTATTTTTTTTAAAAATAAAATTTAAAAAGGTAAAATAACAAAATATCCGCTTGCTCATGGCTGCCATATCTGAAATCAAAAATTGTTAACCAATGTTAATCCCCCTTAAAAAATCACATTTTAGGCCGAATTTTTTGGGGAGAGGGAGGGGAAATAATTTGTTTTCAACAATTACTAACAAATTATCAAATCAAACTTTTTTTATAATTGGAATGTTTTGTTTTATTTTTTAAATAGTTTAATAACAAATGATACATTCAAACTGTTGTTTTTTTTTATAAATGGAAATTTAACAAAATTTAAATATACGAATTCACCTTTCTATATATCCTAACACAAATATAGTAATAACATATCCAATACAAAATATTCCTGAAAAAATTATTTTATTCGACAGCACCACAGAAACTCCTGTATGTGAATTAAGCCAAAATTTACAATTATAAAAAAGTTTGATTTTATTAAACATTGTTGAAAACAAATTATTTACAAAAAAAAAACAAATCCGGTTTAAAATGTGGAATTTTTTTGGATTAACAGCAGTTCCCAATTTAAGGTATGGCAGCCATGAGCAAGTGGATATTTCCTATTTTATCAGGAAAAAAATTATATAATTAGTAAAACGGGTGGTGGGGGGTCATTTTGAATGATCCCCTTGAACTTGATGTTCGTGTGAATTTCTTCACACCCCTCTAAACTTTTACTATTTTATCTAAAAAAAAAAAACATTTTTGGATTACAATTGAGCCAAATTTTCTCAGTATTAAAATTTTTTTTGATTTAAACTTTTCAATTCAAATACTTTTAACAAAGTAATTCCACCCCTCTAATTGTGCAAAATAAGATGATCGTTGTAATAAAACTCATTTGATATTTAGAAGGGGGATAGTTAAGTGGTTGAAAGATTATCAATGTGATTAGATTGTAGAATCTGCAAATAATTCAAATACAGTTCAATCTATCACATTCACTTATGTATGAATACCGTTTGAGTGAAGTTTGAACCTTCAATCTCTTCAGCAATTCATATTAAAGGAATCATTTAGAATAGGCATTGCGTTTTGACACCAAATAACCTAAAGTGTTGATATCCCATAAAACAATCAACTGAAAGCAAACTGAGTTAATGAATTAAAGTGATTATATGTTAATTTTCTTTTGTTTCAAACAATCAGCCAATGGCTTACCACTAAGCTAGACACAATATTTAGAAAGTTTCCAAATAGTTACAAATTGGACTGAAGTAGGGCAAGAGAAAGAAAGAAAAAAAAACAAAAAAAAACATTTGTAATTTGGAGCCAGCTATGAGGGAAGGAGGAACACAAAGATAGTGTTTGTATTTAACACTTCAGAGTTCTTTAACATTCTGGCTAATTTTATAATTTAGCATGGTAAGAAATAACCTTTCATGTTCTATATAAATAGCTATCACACACACACTTAAAACAAAGTCCTTTATATGTTGAAATACAAACTTGTGGACTTCTTTTCGTAGGCTTAAATTGATAGATAAAAGTAAGTTCAAAGAACCCGTGCTGAATATAAATAATGAAAAAATGGACATTGCTCTTTACTTGGTATGAAACTGAAAATAAGGATTGAAAGTGTTGGTCTGACCTCTACTGGGTTTGATCATTCATCATATCATACTAGATTTAACGTCCGTTTTACATGCTGGCATGTGTTGATCAGCTTTAAGAAATTGACTTCCAAACTAACCTATCTCTTTATTCATCTCTTTCTCTTGACTCCATTCTTATCATTTTCCTGCATGTTTTCCTAGGCCTTCCCCTGTGAACTAAACATACTATCGCAACTGTTCTACATCTATTAGCCCAAGAACTCTTAACCATTCTTTCAATGTGGCCATACCATCGAAGACTCCTGTTCTGCACACATCTCCTTTTACTGTCCAGATTTAATCTTCGTTTGAGGTCATCAGATTTAAGCCTGTCTTTATATCATTCTCATATCATTTCTCTCCATGCAACACATGTCCTCAACCCTCACTAGCCAGGTTTCACTTTCATACATAATCACACTGTGTACACATGCCTAACAGATAAATAATTACTAAAAATCAAAAAACGGCTCTTCACAAGTCTATTATAAAATCCTTAATGAAAGACATTGTTCTAAACGTGAAATGATCAGAATACATGCATTCACACTTGAGTACATGTTTGTTTTTCTTTATTTTCATCTCTTATCATTGATGTAATTTATATCTTTAGTTAATTTAAGCAAACGTAAAACAATGTCATAAATATTAGAATAAATTGTAAAAGCCATTTCTTTCTATAATATATAGCAAGTCAGGAAGAAATTTTTACACTTTTTATATACAATTTCTCCAGACACTTTGAGTGTCATTTCTTTTTTTTTTGTCTATTAATGAAAAGGCTTTGTCTCCTTTGACTTTGTTTACAGGCATTTTGTATTGCTATGTGTATTACTTAATTTCCGTGTGTGTGTGTGTGGGGGGGGGGGGGGACAAATGAATGATCTTTAGCTGTTGTGCATACTTCGTGTGACAAGAATTCTTCTTTTAAAATATTACGTTTTTTGTTGTAAATAAGAACTAACACCTAGGGGTTTTTACCCCGCCTAATAAAACCGGTATTGTCCGGGCCTTTGGATCTGGATTTATGCCGGTCTATTGGGGGTTGCCGGTCCTGTGCAGTTCTAGGAGGTGCACTCTCCCAGGCTTTGCCTCCCCTCTTTGGGGAGGAGTAAGTTTATTGCTTACTGTCTGAGGTGCCCCTACTGGGGAATGCCGACGGGGCTGCTCAGGCAATTTTTTAAATGGCCAGAGTGCTCACCTCTCGAGCGCTGGCTTATCTAATCCCACTTTCCCAACCTTGTGTCACATCTTACCTTGTGGGAGGTAGATAAATAAAAAAGAACTAACACTAAAATATACATACACACTTAAGTTGTACAGGTTTACAAACGGCTCAATTTTATAACTTGGAAATTCAGTACTTATCCAGAAGTACAGAGACATTCAAAGAAAGAAAAAAACAAACTGAGGAATATCTGCTTGATGTACGTACCTATCACGGAATGAAAATATCCTATACCAAAAATCATGTAAATTAATAAAGTAGTTTTTCTTTTATAAAAGAAAAATGATTTTAGCGATAAACAAATAAGGGAGAAATATCACCACCATATTGATCATATTCAAGGGAGGTAATACAAACTTTTGTGAAATAAAGTCTTGAACTGTGGGTGTTATCTCCCTTAGCTACCTTGACTATAACCAAAAATGCTGCTGATATATCGACATTACCCATTTATCGGTAAAATTTAATTTTATAAAATGAAAACTATTTGATTAATTTACGTGATTTTTGATATATGATATATTCATTTCGTGACAGATATGTACATCACAGATATTTCTCAGTTTGTTTTTGTTTTTTTATTTTGTTTTTTTTTCGAATGTACTTCTGGATAAGCACCGGAAATTTTATTTTTTTAATGAAATACATTTTTGGCGTCGTTAAAATGCATGTTTTATTTGTCTTTAAATGTGACAATTAAACCCCCGTCCTTAATCTGCTAAATTACGTTCGACCAATAAGAAAAAAAGGACGAATAAATTAAATTTCTATTGGTCAACATGTTATCTTTTATTAAAATGTGTCAACAACATTTAAGTACGTTGCGTAAGGAAGCAAAGTGAAGATGTTTTTCATGTCCGTTGTGATGTTTACACATGGTCAGGCTGAAAACATTCTTTTGTTTCAACATTTTTAATGTGCTGTATTTGCAGTAGACAGTGTTTTAAATTTCATTAACATGTGGTTGATTTAAAAATTACTTTGATTTTTTATACAGTATTATACAACATTTTAATGTTTCATGATATCTTCGTAATCATTGGCTGAAAGGGGTGTCTTCAAAGTGTGTGGAAGTTATGTTTGTTCTATTTAGAAAAATGCTGATAAGCGTTATTAATGCACCAAGAGTATCTCCCTATCACCCCCACCCCCTTATCATAAACAAACTGTTATCAACAAGAATATCCTAGATTAAAGATTTCAAAACGCATGGACTGCCTTTCTGTGGCTCAAGGGAAAAGCATTATCATGGCCAGTTATTTTCTTAAATGTGAATATCTTCATATTCCATACTCTAGCATTAACAATATCCCACCAAGTGTAAACAGGTAGTCAAACAGTGTTATGGTCAGGGAGTTTATTCTAGTTCCCCTTCAGGGAAAAGAAAGAATTCTACTTCCCTCACTCCTTGTGAATACCAAGTAAGTTGTAAGTTCTACCAATGGATCCCTCCTACACTTTAACCTCCTCCCTTCTGCTCTCCAGTTGTTACCATCCTCACTTGTAATACCACTGTTGTCCCTCCCCCCCTCCTTCAGGCCAGCTGTAGCTCTCCATCTCATAATGGTCAGTTTATGTCTAGTTCCAGATTATCTTCCCCTCCCTCCCTCAGTCCACTGTTGATATTTTACCACTCAGAAACCCTTGGTGGTAGCAGCTTGGCCAAAACAATTGCTCTTGACATTTTAAAAGGGATGTTACTAACATTGTCCAAATAATGGTGAAAAACGCTTGTCTGTTTTTCAGATGTTCACTTTTCATAATAGTGACCACTACAAATGTGTTATGCATAATATAATAATGTATCACTCTCAATCTGTTGAGGTCTTAATTTTCATCGTTTGACTTTAAATTAATCTTACAGTAACTTTTGACCGAGTAATTTTCATACACTGCTGACCATTTGTTTTTTATAAGGCTGGAACCAAAATCTCACTCAATTGAGTTTCCCTTTATGGTATATTTATTAAACTAAATGCTCTTCAATTTTGTATACATTCAATATGAATATGCTTTACAAATATTTAAATTCAATTTAATATTGATTTTATGATTTTAAACTCATTTACAAGCATGTTTGAAAGGGATCATTTTAACAATGTATTTCTATGGTTATCAGGAACCAATATCTAACAGATTTTTTTTTTTTTTTTTAAACACTAAAAATGGTTTAATTTCTTTTGATAAAAGTTAGATCATCACATATTTGTTTGAGAGAAGAAGAAAAACTTTAAATGCTTGAAGCTTTAAAAAAAAAATTTTAACGAAATTTCTTGGTAGCATCAAAAGAAAATGTAAATTTTGTAATTCATTTGTTGTAAATTCTTTTAAAAATTGAAATTCATTTTGGTCCCCTGCCCAATAGCTGTTAGTCTTATATAAAAAGTTTTCATTTTATATTTTGCTTCTTCTAAAATGCTACATTTGGTTTAGAAGTTAGCAAACATACAGTTTCTTATATATATATATATATATATATATATATATATATAGTTTGAAAAGTCACACATTGAAAACGTTGCTGAAATGGCAATAAAAAGAATATTTTTTAAATATTTTGAAAACCTGGACAACGCAAATTTGTTTTTCAAAATAAATTATTTATTTACTTGAAAACATGTTTTTTAAACTTGAATGCTTACTATTGCCATTTCAGCAACGTTTCAATGTGTGACTTTTCAAACTACCTTAATATATATATATGAATAAATGCAAAAGTTTTTTCATATTCATATATATGAATAAATGCAAAAGTTTTTTCATATTCATATATATATATATATGAATAAATGCAAAAGTTTTTTCATATTCATATATATATATATATGAATAAATGCAAAAGTTTTTTTCATATATATATATATATGAATAAATGCAAAAGTTTTTTTCATATATATATATATATGAATAAATGCAAAAGTTTTTTTCATATATATATATATATATATGAATAAATGCAAAAGCTTTTTTCGATGTATCCTAACTATATTAACATCAAAACACGTTATGATTATTTAATTCCAATGATATTAAAATAGATTGAAATATCCTATATATAGGTATCTCAACTCACTCAAACTAATCTCGATTTTGCTCATTTGCATATTTATTTTTTAGTTTTAAATGAATTAATATTCTGTAAACTACCTTCTACTTTGTATTGTCAAATTTTCTTCTACACACAATCGTTTTATCGATAGTACTATCTATTAATAATGGAGATTATGTATCTGTCTGTCTGTAGCCGAAACTCGATCAGAGTAATATTACTATTTACTTAGTTTGCCAGCTTCTATATATACTACTAAAAAAAACGCCGTAAACACTACGCATTTCTCAATTTACATAATTGCTTTTAAACTTCTAATAAATTAGTATTCGCAAATATACACTCATGATTGTTTTCTTCAGATTTCCACATGTATTTACGCTATTTTGCTTGCTAATAATCTTACTTATAAATTATAATTATTTCTTTTATTGTATATGTATATATATATATATATTTATATATGAAATGAGTTAAGTAGTTAATCAATCTACTGCGAAACTGATTGAACAGCCAGCGTTACTCCATTGAATCGGTTACCTCCCTCTGATTATTCAGTATGGATGCAAGATGGGCGTGTTATTTAAAATGTAAACAAAACGCTGGCATTTACCGTGTTACTTCTACTCTGATTTTTTTTTTATTAAAACGTTCTGAGTTTATTTATTTTCTTAATCTTATTAGCCATTATGTTTTAAAACACAAATTATTGAATCAAATTGTTTAATTAAAATAATTGATTTAAAAATTACTATTAAAAAAAAAAACACACACACCCACATAATGAATTTAGTTTAGGTGAACTTTTTGTTTTTAAAAAACTATTCGTGTTTACTGTATTTGATTTTTTTTAATAGTTTTATTATGGGTACACCTTTTTTTCCGATTTGAAAAACTTCCAATATTATCATTTTTTTACGATCTTAACTGTGTCTACGATTTCGGTTTCACCTTTTACGCTGTAAAGCTTTTATTTACAAACTGTTTTTATTATTCCGTGTTTTATTTATTAAAATAAAAGATGTGATTATTTTTCCTTTTCTGTCAACAAAAACATTAATGCATTGTACTGGAAAACTATATAACTGATTTTAGAATCAAATTGTTTAATTAAAAAAAGGTAATTTAACAAAAACACACACACACACACATTCTAATGAATTTAATTTAGGTAACCTTTCTTTCTGAGAGCATTTACATAACTAATCGTGTTCACTGTATTTGATTTTTTTTAGTGCTTTTTCATTGTAGGACCCGCGCTAACTTTGACCCCGTCGTTAGGGTCAAAGTGGGTGTTAGTGTTAGAGTTTAGGGTTAGGGTCATGGTCAAAGTAAGCGCGGGTCCTACAGTAAAAGAGTACCGATTTTCTTATTGTTTTATTTTAGGTACACCTTTTTCCTGATTTGAAAAATAGTGTTCGCTGTATTTAGTTTTCTAAATTGTTGATTTTCACAAATTCATTGAATCAAATTGTTTAATTAAAATAATAATTGATTTAAAAATTACTATTTAAAAAAAACACATTCTAATAAATTTAATTTAGGTAAACTTCTTCTTGAGAGCATTTAAATAACTAATCGTGTTCGCTGTATTTGACTTTTTTACTGTTTCTCTTTTCTTTTTTTTCTTTTTTACTTAAAAATATTTCTATGTATAGGGAGGTTAAAAAAAATGGGAGGGGGGGCAAATTTATTTTTTTCTTTATTTTAACTAAAAATATTCTTGGTCGTAAACAAAGAAAATCAATGTCTAACCACCCAAGAAATGACTGGGGCTCCATCGGTTTACGGGTGAGTGTTCTTTCTTGATGCGGCAGCCTAGCAAAAATATGCGACCGGAGGGAGCATGTATTTGCTGGTTATTATAATTATCAATAAAATAAAGATTTTATTTTTAAAAATGATAGCGTTTAAAAACTTATTTAGAATTTTATTTTCAAGGGAGATAATTTACTTCCGGCTTCAGTGTCAAATATCGCTGAGATGTTTGAGAACAGATACTACACTTTGATCTTAGCCAAAAGGCCATGGAACCATAAAAATATTTTTTGTGGCTAGGCATTTTTAAATTAAAAAAAAAAAAAAAAAAAAATTGGAAATGTTTTAATGGGCGGTGTAGTGAAGAATCGGTTCTTTTGTCATAAGACTGTCCTCTGTCCTCCCAGGAATTACCTCATCCGTTTTTAAGGGTATGTAAGGGGGGGGGGGGGTCTGCTCAGTATGAAAGAAAAAAGACTCGATTTAGTCAGAATAGCTTTTTTGGGGGGAGGGGAGGGGTAGTGTTGTATCGGTTCTGTTATCATAAAACCGTCCACGCAAGAATGACTTCATCCTTTTTGAGTGGAGGGAAGTAGTGTTCGTTCATCATATTATCCTCTGTCCGGGGTGGGGGGGGGGGGGGTCAGTGAAGTATATGTTCATTCACCATAATACTAGCTAAGGAAGAACGATAACTGAAGTTCATAATAAACATGTATTTTTTAACTAGAAAATTATTGAAGTTATCGTTCTTCCTTAGCCAGCAGATTCATCTTTGTTTATAAAGATGGCGACTATATTTTTCCAGACAATTTTAATTTAGGTGTGTCACGTGGACAATGAAACTTGCCATGGTTTTTAATGTTATTTAAATAAATAAATACAAACGTTTTTTCCACCTATTCTAACTATTGATATTAAAATCGTTTATGCTTATTTAATTCTCTGTAGTATATTTTCATTCATCATGATACATTCCTCCCAGGCATTACCCCCTCTTCGGGGGGGGGGGGGGCGTACAGTATATATTAGTTCCTCACGATATCATTTTCTCACGATTACAAGTTTTGTGTGTGAGGGGAGTTGTATACTATCTATTCTGTTGTCATAATATCATCTAAAGACGACAGCCGCAGTAATTGCCGCCCAGAGGGCGGGTAATTTTTGCTAGTATATATATATATATATATATATATATATATTTCTAAAATTTTCAATCAAAAGGTTACAATCCTGTTTTACTGGGTTCCAGCCGGCCCATTGAACTATGAGAAAAAAAATCCTTTTCATATACAAAATCAATCTATTTTTATACTTTCAACTTTTGAACTAGATGTTGATGAACTCCGCTTTTATTTATTTATTTTACTCATATTTCTTGAAATGAAGCAAAATCAGAATCATTAGGTTTATTTCCTTATCTTTTTTTTTACTGTGGATGGGGCATCCTACTGGATGCCAGACATTCAAGAGAGATCTTTTTAGTATTCTAACCGTCCCTTTAAGCACAATCGTTTGAATCTTTCTTGCACTCGGTTCACTGGGTATATTTGCCAGGTAGTTTTTGAAATTCTTTTTCATGAACCCGGTAGCTTTTATGATTACTGGAATTAGCACTGCAGACTTCAGTTGTTACAAACTATTTTATTACTTTATTTATTCAACTATGTAATTGTCACATGTGTCAAAACATCTTGGCATTGAACATCTCTGAATAACGTGTTAAAGTAGTGTTTAGTTTACTTTTTGTTATGATGGATTATTTATCATTAACATTTAGACATACTTCATCAAATCCAGAAAACTTTTTGTCTTGAATGCAAGATTTTTCAAATTTGTTGCATGATCTCTTTGTACGCATTGCTCTTTAGTTTTGTAATAAAGATACTAATCTACTAGTTATAGAGATACCAAAGATTGGATTTCAAACTAGATGTTTATTTTGCGATTAAAAATTTCCAATCTACTTCAAATGTTTACTACTATGCAATAATAATCTGTACTACTCATAAATGTACTCTTTGTGAGATCTTTGCATATTACTTTCATAGCCGCATCTTGCCAATCTTTTAAGTCTCTTAAAAGCTACATATTAACCATATTGGGTATTTTATCTTGTATATAAAGTAAAGCCAGTCTATTTGTTATTTTGTGCATTATAGCTTAGTGTACACACACTCAATATTTAATTGTTTTCCCAGTTATTTATGGGGAACATTAGCCCATGTTCTTTAAAAACAAATATTTCCTATCAATTTTATCGATTTCGTACTTTATCCGGATCGGTATCTTCATTTTGCTTAATGATATTTTTGAAGAAAAAAAAAGGAAAAATTATATATCAAACCCACCACTCATGAAGAACCAGCAACAAATTTAGTAACTTTTTTTTTTTTTTTTTGTTTCATATTTCAACGTTTTTATTGGATAATCAACATAGATTTGACCAATCACTACGTTTGTTTTAAATTACAGAATTAATTGTGAGAGGGTTTTATTTTGAAGCAATACTTGTAAGTTTATTGTTTTAAAAATAACCTACTTATTTATAAATAGCTCAAATAAATTATTAAACCCAGATCTTTTCAAGCTTACTAAAAGTAATTTCAGATGGAAAAGTTTTCATCTGCATATATAAAAACATTGAATTTGGGTGGATTGAAATACGAGCTGAAAGCAGTTTAACATTCCGAAAATCATAGACATGATACTGATTTCAATTAACAACTCTACAAGCGAAGGAATTCCTTATATTTTAATTGAGTAATTATGTACATTATTCTCTTATATAATTCTGAGTTGCTTTCTAAAAAAAAAAAAACTATTTAATTTCTTTTTTCTTTTGCAAACAGTTTCACTCCAAATAATTTCTGTGACTAAATAAAAAAAACCCTGAAATTTTAGTTTCTTCAACAAATCGGACATTTTAGTCTTTTGTCAATATATTTTTTTAAAAAGGAGAATTGCTTTGTGACCCTTTTAAATTGGAAGGAATGTGAAAACATTTAAACTGTTGAATAGATAGTTATTTATGGCTTTAAAATTCTTAGCAATCTTCATGTATTGAAAGTTTTCGAAGCTATATACATCCAATAAATTTATAAGTAGCGAGTAAAGCATTATCTTAACAGTTTTATAATTTGGTTCAATTAATAATACCGTAATAATTAAATTCAACTTTTATAATCCTATTAAAAAAAAAAATCCAAAAAGCGTAACAAAAATGAAAGTAAAAGACTCCTGGGCAATGTCGGGTCTGTATAACTAGTTAGTCATATTGATATTGGGGTTAGATGGAATGATGAGGTGTTTTCATTTTAATTACTTCGTCCCTTGGAATAATACCATGCTCTGTATATGCCTTTTGAAAAGTAGTAGACTTGCTACTTTTGAATGGCCCTAAAAGCAGTATCTAATAGTCCCAAAAGTAAACCTGTGAGGGCAAGGGTTCAATTGATTCTCAACACCATGTGTTAGGGTAACGGATGGAGGCTAACAAAGAAAGTTGCTTAATGGTATAAAGATCTGAAGCGCTGAAATATCTGCCCACCAGAGAAATCAGGGACTCTTCTCTATTTTTCATAGATTTTGATGAGTTAAAGAAAACAGCTGTCATGCTTACTAAATAGTATCTAATTTTTAATGTAATCTTTTATGTACAGCAATGTTGTCATTCTTTCATAAAATAAAATAGTTTCTCTTCATTTTCCCCCATTGCTGCTGATTTTATTCTTTAACTTTTTTTTTTAAAGAGATATTGACCCATGCAACATTTCTACTGATGACTATTAGTTTTATCTCTAATTGTCTATATTTTGAGAAAAGAGGCAAAGTTATTCTCTATAGAATACACTATTTTAACTTGCTAGATTAATTGCTTACCTACAATGTCATGTAGAAATTGACATTCTTGTCTTCATTATAGAAATGGAGGTGTGTGTGTAAAATAGCCAGTCTAATTCTCACGTATGCTTATCGATAGGTTACGTCCAACAAGCTCAATATTTTATTCTGATTTTTTCTTTTTCTTTAATTGTTAAAGTTAAATAAATTCTTGGGTATCAGTTTCTTTTTTTCTTAACATTTTGCTAAAATAAATAAGCTTAAGTTTTTAAATTAAATTGTTAAAGTTATTTCACAATTTAAAAACATCAAAAAAACATTTTGTAAATTAATTGGTTTATTTTAAATAAATAAAAAAGAAAACAAACTTATGTAAAAAATGTATTTATGCAGGCATGGCTAACATTTTTTGTTTTTTTACTTAGCTTAATATTGCAGTATCTATATTTTCACTTCTCAATTCCAGCTTTAGGTCACAAACATTACTTTGTCGATATAATCTACTCTAAAAAAAACAAATAAGCCAGTCAGATTTTCAGTGTCAGAACTAAGTAGCAATAAATCGACAAAATCGATGTTTGATTCTGACTAGGCAGTGATGTTTCATGTTTCATATTTATTACTCTTATTTGCCAGAAAAAAATGAAATTCCAATTTACATATTTTATCCAATCGAATGACTATTTACATAGAAAAAAATGACATTAACCGTTTGTTACAGAGGACCTGTTCAAAATGAGGCTTACGTTTCATGGGACCTGTTCAAAATGAGGCCTACGTTTCATGGGACCTTAGCAGACGTATTAAAAAGTGTGCAAAAGTTCAATGTCGGCTTTAAATATTTACATTAATTTTTGTAGTGATTCCGAAACAAACAAAAAAAATAATTTTTTCTTGATTACACATTTTTACACATGTAATTTAAAAATAAAACTGCAGGTCAATCAGTATGATACGAAAAGGGGGAAAACATTGTAGTCTCAAGAACTACAGGCGATAATTCTTTCTATGACCCCTCTCTCTCACTCTATAAAATGAAGTCAGTCGGATTTTCAATGTCAGAACTAAATAGCAAAAATCGGCCAAATTTATGTTTGATTTTTACTAGGCAATCATGTTTCATATTTATTACTTATTTGCCAGAAAAAGTTAAAATTCCAATTGCTTTCATCATTTACATATTCTATCCGGTCAAATGACTATTTCAGTAATAGAAAATTAGATTCATTGTTAGTTACAAAGAAAAAAATTTAAAATAGGGCGTAAATTTCATGCAACCTTAGAAAAACAAACGTTGCTGTGGTTTACTACAATGGCGTAAAAGTTCAATCTCGGCTCTAAATAATTACATTTAATTTTTAGTGATTCCTAAAAAAATATTTTTTTTGTAAAATGAAAGTCAATCTTTTCTTGATTGTACATTTGTTTCTATTTATAATTTTTTTAAAAAACTCTGTTGATAGATCCTTCTAAAGGTCAATGGGGGAATTAGCTTCATACTGATATAAATAATATTAACATCAACATTATTACTTTCTTTCCATTTCTGCCATCTCCAGACCGATTGAAAGTCATAGGACGACCTATTATAAGAATAATCTTAGTTAATATAATTATTATTAGTACAATCAAAAATATCCTCCCTACGGTCGCATGTTTTTGCTAGGTTGAGAGGACGATATCATGGTGAACGAACTACATACACTGACCTCCAAAGGAGGAAGTAATAATAATACCTGGAAGGATGATATCATAACAGAATAGGTGGTACATTACCCCTCTTCTCACCTATTCCAAAAAAGGACCCGTAATCCTGAGAGGATGGTCTTTTGAGGAATTTACCTGCTCTTTTGGGGGACAGTAAGCCTGAGGTGAATGAATCATGGCAAATAAATATATATATATTGACGCACCATATATATATATATATACACACACACACACTACACTTACCCTCAAAGTAGGAGGTAAAGCCTGGGAGGATTCACCCTTTCTCTGTCTTGTAGGATGGTTACATGACAACAGAACAGATACTACAATACCCCCTCCAAAATAGAGGGCGTAATATGTACATTTGGAGGTAATTTACCAGTTATAAGTTATTTACCATGAAATGTGTTTCAGCATTATCCCCAAAAATAAACTTGTATTAGGAGCAAAGTGTAGCATCTGTTCTGATATTACACTTCATTTTTTTCTGTCCTCGGTCAGTGAAAGAGAACTAGACTATCACAATTATCACAATCTAGACTGCTCCTTTTTGAGGAGCTGGATTTCCCCACATTAAAACTGACTTTGTATCTAACTCTACCCTCGTGGGGAAGCAAGTGATTAGAAAGAATACTTAATACATATTAGTTGATGATGGTTGTTACTGAAATTAAACACAGCAGCCTATTTTCTTCACCAAAATTAAGTAGGGGCGGATAACTCTTACAATTTCTGGTTTCAAAATATCTTTTTGCCAAACAAATTCAGAATTTCTGTCAGTAAACTCAGAAATTATCCTGAAAGATTGGTAGTGTTGTTTTTACTCAATAAAATGTTATAAATCATGATTTTAATACGAAATAAGTTGTTTGGGATTAAAATGCTGAAACCCATTTTACTATAAATAATTAATAACCGTAAACTAGTAAATTACCTATGTAAGATATTGCACACTTTTGGATTAGCATATCCCACTTACCAAATATAATACTGTATTATTGTTACATGATCCCCAAGCAACATCAAGTTTCTTGTCTAGTAACTGTAACAAAAAACTTTAAACAGTGGAGTTATTGCTCCCGGGCAACGCAGTATTTAAACACACCTGCTCTATCTAGGATATCGAACACTTTGTATTAACTTACCAATTGTAATATTGCAGTATTATTATGGCTCCCGAGCAACACAGAATACCTCTTTTACTATATAACAGTTTAAAAAACACAGTGAAGTTCTTTCTCCCGGGCAACCTCACCGTGTAAACACATCTGCTCTATCTATGGTATTGAGAATTTTTACCATGATATAACACTTATCAAATGTAATACTGTATTATTATTTTTATTAACACTGATTACATTTTCTTGCATGCCACAGTATAACAAAAGACAGTGACTTTCTTTCTCCCGGGCAACGCAGCGTTTAAACACACCTGCTCTATGTAGGATATTGAGCATTTTGGATTAACATATACCACTTAACTAGATGTCATACTGTATTATTTCATTGCTCCCGGGCAACATTGAGTTTCTTGTCTAGTATGCAACACTGTAACAAACCACAGTGGAGTTATTGCTTCCGCATATACCGCTTACCAACTGTAACACTGTATTATACACACTGGCTCTATAAAGGATGTTGGGTACTTCCGATTCAGTATATACCACTGGCCAAGTATAATGTATTCTTACACCCACCTGCTGTATCAAGCGTATTGAGCACTTTACGATTCAGTATATATCCTTACTAAGTGTAATGTTATATTATTACACTCATCGTCTCTGTCTAGGATATTGGCCATTATTTAATTTAGTATTTGCAACTAAGTGTAATACTGTATTATAATGCACACTTGCTTTATCTATAGTATTGAGCACATTAAGATTCAGCATATACCATGTTCTAAGTGTCCTACTGTATAATTACATACACCTGCTCGTTCTAGGGTATTGAACATTATTGAATTCAACATCTACCACTTATCAAGTGTCCTACTATATTATTAATTTATGGCTTCCATGCAGCACTGAGTTTCTTTTGTATACAACACTAAAACAAAACACATTGATTTTTTTTTTAAGCTAAAGTGTGACACAGCGTTTAAACACACCTGCTCTATCTAGTATATTGAGCACTTTGGATTAACGTATACCACTTACCAAATGTAATACTGTAATCTTATATTTATTGCTTCTGGACACCGCCAAATAGAATAAATGCTCCCGGTCAATTCCTTGTTTCTTGCCCTCCCCCCCTTTTACTATATGAAGAGAAATCATGTTCATAATGACAATAGTCTGAAAAGATTTAATACATACCACTTAACAAATGTAATACTGAAGTCTTACATTTATTTCCTCCGAATAACGCTGAGTAGAAAAAAAAACACATTAATATTCTTGCTCTCGGGTAATTTTGTTCCCCCCCCCCTTATCTTTCACAATAAAATGGAGAAATGATGTTGATAATGACAATAGTCTTAAGAGAAGCTTAAGAAACGTTAAATAAGATTTTAAAAACTTAGCATCTAGTAATTTTAAAAGAAAATGCAGTCATTTCTGGAAGTCGTTTATCGGGGGCGTGACTCAGCATTTTCTTTCAAAATTACTACATAATTATATTACATTGGAATTACATCTCTTATTAAATCTGGCCAAGTTGACCTCGAAAGAATGAATTTTTTTTTAATTTTAGATATTCATCTGGAGCAACACCAATCAAAAATATACCATTTTTGTGGGTGTTTATTTTGTAGGTTTTGACTTTTAGCTGGACATACAGACAGATATACATACATATAGTAAACTCTCCTGTATATATATTAGAATCTTTCAGCAATCACTTTCTTTTTAAGCATGTTTTAAAAAAATATTTTTTACGGTTTATAAGGTTATTTATTTGTAAGAATAAATTTGAAGGAAACATCTATGTTATGCTGATTGTTCGTATATTTATTTATTCAAACTTGTTGCAGTTATTTTACTAAAAATGTAAGCATTTAAGTTTTGAAAGAAAAAGAAAAACATGAATTTATTTATTACTGAATATGACATGGGGAAGAATTTTCAGCTTGACAGGTACGATTTTACGATTAAGTGAAACTGGTCCTCTAATTCCTTAATGGTCCAATATTAAATGGGAATAGAAATAGTTGTCTTATAATACCTTAAAATGTTAGTTAGGTTTACAAATTTGAACAAAGAGATGAGATATTCAATATGAATAATGGATGTAATGTTTATAGCTGTTATGTACTTCCCTCTCTGCCATGCTTCTCCTAGCCGAATTGATCCAGATAAAGCATGTGAAGAGAATCGTGTGTAGAATTCTGAATTTAAAATCTACTATCCATAATATCAATAGAAAGAAGGCAGATTCCCATTGATAATGTTAGACCTCTGCTTTATGTTCTATAATGTAGCAGCAACAGATATAGTGCACATGAACTCATTTGAATGGTCTGATTTGGAATATTTTGGGCTGAAGCCAAGCCTCCATCACTATCCAGCTAAATAATGGCAAATCAATATTCTTCGTATGAAGATATTCTTTAGTGCTTACTTTGGATAGAAAACAAACTCTTTCTTCACCCCAGTCACACGCACACACAGACATTAAAATCGTAATAGAACTATTGAGTGCAAGACATGCTAGTTCTT
Organism: Sepiola atlantica; assembly: GCA_963556195.1. NCBI lineage: Eukaryota > Metazoa > Mollusca > Cephalopoda > Sepiida > Sepiolidae > Sepiola > Sepiola atlantica. The sequence continues at coordinate 94,112,975 of OY744515.1, forward strand.
CCATGTTTGTAAGTTGTTTCTTGGTCTATGCTATTATGTGTGTGTTGCAGTTTGGAAATTTACAGCTTGTTGAAATAAATGATTTGAAATCTGTAAAATTGACACTGGATTTGTAGTCCTTAAAATCAAATCAAAACTTCTATTCAGATTTAAACATGTAATTATGCACATTCGGTTTCTATTTTGCAAATTTATGGGGACTCTTAACAAGAAGTGGAAATCAGAACCAGCAATTTTTTAAATGGGCAGAGAGCAGTTTGGTTTTTAAAAACTATGAAGTCAGGTGTCAAATCTTTTTCTGGGATGGGGGGGGGGGGTGATTTTTGCAGAAGTTAGGTAGTGTTATTCCGACACCCTCACATCTCAACAAATTGTTTGAAAGCTTAAAAAATATTTTCTTACTTTCTCTGAATCACTACTTTCACTATCTATTCTTTCTTTTGTTCACACACACACACACACACACACACAGTGTCTGTCCAAAATGATCTAAACGTTTTGAATTAGCAGTAGAACTTGTTCACAACTATGTGTTAGCATGGCAACCAACCAGAGGAGACTTTACTCTTTTGTGTCTTCATCTGTAAACACTCTTCTCTGGGAATATCGAAATTGGGTGAGCATAGTGTTTTCTGATCATTGCATTCCCAGTGTATATGCATAAAGTTTTGCTTGAAATTTGAGCCGTTTCAAATTGATTAAACATAATTTTAAAATTTATGAAAAAATAGGACCAAACATGGTTACAGTGAATAAATACAGTATAATACAATTTAATTAAATG
>OY744515.1:94118758-94283758 GCA_963556195.1 Sepiola atlantica
ACTATTAATAACTGAGATTCTCGTTCACCTGTAGTTCAATAATTGCACTTATTGACATAGAGAAAAGGTTGGAATCAATCAATTCATTTGTGATGTTGATTTTTCAGTCTTCAAATGCTTCAATCCTACACACAACCATAATTAATTAATATTTAAGTTTTTCTAGAAAAAAAAGCTCCAGTTCACATTACTTATTTATTCACTAGTTGTACCTAGTCTTTTATTTTCATTTTTGTTAGGCTTTTCGTAAACTGAATTTTTGGGTTGTTTTTGTTTTGTTTTGTTTTTGTTTTGTTTTTGTTTTTTTAGGATTATTTTTTCAAACGTTAAATTTAATTATAGTATTGTAAAATTATTAATCAAGCCAAATTGTTATAAAACTAGTAAAATTTAAATAAAACTCAGAAACCGATTTTTATTTATTTATTGGAAATACAATTTAAAAAAAGATACTTTGATTAAGACTAGAATTAAACAAAATGAAATATTTATCTTGTCTGCATTGTATGTACAAAACCCCAAAAAGACTAACTTTACTTTAGCAATTAGATTTATCTATTTTTTAGCAAACCTCTTGGTAAAAGAAAAATGTTTTTTTTTTTTTGTTTTTTTGTTTTTTTTTTTCTGGAAATTTATTACATTTCCTTTAAGTATGATAGTGATTTTTACCTTATAAAGGTGGAGGGAGATAGTTTGAAAAACTCTGACTCTCAACTTGTCTATTCTAAGCGATTCAAATTCCTACCTCAGAGGTGAGGGGTAACTGAAAAAAGAAAATCTAGTTCTTGCAAAAATTGCTAACTCCTGACTGTTACATGGTACATCTTTATGTTGACGCCCTGTCAGTCTTACATCCTGACTCTCTAATAGTAGTGAAGTTGAGCAACAATAATTGTCACATAAAAATGATTTTTTTTTAACAATTGTGGATGTTTTCATAAGTGTTGTCAATTATGTTTATACTAATATTTTATACAAATATAGATTGTTAGAATTAGAAACCTCTAGAATATTAAGTATTCTTCGGCTTTTTTAGACAGCTTTAGCCATCTTAATTTTTTAAATTGTAGAACTACATTGTGAAAAACAGTTTCCACTTGCCACTTAAGATGCTATTTGAGATATTCTCAAATAATCATTTGTCCCATTGACAATAAGCTAACGAGTTCTTCTTACTCCTTGTTGCCCGTAAACTGATTTCTTTTTTCTTAGTGACATTTCTAAGATAATTGTTTGGATTTAGGTGTCATCTTCAATTATTATTGTTCTACTTTTGTACAAATGAGTTTCCTATTTCAGCTGACAACTCTTTTTCTTCTCTCTTCAGTTATGAGAGCATGAAGGGCTTATGTGATCGATACAACAAGGCTATTGACACCATCTTGCAATTAGTAAGTGCCTTTTTGATTTTTTTCCTGAAGAATAATTCTTCAGATTCAAATAAAAAAAAGACTTCAAGAAATATTCCTTATTTCTATTATCTGATGAAAACGATTAAGAAATTATTCTAAGCATTGTATTTTTTTCCTTTGAAGTCACTTGCCTTAAAATAAGAGTTAGTATAGAATGGAGTTTTTTAGACTGTTTTTCATTAATCTCTCATTTACTTTAAAACATCAAATAAAATTGGAGGAGAATCAAAAAGAATGATAAAAACAAACACTCAATATTGTGAGGATGCTTTTATGCATAAATTCAGATTACATTCGAAATTTCTAGTTTTTATAAATATGGATTTGTTTAAATAAACACATTAAGAAAACTAAATTGCATTTTTTTTATTAAATGTTTTATTTGAATTATCTCCCTTACATATGGATCCTAAATTGAACAAAGACTAGTTAATACATTTTAGCTAACAGCTGTTAAACTGAATATAAGTTATTTATCCTTTTGTTCAATTACTTTCTATTGTATGTAAAACTGTTACATTAAACTTTAAAAAAACGGAATAACACAGGACAGCTATTTATTAAAAAAAAATGTTCTTTACAAATTGTATCTTAACTGAAATGTACAATTACTAATTAGTAGCAATACCCAAACGGTTTGGATAATCAGATTTCAAGGTAGTTCTACTAAAATAGTCATATTTAAAAAACAAAAAAAAACAAAGCACTCTAAGTCGTCAAAATACCACCATTTTGTTCAAAAATGAATATCCTTTCATATGCATTAATAAATAATAATCTACATTATATATTTGTAGAGTTTTCAGCAAATAAAGTCATAAAAATGTCAACACTATTTTCATCACTTTACCCCCCCCCCCCCTCTTAAAGATATTGTACCATTCAGCTATGAGGAATTTCGTCATGAAATTTGGAAAACAACCAAGAAAAATATCAATTTCAATTACTGTTAGTACAAAATTAATTGATCCATTTTTTTTTTTTTTTTTCTAATCTTAAAAATAAACCTTCCACATGATTGATACATTTAAAAAAAAGAATCTTTCGTACCTCAACTAGTAAATAAATAAATCTTTTATCTTTTTTTATGCATTAAAATTATAATTGTATGTTATGTCTTTCGGTTGTAATAATTTTGAAAAAAAAAAAGACAAAAATATTTCTGTGGTTCTTTTATAAAAAAAATACTTCAAGAAATACTGATTTTCAAATATACTCAACTTTTGCCAATCAAAAAAAAAAAAGATTCTACTTTTTAGGCGATTATGTGTGAACATCCTAAATGTCATTAACCCAAAGTCCGAGTGCGAAAGTCCCACAATCCTACAAAAAGCCCATTAAAACCACACATAATCGTCTTAAAAAAAAAAAGAAGCAGACCACCATAAAGAAAAACATACAGGATAATAAATCCTGTGCGTTATAGAAAAAAATTGATTAATGCCCTAAAACGCTAAAATGGCTCGGAAATGAATTATTTTGCATTAAATTTATGTAAAACTAATCTCCCACTCTAAATTCTAAAATAATTGTTTTTGTTTTTTTTCTTTCTGCTAAGTTTTCAGGTAATTGCCTCTAGCCCTATCACTAACCCAAAGTCCAAGTGGCAATGCCCCCCACTCACCTCCTCCCACAAAGACCCTTTTAAAACTACACATAAGCGTCTAAAAAAAGGAGACCCCCCCCCCCCCCTAAACAAAAAAAACAAGAAAAACGTACAGGATTTATCTCCCATAGAAAAAATTATTAATGCTCTAAAACGCTAGAATGGCCCTGAAAATGGGATTATTTTACAATAAATTTATGTGAAACTAATCCTCACTCTAAATTCTAAAATAATTGTTTTTCTTTCTTTCTGCCAAGTTTTTCAGGGTGTTCACATGTAATTACCTAAAAAAAAAAAAGGTAGAATCTCATATTTTGGGGAGGCAAGAGGGCTAATCTACAGTAATACCAAAGAAATCTTGCAATATATTCATTTTTAAACAGTTCTAGTATTAGATTTTAGTTTTTTGTTCATAAAATCTATTACAATTCAACTTTGAGTTCTCTAACTATTCTTTTTTTTCTTTTTTTAATGGATACATGGTATTTTTAAGGTATTGCAGCATATTTATGTACATTTACTGCAGATTACTTGGAAACCATTAATTTCTGGAGATTTTCGGATTTCTTGTGCAAAAATACACTTATATGGCAAATTTCATTGCTTAATCTTGTGTTTTAACAAAGATATAACATTTTTACTGAAAAATTAATGTAAAAAATGTGACAAAACACATATGGTTTCAAAGAGGGAAAATATCCAATCGTGTGAGGCACAAAAATAGTTATAATTTCCTTAATTTTAGTCAGATTTAAAAAATGAAAAAAGATTCTTAGATCAAGCTCTTTCTATATATGCCATTGAGATATTTTAAGCAATTTAAAATTTGTTGTGTATTGCTATGATTAGTTTTCACACCAAATTTCAAATATCGTTTTAGTGGTTTAAAAATTATCCTAACAGTTTTCATATCACAAACATGTGTAAATGTTGACTGAATTTCGTATTTGTTCTATACTAGACTCTCAGGGTCTAGACAGTTCATATAGTGTGATATGTCAGTCACTGACCACATCGATGACCCGTGATCCCTTTGAGTCACAGGTCATTTATGTTTTGTTTTAATGGATGATTTCATCCTTTTGTTACTTCAGCATTTATGACATGTTTTCAATCTGTTTTAGTAGATAATGTCATTTAGTGTGCAAGGAGATTAAAAAAACCCACATAATTCATAGTTAGTTTTAGTAGTATATAGATACCCATATTAGATAACTAATTATATGAAGATTAATTTTTAAATTTATTTGCATGAAAACGGTTTATAACAAACTATGGAAATACTCATATTGTTTGACTGCTGTTTACAATGGCGATCCCCTTCTAAAATTTTATTATCGAATTATGTAAATGGAAGTTGGAGTATCATGTTTAACTCTTGCCTTTCCAGCTATTTTAAATATGATACTAAACCACAAAGTGTAAATGAACATGATCAGAGAGGGATCTATTTGTTACATAAATTGGTAAACGGATCCCCTCATCTAAACATTAGAGCAACATGTTTTGTTTTTAATTTTATAATCTGAAAATTTAGTTCTTAATCCATAGTATTCTAAAGAAAAACAAATCATTAATAAAAAAAAAATTAAATTAAAAAATAAAAAAAATTAAAAAATTTTTAAATAAATAAAAAAAATGTTAAAGCACAACTCCCATCTAAAATTATTACTGATTTCAAACTAAAAGAAATATTTGTAAATAACATTTTACACTTGACTATATTTTATTATATACATAAAACTATTAAACTGAGCAAAATGATACAATAACATTACAAATGTTTAAAAGAACAGTTATTTCTTCAGGGTTTTTAAACTATTTTATGCAAAGTAGATATCCAGTCAGTCTATGCATCCTTTTTAATGTTATTTCAGTTAATTGTAGTGTTAAGAAAATGTATTTAATTGCCGTGCTATAAGTATCTTATATTATTAAAAAATGTAGCTTTTAGTGTTGTTGCTTGTATTGCTTATCAAATAACTGTTTCAGATGGTTCTGTAAAAAAAAAAAAAAAAAAAAGCTGATTGTTTGGTTGGTCAAGTGTATTTACATCGATAGGGCACCAAAGCAGGTTTTATTTTTTAAATATGAAATTACAAAAGAAAACATGGTTGTTTACATTATATCTGACATTTTAATGAAAAGTTTTGAAAGTAGATACTGTATTTAAAAGAAAGTCCGTTTTTATGTATAAATTTACATTTAATGGATATATGCAACTTGCGCCTGAAACAATCAGTAAGTTGCAGAGAAATGAAAAAACCCTAACAGGATCTGATCCTGCATCCACAAAGCCAGAACATACTCTTTAAAATCATCTGATCTATGAAGGTAGTTCGTGAGACTGAACTAATGCACAAGGAACAACATCGCCTCTAATATAATTTTGATTTGTTTCAGGTCTGCGAGTTATGTCTACACTAAAATAAATGTTACAAAAAATACATAGAATACTTGGAAGGCAAAAAAAATGTCTATTGAATTAGAAATAGGCAACAGAATGGACAAATTAAAAATAAGAGACTATATCATTCTAAAAGATTGCAAAGACTTCCAATTTAATAATAGGGCTTGTGCTTTTTGTATATTTATTTTTGTCTGTAAACCGGAAACGGTATCTGCATTGAGTGTATATAAATCCATTGTTAGTACCATTTTTAAACATCTGGTTTCACAGATGTAACAATGGAAAGGTTCATATTGTCTATAAAATTATTTACAAAAAAAGCTTTGTTTTTTTTGATCTTGTCAATCATACTGTTACGTACAATAATTTTTAATCTACTTATTTTAAATGCATATAATCTGTTCCCAATCATTTAAAAAGTTAATTTACATTTTATCACATATGTAAATATCTAAAAGTAGGAGTTTAATGGTTACTCATGTGGACTGTGTGCTCACATCTCTACTCTGCCCCAACGCACTCACTATGGATGAAATAGCAAGGTAGATTAGACTGTAGGCGCTGTAGGACAACTAGTGTAGAAGCCTAATTCTAAAATAATATCTCAGATTTCGTAGATCTGACATTTGGTACACGCGATGCACATTTGATTGGTAGAGAGTGGGTTGTATTCTCTATAATGGACTATCCACTATAATCGAATTCTTCTATGAAGGTTTTCTAATATATGTTGGGTACTCCTTCATCAAATCATTGAATCCATAAATCCATGTAGTGGAGCTGATATGAACAATGAATTGCTCACTGACCCTCTCCTCCTCCCTAACCACCATGGTGATAAGGGCTGCCCATGCTAGTCAAAGTGCTGCTGAATTGTGTACACATGATTGTAGACAAACATCCAGGACTATGAAGTGAGCTGCATCCAGTTATGCAAAGGATTCCTTTTGCTGACCAATCAATTACATTTTAGGCTTGATATAAGCAGGCGTGTTTTGCCTATTCAAGCAGTTAGTATGGTGATGAGCCTGTTGCTTAGTTCTAGTCAATTTTCTTTTTTTTTTTTTTTTTTGAGATCGCTCCCCATTGCGATAACTGGTATTCGTTGAAGAGTTGTAGCCCTTAGTCCATTTGTCTATCGATGTTTAAGTCAGTTAATGGTTGATTGACCACTGGCTTCCTTTAAGTCCCATTCGCTGTCTAGTGGAAGTTGGGGGTACAAGCGGTATCCTGATCTAGTTTTATTTATTACAATTCATTTATACCATATAATCTCGAGCAATTTCTGTATGTACATTTCTAAGTGTAAATAGTTATTTCTCATAAATTACTCTGAAATTTATCAGGTCATTTGCAGGTATATCCGTCTCATTAAAAAAATATTTTAGTGTGTATAAATTCATGGTACCAATGGTTTCACGAACAACTAAGACTTGGTGAAAAAAAACCTGTTCTTTTTTCACCAGGTTCCAGTTTGTGAACACATTAGGGCCATGTGATCTTAATTTCTATGAAATTCACAAAGCTATCTTGAGAAATAGCTTATTTGCCATAAATATATTTTCATAACTTACTACCTAGCTCTACTCACGTATTGAGCACTGTTGAAATAAATACTGAAAATTGATACATAAAAGATTATATCTCATAACATTTTATGTGGATACTTGAAATAATAATAATATATATATATTACTACTACTACTAATACTGGAAGTTGCTTGTTATCTTGTATGTTTGTTTGTCTTGGTGCATAATGGATGACGTCACTAAGAAACCAGGCAAATCCTTGGGAAGAGATCTTTTATGACGTCATAGATGCTAATTATTATTTTTAATTATGCAAGAAGAATGTCTTAACAGATGTCAGTTTATGGATTGGTAAATAAGCTAGAGATAAAACTTGCTTTATTTTACTTTATTTCGTTTTCATGGTTTTAATTTATAAAATTTTCGAAGCAGTTTAAAAAAAAAAAAAAAAAAAAAAAAATCATTCCGATGGACGAAACGTTTTAATTATTTTAAATTTGCATTGCATTAACGTAGAATAATTTATAAATAGAAAGCACAAATGTAAACAGAAAAGTTGTTTTTTCTAAGTACATTTTGGAATAAAAGAAAATATATCCCTTTAAAAATAGAAAAACCAAGAATTTTATTAAAATAATTTTGTCCGTAAACTGTTTTGAATGCATGTTACAGATTTCGCACATTTAAAATTTTAAAATATAATTTTTAATTCAAAAAATTTTTTTTTTGGGTATAGCTAGCTTAGTTTTTCATATCTATATTTCAATATAAATCAAGCTTTTTTATGATTTTACTATGTCAAATATTCATTTAAAGATATACTATTTTTCAAAATAAAAGTTAGACAGGGGTTGGGGTTCATAACACATAACATTAAATGACAGACTTTAAAACATTTTTACAATATTTGGAGGGGAGACTTTCAAAAGGCAAGCAAGCTAGTGGGGAGGTTCTACAGTTTTTTCTCTCCCCCCCCCCCCCCCTCTCGCATGCTGACATTTGTTTACATAAAATAACTCTTAATTTTTAAGTTCGTTTTTTCCAAAATTGAAAGATTCAGTAACTTTGCGAGCATTAAAACATTAAAATTTTACATATTATATATCAAAATAATTCTGAGACTTCTATTAATAAGTAGTTGGGCTTTTTTGGCTTACCTTATAATTTTTTAGGAACTTCTGTCAAGTTTATTTGGTCGTGTTTCCGCTTCAACTAGTCGAGGAAAAAAAAATACAACTCTCTGGTTATAGTTTAAGGTGTGTTTTGATTAGTTGTACAATTTCAAGAATATTGATAAAGATTGGCTGCTTTAGTTTTGAAAAAGAAACTAACATGTAAAATTGAGTCTTGGGAAAAAAATAATTTCGGATTTTCAAAGTAAATACCGTTTTAACTCTAAAAAATAATTCAATGGATAAAAGCACATACAAATTACATATTCGGAAGGATTATTTGATTTTATTTCCAACTATATGTATATTTTTACAATTGGCCCAGAAACAAGCGAGAAATTGTGAGTTGAACAAATTAAGGTACTGAATTTATCGATGCCACACAATAACAGCTGATTGACTGGGAATGCTAAACAAAAAAAGTTGTCCGGCTAAAATGCATGGAATTCATGTTACCAAGTATTGTTTTATATATATATATATATATATTCTGTGGCCCAGTTGGTAAGGCACAGGACTCCCAACCATTGGTGTTCCTGTTTCGAATCTCTCTGCATCTAGCCACACTGATGAGACTTAAAAAGACGAAACAGCTGCCTATAAATAACTATATTTTATTATATATCTATAGTGTGAGATTCAAGATGGTAATTTTTTTTTCTGTAAAAATTTCATTCTTATAGGTTTTTTTATATTTTTACGGTTTTCATAAAGCTAGAGATTTTGAATAAGTAGTTAATGTAAAATCTATATTTTGCAGCAAGGAACACCCCGTCCAAATCACTTAAACAACAGGCCGTCTACAAACCTACTAAAACACATTTTACAGCAATGTTACAACCAAGCAGTCACTGATCCTGAGAAACTTAATCAGTATGAACCATTTTCACCTGAGGTAAGTAATTAAAGTGTTTGTTCTTACTGTGTCTTCTTCAAGCATGAAATCAATAGCAGAATTTATTTTATTAAAAGAACCTCCAAATGACATAAGATTATTTTAAAATTAAAACACTATAACTGAAAAAAAAAAAACTAAGTTTCAGTCTCATTTAATTAACACAAACAGAAATTAGTTTGAATATACGAAAAGTGTATGCGATGAATGTTCAATCATGCCTGTAGAAAAACAACAAATCTTGTTTTAATGATTTTCATAATTTACTTAATATTGTATGCTGCTGTATGAACTCTTAAAATGTCTATCTACTTTTTTAAAGTAATTTCAATTATAAATTTGAGGCTTTATATAAAAAATCTATTTTGTCAATAAAATTTTTTTATCAATTTGTTCTCATCATATTTATTTCAAGACTAAAATATTTATCTGTCAGAAATTATTTCTCAAGTTAAAAAAATAAATAAATCAATGATCATAGCCTGTGTTGGAAATTTCAGCTAAAACCTTTCTTTTTACTCACCGGGCTTGTTTTTGTTTTTAAATAATTCTTCAAGATGTCTCAATGTATTCTTTTAATGTCCAAATCATCTGTATGAATGTCTAATTGATTGATTTGTTTTGTAGGTTTATGGAGAGACTTCTTTTGAACTTGTTGATCAGATGATCAGCTCGATTCAATTCACTGAAGATGATTTCTTCATTGACTTGGGAAGTGGTAAGAATGAAGGCATTCATCTATGATTCCACCACTGTTTTGTATATTTTCCTTACTTAGTCTAAAAAATTGTATACGATAAAAACAATAAATCTGAATAATTCATTATTCTACTTAAAATTTATTGATCAAACTTATTTTTTTATCTTTTAAGATCTGTTATTACGATTGTGATGCAATTAGTTATGTTCTGTTTTCTTTTGTAAACCATTTTCTTCACCATTTGCCATGCAATATAGTTTTTTGATTTTCATACTTTCTAATTAAACCCTTACAAAAGTCTTAGTCATTACATAAATGTTTCTAATGCATTTAAGTTTTTTTCCTGAAAATCACTGTAGAATATATTTGTTATTCTCTTGTAAGAAGTATACATTTCAATTGAACATATAAACATTTGTTTATAAAGATTACTTTGTTTTTTTTAACATTGCTTTGTATTTATTAGATTTTTTTTTCTTTCTCTATATTTATGAACTTTTCCATTTTCTGTATGCAACTTTAAAAGTATTGGTTGACCATTGGTTTTAGGTGTTGGTCAAGTTGTTCTCCAAGTATCTGCTGCAACTCCATGTAAAATGTGCTATGGCATTGAAAAATCTGAGTGGCCAGCAACTTACGCTTCTGTAAGTGCACTTTTTGTCTTTCTACACAAGTTTCTTTCCTTTTTATTTTTTAATTAAGGAGAGTAGAAAGTTGACCTTGGGTTTACTTTCGGCAGCCTCGTAACTCTTGCTTCCCTTATTTTGTCCTTTAGTCCTCACATTTCATGAGCGACGTTTCTGACAAATGGGAAGAATTGCTGTTTTCCGAGTCGAAATTTATCCATTTAACACTTATCTTTGGCTAGTTTTTGACTTTGAAGTAGTAGTTTTTTTTGGGTTTTTTTTAAGCTCCTTACATAAGTGGCTTTATGTCTTGTCTGGAGCGATTTCCATTTAAAAACAAATTGATTTTAGCATGACTAGTAAAGTTTTCTTTGCCTAAATTATTTTTCCAACAGCAATCCTCTTTTCTCATTATTAAAAAAAGGAAAAAAAGTATTCACCTGTGAAACCGAGGATTGTTTTCATATTCTTACCACATAAAGTATAACATGAATGATTGATATTTACCATTTTTCTCCTCTTTCCAATTGTTTTAGCCAATTCACTCTCCGGCCTTCTACAAGATGCACCTTTTGATCATCGCTTGTTTTCAGAAATCCCATGTCAAATTAAAAAATAAAATCAAATCAAATTTTCATAAATATTTCATCAGATACCAAAAAAAAAAAAGTCCATGTAATTTTTTTTCGTCACTATTATTTTTGAATTCATCCAGTTAATTCTGAAAATGAATTACATTAAAAAGTATTTTAATCTGATTAGTCAATTTTTGACCAAAAGTATATTTACTCTATTAGAAAGAAATCTAATTGTTTGGGAGTCTTACTTTTTTGAAATCTTACTTACCAAGAAGAGCAAGAAGAATGTTAAAACAGGTCTGTTCCATATTTAGAAATCCCATTTAATTATTTTAGAGATTTCAATTCAGTACCTTTCATTCTTCTCTCTAGTAAAGTACTTAAACCTAAAGATTCAGACCTATCCTTTCAGTCACTTTTCTTTGTATACCTTTCAATTTTAATATACCCTAATTCCCATGTATGGCTACTGGTACCCAGGATTGAATATGATATTCTATAAGAGGTTTTATTAAAATCTTATATATTGTGAAAATGATATTTTCTTCCATTGAAATAAAATGTCTAATCTAACAAATCATTTTATTTGCCTTTGAAATAATAGATAAAATGATTGAAATTTATCATAAAAATGTACTTCCAAGTCACATTCTTCTGTTACTATTTTTAGTCTCCGGTTTAATTGTCATTCATATTTTATGTTTTGTGTTCCAATATGTAAAACTTCTCAGTATTAAATTTTGATGTATCTTCCCACTTTGCTAAGCCATCGATCTGTTTGTAGCATATCTTGTGATAATGGTCAAACCAGAAATTTAACCTCAGCAAATATTTTCTATTGATCTTACACTATCAGTTAGATCATTTACATGGTGAGAAAAATGATAGGTCTCCTAATATCCTATGTGATTCAGAGTAATCATTACCAACTTTTACTCCAACTCTTCCATGTGACAAAAAATATTTCACAATATCTATTATATTACTTGAAACAATATTTATTATTCGTTTCTATCAATAAACCATAATGAGATATACTATAAAAGGCTTTGCTAAAGTCTAAGTACAAAAAAGTATTGCTTATCTAACTCTAAGATACCATATTGCATTTTCTTTAGTTTAAGTGCATTTCAACCCACTTTATTTATGTGAGAGGAGGAACATTTTTCTTTTCTTTTTGTCTTTCAATATAAAATCATTACTATTGTATACCCCCGATGGGGATGTTGTCTGAATTTCTTTCTTGTGGACCAGAGTTAAAGATATTCTGTGATTCTTTCCTTGAGACCGGTTGTTGGGGCATATTCTTGAAGGAAACAGTAATGTTTTCAAAAGAAAATATTCCTTATTCATCTTAGCTATATGGATCTATCCAACTTTCACTGGCTAAGAGTTTCTTCTGGCTGAATCGGCCCCCACAAAAATCTAAACTGCAACTGACTTCAAATCTTTTCTATACCACATTAAACCACCAATCAGATTAACTTATATATGGAACCCACAGGTGACCTCAAAGGTCATTATGTATCAGTCACACCTTATCCCTCGGCAAAACCATATCTACACTTAACTCTAAAAAGCATATTAATCCAATGTGCAACATTATTCACCACAAAAACAAGTTAAACAGAACTTGTCCACATAGAAAAAAGAATGAGGAGGATAATATTTGTCTCTTTGAAATTATCAACAAAACAGAAACTTGCCTTATTTTTTAAACAATTGATGAAATTTATCTGAAGTTTGAATTATTGACACTGGGATTTTTATGTTACGCTCTTTACTGAATTTGTCACACTTGTATTCTTGTTGCCAGTATTTTCTGTACTATGAAACTGTTACAGCAAATACTTCAAATCTAATTATGCAGGAGTATAATCAATTATAATAAAGGAATAATTCGTCTGTTTTTCTAGTTAAAATCAAATCAAAAGAGCATTTACTAATATTTTCTTGTTTCTAAAATGCAATTATATAAAAAAGAAGTGTCCGATCATTTTTGAATTAAACCATAATTTCTTTTATAAATGTTATGAAATTTCAGAACATGGACAAAGTCTTTCTCAAATGGATGAAATGGTATGGGAAGCGGCATGGGCAGTATCAGGTTAGTAATTTATAATTGGTCACCAGTTCAATATGAAATCATTTTCAGAATACGAATGAATCTAAAATTATAACTCACACACTCTATGAACACTGGAAGTCGCAAGCAGCACACTGATTACGACTTAACAATTTGAGTTTGTTTTACATTCTCTAGTTTCCTTCAAAACAAACCATGTCATAACAACTTCTGTTCGATGTTGATGACTTTGGAAATTTGATTCCGGTAATAACTTGTTTATTCTCGTATACTGAGACTAGTGCTTAGGATAAATGTAAGTAGCCGAGGTTAAATATATGGGTATTAACAATTCAAGATTGTGTTGATTAGGCAAATCTCAAAGTCGGTGCTATGACTTGTACAAGTCCGTCACTTAGCTTCTCCCTGAGAGATAAATTATAGCAGCAATCAGCAAACTTGAATGAGCGACAATTCAACTTCTCTGGTATCAAGGATTCTCAGCTACCTTTTCTACTTGCCCTGTGTTTATATTAAAATACATTTTCTAGTAGAATGGAGCAGGAGTATCACAATGCCCTTTGTCTATACTTTCTCTGACCAGCAAGATGTCGCTCGTCACCAGGCATAGCAGTTGATAGACTCTCTCTCTTTCTCATCCATCAATTTGATTCTTAGAGAACTATAAGAATCTATCTGCCCATTCACCTCAGAAATGGACATTGATGAGTTATATCTTTAGAATCTACCTCGTGTGAAAATATTAATATCAACATCTGCTAGAATCAGTTATTTTGTACCGAACGTAACAATTTATAAAATCAATATTTTTTCATAACTTTTTGAGGCAGCTGATTGTCTGAACGAAAAATCATTTCCCAATCATACTGTAATTCAGGGTTCAGCTTGTTACAAACATACTCATATCAATATACATCCATATACACATATATAGATTTGGATATTTCTTTATAACCGATTGATTATTGAAATGGAAAATTAATTTCTCAATTGTACAGTAATTCGGGGTTTGGCAATCACCTTGTCACAAAATACTGTTTAAATGCCTACACCTACAATTCCACAGGTTTTGTGCATCTCTGTCACTTTTGTCATAATAAAATATTTAAATATTCACTTTTACTCTGTTAGATTAATGGCATGATAATCTTAATTATAATAATTCAATTTTAAAATATATATATATTTTAAGTTTGTTAAAAATCTATGAAAGCAATTTTAATTTGCCGATTAGAATGCTTGGTATGTACATATCTTGATTCCCTGTAGATGAAGTATCAAAATGTATGTTTACTTGCTCTTCATTTTTTGTATGATTTTCATTTCTTTCTCTTAATCATAACATTTTTTATTTGTCTAGTTGGAGAAAGGTGACTTTTTATCAGATGACATGAAGGAGAAGATCAACAATGCAACGTGAGTTGTTTATTTTTGCCTGTTACACCTTTGTTCAGATTATGGTATTTGGGAGAAAATTGCTTTATACTGTCAGCTATTTTCAATCTATTAATTTTAGCAAAATGATGTTTGGTAAGAATGACCCTAAGTAAAATATGAATATGTATAATATAAAAAATAAAGTCAATCTGTTCATTCGTATATATTGAAGATCTATTTTATTAGATTTTGAACCGGTATTCTATTATTGGAGTTAATCACAGAATACTAAAACGTAAGCTGAAAACTTTTCCCCTTTAATCTTAATGTGATTTAACTACAAGCAAATCATATAATTGCATAGACATGTGAGCAAATTTCATTCTTTTTAAGGCACCCTATAGCAGCCCCCCCCCCCCCCCCCCGAAAAAAACAACTTTTCCAAGCCTATAACATCAGTCATGTAAGTTATATTCATGTGCAGTGTATTGTACGTATAATATCGTTTTGAAATATTTTTATGTCCGATCTTGAACTTATTAAAAACTCCAAAGGTGTTTCAATATTATGAACCTGTCTTTGACGGATATTCCAATTATTAATAATAAAGGTTAATACTTTGTTTAGTAAAGTTGTATAAAGACTTTTTTTTACAATAAGGTCACTGCTTATCAAGGCTCAAAGGCCAATCGAGGATATGGTTAAAGAGTTTGACTATGGATGGTGAGACAACATCATGATCACCAGTATGATGGTTGTAGCAGGGCAGAAATTGATTATTTACGAGGACGGTTCAACAAGAACTTGTTTACATTTGACTTGAAGACGACCATATTGTAGTCGGCTGGGAAGCAGGCTTGCGGTACTATGTTCCACAAATGTTTTACTAGTTTTATCTCAGTCGAGCACCTGCCATGAAAATAATGGTAGAGCAAAGAAAGACTAGCAACTTCTCTTCTGTGAGGGAGTGATTGTAGGGAAGAGAAGAGATCATCTCCCACTAGATTTGAAGTCGGTTTTGGACTCTATCAAGACAGGAAGGGGTTCTCTGAGCTGCTTCTCCCCATATCTGGCAGCAGTACTCCATCTTGGGACGTATTTGACTCTTGTACAGGTAGAGGATGGCTTCGGGTGTGAGATACCTTTTGGAGCGGTAGAATGATCAAACCATTTTTCCAGCAGTCTTAGCAACATATTTGATGTAAGTCTTCCATTTTTAGTCTGAAGAGAAGGTCAATCCCAGAAACTTATCAAAGCAGTGGGCTTCCTCAAGGGGAGAGCCGTTCATTTCAACTGGGACAAAATGGGGATCAATGTGTTGGTGGTGAAAGGAGAGGAGCTTGGTCTTTGCCGCATTAAAGGTAACCAGCCACCTTTCCCCCCATTGCACCACTTGCTCCAGGTTGGCAGAGAGCCAGAAAGAACCTGATCATTAAATGCTCTTTGAGGTTTTTCCATAGATGGTTGTCATCAATATAAATGTCGACGAATGATCTTAGGATGTGGCTTGGGAGATCATTTATGAAGATCAGAAAGAGGGTTGGATCCAGAATGGCATGCCGGCGTTGATACTGTGTGCTTCAGACTTCTGTCCATCAACGACTACTTTTATAAATCTAGAGAGGAAGGATTTGATGGTTGAGAGTACATTTCCAGATATTCCATAGCTAGCAAGCTTGTGAAGTAAACGTTTATGCCAAACTCTGTCAAAAGCTATTGCTCTAGAAACGAAGCCCCCGTCAATAGATCCACTAATCCTGTGTGATATTACAGTTAGCACATCAGCTGTTGATCTAGCTGAACAAAAGCCATATTGTTTGTCGCTGAGTAGGCTGTTTTTGCTAAGGTGATTAACAACTTCTTGGTTTATCACAGATTCAAGCAACTTACTCATGACGCACAGGAGACTAATTGGTCTGTACTGAGATGCAGAGGACCGATCACCAGTATTTTTAAATATTGGACAGACTGACAAGGTTTTCCAAGGTGCTGGGAAGCACTTCTCCTTTAAGCAACAATTGAACAGCTTTGTAAGAATAGGAGCTAGTTCAGGTTGCAGTTTTTTAATTACAATGATTAGGATATTGTCGGGACCAGGTTTTGGATAAGTTTGGCAACATCCCGGACAGCTATGTGGATGTCGCTCAGGTTGTTTAGGGATGTACTATCTTTGATTATTATCTATTACCTGGCATCAATGAGTACTTCAGCTTTTATTTAATGGTTTTGCTGGAGTTGCATTAAGAGTGATTTTCTTTGAAAGAATTAGGATCAACAAACTGATTTCATTGTTGTTAATTTATAAACTAATGCGATGCAACTCTGTCTATGCTTTTTTATAACAAATCTGTCTATGCTTTTTTATAACAAATCTGTCTCTATGCTTTTTTATAACAAATCTGTCTCTATGCTTTTTTTTATAACAAATCCTTATGCATTAGCAATACAATGCAGTGTTATTTCTAAAAAAGTGATGGAATAGTTACCAGCACTGGTTATAAGCTTTGCATGCCATGCCAGGTTCAAGTTTTGTCAGCTGCTCAGTCTCTTTCCTTTAGAGGGGAAACTATGAATATTTTCTCCATTGTTTGACAATTAAATTTATATTGAAAATAGATATCGGCATATATTGATTGTTTATAACATTCCTTTTCTTATTGCAGTGTGATATTTGTTAATAATTTTGCTTTTGGACCTCAGGTTGATCATCAGGTGAGATGTTTGTTTGTTATTTTTTTGTTTTGTTTTTTTTCTATCTTTATATATCTATATCTTTACAATGAAAGTTTAATGCTATGTTATCAGGTCTGCAAGCAGAGAAGTAATTCATTTAGATATGATTGAAATATTAGTATCATATTTGTAAAACGATTGGTTTCAATTTAATCACCGTGAAAGTTAATGTAAAACAAATTCAGTGATCACTTTTGATTTAAGTTTCTACTTTGCTAATTTGATACTTTAAACAATTATTCAGGATAACACCAAGAAAAGTTGTTTTTTAACCTCGCCTCAAATCAGGACTAACTTTACTGAATATATAATTGTTTAGTTCATTGATTAAGAATACAGAAAAAACTTAATGAAGAGGTCTGATGTGCTGGTTTCGTCGCTAGTTTGTTTTTTTGACCAGTAACCCAGATTTGCTTTGATCAGAAAACACCCATCTCTTCAAAAGTGACTCGCTACACAAATGATATGTTACAAAAGTAGAACATTTTAGCCAATCAGAACAGTCGATGATTTTGACCGTGTTGCACTAGCCTTTTAAAGCTTAATGCCACTGTCAAAGTTCTGCTAGAGGTTACATTTGGATGTTTGTCTAATATTGCAAGTAGTATTGATATTTCTTACTATTTCTTTACATATACTATCTATTTTAGACAGTCAAGTATTATGTTACAGTACACTTTGATTTAAGTATTTAGTATCAATTTTCATTCTTCCTTATTTGTCTTTATCGTTTGAGATATGAACAAAACAGACTTTTTTTTTTTCATTAGTTATATATAAGAACTGTCAAAGACTATATCAAGCAAAGTATTGTGAACAAATCACATTGAACCACTAGTTCTTATCAGATCACAAAAGTTAAGCATGTTTAGTACTTTGATGGGTGATTGCTGAGCAAACACTCCACCAGGTGTATAAATGGGTGTTATCATAACTGAATAAAACTGGTGACGTCGATTATAGATAAGTATATCCTATCTATTCTGCTTAGCTATACAACATTCAAGTATAAGCAGTTGTCCTATGATCTTTTCGGCATGATGTAGGTCTTTACTTTAGTTGAATCAACATAACCCACAATGATTTTCTTTGGATATTTTTAATAGTATGAAATATCTTTTGACTATAATTAAAAAAATTGAGTGTTATATTTATAATCTGGGTAAAAAAGAAATCCTGATGAATTGATATTTTACGAGTTATTTAACAAATCATTACGTTTGTTATTGTTTAAAAAAGCAACAATTTCAATCTTTTCTTGTATTTATTTCATAATTTTGTTCACTTCCAGTTGAAACTTCGATTCGCAAACATGAAGGAAGGTGCTAAGATTGTGTCATCAAAAGCATTCTGCCCTTTAAACTTCCGAATTACAGACCGAAATCTTAGTGGTCAGTCTGATTTTCTTTTTCTTTTTTCTTTCAATTTTTTTTTTATTTAAAAATATAATTTTTTTATTTGATAATTTAATTTTTTGATTAGTTTCTTGACAATGAAGTTGTATACTTATATGGTTTCCTCTTATAAGTTTATCTTGATTATTTAAAAAAAAATTTAATTATTACATTGAGTTAAAAAAAAAAATAAAAACGTGATAAATTTTTATGTTGAATACATAAATATCAACTGAAACTAAGTTTTACATTTTTTCAAAAATATATAAAGTTTTGTCTAAATTATTTATCCTCTAATTCTGTTTTTATCTTTAGATATAGGTACTATAATGGAAGTAAAAGAACTTTCTCCGCTGTGTGGTGCAGTGTCGTGGACTGGAAAACCGTTTACATACTATCAACACACCATCGATAGAACACAGGTTAGTTGTTTAAAATTTTGTATCAATGCCAAATGAAACTCTTTTCTTCATAATTGTTTCCCCCTCCAAGTTTTAATTTCATTCCCAAGTTTCTAATACTTCTATTTGAACTTTTCTGAGCAATTTAACCTTTTTCAATAACAATGTCAATAAAATTTACCAAAGATACTTGGTTAAATTTACCTCAGATTGTTTATTCAAGATGTTAATTGGAAGTCAAATGATTTAATTCATGTTTATTTTATGAGTGTTTTTCTAAAGTGGTGTAAAAAAAGAAATTGTTAAATCTATGGTGTTTTAAGGTAATAGTAAAAAAATTAATACCAAATGAGTGGTTGTAAGGAATATTCTGAATCTTAAAATGTAGCCCAAAATAAAAAAAAAAAGTACATTTTTACTGTCATACAAAGTTTCTTTGTTGAAAAATAAAAACGATTTTGACTGAAACTGTTTATTCTCATTTCATGTTCAGTGTTGCAATTCCTGGCTTTCTCTCAAAACATGAAGAATAAATAGTTTCATCCTTTCTAGGAAGCTAGTGTACTTTAAGCCACTTATACCTTTGGGAAGGAGGTATTAATGCACAGTTCCTACCAGCTATGGGGAAAGTAACAACTACAAAATTCTATACAATTATTTGTAGTGGTTGTCTACTGGAAATCATTTTCAATAGCCGTCTGTGGTGTGGGGTGGTTGTTTACAATAACCCGAGAGGAGTAATTGTCTTGCATATTTGTCTGTTATATTTAATTACCTAGAAAAGATCGATATACTGTGTTAAATGAGCAAATTAAAATGTCAGAACTAAAGACATGAATGAAAAATACGAACAACTCATATTGACATAATTTCTCTTTAAAGACTTTTGCTTTGTTTACGGAAGTTTTTTTTCTTTTTTCTGATACTTTTTTCCTGATTGTTTATAAAAGTTATTGCTGTTTACTTTCCTTTCAGCTCGAAATCTATTTCCAACGAATCAAAAATCCAAAACTCAGGGTAAGTGGTATCTTCTTATTTTGCTCTATTTTGATTTTCATACAAATGAGATTTTGTTGTAAATTGTTTAGTCATTATAGATGCCATTTTTTTTATTTTTTATTTTTTTTCAATTTTTAAAAAAATTTATTTTTTATTATTATTGAAACTTTGTAATTTTCCTTAATTTGAGAAACATTAATTATCCTAATGTTATCATGGTTACAATTAAAAACAATATCTGAATTTGAAAACTCTTTTTCCAACGAGGCTTCAATATAGTAGTCTGTATGGTTCTAGTATTTTGTAGTATGTGAATCTATTGTCTTGTAACATGAATTCCTTATATTGCCCCTCCCTTTTTGTAATGAAACAGTCTGAGGGGTGACAACTATGACTGGAATTATCTTTGCTGCTATTGCTTAGAGTATTTCCAATCCTCTAAGAAATGCTATTATTTCCTCTTTATTTTTCTCCTTCCTTTTGTGTTTTTAATATCTACTTATTATTATTCTATATCTCATTGGCATGTAAATTATCTTTTTTATATTGTAAATAAATGATGATGATGAAATCCTAACTAAATCCCATTATGTGGGCGCGTAGTTGAAAAGACGTCTTAAAATCATCATTGTTATAATTATTTTTCTCTTCAAAGTAATAGAATTTCTCCAATGATAAAATGTATTACAGTTTAACTTTACTACTCACAAATGTTTCTATGATTTATATAAGAGTTCATGAATCAAGAGTTCAATTTCTTTTGAAATTGTTTCTTGTAGTCAAAATTTGTTTAAACAATTTGGCAGTTCATACAAATGAATGTAATTCTTTTTCATGGCAGATTTGTGTTAACTTTTTAAATCTGTGTTAACACAAATCTGTAATCTGAACATTTTTCTACTTAAGAAACAGCCATGAAAATTATAAAGAAAACATTTCTATCTTCATGGAATAGATACATTTTTCTGTCTCCAAAAAGACTACTTAAAAAAGAAATTAGCAAATTATTACATGCATGTGGTTTATTTTTTATCTAGGAATATCATTTGCAGCAAAATTATAATTTTAACTTTTTAAAATTAATATTATCAATTTAATTTTTTAATCTGTGTTGGTTGATGTAATATTTTTCAAGATAACTATTGTCTATTGGATGTGTTAGTTTTTAATTAATGTTTACAATTTTGGACTTAACAAAAATTAATTTTTTTCTTTTGAGACAATAAAAACAAATTTGGTTGTTAGAATTCTGTTTTCCATGATGACTTAGGATAGTGAATGTTTGCTTCTATTTAAGACCTTGTAGTTGAATTTTAGTTCCGAATTCTTTTGTTTTCTTTTTTTTTTGTTTTGTTTAATAAACCAATATTGTTTGGATGTGATGGATTAGATTTGTTGGTTTTGATGGAATTATTTTCTTTCCAAATTCAAAAATATCTTACCATAAGATTATCTTTTTTTTTTTTCTCACTCTCTCTTTGTGAACGATAGAAATAAAACTTCAGTGAATTAATTTGGAGACTTCCCTCTTCCTGCCCCTCCCCCCATGTCACCAAAATTTTTATTCTGTACAGTTACTGTCAAACTGAATTCTTAAAAAAAATCTGAAACATTTGTGAAGAATTATTAGAGCAAGGCTCTTTGATTATTTAATATTGTTTGGAGAGACCGAGCATTTTCTTTTTAACTGATCGATCTTACCATACCAATTGTTATTGTATGTGTTAGCTTTTACATCCTTATTTTCCCTAAAAATTGAGTATTTCCAATCTCTCTTTTTCTCTCTCTAATGCAAGATACGGCCATGTTTTGTAAGACTGGCTCTGATCAATGAAGGACACAGTGCCATTGCAGCATGCCAGGTGGTGAATCTGAGGACATCATGCATAGTGCCATATTAATTTCACTTTCAGCATTATTTATTTTGAGTTGTTTTGTTTCTTTTCTTTTTGTTTCTTTTTTTGGTTTTTGTGATTTTGGTTTTCTGTGTTGCATGTATTTTACTGATCGTTTTAGTACGTGTTAGAAAAACAAATACACTTTCCTCATTGTAGCAAATATAACTTGCAGGGTCTTCATCCCTAGCATAGTAATGTTCATCACTCTGTTGAGAGCCAGATTTGAAAATCAAAAGCCACCTTTTTTTAACTTAGTTTTTTTAAATTTTTTTTTAGATATAAATGTCAGTCATCTTAGCTAATACAAAACTTTGTATTTTTCTACTAAAATGATAAAACCTTTAAAGAGATTAAAAGAGAAATAAGCCAATAGATGTGGTTATATGGTTAGTAATAGATTCTACATTAATGTACATATTCATTCACTCATCCCCTTAAATGTATTTTTAAAATAAAGATTGCAAATTAAACTACTATAATCTTAACATAGTATACTCTTCTTAAGAGGTTAACAATTGGAAATATAAAATTGTTTATAGGATTTCTCCTCACACTTTGGAAGATCTATTCAAGTTTTTTTGTTTTTAATTCTATATTGATATTGAAAAAAAAAAACATAATTTTATGATTTATTTTCCAATTGCTGCTTGTCTCATTAGTAGAATAAAAATAACCAAAATTAATGCATTTTTTAATATAAATTCGTTGATATCTCTTTTAATTATATACTAACCTAGAGATATTTAAATCCAAATTAGAAAGAAAAAGTTAAGAATGCAATATCGGATCAAAAATCTTTTTTCTTTTTTAAAAAAAAAAAAAAAAAAAAAAAAAAAATTATCCTGTCACTCTTTTACGCCTTTAACAGAATCAGTTATGATCGTTTTCGTTGTGCTTTCCTAGGAAATAGCTTGTTTACACTAAACATCTGTTGATAAATCTCTTGCTGATTTTTTTAGTTTTATCAGCACTTGTTTTTAGCAACTTAGTTTTCACTATAGGTAGAGGTATTCATTTAAATTAAATCAAAATTGTACATAAGTCTTAATCTATATTTACACTTTATAAAAATATCTAGCCGTAAAATAATTTACCTTTTTTTTTTTTTTACTAAAAAATGCTAACATTTTAGTGTGAAATTGTGAATTTATTAGGTTATACTATTTTTACTTATTTAGCAGGGAAATTTTAGTATCATTTTTTTTTTTTTTAATAGAACCAAAAATCAAAAACTTAATAATATCTGACTGTTTTTAGCCAATCAGTATGTTTTGTAAGAGTGAATGTCATTTGTTGGTTTTTGTAATTGATTGCAATTGCTGTATAGGCTGCAGCAATTACATTGAATGTAGCTATTCTTTTATATAGATAATTATAGATGTTAACTTTAGAAAGTATTCGCTCTGTTAATTACTACTTAACTATTAGACAAAATCTTTAAAATAATGAACGAATAATTCTTTATGAATCGAATTTTATCAGTATCCTTGTTCTTGTAAGATAATTAATCTAATGATATACCTTTTTCCCCTCTTGAATCGTTAGTGATCTGTATTCCCCCTCTTTGATCTAAGTTCCAATCCAAATTTAGGTCCAGTTATTGTTTACTTACTTTCAGTTAGGTCTTCTTGCCTTTGTTGAAATGATTCAAATAATCCATGAAAGTAAATATTCTGTTTTAACAACTTATTTCCATTAAAATCATTTTCTTTTTAATAGTTGCTGACACTTTTTGTTTTCTTTACTTAAAATTAATCACCATAAAGTGAATAACATGATCTGATTGCTGCAGTTAATTTATTGGTTTGATTTCTTTTAATTTTCTTGGATAGCTTATTTAGTTATTAGATATGACTTTATTTGAAATTTAAACTTTTAATCATGAATCTGGTAGTTAGTGCAAGACTTTGTTTCTTACCAAATCTTTGTCCCATTTTGTCTATTGATATTTTTGGCCTGGAGATGATTCCTTCCCCCCAACTCTTACTCCACTTTTTTGTCCCTTTATGTTTTAGTTTTTGTGAATGTTTTTATGATTGTATTTTTGTTGTGAAAGTAATTTACTAAGCCTTCTTTTATATCATTAGTTTTTAAAAAAAAACTAAAACAATATTTTTCGGACTGTATTTAATTGTAACATGTCTTTTGTATGTGTCAATTACTATGGATTTTCTAATCAACTTTGAATCTATAAAATGAATATTAGTTATCTAAATATTTGTACAATTTAGAGGATTATGCAAGAAGTTATTTTTAATTTTTTTATACAGTTGGTATATTTCACAAATTTGATTTTTAAAGTCGAAAAATTCCATTGTCCTTTACATATGAAAAAATATTCCTGAAGTCTCGAGTCAATTCGTGAAAGTTGATTTCTACAATTCACAATTTTTTTGTGGGTGGGTGGTATTTTGAAAAGAATTTTAATATAAAGATACTTTCTCATTGTTTTCTGAATCTTTTAATTTTTTTTTGAGACCAAATATATTTTCAGTAATTAAATCTATTGCCACTATGAAAAGATTGGATGTTTAAACTATATACACCTCTTTTAAAATAGCATTTCTTTATTTTCTTTTAAAGCTAATTTCATTTGGAGTTTTCTGATTTGTTGAAGAATTGCACACTAATTTCTACCCAATATAAAATTATTACTTCATAAATTCTAAGGAAAATGTTTAATAATGAAATAATCTTGCAGACAAAATGTCATTGCATCAGTGTAAACTTTCTATTTTCAAATGGTTATAGAGCTCAAAAGAACAAAATTGCAGAAGAAATCTATGCTTTCTTAATAAAATATCAATATTCTTTTGTTTACTTTTGATCAACATTTCTTTAAGAATACTTAAAATTGTCCACATTAAAACAGAACTTACACTAAACATAATTAAGAAAAAGAATATATTAATAATGATATACATTAATATCTTTATTTAATCTTTCTTTCCTATGTTGATAAATTCTTTCAGAAGAATCTACAAACAATAGTTTATACAATAAACCCCACAAAACAAACGAAACTAAAAACTATGTGCAAAACCTGTGAAGTTCCAACAAGTGTTGATGTCCTATAAAACCAAACTACCAACCTGCCAAAAGAATTAATATAATTTCTTGGTTTCTGCATTCCAAGATATCCAGCCGAAAAAAAGACATCTGCCGATAAATGACAGTAACTGTGACTATATTCATAATATGAATATAGTCAGTTACTGTCTGCCTAAAGTCATATACAATACATGTCTGTCTTTGGTCTTAAATACTACTATGACCTGTTATTCCTGATACTTACTTTTCTTCCAAATAATTTTGAGTTCCTGATTAAAAAATCATTCATTAAAAAAGAATTCATTTTTATTTTTTTATGATGAAATAAGTTTTTTTTAAAATGAAGATTGAAAAGATAGGAAAATTTTAAAGAATGAATTATCTAAATTAAAACAAAAGTATGGAACCTTCAAAAATGTATTTATTTTTCTATGTAATCTGCACAAGAAAATTTCACATGTGTATTCTATGACTGGTGAAAGATTTATAAATTTGCTAATGTCAATCATGACTGATGTTAGTAATTAGTCCAGGATAATGTTGAACTTTTACGTTACTATTTCGGGTAAAAGTTGTAACTGATTCTTTTTTCAATCTGAAATAAAAAATTAAAAAATAAATAAATTTAAAAAAATTAAAAGATCGAGAATATCCTCGTTCAGTAAAGAAGCCAATTTATTAGGTTGAAAGAAAATAAATGATATGATTGCATTTCTGTAACTATTTCCCCCCCCCCCCCTGTTTTTTTGTTATATACATAAATTTTAAAACTATTCGTCTATTTTTTCTCAAAGCAAAGATTATTAAACAAAATGTTTGGTGTTTACGTTTCATGTGTTAATGGCTAATGTGTTGGCAAATTAATGGATAAATATTAATAGCACTTTAAAGATTAGTTTGTATGAGAACAAATTTCTTATTAGTTTGTAAAACTGTAATTCACTCAGAAGACCTAAATCATATTCATATTAACAAAGTGAAGAAAATGCGAATGTCATTAGACTGACAGTTACAAAGTATTCTTTTACACTGGCTTCTATTTACTTGTTTGATGCAAATGAAAAGTAGTTTATGTATGATAATCATAAACTCCCTGAAATCTAGTCTCCAGCTCAAAAAGATTTTCCTAATTTTGCTTTAGTGAATTGCACATTTGCAGTTTCTTGTAACTTGATCAAGCTATCATCTCAGAATCCTGCTATGATTTTGAAATGGTGATTGGGTTCATTTCCTCCTAATTTTAATTGTAACTTTATCAATCCTTAACGGCATAAAAGATATTGGGTGTACAAAATATATGTATAATGCTTTCTGGCTGTTCTCTCCTGCAGTGACCTCACTTTTTATTTTGATTGCATGAATCCACAATCCTATCATTGGAAACATTCTGATGAAGTTTATGAAATTGTTTTTGATAAGTTATTATTCATACATTGTGACACACCGGTTCCTGTCAGATCATCAAAATTAATCTAAGTTGAGCTTGGTTAATATTGAGATAGATGACCATTTGAGAATAGTGTTTGTTGTAAGCAAGCACTCGACCCAGGCATATAAATGAGTAGCAGCCTTGTTTAGAAGCATAACCAGTAACAGACTAACTTCCTGTCACAGGGATCAAGCTATTTCTTCTGCTTGATGCTATAAAACTTTAGCCATAGGAAGGAACTTTTATTATTTAAAAATTTTACTTAAAGACCATCATGTATTTTGTTTCAACCTAATGAGTTATTTTCCTATGTAAATTAATATACTTTTATGAAGAGAAAAGAAATTTGTTGAAATCAATTATAATTTTGATTCTTTCAAATAAATTTAAGATTTATAGAAATTTGTCTCTGATTTTTATGGGTTAAATCCTTTTGGTTATCTTTTAAATGATCAATATCTCAAAGGATCCAACATGCTATAAGTATTATGGATATTTTGGTATGGTTCACTTGTATAATGACAAATTCTTTCAAACCTTTGATAGCTTATACACATGTGACTTACATTGGAAATATTTAATGTAACAATCCTTTTATAAAAACTACAATCTGGGCATTTTCAATTTGTTGCATAGTCTGTTTATGGAAGATGTTATTGTTGCTTGATTACTTACTGTAAATCTAGACCTTTTTGTATTTTATATTCACTTAGTGCTTCGTTATATTTGTCTCTTAATTTTGCTTGCACAGCTAATGGGCTTTATTGCTAGATGTTCCTATTTACGTGGAAACTTTTTGTCTTTTTATATTTTGTTATTAAAGGATACTTGTTACTTGTGTATTGTAGTTGTGGTATTGGGTATTGGTCTTGTGGTTCAGTTGAGTGTTTTGTTTTGTTCTTCATACATGAAGTTCTAATTTGGTTTTTGAATGCGTATTTGATTTTCTTTTGTCTATCTTATGGAATGCAAATTTTTGTAGTTTTACTATTTTCATATTAATTTCTAAAAATGAGTGGTAAGTATTTACAAAGCATCGATGTTTTGTTTTTTTGGTTTTGTTACTTTTAGCTCTTAGAATGGTGTGGTTTTGGTTCATTTTTGTGTTGTCTTTTTATTTGTGGAAATTAATGAATTTGTGTGAGAAAAATAAAAAAAATAATATTGTGCTAAATTTCTTAAACACCTTCATAGTATCTAATGTTAAATTAAACATGGTTCTTCGGGCCTGTAGCCAAAGAGACTGACAAGTAATAGTTCAATATTCAGATATTGATTTTTTTTTTTTTTTTTTTTTTTTTTTTTTTTTTTTTTTTTTTTAATTATTGGATTCATCTTTTAAGCTATGTACAATGAAGAGTAAAAAAAATTAAAAAAAAAAACTTCAACTTTGTTTCATACATTTAAGAAATTATTTTATTATAAAATGTATAATTTGATAGGTTAATTAATGGAAAATTTATATTAAATAATATACTTTATTTCTGATGAAGATTTCATAAAGTTAATCAATAAATCTTGCCATAAAAATAACGTCTCTATAGCAATAGAGACGTTATTTTTATGGCAAGAGCCCTTGATATATCAAAGATCTTTGATAGTTTGGCACAAAGGTTTGCTTCATAGGCTAGCTAGCTATGAAATATCCGGAAATGTCTTTTCAACAATCAAATCCTTTCTCTCTGATAGGTTTATAAAAGTAATCATCGATGGGCAGAAGTCTGAAGCACAGTGTCAATGCCAGTGTTCCTCAGGGATCTATTCTGGGCCCAACCTTCTTCCTGATCTGTATCAATGATCTCCTATATCACATTCTAAGTTGATTCATTGACATTTATGCAGATGACACAACCATCTATGGCAACACTTCGAAGAGCATTAATGATAAAGATCTCTGTTTTACTCTCTTCCGACCTGAGGCACGTAGTCCAATGGGGAAACGGGTGGCTGGTTACTTTCAATGCATCTAAAACCAAGTTTCTCTCCTTTCACCACCAATGTTCAGATCCTCATTTTGCCCCAATTGAAATGAATGGCTTTCTCTTTGAAAAAGCCCCCTGCTTTAATAAGCTTCTAGGACTGACCATCACTCTACCTGTATAAGAGTCAAATAACATGGAATATTGTTGCAACATCTGGGAAGGTGCCACTTAGAGCAACCGTTTCTGCCTTGACAGAGCACAAACCTGACTTTAAAATCTAGTGGCTGATGTCCTTTTCTCTTCCCTACAGCCTCTTTCTCACAGAAGAGACGTTGCTAGTCTTTCTCTACTCTATTGTTACTTCCACAGTAGGTGCTCGACTGAGCGCCAATGTATGGTTCCCTCCTGTAAAACCTTCACAACAAAAACTCGTTTAGCTACAACCACTATAAATAATTTTCCTTTCTCTCTGTGTACCTAAAACTAAACGGAACTTCCATGAGCAAAGTTTCTTTCCAAGAACGATCAGTCTGTGGAACATAATACAACGGGACTGCTTCCCAGCTGACTATAGTATGGTCGTTTTCAAGTCCAATGTTAACACATTTTTATTCAGTTGTCCTCTTAAGTAATCTGATTCGGACCTGTCTCAATCGTTGTTACCAATCCTCAAGTTATTGTTTCACTGTCCTGACAAACTCATTAATCCTTATCCCCGAGTGGCCTTTCTGCCTTGATAAGTGGTGACTCGTTAGTACATAAAAAAAAAACTTTGGTATGTGGTTTGAGAAGCAAATCCGAAAAGATGTTTTCTATTTAGTTTCTGATGAAGAGAACAAATGAATTTGCTGATTGATTGGAAGCTTCATGCTACAATAATCCACCAATTAGTTTGTTTGTTTTTTTGTTTTAAGATATTTGATTAATATAAGTTAGGGGTGGGGTCATCAGCATAACCAATATTTTTGCACAAAATCAATCTTTACTAAAAAGTATAATTAACATTTACAAACTTTATAACACTTGTTTTTGATAGGTACTCAAAGATTTGTCCATATAAAATATTTGTAATAGTATCATAGAATTTAAGAAAAACATTGAAAATACAAACTGATCAGAACAAATAATATATCTTAAATTTAGATTTTTTTTTAAGTATATATATATATATAAGATATGAAACTAAAACTAAACTTTTAGTAGATAGAACCTATAGTGAAAAGGTTAAAGCTCAATATACGAGATAGAGCAATTATAAAGATAGATGAAAGAAGAGGAATAAACATGTGCAAATGACAAATTTAATTCAACTTCGATTGTTCAATGCAAGGTATACTCGGTAATAAAATTATGTTTATTCTTTCCTTAAGCCAAGGCTTTTCAAAGATCGAAATCTTAGAGAAATTACATAGATAGATAAGTTGGCAGTGGAAAAGCCAAAATTCCAAATTTGAAAAAAATATTAAGTAATGGAGGGTGAAAAAGTTTGTGTAAAAAAATTTAAAAACAAAATTTTTTTTTTAAATTTAAAAAAAAAAAAGAAGAAAAAAAAGAGGGATCTGTCCAGTCGGTAAATGTCCGCTGATGAGGTGTCGTTTTTACACAAACTTTTTCACTCTCCATTACTTAATATTTTTTTGAATTTTGGCTTTTCCACTGCCAACTTATCTATCTAATCCCTCTGATGATAAGATTTTAATCTTTGAAAAGCCTTGGCTTAAGGAAAGAATAATAAACATAATTTTATCGAGTATACCTTGCATTGAACAATCGAAGTTGAATTTGTCATTCGTACATGTTTATTCCTCTTCTTTCATCTATATATATATATATATATATATGAAGGTGAGAATTCCGAGGCAGGAGCAATGCAATGTTGAGAACCAGAAGGTGGAATAAGGACGGTAAATCTTAGATCAATTTATTTATATTTCAAAAATTTTAATATAAAGACAGTAAATTGTAAAATTGGTGGGTTTGCTGTTATTTAAAGGTCCGGAATGGTAGAAACTTTAAGGATTTCGAGAGTAACAACCTCTCTTTTTCAAAAAGAAAACAAAAATTGGACCGGCTGTGTCAGTTGAGGAAAGCCAACAGGACACTGCTATTCAAACAAAAAAAAAAAAAAACCTAAAAAACAAAAGCTATATATATATATATATATATATATATAGTGTGTGTGTGTAAAATTCTTAAAGTTAGAACTTACCCCACAGAATTTTTGAGATGAGGATTCATTGTTTGGATTATTTAGACTGTTCTCATCTTGGATGTTATTTGCAAGGACCCATGGCACAATGAATACGAGTGTTCAGTAATCATTAGTTCTAAGTGACAGTCTCTGGGAGGTTGAAGGTCCAATCCTCAGTACAGGCAATACTAAGAATACAATTATAGATTACTTAAGACTTCTACCTGGTCATGGCTGATGGAATGAGCAAGCTACCCCTGTTGATTAAATACAGTGTTCCGTGCGAAATTCCATACAGGTTCGATAGTTCAACAGTCACATCTGAAGGTCAGAGGTTACATCAGTTATAACAAGAATAACATCCATGATAAGAACTAGTCCAAACATTACACAGGGTTTCATGCCCCTAAGAGACAACCGTCAGATTTTCCTCCCATGGTTTAGTTTTTATTTGGTTTAAATGAACGTTTATTTCAGTGTAATAATTCAGGATTTATAATTTATAAAATTGAACACTATAAAATGTTCAAATAACATCTAAAATGAGAACAGTCTAACTAATCCAAATGATCCAAACTATCAATCCTCATCTTAATATTCTGTGGGGTTAGTCTTAATTTTAAGAAATATATATATATATATATATATATATATATATATATATATATATAATCACTTTTAAAAAATCATCTAAATTTAAGATATATTTCTTTGTTCTGATCAGTTTGTATTTTCAATGTTTTTCTCTAAATACAGGTTCAGAAATTTTCAGTTTTTTAGAAGAATGTTTTATAAAAGGACTTTTTATAATGTTTCACGTGACAACTAACTCTTAACTACAGGCCTGCAAGCATCTTATTTTTTGTCTGCAATTTCATGTCATAATTTAAATGTTATTCAGAGTTCTTGCTAAAATCTTTGATTGTGCCATAATTACCAATATATCCACTTCTCTAATAATTCAAAGTTTATCAATTTACAATTTGACTCAATTCATAAGAATAAAGAAATCCTTCATTGATAATTTTTTTTTTTTTTTTTTTAGTACAATATTTCACATTTTGATTATTTGAATTGTTTTCAACTCTTCTCTCTTTCTCTCATATATATCATATATAGTATATATGTTCAATTAAAAAAATTTGATGTTACAAAACCAAAAAGTATTTATATTACATTAACAAGTTCTCTAATATTACATGATTGAAAATCTTATACCAACTCATTTTTTATTTATTTTTTCTTCCTAAAATAGTTTGTAGTTTAATAGACTTGGATTTTCTTTTTAAATATTTGGACAAGAGGGAGGGGGTATTTTCTTTAACTATGCAAACGTTTATTAAATTTTCTTTCTTAGAAAATCCATATTTATAACCAAGTTAAATTTTACAGGGTTATATCCTAATTTTATTAACGAACACAAAATTCTAAATTCTTTAAGAAAAATAATTATTCTCAGGGTCAGGGAGATGATAAATGAATGCTTTATTTCAATTGTTCATCTTTCATCTAAGAAAGTTGATGGAATGTTATGACAGGTGGATTAGTTTTTAATCCTTGTTTGATTCTAATTATATTTCTACTTATTTTATATTTCAGTTGCTATCAAAATTTTCTTCTGTTTGAATATTGTAGTTTCCCAGATTTTGTTTAAAATGATGTATAAAATACTTGTTCTCATTAAGAACGGCCGTAAAAGACTTAAACAATTTATTCAACATTAGAAAAAGAATGAATTTTTGTTTTCATGATTTGTTTTATCAGTGTTTGATGATTTTTAATTTCGACATATGTCCAGTGTTATATGCTGTGTACATATATCGAATGTCTATTTGTAATGCTCTTAACTGATATCTTTTTCATATTTTATTTTTATATTTTATTTTTAAGAACGTTCTCAAAACCAATGAATCCATCACATTCAATATAAATTGCTAAGTGACTTAATTGCTTTATTGTAAATCATTTTTGTGTTTTATAAATGTATTTGTTTGAAAATGTCACTTTTGTATTCAACAGGATGAGGCGATGAGCAGAAATAAGAAGGGGAGAACGCCAACGTTGAAGGACACTGCAGTCTTAAACGGCCAGGTTAGATAGGGCACTCTTCTGTCTGCTGGTGTTCACATTAAAACCAAAACAAGATTCTTTGCTTTCTACTTGTTCTGGCCCACACCAGGACAAGTTGAACCGACCCTCTTCTCTTTAGGCTTCCTCTTCTTCGTGCTACTTTCCCCCTCTTAATTAACATTTTCCAAACACAAACATTCACATACATAGCAACATACAAATGTTGTCCATTAGGAAGAAATTAAATTGGATTGGCTTAGTTTTTTTTTTGTTTTTTTAAAACCAAATATAATCAGGGAATATATTTTCCATTGATTTCTGTTCTTATCGTAAAAGATTTTAGTATTTTCAATTTTAGTATTTTTAATGAAGAAAAATCTGATTGGTAAAATTGAAGTTTGGAACATTTGATTAAGTTAATCCATCCATTGTTTAGCCAAAGTTGTGTGATTTGACTGATAGTCCATAGTGGACTACGAAATCAGATGTGTCAACTTAAAATCCAATCGGATCACTAGTGGTCATTTATGTTCTGATACTGTCGGGAAAGATATGAGCACACAATTTCCAACCGAGCTATGTGTCAAATGGAAACTTGTGTTCAATTAATCACTTACAATAGATATCCTGCTTTAGCACTATATACCCCCCCCCCCCCCCCCCCGAAAAGATTGAGTTTTTACCATGGAGTGCAAGGGAATATTTGAAGAATTTGTAACTTTCTCAACATCAGTTTATTTCAGTCAAATTAATACATCAAAATGTAGATGTGAATGTCTTATGGTCTCATAGGATTATTAAATAAATAAATTTTAAAAAATGCTGTTCACAAGCTCTCACTTAATTTTTTTGTTCTATGAAAGTGGTAGTTTAGAAGTACACTCTTAATTTATTGAATAGCAAATCAGTTAATGTCTAATGTTCATCAGCTGTAAATCCTTGAAGGTTGTCTATCAAAACATCAGCAATTGCTTTGTTTGATCACAAGTGCAACATTTTGTGTTTCAATTATTTATAAAACCAAAGGAATTCTATTGTCTACATCATATTGTTTGTTTTAGTCGGCTATTACACTACTTTCCTATTAGACAAAAAGGGTTAGAAAAAAAATTCCAAGTTTTTTACATAAGCTTTTGTAAATGCATCAATAAAGGCATAATCCGTTTCCCCAAGAAAAAAAAAAAAAATAATAATTTAAAGTTTTGACTGTTAAGCTTCAAGTTTTAAATAAGTACTGCCTGAATTTTTAGATTTTGGAAAAAAGAATTTGTTTGCAAATGTTGTTGGCAGGTTGAGCATGATGTAAAAACCTCTTCCAATTCTGATTGATTTAAATTTGGTACAAATCCTAAAATCCTTATTTAAGTCCGCAGAAGGTTATGTTCTAATATTATGATTTTACTTTGTATTAAACCTCATTCTTTTCTCAAGACCTGACATAGCAAAATACCAATCCATTTTTCTGAACATTTGGTTGGATTCTGGGACACTATAAATTGTTTTTTTGTTTAGCAAAAGAATCATTTCAATGTATCTATTCAAACTGATCCAAAATGTCTGCTAATTTAAAACGGATTTAAGTAACACTTGATCTAAAATATGACTGACCTTATGCTTTTACTACTAAATTAGCAATCTACTCGGCATTGCTATATAATAGGTCTTCATCGGTTGTGTCCGACCATGTATGACACTTGCAGATCTCGCCAGCTAGTTTCAGTATTTACAAAGTCTTGTCAGTAATGCTAATATCCCAAGGGGTCACACTGACTTAACCTAGGCATTTCTTGCTGTGGCTGAGAAGGCCTATGCGGCCTTGCAGTCTTTGCCACAGATGGAGGAGGACGGTGGATGAGGAAGCTCACTTGCTTTTGCCCTTTGCTTCCTCCTTGCAAGCTTTTCAGCAACTTTCATCTTCTGCTTTGCTTACCTGATGTGAAGCTGTCGTTTGAGGGTTTTTTTCATTAATCCCTGTTAGAGGCAAGGCTTTCCCAAGATGATAGATCGATCTCAAGGGTCTTCATGTCTCTCTTGCAGACATTCCGTTTAACTTAGAAGGGGGTGTCCACGGTCTCTCGCTCCTTCTTTTAACACTCCATAATGGAGATCTTTGAGAATTCTGCCATCAACCACCCTGTGAATGTGACCAAGTCATCTCAGTCAGCGTTGCCTCAGCATGGATTTCAGACCAGCTATTTCAAGCACCTCAACATTTGTCTTTTTGTGTTCCCATCTGATACTAAGGATAAAACGCAGGCTTCTCAGATGGAATATCTGCAACTTTTCTTGTCTAGAATATGGTGTCCATGTCTCATTGCCATAAAGCAGGACACTTATAATGCAAGCACTATAGACTGATATTTTTGTGCTGACTTTGAGTAAGGAGTTTTCCTAAACTCAACCATTTAGCTTAGACAAGGTGCCTACTGCTTTACCAATTCTTTTGTTGATTTCTGTATCCAATGAGAGAGATTCTGAGATGTTTGAGCCAAGATATCGGAAATCTTCAACAACATATCGCTCATAGTTGTCAATTTTGATAGAAGGCTTGCCACTTAAGCCTTGGGGCAGTATTGTGGTTTGGGTGGGGGGGGGGGGGGCTAATGATCAGACCAAAATCCTTACAGGCAACAGAGACGGTTCATAAGAAATTGAAGCTCTTCAGTGTGAGTAGCACTGCCTGCATCATCAGCATAAAGCATGTCCCTTATTATAGCTTGTCTGACCTTAGTTTTTGCTCTGAGTCTGGAATGGTTAAAGAGGAACCCAGCAGATCTTATCCTAAGAAGGATGTCTTCATTTGCATCACCAAAAGCATGCTTCAGAAGCATTGAGAAAAAGATCCCAAAGAGTGTTGGAGCCAGAACACAGCCTTGTTTTACACCATTGTAAATGTCAAATGGTTCAGACAGGTTCCCATCAAATTGTACTGTCCCTTTCATATTCTGGTGGAAGGATCTTACAAGACTCGAGAGCTTTGGAGGGCAGCCAATTTTAGAAATTGCCAAGTACAGCCCTTCGCTACTGACAGTATCCAATGCTTTTGTGAGATCCACAAAAGCAATCTGCAACGGCATATTTTGTTCCCTGCATTTCTCATTTTTGTTGATTCCCCCTGTCTTGAAGCCACATTGAGACTCGGGTTAGACATGTTTAGCAAGCGCCTGTAACCTTACAAGAAGTACCCTTGCATAAACCTTGCCCATATATATAGATAACAAAATAAGAGTTAATAAAGTGTAACATTACATTAGTAACCAAGAAAACCAAAAATGTTCATATTTTTTTTTGTTTTAATAATTTTGGTAAATTCCTTTTTTATAATTACATAAATTAGAGTGAAATAGGTTTGCAAAAAGAAAAAAAAAAGACATATTTTAGAAGGGGTGTAAGCAAATCAGAATTATATAAAACAAAATATAAATAACTAGCTGGACCCGTCCATCGGTGTTGCCCGGGAGAAATATAAAAGAATTAAAATTTGTCAACATCCGACAGAACGTACAAATTTAATGTTTAGAATAATTGTCAGTTTGGAATTGTTTAAGTGTGAAGAAAGGAAGGAAGGAAGGAGTCTTCCTGGCCATCCCATGATACCGGTATTTCCCAAACACCCGCTCTATCTATGATAATGAGTACTTTTTAAAATTAAAGAGGCCTACAGAGCCCTACTAAATCCAATCCCCCTTCTGCTATCTTTGTATAGAAATTCCATTTTTTTTGTGAGGAAAGAAAAAAAAGAGTATGCCTCCTGAGCACTACCGAAACACACAAATATAATTAAAGAGGTCTGCAGAGCACTAATAAATCATGTGTGTTCGAAGAGAAATGATGATATTCACAATAGTTAAAGTATTACCTATTACATTGATTTATTTTCAACAAAAAAATCCGGCCTATAATCCTCCCTTTTTCCCCCTCCCTTGTAAGCAAAAGTTTAACAATGTAAAAAAAAAAAAAAGAATCTATGTTGACTAAGGTCGAACCTTAAAGCTCTCGGTCTAGGATCTACGGCTATAACCACTTAGTCACAAAAGCGATTCAAAAATCTATTGAAAAATAGGTCAGTAAAACTAAGCATGTAACTGGCATGCGTTTTATATTACGATTCGAAAGGTGATCAAATGTTTGGTCCACCAGTCACACGTTTTGAATCATTTCTATACAAAGAAATAGGTGTTTTTTTTTCCAATTTTTGGATAGTATGCATGTGAAAGGTGTAGGATTCAAGTCTGTCTCATAGCTTGCCGTATATTAACTTAATTCGGAAGTCGAGTCGCTGAAGAAATTGTATCCGCCATGTTGAATAATGAAACACTGCAAGGAACTGTTCGTTAATTGCATTCTCTAAAAACCGGAATGCATATAAATGTATACGTAATAGGTAGAAATAACGTAATCTGATATTCTCGAAAATCAGTGAAATTAGCAGGAGGTTCCATTAAATGTGTGCGTAATATTTTGTATTATGTAGTAAATTAATAGCAGACAAATCATAAATATTAACAGACACTTTTTTGAAAAGTAGACATTGTTTATTAGTTCCCGGTGTCAATGGAGTATGTTTTGAGGAGAATCGAAGATGGTGGGCTAAAAGTAATATGTAGTGTTAGCTCGATCAAAATAATAACAAATTTACTAAAACATGCTCGAGTAAATAAGCGTAATATAGTGGTGAGTTTAGTAGCCTGTGATGAATGTGGTTATTTTCCTATTCAAAAAGGTACAGGGGAAAAATCGTCTTAACTTTGTATATTAGATTACTTAATTTATAAGGAATTTCTTCATTTATATGTCTGTCTTGCTTCTCATTCTGTGACTTATACCATTAAAATAAGGCCACAACTTATTATTTACAGGATTTATTTTTATTCCGATCTATCTTAGGGTGTCAATGTTTAAATCCAAATCAACTTGCCTAAAATGTCTACTTCCTATTCAATCCTAACCATTTTATTTATTTATATTCAATTAATAGTATAGATTATGAATTATGGAATTTTATTATTGAACTAGTTTAGAGTGCAAAATAACATGGATATCACTTTTCAGACTAATGGCTAAATTTTAACATGATAGCATTTTTTTTTTTTTGCTCATTTTTTTTTTTTAAATTGAAAAAAAAAAATGAGCAAAAAAAAAAATGAGCAAAAAGCTTTTTTTTTTTGCTCTTTTTTTTTTCAATTTAAAAAAT
This sequence comes from Sepiola atlantica, assembly GCA_963556195.1. NCBI lineage: Eukaryota > Metazoa > Mollusca > Cephalopoda > Sepiida > Sepiolidae > Sepiola > Sepiola atlantica. Next base: position 94,156,433 of record OY744515.1, read on the forward strand.
TCTTTAACCTTTAAAAAAAATTCATTAATTAACAATTCTCAGGGATTTCTTTTAGCTTTTAACTGTTTTTAAAACTGAACTGATAATGATTATTTTGACAATTTTTTTTTATTAGATTGTATGAAACATTTAACAATTCATAAAAATTGTTAAATAGAAAACAAAAATATTCAAATTTTTAAGATTTCATTGACTCATATAACCAACGTTTCGATCATATCTTTGGAAATAACGCAGTCTTCAAAAATTCCATCCCCAAACTACATAAACATGTGAGATGCATGGGCAGTATCAGTCTTGTTGAAATCATGAGAAATTGATTTCCTCACAATAATGCTTGCTTGAATATGGTGAACAATTCAATGTCTGGAAATCACCAGCCACACTCCAACAGCCGTTACCGCATGTAGGGGTGTTTCATACAAACTGAGGATTATTGGATGACTACAATCTTATTTTGAAAGTCAACGTAACCCAAGAAATGGAACCCTGATTAGTTGGGGAAAAAGATGTTACAAGAAATACATTAGGAGTAGTTACGCAGTCAATTTCATGATCATTTGCTTTCAGTCCTTGTACAGTCATTATTTTGTATGGGAACAGTTTAAGTTTTTCTGACAGCTTTATGAGCAATTCTGAGATGAATATTTTGCTACTGCTCAAACTTTCATAATGATTTTCTTGGAATTTATTGCACATTGTCAGAAATGTCCAACAGTTTCTCCCCCAATGGCCAGCAAGCCTTCCACAATAGTTGCATTGTTGATTCTGTTTTCAAAAATTTATCAAGTTTACAAACTGCATTGTAGTGTGAAACATGTGGCTCTGAAGATTTATCAACAAGATGCTGGTACACCTAATCTGTATCTACCACCGTCTTGAAATATGTGTTCATTGAGAAATACAAATCTGAAATTTAAAACAAATATGGTTTGGGCACAGTAACTTTCTGAACAGCTTACAGTATGATTGGTGTGAGCCAATTTATGAATACGTGAAAATATATTATTTAACTTATTCGTAAATTGGCTCACACCCGAGGAAGATCTCATTCACTGAAATGTTGGTTACATGATTCAATAAAGAACATTTAAAAAAAAATGTAATCTTTTCTTTTTCTATTTATCATTTGACGCTTTTACATTCATGAACAAAAGATTAAAACCATTCTGCAATGTTGCAATCTTAGAAGTAAAAGTATGACAAACTAAAAGTGAAAATCCTAATTAGTTTATTTTACTCATATTTTTAAAAAAATGTTGATGTTTTATTACAAGTTGCAGTAGACAACGTATGTCTTTCATCTACATTTTTTATAATTCTTTCAGCACTTGAATTTTACTTAAATGTTTTTGAAAAAATTCTCTAGAGTTACAGTGTGGACCTATTTTTAGGGCTAGTATGGTTACTTTGTTTTTTACTGAAAAGTTCTACAGTGAAGACCACCGGGGATGTAAATGAAGTACAAATATAAATGGGAATATGTATTTTCGGTTTCTCCTGCAGAAGTTCCACATACTGAGAACAATCCATTGTTTTAAAAGGCAAGAAATGGTTCATTCCTTGTAGATTTGGACATAGCACCCTCATATCATTTGGCTCAGTAAATGTTTCCTGGTCAGTGGCATAATTTGCATCTTATCCCTTGGCACAACAGCATTTTTATTTGCTACAATTTCTTACAAAATAGATTGATCCCAAAAGAAGAAAGTTACCACATAATGTTCAGGTTTTTTAGACGTGATGCGGTTCAGCAAATACCAGACACTTTAATTTCATAACAGCTGTGAATCCGGATTTGCAAGCGGTTTTACATTATTTAAAACAAAACTCCAAGCTTGAATTTCATGAAACAATCATATAACTAACACTTGTGACTTTTTGAGACGGGGTTGCTAGTAGCTTCCTTTTTGAACTTTGTAGCAATTATCATCTTAAATACTGGTTTTCATTGGGAAGCAACTTCTTTCCATGTCTTGTAAATTTCCCAGATTAAAAAGAAAATTACAAAGATAGTGTATAGACTAATATTGCTACAACACAAAATTATACTAATTATTGCATACTCTGAATCATCATCATTCATTCTATCGTCTTATTTCCCTTGATTAGGGGTGTGGGGTTTTCTGAAAATAATAAAGAATATACTGCAATATGTAGAGCTGCAATTTGAGCCTGCCTTATCTCTAGACATTTTTTTTTCTTTTTTTTTTTTTTTTTTTTTACATTCAAAAAATATTCTAAAATTCTTTTTCCATATGTCTACTCAATCAATATTGTTGGTGGACAATATGTATATCCCTATTTAGTCGGAACAAACTATGAATAGTCACTTTTAGTCTTAAGGCATGTTTTTCTTATTTTATTTTATTTTTTAAGTTCACTCCTTAAATATGACTATTAATGACAAAATACTAACTCTAAAATCACATGTTGATACTGACAAGTTGTTGCATCCTGCAAAAGCATATGATGCAATACCCTACGAAAAATGAAAATGATTTTCTTCTAGCAGAATGGTTTTAAACCTCTAATAATTATTATGAAGTCACCCCCCCCCCTCTTTAAATATAAGCACTCCCTTTTGATTAGTGTTTTAAGTTTGGAGAATTAGCAGTTCATACGTTCGACCTACAAAAATCAGTCATGCAACTGTTTTAAAATTGAGCATAAAATGCTAATCTTTTTTTAATCTTCTACATCTATTTGTTAATGTGTTTGATGGGTAGCAGATCTACTTCATTAGACAAAGAAAATGTTTCAACTAAACAAATAGAAATGTGTAAGCATATTTTTTATATTTGCTATTTAAGACAATAAAGTTTACTTTAGATTGCTCCAATCAACTCTAAGAAGAGACTTAATCATTTGGATTTTGGATAGCATTTTCATTGTTAAATGTGCAGATTAAATAAATGGGTCCATTCTTGTTTTTAATGTGAACTGTTACCTACAAACCTTTATTTATGAAAGTCAGTCTTATTTTTGTTATGTAAAGCCCTGAGAACCTTTCTCCAACTCTCCTGAACACTACTCTAGTCTAATAATTATAAAGTGACAATGGCAATATCTTTTCAGATCAAGACAACAATAAGGACCCCAGATCATTAACACAAGACGCGGGACATGTTTTGGAAGTCACCGGTTGACCTCGCAATACACGTGGTCTCTATTTACAAAACACTTGTAAATAAATCTTTTATTTATTTTACTAAATGCAGTATATTTCGGAATTTTTTTTCTTTTAACATGTTAATATTTATTTTAAGGCAGAGAGTCCATAAATAAAACAAATAAAATATTAACATGTTTTCTTTTAAAACATGTTTTTGTGTCACTATTTACTTGCAGAAATGGGGGGGGGGGTATGAAATATTTATCACCATACTTAAGTAATCTTTCATTTTGTAGGGAAAAATCAAGCTTCCCAAAAAGGGGCACTCTGGATCTTACCTCAGTTTAGAAGGATTTTTCCATACTACACTTTGCTCCTAGCCCGAGGAGGCAAAACGGAAGATTACGCAAGTTATTTTAGTAAATAAACGAAATATATACGCTTTTAAAAAAATCGGCTGATTTGTAATCTTTCGTTTTGCCTCCCCACGAGGGCAGAGTTAGACTTCAAAAATCAGTTTCTAAACGGAAGCAATTTAAAGTTTATGAAGTTTTTGTCCTTTTTTTTTCTCTAAGCAACAAATGAAATAAGATTTAACAAATACGAAGTTTTATTTATTTGTTTATAATTGTTGCTTACAGAAAAAAAAGGGGAAAAAACTTCATAAACTGATTTTTGAAGTCTAACTCCGCCCTAATGGGGAAGCAAAAGTGTATTATCTATTTTTTTGATACTACACTTCATCATTCCTATCTGCGGTCAGTGATAGAGAAATCCTTCTAAACTGAGGTAACTTTAATTTTCATTCCGAGATAATTTTAACCTACCTTGTGTCTACCTTTGGCCTTGTAGGGAGGCGAGTAAATAGCGAAGTTTTGTTTTTTAATAACAAATAAGTTATAAAAAGATTTGTAAATAAAATTATGTATTTGTTAAATCTTATTTCATTTGTTGCTTACAGAAAAAAAGGACATAAACTTTAAATTGCTTCCGTTTAGAAACTGATTTTTGAAGTCTAACTCCGCCCTCGTGGGGAGGCAAAACGAAAGATTACAAGTCAGCCGATTTTTTAAAAAGCGTATATATTTCGTTTATTTATTAAAATAACTAGCGTAATCTTCCGTTTTGCCTCCTCGGGCTAGGAGCAAAGTGTAGTATGGAAAAATCCTTCTAAACTGAGGTAAGATCCAGAGTGCCCCTTTTTTAGGAAGCTTGATTTTTCCCTACAAAACGAAAGATTACTTAAGTACGGTGATAAATATTTCATAACCCCCCCCCCCCCCCATTTCTGCCCTCGTGGGGAGGCAAGTAAATAGTGACACAAAAACATGTTTTAAAAGAAAACATGTTAATATTTTATTTGTTTTATTTATGGACTCTGCTTTAAAATAAATATTAACATGTTAAAAGAAAAAAAAATTCCGAAATATACTGCATTTAGTAAAATAAATAAAAGATTTATTTACAAGTGTTTTGTAAATAGAGACCACGTGTATTGCGAGGTCAACCGGTGACTTCCAAAACATGTCCCGCGTCTTGTGTTAATGATCTGGGGTCTTTATTGTTGTCTTGATCCATCTTTTCTAACACATTCACATATGTCTTAGTGTTACTTATTTAAATCTGTTTAATATTTTATGGAAAGTAAGCATCTGAGAGTGAATGTTACTCAGACCAAAGTGATGATCAGCGGCTGTAGTGTTGGAAGTCCTAAGAAAAAAGAAAGTTTCCCTGTTCAGTTTGTGGTACTTGCAAGCATTAGCTACACAAGAAATGCAGTGGAATTACTGGTTGGTTGAGGGATTATAATGTGCAAGAAATGAGATGATTATGTGCAAGAAATGTAAGACAATGGAGACGGATGAGAACTCAGATGTGGAGAAAATATATTTGGATGACAAAGTTATTGAGACTCTTCAGAAGTGTTATTACCTTGGTGATACCGTTGGAACACAGGGAGGAGCATGTGATTGTAAGAATTAGGATTGGATGGAGTAATTTCAGCGAACTTCTGCCATTACTAACCAGCAGTGTTGCCACTGTCGACCAGGGGAAGAGTTTATCAAGCATGTGTACGCAATGTGACGTATGAAAGTGAAACCTGACCAGTGGGGTTTGAGGATATGCATTGCATGAAAGAAATGATATGAGAATGATGTGGTGGATGTGTAATACGAGTCTTAAATTTAGTTGTGAAAGTAAAATATAATTATTACAGTATCATTTGTTTATTAAATTATTATTTCCATTTGTTGAGGGGTAACCAAAGAATTTGTTTTTTTACTATTTACATATTAAGATACAACTTTTTCATAATAAACGAGGAGGGGGGGGTATACTAAAGTGCTTACTGTTTTTGGTTATTTAACAGTCAATTTTAGTTCATTTTTATTTAATTTTTGCAGTAACTATAATTCCACAGGGTATATATAAGCATGTTGTACTATTCTAATTGTACAAAGCATGTAAGAATTACCTTAATTGGTTTAGCCCCCTCCGCCTCCCCGTTTTCTTAAGCTCAATGACTTTTCTGGTTACCCTTCAAAAAAATTAATTTAATAACCAAACGCTACTGTAATAGTTAAATTTGACTTTCACAAGTAAATTTAAGCATTACAATCACATAATTTTTTTCTTTTTTATACGCTAGTAGTAATAATTTTTTTTTCGTTTGTATTAACATTTGTGTTACTAACAGCTTAAACTGAAGTTTAGACAATTTTGATAAAGAAATACTTGAGATTGATTTATAATACTTCATTTCAATTAAAAATATTACAGAAATTATTTACATATTCTAGTAATTCTGGATATCAAATACTAAATTCAATTGTATTTTAACACAATAATAGAAGTAAGCTGAAGTTAGACATAGTCGATATTTAATGATGCGTTAAAATACACATTGCTAATTTAATAGAATATTAGAATTTGGATTCCATAATACTTTTGCTTATTAGTTAAACTAACAAAAATGCGACCAGAGGGAGAATATTTTTGCTGGTATGTATGACTAACGAACATATACTACATTGCCCTTCCCCCCCAAAGGAGGAGGTAATACCTGAGAGGATGGTATCGTGACAACAGAACAGATACAACCTCCCCCCCCCCCCTATCCTCCAAATTGCGACTTGAAAGATAGTAATAGTAGTTTCGGCTTCAGATACCACATTTCCATTAGTAATAGATAAATAAGCTTTTTATAAAGTCCTTTCATCTTTAAAAATGATCACCTATTTCTGGTTTCTCATGTGTACTAACACTTTTAAACACTTCTTGCAAAACAGAATTGAATTAAAATGAATCCTTGATTCACAATCATAATTTACTCTCCTTTCTGTCAAGTGTCAAGGTTTTTACTTATTCTCAACCTGCATCAACAGTTTTAGCTCATTAAACTTCTTTTTTTTTATATAGATACATATATTAAGTTTTCATAAAACATCCTGAAACTATTACAAATATTAATAAGCCATAGATTGGCAATTTTATCATTAACTAACTGTACCTACATGGTGTTGCCCAGGAATCTATTTACTTTCATTTTTTTTTTCTTTCTATTCTATTTTATTTAATAGGATTTTGAAAGTTGAATTTAATTATATCTTTTGATCATTAAACCATTAAATCAACCAATTTTGGTAAGATAATGTCGTTAATCTCTATAAAATCATTGAAGGTAAATAGCTTCCTAAACTTTTAATACATGAAGATTTGCTAAGAATTTTAAAACTCAAAATGATTTTCTATTTGACAGTTTAAATGTTTTCAAATTTCGAAGGGTCCTGAACTAATTCATTTTTTTAAAACTATTAGCAAAAAATTAAATTATTGACTTGTTTGTGAAGAAATGGAAATGCATTCGGGTGGATTTAATTTAATTTAGTTTTTTTTTTTAAATAATAAAATTGTTTTTTGCGCTATTGCATGTTTTATTTCAATAAATATTTGATAAATAATAAATTTTAAAAACTTTGATGCAAATTGAATTTATGTTGACACGAGAAATACGCATAATTTGATTAATATAGATAACAAGGAGAGTCGGTTACAATTTTAAATTCATTCAGATCAAACGATTAGTTTTTTGTTTTTTTATTCGAAATATTTTGCTATATTTATGGAAGTTAATTTTATATTAGTCATTCTTATCAGCTATGGCAAGAAATAAGCATGGCCAAGAAAGTGGAGGGGGGGGGGGGTAATATTTAAAAAGTTTACTGTATACAAAAAAACTAAAACTTCTCAAGTATCCCAACAAACTATAATGCCCATTAGAAATTATCTCTTTTTTTAATCATTAATGTAATCATCTTTAAACAACATTCAAAGGATAATATTGTTTTCATTAAAGAAAAGAAATCCATACCCCTTCCCCCCCTCCTCTCTTCTTTCATTGCTTGTTATTTTTAGTGCAGCTTCTATTCCTAGAGAGTAAGTAAAATGGTGATACACTTTTCCTTCATTAATCCGTTTTTTTAGTGTTGCATGTTTGCCCCTTTTTTCACTTGTGTTTTCTCTTGTGAATTGTTCTTCTTTTCACCTTTAAAAATTTGTTTCTTTCTTTTTCTGTTGTCTGGCCAACTTTTCTGCTTTCATAATCAACCATAGACCTTTTGATTATCAAGCTTATATTTGTTTGTCCGTGTGTTGTCATCTGAGTCTTTAAATTGTAAAAAAAATTCATTTTTATGTTCCGATGTAAATTCTGATTTATTGTTTCTATGTGTTCAACATAACATTATTCCTCGTTTCTCAATTCTGAAATAGAAACCATTTAAACATAATTTGATAAAATAGATATCCTTTTATAGAATCATTATTCTAAACTGATCTAATATTAATATCAGCATTTTGTGATTTTTGTAACTATCTTATTTTAATCAATATCTTTTAAATTGTTTTATGTCAAGTTTGGTTCAGTAATGTCAGATTAGGATTGCAAAAAATGCATGATAAAACAAAAGATATTTTTTAGTTTTATTTAAATTTTGTTCAAATAGTGTTAAGCTTTCTTTTCCTCCACTTATCCAATAAAAACATTCCTAGTCAAATAGAAAATAATCTAGGTATCTCAAGAGTTCAAGTGCACATGCACACACTACAAGGAAATCTATAACTTTATTCTTTTTCTTATAAAATGACTTGTTTATCTGACATTTAAATCTTATAAAATTAGATTTAATAATTAGCAATTCAGGATGTTTTGGTGTGGACTTCAGTTTTTGTATTGATAAAAAAAAAACTATACTGAGTATATCTATAATGTATTAGCAAAAATCTACAGATATGATTATTAAATTTTCAATAGAATATAAAATAATCCTGGGTAGTTTTCATATTTATAATTTGAGACATTGTCACAAATGACCTTGTCAATTCTCAGTTATTGATCTTATGATATTTTATTCCTTTACTTTATTTTATCATCACATGAAGGTTTCGATCTATCATATCAGAGAAAAGTCTTTTTTGTTGTTTTTTAGCAATTCTGTAAATTAATTAAAGGAAAATGTTTTTAAAGTTTTGTTTTTTTTATAGAAAAATGAAGTGTTAATGATATTCAATAATGCTAATACGAAGTGGTTAAAAGTTATATTTCTGAATGGGGAATTCACTACCCAAAAAATTAATTTTTCTCAATTTTCACAAAGTTTTCCCACATTTTAAAACAGCATTATTCATTTTTTTTACTTCATAATCAGAATGTAAGAAATTATTAAAGATTGTTAAAATAGTCACTGGAGACTTAGCATAAGAACAGCCAGACAACGTCAGACCTCTTGTCAAAGAGACCATAGACGATAAACCTGAATATTGAGATTTATTCAATGTTGATTGAGAAACGATATGGCAACAGTTGGAAAGATGGTGCTAATTTTGACTTTGATATTTGGTAGAATAGAGAATCTATATTCTGATAAAATATTCAAACATCTATTGTTTTGCATGTTGACGGTCTCTAGCCCAATGTAGTATGGAACCACAAACAGCACATGTAGAGGGCTTACCATCCGGTCCTGGTGGGTTGGTTCTTTTTTTTCTGTTACTAAGATTGATAGACTCTTCTATTATGCATGGGCCCATTTTTTCATTTCAATTCGCCATCATGACTGAGCAAGCCGATATTGCCAATTTAGTTGAGAAAAAAAAGAAACATACTTTTCGTAAGTACACATATCGTGACGTCGATCTCGATCAGCTTCTCGACATGTCCCGTGAACAGTTGATGGAACTGTTCCATTCCAGAGCCCGTGGTTTGAAAAGGAAACCAATGGCATTAATCAAGCGACTACAAAAGGCCAAGAAGGCGGGTTCTCTTGAGAAACCAGAGGTTGTAAAAACTCACTTGCGTAACATGATAATTGTCCCAGAAATGATTGGTAGCATTGTTGATATTTATAACGGCAAAAGCTTCAACCAGGTGAATATCAAACCTGAAATGATTGGCCATTACTTGGGAGAGTTCAGTATAACATACAAACCTGTCAAACACGGTAGACCCGGTATTGGTGCTACCCATTCCTCCAGATTTATTCCACTCAAATAAAAACTGTAATGGAAAAATAAACAAATACAACCCCATTATATCTGGGTTGCCCTTGACCTCTTCTTCTCCTTCTATATTTCTGGCCCGTCGATGTCAACCAGAATCATAAGCATAATTTTTTTTAGTTTCTATACTGAAAACACTACCACCTACGCAAATTGACTGCTAATGCCATCTCAATTAACAATCATGATGCAGTATTTAAATGAATCCACTATTTATGTCTGTAAGAATGCACATCTCTTAACACCCAAAAATGTATAACATACAAAATGCGATTTTGGGAATCTGCATGTGAGAGATATGTGGCATTTGTAATCCAGCTGCATTTACCTGTAATCTTTTTTTATTATTAATTTAAACACATTGAAACACATACTTTGTAATTTTATCTTCTATCTATGAATATTGAAATTAGTTATATATAAAGAATTGTTGGTAAAACTAAAGTCGATTCTCATGCACCCCATTTACATCAAACAGTGAAGAAAAGGTTAAAGATTTAATCTCCTTTATATTTCTCTTTGTGCATTAACACAGACCTTCCATGCAGACATGGTGCTGTGTAAGTCACAAGATGGTTAAAAAAAACGTAAAATGATACTACATATACATGGATTCATTTGCTGTTCCCCTGTTACAAATTTGCATTGGTTTTCAGGATGTTATGATTTTTTGAATTTTTCATATTCATCATTAATATCATAATCTGATTTAAAGTCAACTAAGTAATTTGAAATTAAATAATCAACAAATCGGTTTATTACTGTTATCTTTTGGCAAAATGTTTGTCAATTTAATAAAATGTAAGGAAATATTTTTTACTTTAAAAGAAATTAAACTTAAATATTGTTAATGAGTTAGTGTGCATTTTCATTTGCACAACATTCGTCACTACCCACATATATAACCTCTTCTATTTCACTCTCTTGGCTTTAGCCATCCTTATTCCGTTTGCTTATGACAATTTGTACTTACTATTAAAGTTACTATAATTGTTAAATTATAGTAAATAAAGTCTATTGAGTGATAGTTAACTAATCTTGAAAGATATCTGTATAAATATTTTTAGCAGTTTTTTTTTTCAATTTGTTAATTTCATCAATTTATTATATCAAATAATTACATTTTCAGTGTATTTTTTTGTTGTTGTTAAATTGTAATAAAAGCTATTTTAATTTAGGCTCTATTATTTTTATGCTTTTTTTTATAAGTATCTAATTCAATATTATCGTTTTATAATTCTACTTAGGGAAATTATTAATATAAAAATATTTTATAAAGATAAGAATAACCGAAGTTATAGGGAAAATATGAATTTGAATTGAATACCTTTTTAGACAAATTTTTATAAAAAATTTCGACTGTTTGCATGCAAAAATCCTCATAGAATTTTACAATGTTTGAATTTTTGTTTTTTGCTGTGAAAAGAGTTATGTTTTAAATGGGAAATGTTTGTTGCGCAAGTAAAACATTTCACTTTTGATTTGTAAGAATGTGGACCCGTTGAAAAGGCTGTCTCCATTTAAAGATCTGTGTTATTCACCACCAACACTGCGTCGTCCCCCTTTATTGTGCGCCTGTCTATTTGTATTCATTATACATTTGTTTGGTTATTTTGTTTTGTGCATTGTCATTTTTGTGACTTTAATTCCAAAGTGTGTTCTATTTAGAAGAAAACAAACCGCTGTGAACTCTACTAGGATTAAATAATTAATAGCTTTTTAATTTAAAAAGAACAATAAAATGAGCCTATAACGTTAATATTAAGAGTGTCTTGTGTGTTTAGATGAGGCAGTGCAAGAATGTGTATTAGACTAGGTAAAATAAAGGTTTGCATGCAGCATTTTAGTAATAATTAAGTGGACCTTGTAGGTTTTGAATTCTAATGAGCAATGAGCTAGAATAGTGAGCTTGTTTTGTAGGCAGAAACAAGGGTTCTGTATCACTTTAAATATACGATTAGATGTCTGATAAATAATTACGATAGCTCAACATTGTAGAGAAAAAGATAAGATTAGATTATCTTTCCTATATTTTGGAAACTTTTTTTTTTTTTGTGGCTTGCAAATAGTAAACTTTATGGTGTTTCTATGATGGAAAAAAACAACTTTCATTTATACTATATAGACTTCGACATTACAGTTTGTGCAGGTTTTTCTTTTATTGTAGAAGCAATTTTTTAAAGTGATTTTTCGACTTGTTGCTTTAAATAACCAAAAACAAAACACCGATACACACTAAAATCTCGCTGTCACTTTATTGTTCGTTTCTTTCACTTTTTCTTTCTAAACCTTAGATCTTTTTAACTTTTTCTTCAATTTCTTTTTTGTTTTGTTTTGTTTCCTCCTTGTCCCTCTACTTTCTTTTCCCCGCTGTTCTTTTTTTTTTTGTTAGTGTTTGTTGTGGTCATCAGTGCTACAGACTTATTTTTCAAGTGCTTTATTTATTTTACTTTTTGCTGCCTCCTTTGTTTATGGTGCTTGGCTGTATTTAACAATGGAAATAAATTCTTTCATGGTTTATAATTTTTCTAATAAAAAAAAAATCCATTCATAAAACTCATGCAAACATGGTTACGTGTAGGCTTTTATTTAAGCTATTGTTAAAAAGATTTAACTTTTTCAGAACTGGACAGATAAACAAATATTTAATTAATATTTTATTGATTGAAACTATTTCATTTTTAATTAAATGTTATTTTAAGTATTTATTCTATATCATTTGCAGAGTTATTCTATAAAATCAACCTTTAAGTACAATTATCGTTTTATATGTAGTACTAGGAATTATTTTAGTTGACATCAAAATTTATATTAAAAATATTTGGAAATCTTTTGATAGAAAGTAAAAATAAAGTTTCTCTTCACTTCTCATGAATTTCAAATAGAACTACACTTTTGAGCTTTTTTCAGTAAAGTACGTTTAGAGTTTTTATTTTTAAAGTAATCTGTTTCAATAATAAACTCTATAATAGTTAGGAATTATCAGACACACACATACACACACTCTTGTATAAACTGATTGTAAAGAACTTATTTCCATTTTATTTGTTTTACATACAAGCCCCATTTCTACTTGCAATGGTTTCATCTCTTTCAATCTGTTTTGAACAATTTTTGATGAGATGTACTTCTAATTTTAATTTATGTGGATTTTTAGATAAGACCTCAGTTGAATTTATTACTTTTGAATTTCATTTCCAAAATGTAGCTTATTTTTATTTATTTTTATTTCCAATCAGGAATGAAGTTTGAAATCTGTTCACACTAATGTTTATCTTCATCTAACTTTCCCTCTCATCACTTCCAATCAGCTACCACAAACTGCTTTGATCTTACCAATTTCTGATGGCACTTGTGTTGCTTTTCTGTTTATTCAGAAATAAAACCAGGATTGATTTTTGGGAGTTATCATCCAACACTTGAAATATATGAAATATATATTTTTAAGCCGAGCAGCTCTTATGCAATCTAGAAAGAGATTGTTTTTAAAAAGAACTTGTATCACATTGCTTCTCATGATGGCTGTGATCAGTGGCAGATTTAAAATCATATCCTTTACAATTGGAAGAGATGAAGAAAGAAAAAAAAATCTTGCAATTATTGATTTTAAAAAAAATTGATTATCAGAAGTTATTAATGTTCCATTCAGACTTAATTTTTATTAAGATTTTATATATTTTATTTTATTTTTTAAAATAATTACTTTATTTGCATTACTTTATCTATTTCTTTCAAATGCTTTCCTCATTCCAACTGTAAATTTTCTTCACTATAACATACATTGCATACACCCTCATATATATATATATATATATATATATAAACACTTCCTCTGTTTTGAAGGGAAATTCTAAACTGGTTGTATTATTTCCTATTCATAAACAGAATGAAGAGGTTAGAAAAAGTAGACGTCGAAAAGACAGCCAGGAAAAAACGTTTGAATCAACAAAGAGCGTAGATTTTGATAGCAATAGCAACACAAGTACTGGCGATGAAAGCATGGTATATGGTCCAACAACACGGAAACAGTGGTCGGAATGGGTGTCAAAGCCTTCAAAACAAAGTGGAGAGCAAAAAGCAAACCAGGAGAATATTCCGGAGGTAAGCCGTGGTCCATCTGAATTGGAGCATCTACCATATTTCAAAGTCAATCCCATTCTGTAGATTCCATTTTTACATATGTTGGCACTGAGAGCTGTGACTACTGTTTATGGCCAAAAGTTATTCTCCAAATACGAATTCTGATTTGGGGGATTCAAAAAAAAAAAAAAAAACGGTTGAAAAACTCTGCAAACTCTCCCATCTTGATTACTTAACCCATTATTGTCTCTTTCTTGTTTTGCAATTGCAAATCAATGAAGACGATCATAAAATATAATTATGTTCGGTAAAAAACAAAATAGCTAAAAATGTAGATGTTTAATCCTAGAATTCTAAGTCCATTAAAGTTGTTACGTTTCTATTTTACAAATGCTAAACTTCCAGCGTTCTATTCATCTTTTCATATGTACACATATACATGCATACACTTATTCTTTCCTTAAGTGAATTCTTTAGAAAATACTTTGAGAAACAAATTCTTTTAAAATTAATAAATAATAAAATACCTAGAATCATTTGTTGGTATTCTAATTGCGACTTGAAGATATAAATTGTAATTGTCTATTGCAATTTCTGTTAATGATTTTATGAAAATGTACATTTATTAAACAAATAAGATTGAAGTGAAAACCTTTTTTAAGTTTAAAAAAACAAAAAAAGGTTTTTATTCATTAATCCCACTACAATAAAATAACAGGCTTCGATAAATGGTCTTCAATCGAGTATATTAGACATTAATGGGTTAACAATCAAAACAATTGGCACAAATTATTAATTCTTGAATGGTGTTATATGCTTGTCCATTCAATTGAATTGTAATTTTTTTTTATATAATTTTGGTTTCTATTTTTAGAAACACCGTAATTCTTTAAATGTAACTGACTGCTGCACAAATATGTCCACAAATCAAGGTTATATCATTATTAAACTATTTAGTTTAAATGACTCCACAGACGTTTTTTTATAGAAATATTTTAAATTTTCTTTTTCTGAAGAAGCTGTTAAATTTATACTACCCCTTTTTTCTTCTGGTAGTTCAACAGCTTTGAAAGTGCAAACAAGAACTTCAACTTCCTTTTTCTCATTCATTTCCTCTGAATGTTTTTTTTCTCAGGCATTTTCTTTCTATTGAAATCTCCTGCTTGGAAAAAACACAAAGCAAAACTTTCTAATGTTGTTTCACTTGTATATTTTCTCATTTCAGTTTAATCTATTAAAAAAAAAACAACTCAATTTTCAAATCTATCTTGTGACAGCAAATTCTTTCTGAATGCTCTCTCTTCAATTTTATCTTAAATTATTTTTTAACATTTTACCAAAATTCATGAAGTTTCTCTTTTCTATTTAGTAAATATTCAGATTCAATCCCAGCATGCTTTATATTTCTTCTAATACACATACATTGCAGATATTCAATGTTCTGGTATTATAGATGTGATGTGCATGAAAAGCTTTAGCTCTACAATCGACATAATACAAATTAGACGTGAGGCTGGTAAATTAGGTATTTCCATTTCTTTTGACATTTTCCTTTTTTATAATCGATAGATATTGAGTATCGATAGTCTGAAACTCGCTCAGGAAATAAGGTATAAGATATTCATAGTAACGTTTCATATATCTCTATCAAGTAATAGATGAAAATTATGATTTTAAGCTTTTTGTAAATAAAAAGTAGACTTTTTTGTTAATAATGAATGGAACTAGCAAATATATGCTCCCCCCCCCCCCCCCGATCGCATATTTTTGCTAGTTTTATTTAATTGCTCAGTAAAATGTGTTTTTGTTTTTTCTTTTACAACTACTACCATCAATGACTCTTCAATTAATTCGATTTATAATTTTTATTAAGATTATTATCGAGGAAAATATTTTAAATACATCCGAAAATCTGAAAAAAATCACTAACGAGTGTATATTTGAGAATATTAATTTATTAGAAGCTTTAAAACAAATTATGTAAATTTGGAAGACGTGTGATGTTTGGGAAAGTTTTGGAATGGGTATATAGGAGCTGATAAGTAGATATAAAAAGAGAGCGATCAAAACTATAGTTTTTGCTTCAGACAGACAGATACATAATCTCCATTATAATTAGATTTGTAACTTTGCGATATTTGTTGTGAAGTCTATTGTAGCTCCTCCACATCCATTCTGTAGAAGGCTCCCATTGAAGTGAAATTTGAAAAGATGGCAATAAAAAATACCCCCCCCCCCCAAGCTCACACATGCGTAATGACAAAGCAAATGTCAATGATCCTCTATTTTAGTTTGAATAAATAAATTGATATTAAATAAAAATAGCAATATCTAGAAATGGTCCCAGATTTGATAAGTAGAGAATGGTTCATTCCCATAACATGGGCAGAATCCGTCGAATGATACCAGCTTCTATAAACTTTTTGAGATGAATCAAATAATAATGGTAAAGATCTTACAGAAATTGGCAAAAGTTTAGAACCACTTTGCAATAAGGTTGTCAATTTTTAAGGTATTGCATCATACTTTTTTCTTTAGGGTATTGTAGTTTACTTCAGCCATTCTCTCAAAACCGGGTTTAGTCAATTTAAGAGTAATTTTAATGATTAATGTGTAGTGAGTGTAGTTTTTTAAAAATATTAAATAAATGTGTGTTTTAGTGATATAAAGTGTTCAAATCGTGGCTCTACATGATAAACTATTCTGAGAATATAATTAGCAAAAGGTCTGTACATTACCATTGTGAATTTAAAAGCAGAAAAATTGTACTTTTTAAAGATAAGGAAAGAAGTGGTTGCCCAAAGAAACCCAGTGCTAGAGATAACAATTTGATTCCATTGCTACAAGTTCTTGTAAGGCAATACATGCTTTGCAAAAGGTACAAATGTTGTATGACAATTTCATACTGCTTAAGCATGGATCTTGGTCTTAAATCATCTCTGAAAGCCCAGCTAACAAGCTAGTCATGCTTGTTGGATCAATCTACTCTGCAAGGAAATGTTGTACTTAAACAAAATAAACATGAAGACCTTCTGGCAAGAGATTTGATGAGACATATACAATTCTAACAGTGAAAGATTAAAAGTTGGTCTGTTCAAATTTGGATCTGCTGAAATCTTTAATTAATGGGGAAAATCCACATATGACTCTGGAACCTTGATAAAGGCAATTTAAAAAAACTGAACTAAATAAATCTGACTACTGCAAAGGTTAACGGTCAAGGATGACATGTTAAATTCTTTGTTTACAAAATTATGAGTAAAACTCATTTTGTCTTTTATTTTCATTCGTTTTTAACCCTAAGAAAGTATTAATCATTTTTTTTAGATAAGGATTGATTATTTAGACTATTATTCTCATCTTGGATGTTATTCTTACAATGTTTCGGCCAATGTAACACATTGACACATGTTGCAACAGATAAAGGTGTTAAGTAACAATCTAAGTGACAGTCTTGAGGTTGAAGATACTAAGAGTAAAATAAAAATTATTTATGACTTTTACCCAGTCATGGCTGACAGAACAAGAACAATCTATGCCCGTGGATAAAATAAAGAATTCAGTTAGAAATTCTGAGAGTTCAACAAGATACACCTGACGATGATCAGCAGTTACATCGGCTGAAACATTGTGAGAATAACATTTAAGGAAGTAATCTTGCAGAGCAGTCTAAAAATTTAGTTAAGACTAGTAGAATGTAACGATCCTAGTTTCTCTAGCTAAAAAGTACATTAATGGAACTTTACAAACTAAAAAGAATCTAAAAGTAATTTCACCTGAGTATAGTTTTTGTCTCTTTTTATTTGAAAATAGGTTAAAGAGTCAGTAAATTCATTCAAATGATTTCTTGCTGCAAGTTTCATAAGTCATTAGTTTGATACAGTTTATAAATAAACTAGCTGTCTCTACCTGGCGTTGCCCAGGATGCAGTGAAGTTATTTTAGTTTTTAATTTTAATTTTTTTGCACATTTTTACATTTAAGGTAGACAACTTCTATTTGATTCTTCAATTTAAAATGGCTGATTTTTATTTTTAGGTGATTATTTAAAAATGTTTCATATTAGCATTCATCTATATTAAAAATAAATTGTAGCTAAGTATGTTAGTATACTATGAATAATACTATACAGAAATAAAAATTGGTTAGTCAGAAGCAAAGTTTAATTTGTCAACTTAAATGTTATTTAGGTCCGACTTTTAAAATCCAACAGGATAATTTTGCTAGATTTAACTGAAAGGAGGGCCATATGAGATTTTTATTATAGCTATTGTGTTAAGATCCATTTGTTGTGTTTTAGATTAAGTTTTGATTAAAACAAAACCCCAATTTTAGTTTATATTTAATGAATTACAGTAATTGTAAATAAAACTTTTTCTGCGTTCAAATTCCTTTGAAGTCAACTTGTTTCACTTTATTTGGTTTGCTCTTTTTCTTTAAAGATTCTCTTTTTTTAAGTGATAACCAACCAGGGGTCACTTTTTATTTACTAACTTTTCTATTACAAAAACCTACCATTGCATGTTTTGCACTAACAAAACGCTTCGCTGTCGTGTTAATTCTAACAGAAACATTGGCAATTCCTGTTGCATGCAGCCATAAGGTTTTTGAGAACTCATTTAATCCCATTTTTACCAAAGTAATAAATGGTATGGTTGTTAGAAAATATAAGTTTCTGAATGTTTGAAATAAAAATATTGCTACTATATTTCTGCTTCATTTTTAGTCACTGGTTACTTTTCTTTCTCTTTTTTTTTTTTTCTTTCATAAATTTGTTATCAAATTAACTGTTTACTTACAAAAGCTGTATTTAACAATATAACTACTAAGTTTAATTATCTTATGAT
Organism: Sepiola atlantica; assembly: GCA_963556195.1. NCBI lineage: Eukaryota > Metazoa > Mollusca > Cephalopoda > Sepiida > Sepiolidae > Sepiola > Sepiola atlantica. Next base: position 94,175,032 of record OY744515.1, read on the forward strand.
GACAGCTTTCAGACTTTCGAGCATATTTTTTATAAAATGAGTAAATTATAAATATGCTTGCTTGTATCTTCGTAACAGTGTATTTTTTTTTGCTTTATATATTGACATAAGAAATGTGCTTCATAATAAAAGGTTTCTTTTCACACAAAGAACTAAAACGGTCATCTTTATTTTTTCTAAGTACTTTGGTGCTTTTGCACTGATAACTTTTATGCAAGTAGAATCATAGTAAATAAATCTTTATTCAATAATCTTAATTTTCATTCAAAAACGTTTTCATTGTAATCTGTTTTCTGAAATTGAAACTTTGAAACTAAAATGTAACAAGTTTTGATTATTTTCCTGGAATATTTAAGGTTAATTTCATCTGGTATATTGTATAAGAATCTAGAATATTATGCCTACATAATCTATGAACCTAAATAAAAATTGTGTGCAACACGTGTGTGTGTGTGTGTATATATATATATGTATATATATATATGTGTGTGTGTATAATCAACAATTATGTGCTGGATAGCCATCTGTATCAACAGTTTAAGGGCAATAGATTTTGGATACTACCCTTTTGAAAATTAGATCAAATCTTGTCTTTTTGGAGCTGGTGCCATCCAAAACCCAACTATGGTAGTTTACAAAAATTGCAGATTTGAAGCCAAAACTTAATGAATTGCTTTGAAAACTTCATCATATAAGTTTGTAAGTGTAAGGATTCCAAAAAGAATGCTTGAAAAGTCTTAAAAAAAATAAGGGAAAATAACTTTTAAGCCCATGTTTGTTTTATGCGGACGTTATGAAAAATGTTACACAGAAGGGATTTAAAAATTCAAAATTTATGTGGATTTTTTATAAAAATATCAAAAATTGACAAATATCCAGTATAATTTTCTTAAGTGTGGCAACTATCTCAAAAACTTTTTAGATGTTTTGAATAGTTCCATCATATGTTCTTTGAATAAAAAAACATTCTGTCACGTTATCAGTTAGTTTTTTTTATTTTTAAATCTCTTCTGTGTAGAATTTTTCAAAACATCCACACAAAACAAACATGGGCCTAAGTCATTTTCCCTCTTTTAGACTTTATAAGTATAATTTTTGGAATCCTTGCCCTTAAAAACTTACATGAAGTTTGTAAACTACCGTAGTTGGATTTTGGACATCGTCCAGCTAAAAAAAAAAATGAGATTGATCTAATTTTCATTGACCTAGAAAATAGGGTTCTACTAGTCCAATTAATCTGATATTACACATTTCTCTTCGTTGTTAGGTAAAGTCAAAAAAATGTGAAAGGGGTGGTTTCAGGCCTGGGTGATTTGGCATAGAATTGCCCTGTACAAAAATCTTTTGAGGAATGTGTAGCAAAGTTTTAATTGTAATATCGGCTGTAGCTGTTGTCATTTATTTTAATACCTATGTATAGTGTGACAAAATACCTATGTATAGTGTGACACAAAACGAAGGTAAAAGTTTATATAGCCCTATTTAATTATTTGGTTATTACTATAAAATCCAGTAATTAACCTTTTTTCAGTAGTAGATATCAGATTTGTGAATGGACTTACACGTGGACTAGTAAATATATATATATATAATGAGAAAGGAAGGATGAGAGTAATCCGATGTAAGGAAAAACCAAGAGATATTTTTTATATATTCATCAACGTTTTGTCTTTATTGTAAGACTTCCACAGGATGATAATTTTAAGAAAAATGTCATGCAAGTACATCGAAATATTGAGTTTTCTCATCAACCCATCATGTCAACCCAATATTTCGATGTACTTGCATGACATTTTTCTTAAAATTATCATCCTGTGGAAGTCTTACAATAAAGACAAAACGTTGATGAATATATAAAAAATATCTCTTGGTTTTTTCTTTTTCATTTCACATATATATTTATATATATGCGTTTGGTTAATAATTTTATTTATATTAATTGTGGGTTCAATTTGTATGGCGAGCGAATATGCGTTTAGCGTGTGTATACTAATGAAAAACTTGATGTCTGAATCTATATGGTTATTGAATGTTAAATATTGTATGTTTGCATCATAAATTGCCCCGTTTCTGGAAGGAATGGGGGGGGGTTATCACAATTTGATCTCGTTATCAATCTGTTGTTGACTGCTCACGGCCTCTTACCCGATTTGAAAGTTGTGAGAATTGAAACAAATTTTATCTCATTTTCTGTGTTCTAGAATGAATATAAAAAAGTTAATAAAATAAAAATATCAATGGTTATATTTTTTTATTTAAACCTTATCGCGTGACTTTTGCTACTTGTAACCTATCCGAACGAATGGTGTGATTAAGTTCAGCTAATTCCCAGCTAGAACTGAAACGTCTGTAAATGTGCAGTCAAAAATGTTTGTATAAATAAAAAATTTATAATATATAAATATACAACTCTATTATTGAGAAGTATTATATAAACACATTGAGGATTCATTGAATTAACTTCTATGAACAAAACCTCACCAGAATTATATGTATTTCATGATAAAAATACTCGTCCCATGACAGGTAAAATTAAATCCCCAAACAGAAGAGTTTTGCACCACTTTTATGTCCCCTTATAAAGATTAAAATCAACATATAATGCTACTAAACTGTATGTTTAGAATCCTTATTTTAATTTTGATCAAAATCCATTACACAACTTTGATTCTAGAAAATGTCTCACATTTAAGGCTTAAGCTTTGGAGTCTTAAGCAATTGAAATTTAGAAAATCTTGCTTAATTGGTGTCTGACTATAGATCACATTCAATCCAAATCTGATATATTTGAATGTTCAAATGAGTCACATAAAACCCCTTTTAAATACCTCAAAGAAACTGAAATTTGGGGAACATTTATTAATCGATGTCTAATACCTATTGTCAAAACTGAGGTATCTCAATATTCAAGAAGGACTTCACCCTCTTTTTACTCATTTTGCATAAAAATAAATTAAATATAGCCCACATTTTTTATATATATATATATATATATATATATATTAGTTGTAGTTCCTGTTCGTTTGTAGAAATTCCTTTGATTGTGGAGATAGACTCCTGTCACTATATATATTATTTAACTACATTACCTAGTGTACTTGGAGAAGTATATTTCATTTTGATCAGGGAAGGAGGTACAACATTATCGTGGGATCTGATTTTGCACTTGACCTCAATAGAAATATTATAATTTTCTTTACTTTATCTTATTTATAACATAAAAATTATAGAAATTAAATAACAAATGTTAAGATGTTCAGGTTTGGAGCAAAAGTACACAGGGTTCTTCAGAAACACTGTTGAGGGTTTTAAAGACTACAAATGCATCAAAATTTATTTTAATGAATGTCACTTTACTTATAACTCCTTTAATAACTCACTTAATGCTGAGTACATCCTTTGACACCACCTAAAAAATTGAGTATCAAAGTTTTTTTTAAAAAATGGTAATATGGTTTTATAGGTTGGATGCTAAAGGACATAGTTTGTCATTCATTCCTGGGAAACACAGCAGTATTATCCAGTGTTTCTCGGGTTATGATGGAAGATAACACCACATGCAACAGTATAGTAAAAACTAAAGAGTAAATTCTATATGAATACGCTTATTTTCAAAGTGTGGGTTCTGCCTCCCCCCCTCCCATTTCTTCAAAAATAAATTCAAGATGGCTCATTAAGCTTCCCATAACGTTTCCTCACCATGTTCTAAATTTCATAAAAATCTGTCTAGTAGTTTTTGAATCCATGAGTACACTTATTAGTCTTCTCTCTTTTTTCCCCATAAAAATAAATCTGAGGGGGGTATTTTCTGCTGCCTGAGAATATTAAAAACCAATATTCTGTAAATACAGAATATCTTTCTCATATACTCACTCTTGCTATGCTTTAATATCATAAGGGAAAGAAAAAGAAAATCATAACAGAACAAAATTTGACCTAAATAAAGTGTTCATTTTAGAATAAATAACACTTTTTTAATGGAATGTTTATTATGTAGTAATTCTGTACAAATTGGAAATATTTGAATTTTCAAAGTGTATGTTAAAATTTGGGGCATAAGTGCCACACTCTGTGTCTTATAATTCGTCAAAAAATGAACATTTGAGAATCTTGCTTATTTTGTGTTTAAGATCTATTGTGTGTGGGGAAGGGGACATCTTATACACCTTCACATCCCCATAAAATACTTAGATGTTCTTGAAATTTTACAAATGTTCCTTAATTAGGCTCATATATCTATGGTTCAAATTTCATGTAAATCTTATAGCAAAATTAAGTCTGCCATGTTTTATTTTCATTATATAAGTGGGGGCACCATCACTGTTTTTTTTTTGTTTTTTTTTTTCGTGGTTGTGAAAAATTCAAGGGTAAATTTGAGGCAGTAATTTCTGAGTAGAATTAAAGTTAATAAGGTTCAAACTATTATGGTTCGTTTGTGCCCCTAAACCAAAAATAAACAGTATTTCATGGCAATAATAAATAACCCTTTCATTTCTAGCAGCTTCAAGAAAAGGGTATTCTAATTTTTACCTCAGATTTTCTTTCAAGAATTTTCTCAAATAAAATTTCAGAAATAGTTTTTGCTTGTTTTTTCTTTTGTTTGATTTTGGTTTTTAATTTTATTTCAATTTTTCATGACTTAAATTGTTTTAATAGATGCATAGTAGTTCAATTTACAAATATTCTTATCACAAACAAACAAAATTGTCCGTTTTTTAAATAAATGCCAAAATGTCTCACGAATGAAATGTAAAAAAAAAAGAATGGATTCAACTGATTTTCTTTAGAAATAACTTTATTCTGTTTCAATGAAAAGGATTAAAATCATTGCTAGCAAGTTTTTTTTCTCTTAAAAAGTATTTTATCTTTGATTTAGTTGTCGAGGGATAATTATTATGAATGATAGATTTCTGATGAATGAAAACTTTTCTTTATTAGAAATTCTTTTTTTTTCCAAAGTGCTATGGCCATAAACTATCAGATAAAATAATTTGTATACATATTTTTAGGGTGTAGGAGGGGAGGGGGGAATGAGATTTTAGAAAATGATCTGTTGTGGAATGTTTCAAAATGTTATCTAATTGTTGTGTACCATAATGAGAATTGAAATCATTTTGTGCATGTCCAATTCCCTTGCATTCTGATTCAATACAGGCTGCAGATACTCTGCAAATAGCATTTAGCAATTCTCTTGTCAAAATCGATTTAACTATTGACTAGAAATAGCTTGGAATCAGCTGTATGACACTCCTAGGTTCAAGCAGATTTTTTCTTCTCTTGGCATCTGCAAGTAAATACTGCATGAATGAATGCATTCAAACTGAAATACTCTCCAACACTAATGCAGATTGTTGTCATGTTTGTTTATTAATAATTGCTGACAAGAAGGGCTTCTTGTTTGCTTGCAACTCAATGTTATCATCATAATACTTAGACAGCTTTTTAATTAATAGTACCTAGCATTCTAACAGAACATGTTTGAATTCTTGTTCTTATGTAGACTCAAAAATTGGCCATTAAGAATTTTAACCTTATTTTTCATTCTCTGTGGCCATGATAATTGTTGGGCTTGAAGATGGTATTTTTTTGAATTTCATTCTAAGTTAAATTCAAGAGATAGCAGACGAGAGAAAAATGTATTGCTAACATTGGATTAATGTTTATATTTTGACTGAAATTTATTATGCATGCATGTATATAAACATGTGATGTGAATATTGTATTATATTTTACAAGTGTGTGTGTGTATACAAACCATTTGAGTAATGTGGAGGTGTTGGGTTTGCTGCTTGAGTGGCAGTCTATCCTCCATATCAACTATACCCAAGATTCATGTATTGGAGGGTTGCGAAGGATATGAAACACATAATTTTTAATGTGCGCTTTTTGAATTCATCATTTTATTCGAAAATATGATTGGAGTTTTTCTGTATTGTGTGTGAAAAACAAATCCCTCAAATGATTAAATTCTTATTCACAAATACAGGCTCTTTTCACATTTTCTATAATCATATACAACGTTTCAGGTCTGACACATTGGATTTGGGCTCAAATGCTACCATCAAGTTCTTTAATTGTGCAAGGTTCAGTTATATTAGCATTTTTTTTTTTTCATCGACCAATATATCTTTAATTTCATAATACAGTCATTAAATACTTATTCCAAATTATTTAAAAAAAAAAAAAAAAATTATGCCTATTTATGTTAATTTTGACCAATGTCTTGTTCAAAGCCCAATTAGTAGAACCCCTTGTGAAAATGATACTTGTTCAGATTTGTTATGCATTGTCCTGTGGATGGTGCAAACAATGGCTTCCTAAATTTAAATGTCTACTAATGACACTCGACATTATTCTGTCTGTCTCTGCCACTTTTTACCTTAGCTTTTCTTCTGTTTATTTTATTCTTGATCTTCATGTCTTATATCCCTTCCTTTCAGTGTACCTCCATCAACCATTTTTTGTCATTCTTTTTCTCTATAATTGAAACCAACATTTCCTGTTTTTTTGTTAGCAATAAATATTTGACTAAGCACATACAGAAATTAGTTTTTCTTGGGTAGAATTCTTCCATTTCTAGACATGGGAGGGGTGAGGAGTACGAATGTAAAAATGATTTTACTTATCGTCATATTTGGGTAAGTATTCAGATTATGTACAGGTTGAGTCAACATTTATTTCTGGTTTTTAATTGGCTTTAATGATTTTGTTACTTTACAAATCTACGAAATTCCCCAAATTCATTTTTATTTTCAGTTTAACTGTCTTAAACCACTTTAATTGTGTGCCTATAATTTTAATTCACAGAATCAATATTAAAATCTTATATTGCAAAAATATGAGGCATTTAAGTTATAATGAAAATGTCCCTCCATTTGTTTGTCTGCTGTTTTGTATATGGCCAAATTGTTTTATTATTAACTAGCATGGTTACCCGGCATTGACCAGGGACATGGACAACAAAATAGAAGAGTTGAAAAGTGTATGTAACAACTTTCTTTTCAAATCTCTTTCTCTCTTTCTCCATCTCTCCCTCCCTTCTATCCTTCCTATCCCCCCTCTCCAGTCAAGAAGGATTTTCTCTCCTCCAACCGAGGACAGAACAGATATTACATTTTGATCCTAAACTGAAGGCCAAGAAAGTGTATTTTAGTTAGTTTCACACCAAAGGTTGATGGAAAGAAATTGCTCTAAATGTTGACTCTGTCCCTCCCTCCGGACAATTTTTTCCTGGTGATCTTCAAAAGGATGAATATTACAAAAATCAAAGTGTTCATATTCTGAGGTAATGTTGAAAAAGAATATGTCGGCTTTGTGGGTGTGTTTTGTGTAGTTTCCGACTTTTAGCTGGACACACGTACAGCTGCCTTTTTATATATATATATAATATTTTTATATATATATATAATATTTTTATATATATATATAATATTTTTATATATATATATAATATTTTTATATATATATAATATTTCATTAATCTTAAAATGTATGAGTTACCAAACATTATTGTTGAGACACACACAAATCATTTGTACAAGTGGTGTAATTGTTACTGAAAATTTCAAGTAGTTCAAATCCAATTAGATTTGTGATATTCAATTAGGTAGCAATACATTTTGAGGAGAGGTATTAACCCTCATTAGCTGTCATTTCTTCTTTTTGTTTTTAATTGCAGTTCGTCTTCAATGAATTATTTACAATAGTTATGCTTTAGTATTTATTAAACCATAAAAACGTATTGAGATGACATAAAGCAGTTAACCCAACCAAAAAAAAGCCAATACTTCCCACAGACTGTTTCTTGTCTCAAAGACTGAATTACTTGTTACATTGAGCCAGAATTATTCTTCCTGGCATAAATAGTTTAACATTTGTGAACTAACATTTTTATGTCAAGATCAAAAACAGTACAACATTCAGAATTTGTCAAGAGTTGACTGCATTTTTGAATAGGAAGGATTGCAATTTTTATAGATGCTTACACATTATTATTCATTTTGTGCATATCATCTAGGTTTTCTTTCTAAACCAGTTTTTCTACATCAAAATTTATTTAAAAATGTAATCCATTTAAAACCACAACATTTAAGATTTTTATTTATTTTGTTAGTGAAATTGATTTTATTTTTGCAAAGTTATTTGTAAACTGCTGTTTTTATTTTGCCAAAAATTTTCCTCAATGGAATAGTTAACTAGCTAAAAGTAAAATTTATAGAAAACAGGTTTAAGTTTAAAACAATATAAAAAGCTGTCACAAATTATTTTTTAAGCTTTCTTTTTTTTTTAATGCCAATTTGTTGATCTTCAAATTAATCAACCATACTTTCTATTAACATCTAACTCTGCTTAACTTTGTTCTTCTTTTCCAAAAACTTTTCTTTTCTTATTTTTCTTTATTAATGTATTTCTTTTTGTTCTGATTTCTTGATGGATTTTTTTTTCTTTGTGTTTCAGCTACGGTTCCAAACTGAAACCAAAAAACCTGTGCAGCATCATCCTCGAATCGTAAAGCGGAATCGCCGCAAGAGCAAAACTGTTGCAAATGAGAGGATTACCAAAGAGGAGGAGGAGCCACCGCCACGGACCAACGGAGAATATGGTCTGCTTCATTTATTATCTTTCTTTCTTCCAATATTGGATATCAAGTTCTTCTAGTGTGTGTTTTAGTGTTTGTTATTTTTTTCTTTTTTATTGTCCAATGATGGCAGTTCTGTCTGCCCTTCAAAGAGTCCTCATATGACTGTACAATCATAATTCTGGTTACCGGTCTCTAGTCAGAGGTGGTTACCAGTCTCTAGTCAGAGGTGGATACTTATGCAAAGACATAATTTAGTGCTGCTGAGCATGTGCATGTCCTAGTCGCATTTCTTCACAATAAAAGATCAAAATCCAGTAAAAAAAAAAAAAAAAGTAAAGACAACCAGTGTTCTTTCATAGCTGCAGGTATGACTGCCTATCGTATGTCGCCATGAACCATAATATTTTATGAGGTAGATGACTGTCAACCCTGCAGGTGGATTAATCCGCTCTTTGTCATGTAATTTTATCCTGTGCAACTAGCCACCACCTGTCAAACCCCGTGGTGGAACCTGCTTAGTAACTGATAACTATTCAGCAGGTATTACTGGATTACTGTATATTAACACGTCAGTGGTTTTTGCTTTAATTAAATCTGCCTTATTTGTCATTTGCGATATTCACTCCATAATGTTTCTACTAGCCCCCCACCTTCATATCACTATAAAGATGTTTAGGTAAATCAGTGTTTCTTTGGGGGCTTTTTTGTTTTTACTCATCAAAAATGTGTCATTTCATCTTTATGAAATGTTTTGTTGATTTCACTCGATCTTGCCTTTGATGACGGCCTTGAGGCAGTTTCAGAAATCACAACAGGCATTCGTCACTGTCTTCCCACTTAGGTCCCAAAACGCCTCTGGTGATCTTTCGTGTTGCAGCTGGATCTGTAGGTTCCTCGTTCAACTGCATTCCACACCAATTCGGTGAGGGGGTTGCAGCTAGGCAAGTTGGGAAACCAAATTTCAGGTGAAACGTGTTAAAGTTCTTTGAAGGCCTTCCAGCTGGTATGGTAGGACACTAAGTCTTGCAGTCTACAGTAGCGGCCTGCCTTGTTTGGGGTGAACTGTTAAAATAAAAAACGTACAGCCTACTTGCAGTTACCTTGTTTTTCAAGTTGACTTGTGCAAGTAGAGACCCAACAGGTATGCTTTGTTCAGGCCTCACCAAACAGATTCATCTGACCATTGCCTTGTCATTATGGTGCAGTTTCTTAAGTGTGCCGTCAGAGACAGCCCAAGTTTCGGAGTCATACATTAGCACACTTCTGACACAGCTGTTGACAGGTGTTTGTTTGTTAGTTTAGAGAGCTACTACCAATCCTGTCTTCAAGCAGACTTGCAACATGTGGCTGCCACGAGTTCACAGCCTTTACCTGACGACAGCACGCATCCAAAATAACAAAATTTTGTCACTACTTAAAGTGAGGATCTGTTCTGAGAGCCCTTTATGCCACTACACTTTTTGTGGACCCATCCTTAACAGTGGGTGCAGATGATTGAGTTGTTGCCTCTTCCTCTTAGACATACGGCACAGTGTTTTCCTGTGCATTCAGTATTTGTTTTTTTGTTTTTTATTTTTCTATTTTTAAAATCATATCATTCAATGGGGAAAAGTCTGTTAACGTCTAGTTTACATCTGAATGTTCGAATAGTAGTATATTCGTACGATGTGCGTTAATTTTCTAGCTAGTGTAATTATACTTGATCGTTAACCATCGATTAAAAAAGAAAAGAAAAATCTGTTCAAAGTCCTCACAAATAAATATTTTCACTAATCGGCGATGAAAGTGTTCATGATAAATTTGATAATATTTAAATCTTTCATTTCAAAACCATTTGAGGTATTTAATAGCAGTAAAGTGCAATGGATAGCTGTTTCTGTATACTATTTGTGATTTTGAAGGGTGGAGAGCATGGATGCCTGGAAAGCACCAGAATATTGAAAAAGAGTGACTCTTTGAAGGCTGTGAAATGTGAGCTGGAGAATTGAAATGGAGGCGTGGAAACAGTGGCTATCAGGAAGGATCATAGCATGTGTTGTGTCCACACAACGAAAAATGTCGAAATTGCCAAATATGCTGCAGCAAGACCTGGCAAGGTAATGCGAACCTTGGCAAGGGAGATAGGCGATTTTAAAGAAAGCATTGAACGAGGATCTTCACTACTCCTCATAGAAGTCGCAAGCGCCAATTACTCACTACCATGGTCCAAGAGAACTATCTTACAAAAGCCAAGAAACTGCTCAACAAGGTCAAACACAGTCTAGCAACGGATGCTCTGATTGTTCTTGCACAGAATAGGTGGCTAGCCTACAATCCACACAAAGTCCCACGCGTCATTAAGACCAAGTTCCCTCAAGTTATGATGGTCTTTGTGTGCGTTTCCAGTGAATGCCATGTCATGATGTCCCACATCTTTAAAAAGGAATTGACTCAATATAGATGTCTATGTTGAGTTGCTGTCCACTGTTGTTAAGCACTGGATGGAGAGGGTGGTTCATACATGTGACAGCAAGACCCAACTCTGTGAAGAAATGGTTGTTTGAGAACTTCCATGCTTTCACTAGTCCAAACATCTGTTCCAATCCCCCAACTTGCCTGATTGCAGCCTCATTGACTATTATGTGTGGGTGCACAGAATGAAACTGACCGTACTGCCTGCAATACCAAGGATGAGCTAATTGCCAGGATCCGACTAGTGTTTAGGCGTCTCTTGAAGGACTTTGTGAAGGCTGTGTTCTCTAGGTTCAGGTCCCGCCTGGAGATTGTGGTGGAGACCCAGGGCATTTTTTCCAAACGAGCTGTATCCGACAAAGATCCTCTAAGAGATGCACTTTAACTTTTAAGAATACATCAATTATTGGCCAAGATATGAAGTGTTTTTTTTTTCTTCTTTCCAAAAGTGCCAAATTTATCCCGAAAACCGTGTCTGTATATTATAGTTTTATTTATACAAACATTCGACTACATGTGACATGTTTCAACCAAAGCTCTTGTAAACCTGGTATCCTCAGGTTGAGAGAAAAAAATCTATTATAAGAATAGCTCTATTTATTATTGAGCACTATTATATAAACATAGTAAAGTTTCTCTTGATTTTAACCTGTAGATACAAATCTCACATGAATTACTAATATATATATATATGTCTGAGGTTAGTCATGCAGTCAGCGGATCAGCTGTATATAGCCACACTGATGAGTTTTAATGAAGATGAAACATGCATGTTTGTGGATTTAAATATTAACTAATATTATATGTAGTATTACTACTGTTAAAAGCATTAATATTTTGAAAAGTTAGAAACCAAACGCTTGCAGATTTTTAAAATAAATTATTAAAATTTTCGATTTAAATCTTCAGGAAAAGTACAGAAATTTTTTCCCGTTTTCTTTTTGTTTATGCAACATGCTTGGTTTAGGTTTTCATGTTATCAAAGTTTTTGTTTAATGTCCGAATACAGTAGTGTAAATGTTAGTATTCATGTGTGAACAGGTAGTGATAATACTACCGTTAGAAAAATGTCTTTATTTTCCCTGATGAAGACTTCTAAGTCTAAAATTTTGATCTAAATAAATAATTTACTTAAAAAATATAAATCGTGTTTCTAACCGTTTTGTGTGTGTGTGTGTATCTCAGGATTCCTACTTTGTTTGGAGAGTCTAAGAATTTAAAACAAAATTTTTAAAATATGCTTGATTATTTAAACTTTATAATAATTTGTCTCAGTTTTTATCAAATGTAAACTGTGGAGACAGTACAATGTAATGTACTTTATGTTAGTTTACTTATCTGGGGTGTACATTTTATTTCAATCATGTTAAAAAAGAAATAACATGGTAAAATGTCTAGAATATGTGAACAAATAGTAGGTATCATCTAATAGAATAACTTTCTGCAAAAACCTTAAAATTACCTTGAATTGGTAAAATGTATTTCTTATAACGTCTTGTTTATGACGAGTCACATTAGAAGTGGATATTTTATACGAATGCTATGTCTTCAAATAATTGTCTTATTGCAACTAAAAGGATTTTCTTACTGAAATGTGAAATGCATTTTTTACTATTCTGAAATTAAGCTTAATATCAGTTAAAAATGTCAATTTATCAAAAATATTAACAAAATAGTACTAATTCTATCTTTTATTTCTCTGTTGACTAACACTAACTTTATTTATTGTGTTGTCGGAAAAAGCATTGAGACGAGAAAAGTCATCTAATATTTTCAAATTAAATTTACAATTCCAATATTTGTCATTAACCTTTTGGTCCATTCTTGTAATACTAATTTTCACTTTCATATAATGAATTTTTAATTAACCTTTTTTGCTTTGTGGGGAAATAGTTACATTAATGTTTTGTATAAGCAATTAAGAAACAGTTTATATTCAGTTTAGTATAGTTATATAAAAAAAAACGTAATGGGTTTAATTTTTAAAATTATATTTATAACCTGCTGTAGACTTTAATTATTCTATATAACTTTTATAATTGAGAAACAAATATTTTACTGAAAACAATAGATTGTTCATCAAATAAATTTTGAAAAATCTTTACTGTATGTTGATGATATTCTTTTAAAACAATCTACTTTTGTTTTTAGGTCGGCGTCGTGGTCCTGCTTGTAAGGCCAGGGGACCAAAAGCCAGAAATAAAAATAAAGCTCTTGCCATTGATGGTCTCAATCTGTTACATAAACAGACAGTTTTATCAACATCGTCAACTGGTAAGCTCATTTCAAAACTTATTTTCTCTCGACTACTTAACCGCCACCCACAATAAATCAACAAAAGCTACTTCTCTAGGTTCATTGTATTTCTTATTAAAATCTATAATAATCTTCGATGGTGGATTCTAAGTAATCATCTTTCCGTTATTGATAACTGACTAATATACTCGTCTATTCCTGATGACGAAAGGCATATAAAGATACAACATATCTCCAGTAAAGTGAATATTAACTGTAAATATTAGATTTTTTTCAACAAAAAATAAAGATTTTCTGGTGATTTTATTTTCAAAAAAGTAAATAGAATTTTCTTTTATTTAAAGATTTATCTTTCACAAATAAACTGAACAAAAAAGAAAAGATTTAAAATAATTAAAAACGATTACATTTTTTTGTTTTTGCTAATTAAACTTTCAAGTTTTTCTAAAAATTAAAATGTGCGGATGCATGAAAATGGAAAAACTTATTTTTATCATTGTTTTGTTACTCATACCATTCAATAAAAAATTAACACATGTGAATATTTTCTTTTAATTCTCACCGTTCAATTAAACTGGAAAAAATTGGCTGCTTTTAACTTTGTATTCTAGTTATTTTCACCTTGAGATAAGATAAGTGCACAAAAGAGTTATTCAACAGAATACAAGAAAAGAAATGTGGAAGGAATCACAGAGCAAAAATCTTTTCTACAAAAAAATTGCTTCTCGGAATGATTTGAGAATAACAAATAGACTATAATAAACTCTGTCAACAAGTAGAGAAATGAAATGCAAAGTAACACAAGTGTGGATCAGGTCAACAACTATTTTTTATTTTTTATTTCAGAACGTTTTTCAATACATGAAAAATAAGGCATCCATCGAAAATAAACCGAATACTATAGTTTATGGTATAAATTGATATCTTATTTTTGGAAAAAATGGTACTTGTCAGGATATTCATAATAACATAACCAGGCATATTTGCCATGGTCTCTCGAGACTGAAATATCAATGACTGATAGCTAGTCTGTTTGTCTCTCTCACTCTCTTGTGTATAGGTGAAATAAAATGAAAATAAAGGATAATCTAACTGAAACGCAGAGGCATGTAAGGATCGATATTTCGCCTAAAAGTTTCAGCCTTTTTCAAGATACATGAAGAAAAAACATGAAGTACTTATATATACATTGGTGGAAAGTAAGGTTCCAAAATGTGCACGAGTGGAAGGAAAGTATGGAGGTAGCTGAGCATTGGGTTCGCTTTATCTTTTATTTCTATTTTATTTTATCTATACATTCTGTCGCATTTTCATCCATTCAATATCTCTCTCACTTATTTATACAATTATTCAAATGGCCCTGATACCAATGGTTTTACAAAATAATGTGAATTTAGTCTGCTGGACCCAGTTTAACATGCTGCCTCATTTATCAATTATTGCCAGAATGGAAAACTAAACACCAGAGAGCTCCTTCTGATTATTATTTTTTTTTTTTTTACCATTCTGGCCATAACTGACAGACAAGGTAGCATGTTAAAGTTGGTCTCACAGGCTATAATCACATTACTTTATGAAACCACGGGTATTAAGGCCACTTAAACCATTGTATGAATAAATTTGAAAAATATATACTTTTGCAATAGTAATTAAGAAATCTGGTCTATTTTTCTCGAAATACACAGTATTTACTATATATATATATATATATAGATATATAGATATATAGATAGTATAAAAAAATGTGGCCTAAAACTGAGGAATATTTGAGCATGTATTCTGTCTGATGAAATTATATAGGAAAAAAGCCTGAGAAACAAACGTTGATTAACTCGGCTTTAGTATAATAGTAATAATAATATATATCCTCCATTATTTCTAAATTATACGATATTTGTCCTAAGATGGAGTACTGCTGTCACATATGGGGAGGTGCCGCTCGGAGCACTTGTCTTGACAGAGTACAAAATCGACTCGCAATCTAGTGGAAGATGATCCCTTCTCATCTCTGCAGCCTCTTTCACACAGAAGAGATGTTGCTAGTCTCTTTCTACTCTATCGTTATGTTCATAGGTGCTAGACTGAGCTCCAATCCCTGCCCTGTGAAACCTTCATAGCAAAAACTCGTCTAGCTATAACCACAGCAAAGAACTTTCCTCCCTCTCCCTCTCTTTCTCACTAACTCACTCACTCAAAACCAAACGAACTTCCATGGAACAAAGTTTCTTTCCTTGAATATCTCTATGGAACAAGACACCACGAGTCTGCTTCCCAACCGACTACAGCATGGTTGTTCAAGTCTAATGTAAACGAATAGTTTTTGAGCCATCCTCTTGGATACTCAATAGTAATTTCCACTCATTGTTTCCGGTCCTCTCGTAGTGGCAATCATTGTCCAACTGTCAATCTCTTTATCCTTATCCTCAAGTGGGCCCCTGAGCCTTAATAAGTTATGCCTCGTCAGTAAAAAAAAATATATGTATTTTCAGTATGCTTGAATATTAGTTTTTATTAGTAACTGATTTTGTTTTTTGTTTTCAGCTTCCAGTGAGAACAGTGTGAGTTGTAATGACCGTTCAATGACTTCCTTTTCTGATGCTTATTTCAAATCTGGCTCTCAACCTCATACGATTGCTGCTCTTGAAGTACCTCCAGTAGTTCAACGATTCTTTGGTGAGTCTCACCCCCATTAAACAACATTTAAGAAAAAGAGTACTTTTAAAATAACACTAAGTTAGATTAAATTTTAAAATTTAAAAAAAAAACTAATTGAAGAAAAAAAAGATTTGTGATGAGATCTCATTGTAATTTTTCTGATAACATTTGGTTTAAGATTGTTTTATTTCTATTTTATTTTTTCTATTTTTTTTTTATAATAGCTTGGTTAAAAATAACATTCATTTAAATAGAAATGTTTTATCTTGCTCAAAACTATTTATAAAATGTTAACCTGTTACATAGATGTTTAAGATATTGGTGCACATTTGAAAATCCTTCTGTATTAATTATATATGGATAAAACTTTAGTCGTCAAAGTGTTTTAATAAAATTCTACCTTTGGCTACTGTGTGTAACTAGCAATACTTACTGTTCTGTAAAACAACATTTACAGTGTGATTTATATGAAAGATGTTTATACATTTCCTATACACCCATAAAACCCTATCAAATATCAAACAAAAGGAACTTGAATTATCTACAAGTTTATTAAGGTTGTTTAGATATATTGTTTTTAAACTTTTTATAGATGAGATAAATTAGATAAAAAAAATGAACCTATGTTTTTTTATTTAGTTATTTAGCCGTGAATAAAGTTGGCCTAAAAATCGAATGACATTTCATGCAGCCTGTGTCAAGTTAGATTGGTCACTGTGTGTGGTCATCAATCTTTCTCAATGTTCTCGTTGGGAAAATCCTGAACATCAACATCAGTGAAATGAATTGCAAACTAAACCATTTTAATTAGGAGGATCACTTCAAAAAACTTCTGAGATATTCAAATGATAAGTTATGTCAGTTTTTAAACTTAGTCTAATGCATGAATTGATAACCCTTTGTTTAAATCTATTTTTAAATACGTTTAAAAGTTGCTAATGGAAGAGAAATCACTCTTACTTGTCCTTGCAAGAATTATATCTTGATACTGATTTCAATATCTCATAGTTTTCATAACAGTTAGGAAATGTTTATCAACATGTGTTATTTCAAGAAAAAAAGATTCTTCCAAAATGTCTTTTGGCAATGACTCAAATAATTTGGTTGATAACATTAAAGAACAAAGTCTTTTCAGTTATTCTGTCAAGTTTCATATCAATCTGTTCGAAAATAAAAGCATAAACCTTTAAATTAAAACAAAAAAAAAACATTTTTAGCCATTGTTTCGAAATTTCTTAGAGGACTGAGATTCTACTTTTCCAATGGATGCTAGAGTTAATGCTTCCATGATATTCACCAGCAAATTTTACATATACATATACATGCAAAATTTCATGGCTTTTTGTTGAATAGATTTTTTAATGGAATTTGATCAATGAAAGCGAGTTGATCCAGAATCTGGGAAACTTAAAGTATTTTCCAAAATTATTGATATTTTATAACTTAATTAAAGTCTTGTCAATTGATATCCTATAAATATCCTAATTGTCATAGAAAAGTCTTCATTTTTTTCATGAACATTGCTAGTATAACATGAAGTACAATTTAATATTAATCCAGATTATTTACAGTATTTCTTTTATTAAAAAGTTAATGATTAATTTATCGTTTTTCTGTTTTAAAATGAAAAGGAACAAAATCTTAATCGAAATTGCTGTTTTTATCTTATAGATAGCATCAAGCAACGTTATACAGAATTCTTGAATTATATGAAAACTCCTCAATATAAAACTTCTATTGCGCAACAAATAGAAGTTGAACAGGTGAGTGTAAAAAAAAGAAATGATATACACACATACTAGATGTTGGAAATCTCATGTTTTGACCATCTTTATAATTTATAAGCAATCTCTTTATTGTATGGACAAAAGAGAAAATGCAAAAATAGTGTCTCAACATTTTGCTGTAATATTTTTACATTCTGTAAAGAAAAATTTAGATATTTTAATAATTATAAAATATTTTTCATCAAAAACATTTTATTCTATTTTTCTAATTTAGTGTTTTAACCTCAGATAAATAGTCTCACTTTAAGAAAAATGAGAAATATGTAATTCTCTTGACTATGAAACCAAGTAATATTTAAAGAAAAAAACATTTCTTAGTTCAGTATTATGATCCCAAAACAGTTCAATGGCAGTGAAACTCAGTAAAATAAATGAAAAAATAAAAAACTAACCTTGAAAATACTTAGTTGTTTTAATACAAAATTACTAAAAGCATGTAATTCTAATTCCTGCTTAAGCGTAAAGACAATAAACCTGTCTTAGATATACTGTTAGCAGCAGATGATCTTTACTTGTTAATTGTTATGGATTTGAAAAATTTAATTTCCTTTTTGCTTTCACTTTCAGAAAAGAAAATCATCTTTAAAAAATGAGGTGCAAAAGTTAGAAAAACAAATTACTCATTTACGAAAAGCCAGCTTACAACAGCTCAAAAATCGGCTAGGTGAAGTAAGTCTCATTTTTCTTTCCGTGTATGTTTATTTTAAAATATGAAAAATAATTAAGACAAGATTTTTTTTTTTTTTTTTTTTTTTTAAAGATTTCTGTAGATTTAGCAGCAATTGGCTTTTAAAATTAGTGCCTTTGTTTTCTTAGCTTTCAGTTGGTTTGCCTTCAATTAGCATGCTACACAATTAACCATAATATTAAGATCTGCTTAGTTTAGTTTCTTTCTGTCAAGAGTGAGAATTTTACAGATTGTATGTAACAACAAATGTCATTAAATTCAAAGCAAAATATCAATACTGCTCCCTCAAATCTCTAGCACAGATGTTGTCCTTAAAAAATCACCAACGTTAAACTCTTCCACCTCTTATAAGCATCTTTAGTTATATTGGTAACAAACCATTTTCTACTAATTATTGATGGAAATAGTTAACAAGCTTAGTCCATCGTCAAGGGAATTTATTGCTCCCAATGCACACAAATCAGTCTCTTTTCACTTTGGTTTATTTCCCCGGCTACAACATTATGTAAAAGTTATTGTATTATCTCAGGTTTTCTTAAATTATTATCATACTGATAGCTTGTCTTCAATTTACAACAAATTGTACTTTTCTTTTTTAATGCATTCAATTTAAGATTAATATATTCTCAAGGCTCACTTAGTAAATAAAATCAATCAGTTTTAGAAGCAATATAACTGAACATATATTCTTTATTAAAAAAAATTAATTTTTAAAAGTTTATTTGCAAATTACACCTTTTTTTTTTCTTTTTTCTTTTTTTTAAAAATTTGTTAGCCTAAAAATGTGATTCGAAATGTTTTTGCATTTATTATACTGGTATATATGAAAACAATTACTAGAAATATAAGCTGTAAAACTGAAGAATTAAAACAATGAATGTCCTGAACGGTTTTTAAAGCTAACAAAAAACAAACTTTAATATCAGACTTATTTAATTGTTAATGTAGTCACCATTCTTCTCTGACCTTTTTCCATCTGTCAATAAGATGTTTAATGCCATGTTTATAAAACGCCTTTTTATTTCAACGTTTCTTGTAAATATTAATCCACTCGAATGATTTTGCAAACTTCTAAAAGAGATGATAATCTGTTGGTGTTAAGTCTGGAGAATATGCAGAATTCTACAGGCGTTGAGCTTTTTTTGTGCATCGTTCTTCATAACATTAAATCTCACTGCACAAAAGACGAAAGATCTCGAAAAATGTGTCGGAAGTTATGTATATCTCGCAATATTTTCTGAACCTTGCACTAATAGATAATCATCTCTTAAGAAGTTTGCAAAATCATTTGAGTGAATTAAAACTTATTTCAAAAAATTTAAAAACAGTTTTTTTTAAACTTTAAAACATACGGAAAAATATGAACATGGACTTAAAAATGCTTATTGACATGGAAAAAAAGTCACAGGAAAGAAAGGTGACGCCACTAAAATAAAGTTGATCTCTATTTATTTATTTATTTATTTATATATATATATAAGTGGTGAACTAAAAGCGAACTTTTAGGAAAGGTAAAACCTATTGTGAAAAGTATACAGCTCAATATCCAGGATAGAGCAGATAGATATGTAGAAGGATGAAAAGGAATTAGAAAAGCAAAAGTCAAATACGATTTGACTTTTGCTTTTCTAATTCCTTTTCATCTTTCTACATATATATATATGTGTGTGTGTGTGTATATATATATATATATATATATATAAAGAACAAGATGATGAAAATAAAAATTGGATAAATTTCAATATTTATTAATTCATCAGATATTCAAGCAAGGAATATCAAAAAAAGAAAACAAAAGTTGGGTAGAAGTCTTGCCTGCCAAGGAAGCTCTATATGTAGCAATAACTTTATTTATATATTGATCTCCTACAATTTTTTTGGATATTGTTATCAACTGATTTTTTGTTTTTGACTTCATTCTAATGTATCTTCTCATACCTTGGACTTTGCCATCTGGATTCTATTGAATTATAACTTAATGCTCAACTTATCTCTGATTGATCCCCTGGATAATCACATGGACACATTGTATCTTCTACCCAACTTTTGTTGAAGATTTCTTTTGTTTACAACTTTTATATTTTCAAATTTATGCTACCAGTAATACATTATTTTACTGAGTTTTCTCCTGATGAAAAGAGCTTATCTTTGAAAATCCATGGATTAAGGAAAAAAACTTTTTTATATTCCTTGCTTGAATATCTGATGAATTAATAAATATTGTAATTTATCCAATTTTTATTTTCATTTTCATATTTTTGCTCTTATATTAATGCTCTATCCATTATATCGAACATCCTCTTATGATAGGATCTAAGATAAACATAAAATATTTATCTTTGTTTCATTTATATATATATATATATATATATATATATATTGAACCGAACAGGACTTTTGTTACAACCTGATTAGTGAGTCAATTAAAATTTTATTTAGCTCAATGAAAATTATTCTAGATCTCTTTTTACTATACTGTATGGGTGGAGGTGGGCTTCTCTGCTTATTTATGCCTGCCTTTTTATTCTGCTCTTCCTTTTTCTTCACCTTCGCCTCATGTTTATCTCCCTTGACTGTAAACAATTGTTTTAATTCGTAGAATGTCAACAACTTTTCACTTAAACTAATGGTTTTTATTACTTATTTTTCAACCCTATTCCTACCTTATTGTTTTTCTTCTATTGCTTACTGGCCGGTTGTCTGAGAATAATCCAAGCCTATTTTTTTTCTCCTACATAACCAGTTAGAAAGAAAATCTGATTAAAACAAAATCTCCTTCAAATTCACCTTGCGAGCAAGCTATTCTTTTTCCTCCTCTTCATCTAATGATGAAAGACATTAAATTTTCTTATCACCTTTTTTTTCCCTTGTTTCCTTTCAGGCCTAACTTCCTATTTGTCTGTGGAGGAAAAAAAAATGGCTGACTGGGTAAAACAAGAACATAACACCGCCCAACCCCATCCCCCTCATCAACTCTCTAAAAATGTCCTCTTTTCCCAAACTTTGAAAGCAAAGCTATGTAACAAATATATTCAACAAGAAATTTATAAAAAACAAAGTATAAACATTCAAAAACAACAAATTTCTAAATTTTCATTCAATCCTGTTTTCTTTTACGAAAAAAATCTTTAACGTCAGATTTGCTTCATTTAAAAAAAAAAACTATTTGTTCAACTAAATTCTAATAAACTTTGAATGTTTGTTTTCAAATTCCATTATTTTGAACTAAAATCCTCTTTTGAAGAAACCACTTTTAGATATTGACACTAACATGAAATTTATGCATTTTTTATATTTGATTCTTCAAAATGTAAATGGCTTCATTTTAAAATTATATTTCTTAGTATTTTTTTTTTATCACTGATTAAATATTTAACAATTCTTATTTAAACCCTTTTAATAGACAAGAATGTAATTTTTCAGTTATTTTATGAAGTTATAAAACGTTAAATGAAATTGCAGATAATAGAATGTTTAGTATATGGAATAGTGGATAAGTATGGCAAAAAAACAGTAGAAATAAGAACCCAGACACATCATTAAAACATTTTGGTCAATTCAAATGACCATAATCGTTTGGTGTGAAAATGCTTTTTTTCGTAAAAGCAATGAATGAACCTTTATGAATAACTGATTATTTTTAGGTTTTTCTATAAGGCTATATTTTTTATTTTTCGAATGTGAAAAAATTCATTTTCAGCAGAGAAACACATTTTAAATTGCAACACTATATGTGAATTATATATATCATATGAAGCCAGTTAATATACCTTGCTGAATATGTATTGCATAGTTATGAAATGCTAGACGAAAAAGTTTTATACTTACACGTTTTTAAAATTCTAACTATATCAAAAGAAAATCCTGTGATGCTTTGCTAGTATTTTCAAACAATTCAACTGTTTTGTTTTTTAATCATTAATTAAAATATTTTACAAATTTGGTTTTAATATACTGTTACATTAAAAAAAAAACTGGTTATAATCTTCCTTTAAATGTAGTACTAGTACATATACTCTTGTTCATGTCTCTATTGTTGAAGTTTTCTTAAGTGTGTGTTTTTTTTTAATCAAAGAGTTAAACAAAGACAGTTCATTTAAAATACATTTTTACAAAGCGTTTTATATTTCTTTACACTCTTTTAGGAAACTAATTTCAGATATTTAGTCCCCTACCAATAGTCTTATTTCCAAACATTGAACATGAAGCTATCTTTTTCTTTTACTTAATCTTTTTGGTTTATCAAAAGAAAGTCTCAAATTGAAGGTGTTTAATGAAATATTTGATTTCTAATTAGTATATTGATTGTTTTGCCTGTTCTGCTTACCAGGATTCCTCTACTATACTATAGTGTATTTGTTAGTAAAAAAAAATTAAATGATAAATCGACCATTGTGTTAATACAAAGATTTTATTACTTTTTTAAACTTTTGATAATGGAATGTGTAAGCAATCCAAGTAATCCTCTAATCTTTATTACTGTTAGATTTCCTTCAATTATTTTATTAAATATAATTAATAATATAGAGGGGGGGATATGAATTATCCCCTTTGCATTTTTTAGTCTTTATTTGACATTGTTGCTATCGTAATGATCATCTCGGGCAGACTGTGTGTGTGTGTGTATATATATATATATATATATATATATAATGAGGAAAAAGAAACAATGTTTCGGACAGATTGTAAAAATAGAAATGGAATAAAGGATAAGCAATTCAACAACTAGCAAAAATAAACTCAAAAACTCATTTTGTATAGTTCTCCGAAATGTTTCAGTCGTCTATAATACGACCATTCTCAATCGGTTGGTGAACTTTCAATAATTCCCCCTTTTTGTTTACTTTGGAAAAATCTTAATGTTTACTGTTCGGCTGTTGTAACCGGATGTTATCGAATCCAGAAACAATATCGACACAGCAAAAAAGCAGTATAAAATAATCCCCCTCTCTCTTTTTCTCTCTCTCTCTCATTCATGAAGAGAAAAAACTAAGAAAGTAAATTAATCGTATAATATTTGCAGAGTGAAAGAGAAAATGAAATAGTAAGTTTGCCTTGCACCCCAGCAAATAAAGGGAATGACAATCCTAGAAAAAAATGAAATGCAAGAAGACAACAACTATAAATAAGATAAAGATTTCGTAAAAAATGGCAGGCAGTTCGATAATTACGAGTGAAATAATTATGCAATTGCACAAACTATTATTAGTGAAAGTATATCTTACAGATGGAAAAAAAACTTTCTTTAATGGAAATCGCTCCAGACAAGGCAAGAAGCCACTTGATGTAAGGTTAAAAACTAGCAAACGATAAGTGTTAGTTGGATAGATACCTACTTAGAAAACAGCAATTCTTCCTCCTTTGTCAGAAACATCACTCATGGAACAAAATAAGGGAAGCGAGAGTTACGAGGCTGCCGAAAGTAAACCCAAGGTTGACTTTCTGCTCTCCATAAATTAGATTTTATTATTCTGAAGAACATGGTGACATGCTCCATAAGGAAGATTGGTTATTCAGAATGAAATATCGATATTGTAGGATGCTGTCTAACTTCAAGAAATAGACTGACTTATATACATTTTAAGCAAGCACATTGAATACAATCATTGTCTATTACACAAAAATGCTAGTGTACACAAATGTACAAATAACCAATAAATTGCCCGTGTTTGCTTTTATACTTTCAAAATTGCTTGAAAGGTATTTTTAAATGCAAAACAATTGATAAATAAAAACGATCCTATTAAACAATTCTTCCTTTCCTCTTTTGATACTTTTTTGTTTCTTAATTGCTTCTTTATAAGCTAATATATTTAGAAACAAATCAATGCTCCCTCCCCCCATATGTGGACCATTGATTACCTATCCATTCTCTTTTTTATCACTGTAAATCTCTACCTAATATTTTCTCTTTTTCTACAAATCTGGACTTTTTCCATCTTAGTCTACATTTTTCATTTCCTCATTTTGTGTGTGTATAAAGATGACTAGAAAATCTTTTTAAGTATACACACTGTGGCCATTATCAATATTATAGTGAAACACATTTGTATAGTGCACCTACATTGCTGATTTAACCTTTTACTAAATTTCGGTCGCTGTTATTTCCTTAAAAAAATTTTTTTTAAGATTAGTGATTCTATTTGATCTGCTCCTTTATAAACTCATCGATTTTCTTTTGCTTTGCCGCTGTGTCTGTTTGTGTTTTAGAGGGAGGAAGTAATTTACAATATAACAAAAGAATGAAATGGCTGACCTGTGTACGAATGAACCAAAATGTATTATAGTGGAATTTAATTCCGTAATGAAATTAATGTGTTGGGGGGTGGAGTATGTATGCTAAGTATTTTTTTAATTTCATATAATTTTTGTCAGTGCTCTTTAAACCTGTAATTCTTCAACAATATTTTTTTAATTAAAAATTTTTGTGCTCGGTGACCCAAAACTGTAATTCTAACAATTGATAAGTTGTTGGAATACCTATTTACCCAATTAGACATTAACTAAATTTTTTAATATTTTGCTGAATAAAAAATACATTCCGTGTCTCTTAGATATGCTCTTTCCAAAATTCTAACGAGCTTTTGAAAGTCGGTGTAAAGTAAATAAATCGTTTCTTGATTGGAAAACTCTTCTTTCTCTTAATTGTAAAACCTACATATAGTTGGATCAAATGAGAAGTGATCTTTTTAACATTGAGCAGAAAGGATTGCTTGATGTCATTCAGTTCTAATCACACGTGTTACCATGTAATTTATCACAAAGTCTAAAAGTATTGTGGTTCATTATAAACATTTGATGATGTGCAAACCTGTGTAACTAATTTTGTTAAGGAATAAATGATGTTATGCAACGTCCTCCAATTCAAATTTTTTTCTGTTCTTCACGTATTTGACTACATGCAGGTTGTACAATTCCCCCAGAAAATGACTAAGTGTTGATCGACATGATTTTAAAAAAATAAAATAACTATTTTCTTTACCATGTATACTGACTTGTTAGAATTTTGGAAATAATGCTTAACAGATCTAATATACACAGAATATTAATCTTATTCAATGAAATCGGCAGCATTCGTTCTTTCAAGCATAACAACACAATCTATAAAATTGAAAATAAAATAAAGTACTCTTATCAAACCCAGAAAGGTTTGTTTTGTTCCTTCCCCTTTAAACTCTCCATTGATGCCCATTCATCCAAAAACACTGCAAAGCATCAAATACTTTTTTGTAATTTGAAATGTTAAATTAAAACTGTTTTTTCATTGTTAAAATATTCAACCTTGTATTGTTTTTCTTGTTATTGATTTTGAGATTTAACCTGTTATTATTTTTTTAAAATTATTTCTTAGTAAATTTAAATAAGTTAATTATTCAAGTCATATTTTAATTTACTGTAATCAGTAGATTTTGATCTAATGAATTGTAATGGAATTTCTAACTCGGCTTTTTTTGTTAATCAATAATGAAATGTAATAAATGTTTGAGGTGTCAACTGTTGAACATGTATATGAACATGAATATTAAATAAAATGAATCTTGTTATTTATTTATAAACTTGATATGCTCTTTTACAACTAATGTTGCTTATTGTACTTGTTTATAAAAAATAAATGTGTATGAACATATAAACTGACTATTTAACAAACTATTAAATATTTTTATTAATCAACTAACATAAAAAAGATGGTATTTTTGACTCATACTTTTTCTCTAATTAAAGTAGTTTTTTAATGAGCTTGAAAGTGGATTTCAGTGTCTGGTTTGTCGAAGTTTTAACCGCTGTTCTTGCTCATCCTGATTGTTTTTCTCCCTTATAGTTACCACAGCAACCTGTTACAAGCCATCAGTATTTGAATTGGAATCATGAAATAACCATTAATCACAATTTTTGTTGGATTTATGAGAACTAAATAGTGCAATCCTTGTAAATGGGGGGTGGGGGTCTTTTTTTTTCAATTCTTCTCGTGGGGTAAATCAGAGTTTTGTTGGTATTACCCAGACTGGTTTCATCTAAATAACAATCAATGCTAACTTATGGATTTTGAGCCAGATCTAATGAAGGACATTTGAGATAATTGTCATTTTGAGAGATTTTGTCTCCACCCCCTTGCCAACAATGATTTGTTCATTCATACTAAATTTTGAGCCAGACCTAATGAATGAATGAATGAATTTTGAAAAAATCAGAAGACTTAAAGCACAGTAAAAAAAACAACATTGATTCTTTCTGATTAACATTGGTTACCAATTGACAAAACTCTTATTTCCAAACATTACATAAGTCTACAGACCTTAAATTCTAAAGACAGGTTTTGGAATTTGGGATTAAAAATGTTATGCTTGTACCACTTACAGTTAGTGAGTGGGAATTCGTCATCTTATTTTTCTTAGAGAGGCTAACAATCTCTGACATCAGAATTTGCGATTCAGGCGTGTGAAGTTTAGGATTCTAAAAGTTAAATTTAGCTCCTCTTTGGGATGAAAAATTAGTAAGAATTTAAAATCTGGTTGCTGCATAGTTTGATGCAACTTTTACTTCATCTAAATTACATCTTAATCATCTTGCATGTTATTTTTTTAATTTTAAGTCGGGAATCTCTTAGTGTTTTTAATGGTAGTAAAATATCGAATTTACTGTTTTCCATTAATTTTGCAGTATAACAATTCAAGTCTTGATGTCAACCAGATTCTAAATAACAATATCGAAGAAAAACAAACTTTTTATAATTACAATAAAAAGTATTGTAGAAAAAATATCAAATTAACATCGTGACATTATTTTGAAATTATATTTTTTTAGTAAATTCCTCAGGTTAAAATAAATTCCAACATACCGAGAAAAAATGTAAAAGAGGTAACAAATATCAGTTTTCTTCCACATCTGTTAAATATATTTCAAGAAATTGTTAGACATTAAATTTACTGAAATTAACTTTGAAGAAATCTTTAAGACATGGCATTTTTCATGAATTTCAATGCCACATTTTTTTTAGTTTTGTTTACAAAATCCAAATTTAAAAAAAGATTTAAATACCTGTTTGAAAAAGTTACAAAATTGAATTCTATAATCAATATTTTTATTGTTATGAGTGAATAAAAATAATTTATACATTTTTAATTAATTACACTTTACTGAGTTTTCTACTCAAAATGATTTTGTGATAAAGATATAATACTGAAAGTTCAACAAATCAAAATAAGTTAAACTTTATACAAAGTTTAATTAACATACTGAATTAGTCAATCTAAGAATAAAAGGTGACATTTTCTTTAAATTGGTCGACTCTTCACTGCCAATCAAGAGATCAGTGGCATTAGTCTGACCTTATTTATTTTAATTTGTCATGACTATAGTTCATTCTGAACCTTTCTTCAAGGAAAATAACCTTTTCCTTTTTATCAGTTGTTCTGTTACATAGGTCACAGGCCTGATAAATTACTTCAGCAAAACATGAAGCAAGGCCCCTATTAGACTGGTTGTCTGTAATATAGATTTTGATGTAAAAAGTTGGCATATTTTCAGTAGAAGTAAAACATGGTTGCAAGAAATTTGATTTTACAATCCAATTAACAGCAACGTCTCTTGTTTTCTTATTCATAATCAACCAATTCCTACAAAATGATTTTATACCCGATACAAATAAACAATAAATAATCTTGAAACACGAATAATCATTTGTTCTATTTTATTAAATGGCACAGGTCAGTGGTAGGCCACTCTCTCAGGCATTATCTCCTCCTTTCAGGCAATATCCACAACACCCCCTCTTTTAAAGAGCTAGATTCCTTACACTATGTGAGAGGCAGCAAGTAATATGATCCAATAGAATCCATTTCTATATTTTTTACTTCAAAATATTTTAGCATCCGTTACTGAATTGCAACTACATACAAATTTCCGATTCAAATCTACTGAAACTTTACAAATAATTTTGTGCCATTTTTCTGAATTAAGAAAAACTGATGGAAGGGGTTGTTGAATTGAGTAACCTACTATGTATTTAAGATGGCCACCATCAATTATGCAAATTAGACTAAACTGATTTGCATATTTTTAAAATATACATAATGTGCAGTAATATTCATGTCCATCAATAGTTCAAGTGTTATTATCCTTAATATATAGCATATCTGTCCAACTAAGATATCTATATAATACTAAAACTATGATTATATTGCTTGCTTGTTTGTACATAGAATGTATTAGAAGGTAGGAAGAAGGGCAAATAAGACAAAAAAGGGAATGGGGGGCATTAGTAGCAATGGCGTAAGGAGAGGACGTAAATAATGGATCAACCTATAAACGGTTTTCTGTCTTGTGTTACAACTCTGGTACAAATAATGTTATGTTCGTATTAATATCCAGCCGTGACCCACTAATGTTTATAGTTTACTGGAAAGTTTGGCTCGGAAGGGATTTCCTGAGTTCTGCGGTAGTGTTAACAGTGGAATACACAAAATGGAATAATTGGAAAAAAGAAACAGACACAAGGCAATGATTTAAAAATGAACCGTCAAATTTTATATTATAATGAACAAGATGAAAAATGAAGGTAAACAACAATGGATATTGTCTGTTCTCGTATAGATAGTTATTTCGAAAAACTTCAAACATGCTCTTCATACTGATCAATAAGTCCACTTACTGAATACATATTTTTTTTTCCTTTTCACGGGAGGACACTTATTTTGTTGATTCTATCATTTCTCTTCTCTCATTGTTCCTCATTTCCTACATTCAACATCTCCGATCCGACTATATACATCCCTTCAATTCAACCTCTTCAATCCGACTCTTCACGATCCAAACACTCGACTGCTCGTAAACACAAACAAATCACTGCCAAATAAAAGTCTGCTAAGTCCTTCCAATTTCCCTTTTTCTCTATTTTTTGTGTTCCACTTTATAAGATCACCCACTCACCTTCTACCCCTCTTACTCCCCTGAAGTCATGCCCAGTGTTAGTAAGGAAAAAGGACAGAACCATCAGCTAATGTTCAGTTAAAGCCACACACCCTTTGTTACACTTTATCCCTCTTTCTCTCTTGCTGTTGTATGCACATATGTACACAATACATGCGTGTGCGTGGTGGTCGGGTTTTTCCTTTCCTTTCCTTTTCTTTTTCACCGAGAATTTCGTTTTGATTTCCAAACTCGATCAATGATTTTTTTTTTGTTTGAAATCGACATTTAAGTGTTAAATCCTCTACGCATGTAACACTGGCAAGCCACAATGGCAACAAGGGTTTTGATTTGATAATGTCAATATACTTTTATTCATCAGAAAGAACGTTTGAAGCAGTAAAACTTTATTTTTTGTTGTAGCTGACAGCTCCGAAGTTTATTCATGAAATCTTGATAATTTTCCTTAAATGGAAAGATGGTAACTTTATTCTCTGAATGTGCTTTTCAAATATCTATTTACTTTCACAATCAGTTATCTGTACAAACGTATACACTAATGTACTGTGTAACAACGTTGATCCAGTGGGTCACCGGTTAAGTGAAAAATAA
The DNA here is from genome assembly GCA_963556195.1 of Sepiola atlantica. NCBI lineage: Eukaryota > Metazoa > Mollusca > Cephalopoda > Sepiida > Sepiolidae > Sepiola > Sepiola atlantica. The sequence continues at coordinate 94,204,967 of OY744515.1, forward strand.
AATTCAGCCCCTTTTTTATGAAATAAATTAATTTTAAATAACTATGAAGTCATATTTAAATAAAACTGCATATTCTCCACTTACAGTCTTCTTTATAAATGTTAGTGGTTTAACTTCAGGCTAGCGACCTGTCCCTGTAAAATATTCTTGCTACGAAAACAGTCAAAAATATGCCAAATTCAAATTCTTATGAATGCGATGGATCACTTTGACTGCCTCATATGTCTCAGGCCATGGGAGTATTTAAGTCTAAATAAGTAATATTTTTTAAGGTGCGTCTATTTCATGATGGAAATGCTATTTAAAACGTGTTTGTGTCCACATCTATTAATAACACATGTTTAACAATAAGACAATAGTTTAGACAAAAGCGTGACTGACCGTATAGATACATCTAGAAATTCTCATTGCTTTGGTGAAATAGATTTTCAATTTTAAAAAGAAATACATCTTTTATATTTTTATTTTTATTTTTTTATTTTTTTTCAATAAAGTGACTGCCACAGAAACTTATCTTATTTTATTAATTTACTGTCGTCTATTTTATGTGATTTTTTTGTCAATTTCTTTTTTTCTTTTCCGTTTTTGTTTATAAAAAAAATAATTAAAAAAAAAAGACGTTTTTTAAATTTGCTTCATTAATATTTTCTGGTAGAGATGAGATTTGAAAATTCCAGATGAAAATAACTGCTACAAATAGATTTGATGAAATCTAAAAAGAAGTTGAAGCTTCTTCAGAATAATCTACTCTTCAGTCCACTCCACCCACTCCTTCTAAATGTATAGTAACACCCCTAGTATTCACTTTTATATGTCTTTCATATATATAAGAAAACTGATTGCAGCAAATATAATTAAATTAAGCTGAAAATATTTGGAATTCTCTATTTTCAATCTAAGTATTTTGTTACAGCTGTAGACTTCTAGGGAGTACCACAACACACCAAACTGGTAAGAATTCAGAAAACATTTCAGTAAATGAAAATAGAAATATTATCAAATGAGGACACTGAATGTAAATATAAATTGTCAAGTTAAAAATAGCTTTACTGTTTATGGATGGCAAAAGCAGATCCCAAGAATTTTGAGCATTCTAAAATCATATTTCACAAGATGAAATTGGAATTTGGGACGCTATTTCCTATTATTGGTATTCTTATATGTACGCTAGACACCCTCTCCATCTCTTTTTTTTTTTTTTTTTTTTATTGGTTTTATCGCAAATATTTTAGTCTTGAATTACAAAGTTATTTAACTTTTGAACATGTAGAAAATATAATTTGAGTTAAATGACTTAATCGCTGGCAGCCATGTATTAATTTTATAGATTGTTTGTTTTCAGCATCACAATTTATATGTTAAGGCATATTTCTATACGATTAATCGGTTTGTATTCTTGAAAAAAATTAGAACTAAGTCAGAGATACATGGAATTACAACAGCCCAAATGAAAAAGTTTGTGCAAACCAACAATAATTAATACAAGAAAAAATAAGATCTCAAAATGAATTGATTTAAAAGAAATAATGATAAATGCAAATCGGGAATATCTGACAAAAAGAATGTTGAGTATGAAAGTTTTCCATTCAGATATCGCCAATGATAGACATCCAGAAAGGGGGGGGGTGATCTGGTAATAATAATGTATTGGAATTCAGTAATGGCATTCATTTACTTACTGAGATTAAAAGAAAGTTACTTTAGCCTGACCTAAGAAATCACATGTCATGACAAAGCGAAGCCGCTTAAATCAATGAGGAAAACGATGAAATTAATTTTTCGAAGGCAAATTAATATATCTAATCTTTATAATATACAAGTAAATTTAATAAATAATTATCTATTTATTTTAAACAAATGTAAGTGCTTATCTGAAAGCTAATAATGAGAGTAAAAGTAGGTTTGTTGTTTTAGTAATGTCATAAGACTTATTTCTGACAAAATATCTCTTACTAAATAATCTCTACTGGTAAAATGGGTGGCGGGGGGGATGGATGTAAATGAGGTGAAAAATCCTTTGCCTTCATGTACGACTAAAAAAAACTAAATATTGAGCAGGACTAAATATCTAAAGTGAAGAAATAGATTTAAAGAAAGTATTTTGATAGCATGGACCAAAAATTGTCCAAAAGTACTGATGAAGCAGATTTTTATTTGATCTACCTTTTGTTATTGAAACTATTCCAGTCAAAGGTATAGGGGAATTCTCATCTATACTTTATATATAAGATATTAAAAAAATGACTGAAGACTGATATTTATTTATCTCTATCTATTTTAAAAAAAAAAAAAAAAAAAAAAATCTTTTGTATGCTTGAATAGACAACCAAAATGTCATGCTTATAATGTAATCTGTTCTTGAGATGAGGGCATGTTCCCATATGAGGATATTAGTTATGAACAAAATAACATTATGCAATATTTCACCCTGAAGCTAGCTCAACTCGATGACCAGGGTGAACGCTGTCGCAAGAACAAATAAAATATTGCATAATGAATTTACTTAGACTTTGACTGTATATGGATTGAATACTTGGAAAATAGCTTTAAATTTTATTATGAAACAACAAATTCAGCTTTGGCATATCAGGTTACAAAAAAATGTTTTTAATTGACCAATTCCCTTAAATTTGGTCAGTCTCTACATCTTTTGTTCACAAAAATAAAGATTTCCACCACTCATTTCTACAAATTAAAAAAAACTTATTTTATATTCCCACAATGTTGGCAGGTAAAAGGTTAATCTACCTCATTCCCAGCACAGGCATGCCCAACCCAAATCCTCACTGTCCTGTTGCAAGGTGTCGCATTTATACTTTCCATCAATTCATGATTTATTTCACGATAGAACGGCTTCTCCATTCTTCAGAAATTTTGTATTGGCTTGAAGCAAACCGTAAGCAGCTGTTTTTTTTTTTTTAGGTTTCAACATGAAATCACTTGAAAAGAAAAAACATTAAAGAGTAAAATAGATTGCACATCACGACAGTCTGAGACATTTCATATTAATGGTATGAAATAATAAATGGAAAAAAAGAACAGCAAAAAAAAAAAAAAAAAATTTCAAATCAGCGATTTGAATCTGTCTTCTATATTTTGAGATTGTTCCACTTTTCCATTTGTTTTCAATATACAGTTTGTGTGTATGATAATAAAGATGGATGGGAACTCCAATGTGGATAAACTATATCTGGATGGCAAAACTATTGAGGTTGTTCAGAAATTTTGTTACCTTGGTCATATCATTGGAGCACAGGGTGGAGCAGGTTCTAGTGTGATTGCAAGAGTTAGAAGTAAGTTCAGGGAACTTCTGCCATTACTAAACAACGGAGCATTACCTCTGTTGACCAAGGAAAGAGTATTCGGCATGAGTGTGCAGTGTGGTGATGTATGGAAGTGAAACCTGGCCAGTGGAGGTTGCGGACATGCATTGCATGGAGAGAAATGAGAATGATACATTGGATGTTTAATGTGAGTCTTAAAGACAGGCTAAGATCTTATGACCTCAGGAAGATTAAATCTAGAAAGTATAAGAATATATGTGCAGAGGAGACTTCAATGGTATGATCACGTTGAAAGAATGAGAGTTCTTGGGTTAGTTGAAGTAGCAAGTCCAGTTAGCAGGGAAAGGCCAAGGAAAACATGGAAGAAAGTGGGATATAGGTATAAATACCTGGCAGAGTTAGATTAGCTTGAAAGTCAATTTTTAAAAGCAGTCCAACACATGACAGCGTGTAGAACGAACGTTAAACTGAATATGATGATGAGATTCTGTTGTTTTATCCCTATGTGAATCGCATACATAATGAAAGAAGAAAATCTTTATTGATCATCACTGTCAATCTATGATGATAAATGACTTTGAGATTCTCTTTGCTTACAGCAGTTGTACAACATGTAGTGCTCATCTCAAAAACCAAAATCAATAATCTATTGATTTTCATCAATAGAAATACATCTAAGAGTGACTTAACTGTTAAATATGATTTAACATTCAAAATCTTTTATATCAAATGCATCTAAGCATTAGGTTAAATTATTCTTACCCATTATGATGAAGCAAAAATGTCAAGCACACCTTTAATATAAGCAGAAGAAAAAAAATAATACCTTTACTATAAACTATATGCACATACATTTACAGGAGTTTGTGTGTGTGTGTAATCTGGTATAACAAATATTTTTATGCGAAAAGGGCTTTCAGTTCATGTTATGTTTCAGTATACTATATACCCTCTTCAGGTATACAAAAGCCATGAGAAAAAATGTGTTCATGTCAAACAAAACATTACAATTGAATAGGGAATGATAATGGACAAATAAAGAAAATGGAAAAACCGATATCTGGTAACTTGTGTTCAAATGGGCCTGTTTTAAATTTGTAATCTTTCTCTGAGAAAGTTGGATTCTGTAGTCTTTCTCACACAAAATAAATATGCAATATCTCATCTCATTAATAAATCCTAACAGTCTTATTCCTTTAGAAAAATATGAACTCTTGTTATCGTTCTTCTTTAGCTAGCCTCTTTATCAACTTTATAAAGATAGTGACTAATGTTTCTGTCAGTTTTCATTTTGACATTTCACGTGTGCACTGCAACTTGCTATAACTGTAAATAATTTAGGTGACTGAAGTAGGAACTAACTGTAAAAATAAATATTAAATTTTGTACAAGCCCTATCGTATTAGAAAAAATTTAATTCATACTAAATTTAATTACTATGAAATGAACAATGGGGAAAATAATGTGAATAAGGAGAGAGCTTTTTTTAATAAAAGGTGCAAGGAGAAAATATGCTTATAATGACATGGCATGTCTTTAATTATTAATAAGGAAAGTAAATAGATTGGATTTGATTGTTTATTTTCTGGGGAAAGAAATATTACACAAAATAAAAGTAGAAAACAAACAAAATGCAAGTAAACAAATCTTTTTTATAGCCATTATTAGAAAGATATAATGCAAAAAATAAATAACTGAGAATGAAACTGATTGTATGTTTGGAGAGAAGTTAACCAACTAAATAAAACTGAACGACTCGGTGAATTTGTATAAGTTATAGGAGAAAAGAAGCAACTAAAGCATTAATAAGTTTAATATGTCGGAAGAAAAGTTACAAAATTTTTACAATTGTAAATTACTGGCAATAAAGTTTTTGTTGTTTCCACCTGATTTTCTATGTGAATAAAAAATAATTCTTCGACTGGTAATTTATATTAATAAATATAGGAATATATTATTTACTGTTAGATAAATTTGCTGCTGATAACAAAGATGGCATCCATCAGAAAAATATTCCTGGTTGGATAATGTATTTTCTGAAAGGAATTGAATTACATAATATTTTTCTGAAGATCCTGGTGGCACAATCTACAGGAAGAACTGACTATTCATAATTGAATATTTATTTTGTAGGAGATAACATATCTATGTCAAACTTCAAGAAATGGACCAATTTCACTTTATTATATAGATATCCTTCAAAATGGGAGGAAATGTTTATCAAAAATCTTTAATTTGATCATTTTTAACTAATTAAAAGATTTGAAATAATTTTCTAATTTTCAATATTAAAATTAAATTGAGGCAGTATGACAAATATAAAGAGTGAGTTAATAGAAATGGCAGGTTTTCATTTTTATATTTGCCTCATACTATCTGAATTTAATTTTAATAGTCAAATGTATAAATTATTTTAACTCTTTTAATTAGTTTAAATAATTATGAAAGCAGATTAGGGTTTTTCTCATTTTACTGTTTATAATTAAACTATGATGCATCTTATATAAATGGAGATTTTTGCCCATCAGTCACAATTAAAAAAAAAAACGTAATAAATACATTGCAGAATTTGTCTCATTTTGAAATATCAGAGATCTTACCTCCTTCTGGAAATCGTAAATATTGCCTGAATAGCAAATAATGAATTTCTAACAAATAAAGCGGGTGTTATGACCAGAAGCTGAAACCTTGTGATCTTCAGTCTGAGGTTCTACCCATTGAGCTATTTGGACTTATAAATACAGCACAGCTTAAAATATTACCGTAACGAAATAGTTATAGCTTTGGCATGACGTCATAGATTTGCTTTACGTCATATTTCAAAACATGAATTCAAACATAAGCAATAATAAATAAATAAATGGCGAAATATTATCAATAGCGTTGAAAATTATTTTGATAGTCCAAAACAATTTATTTTGCTTTAACTACGTATTGACGTTAAAAGCAATTTAATATGTACGAGAATTTGGGTCCGCAGGCTCATAATTCTAGTATATATAAAAAAAAAAAACAGAAATTTGTTTTGCTCAAATTATTCAATAAAAATAAAAGCCTGTTTCAAAAATAAGTGAACATTATCATTGAAGATTATCTTAATCATACTTATTAAATATTAATAGAAAAATGTAAATCATAATTTTAAAATACCTTTATATGATTCCTGTTAAAATTTTGATTGGTAACAAAGTGAACTCCCTGTAATATAGCAGGAGGCATAAACTCTTTCTTAAATTTCTTTGCCTACACACATTGGCTTTATAGTCCTAACTTAACAGTTAACAAACTTAGGGATTGACAAATCAACTTATCGGAACAGAGCCAAACCAAAACAGCAGATCTTGTACACATGAAGGTTGAATAAAGCTTTAAAACAATAATAAATAAATAATTATTTACTGTAAATGTGATGCATTAAATATTCCTTTTAAAAAGTCCAATTTCATGTGCAGTTACATTTATCGCATTGATAGTGAGATTAAAATGCCAATTTCATATTCAAAATAGAACATTGCCTTTCTAATATATTGAGTACGTTGATTGCAAACACATGCAATGGTTAACTAATTTGCATGTTGCTTTGCAAAAAGACATCTCAGTAATTCACTATTTGTTATTGTTTTCAAATTCAATGATTGTTTTGATTTTATTATTAGACATGATTCTATTTGTGCTTATTTTTCTGTATCGTGGATAGAAATTAGCATTTTGGGTGTAAAGAGTCTTTCTACTCTTTTTCAGGTCTATTTACTTCTGGAGGTTGCAATCCTCTTCGATATTGTCAATTATAAACAAAGCCCCCCCCCCCCCTAAAAACATGTGCACACACCACACAAGCAAAAAAAAAGTTGCATATTAATTTAATTAAAAAATTAAATTCCACCCTAATTCATTTCGGTTTATTCATACACAAATCGACCATTTTATTCTTTTTGTTAAATCATGAATTAAATACATTCTCATTCAACGCTTTCTTCATAGTCGTCACACGCTCATCTCTCTCGCCAATGTCGGCATTGACTTGCCTAGATCTTGTCACACCATTTTCTGGCACCGTTTCCACGAATTGTATTGTGCAGACACAGAACACCTGCCATGATCTTTTCTGATTCCACATTTCCGTCACAATCTCCAGCTCGTTTCTCACAGCCTTCAAAGTATTCGAGGAGAACTGAGATGCAGCCAATATTCCCACTTTTTTTAATTTGACACAAATCATCATAATCTCTCTTTCAATAAACCGATGCTTTCCAGTCCATGATCTCCAGCTTGCAAACCCACCAATAGTTCTGAGAACCAGCTATCTGTTGCACTTCACTATTAAGTATTTCAAATAGTTCTGAAATAAAAGACTATCAAAAAATTATCTAATCTATCACAGAACACCCTGTACTTACCTGTATTATATACGAGTCTTAAAATAATCTCGAATGTTGTTAAATTATAACTATTTAAGATGTTTTGCTTTAGAGTAGAGCATTCAGAATTTTATAAAATAGGTTTCAGAGCTATGGTTCTGTGTGTGTGTGTGTGTGTGTATATATAATGACAGATCAGAGTTATATCATAGAAAAAATCTTACATATGTTTGTGAAGAAAATTCAAGTTATCTTGACGATTCTGATGCTTATCTAATAGCTCTTTTACCTGGATGTTATGAAGTTTTCATCTGACTATTATTATCTCTGAAGATGGGGGGGGGGGGGGGGGGTTATATAATTTTGATTCTGTTCAAGTATGCTATGAATTTTCTCCAGAAACATGTGTAAGATTGTTTGGCTCTGAAATTGACATTAAATCACAGTATGACCTAACTCTAATCTGTCATTTTCTTTATTTGTAGCTGTATTGTGATTTTTTTTTTTTTTTTTTAAATAACTCTTTAACGGTTTGAATATTAGGCTTTATTTGTTTTTGAAATTGATTCTCATAAGAATCAATCTGAACTATATAAAAGAATTGTTTTTTATATTATATACTATATTTATTTGAAGTATACTTAAAAATTCAGTGTAAATGTTAAATAGAAAAATAATGAACACAAATAAATAAAACGAACATATATTGGATCCTTTCTTTTTATATTTGTTAAACTGTTGACATTCAAATATTTTTTCTTTTCAATACAATTATATGATTATACCTCCCCCCCCTCCTCCTTGCAAAGATGGCTTCATATTGTATTATTTTACTGGTATGAGAAATATGATCATTTTCAGAAAGAAAATCAAGTAATCACAACCCCAAAAGTATAAAAATCTAATAATTCCATGAAGTTCAACTGAAATTGGACCTAAAATGGTGAATCATTACCTTTACGGATAAGACGATGCATCCTGGTTTAATATTGTTTACAACCTTTTTGGGGATAACTAACACTTCCTGTAAATTTAGTTGCAATCGGGCTTGAAATGGCCAAGCCATAGCTGCATGGAGAAACAGACGTACACTTGGTGAATCATTAATACGATTTTTTAGTTAGCAACATTAAATCAACCATCATTGTTGGTAGTAATACAACTACTCTTTAAAAATCATCGACTGATATAAGAAAAAGTTTCACCAGAACAGGATCAGTACTAAAAGCGTAAACATTTTTTAGCAAATTTTTATTTCAAACAAAAGTATTTTTATACAATTAGATCCGAGCCATGATTTCTTTAAATAAATGTAAGACTTTCACAAAAAACAACTTTCCTCTCTTCCTTTGTGTGTCCAGCATCAGGCGAGATTTCCATGAACAGAGCTGCTTCGCAAGAGCATACCATCTGTGGAACACATTACCACAGGAATGCTTCCCTGCATTGGTACAACATGGCCTTTTTCAGATCCAGTGTCACCAGATTCCTATCATGAACTCCGTCAACCATTCTCAATCCTCTCATAAAGCGCTTCATCTCTCAATTGACAATCATTCGATCTCATTAATCTTTATCCTTAACTGGCTTTTAGCCTTGATAAGTGATGGTCCATTAGAATTTTTTTTTTTTTTTTAAAGTACCGTCACAACAATATGAACCTTTATTTGGACTTGTTCAAAGAAAAATCGATGTGAATTAGCAGTGCTCCACTCTACAGTAAAACTCTGGTCAAACCTTTTGTTTATCATTTGATTTAGTAAAAATATTGAGAGTAAATGGAGGTTGTATGCCATAATTATGAATTGTGAGCTATTCACATGTATCACAAAGTGTTCTATAAAAATGTACTTGTATCATACTTGATACGATGCAATGAAACAATTATATATTTTTTTCCCTTTGTATTTTTCAGAATGGCTTTACTACAATTCCGTTTGCTGAAAAACAACTGGTCAGTGAGGTATCTGCTTTGATAAATCAAAATAAACAATTGTTGACTCGAGTTGACCAACTTGAAGTCGAAGTCCAGGAACTCGAGAAAAGACATGGTGAGATGGTCTCTGTTCAGCAGCAGCAGCAGCAACAAGAGGCATTACCTTCAGGTTCTGAAAACCAGGCATCATCATCCTCTTCCTCAACACCTGAAGATTCTGTGTGCAAAGAGGAACCGCAGAAGGAACCTGAATCGGTCAACAATACTGAAATTGCTGAAGAACCTCCTGCCCCTGCGCTCAGTCCTGCTGTGAAGCCAGATGAGCCATCGCAGTTACCAAAGGATGAAGAAGAGGAGAAAGATGAGGAAGACTATGAAGAAGAAGATGACCATGACGAAGTCCCAGTTGAAAAAACTGTGAAGAGTCAAGTGTATAAACCAAATGTCTTCAGTAAAAAGATTGTTGTATGCAAAGTAGAGGAGAAACGAGAAAAGGACAATAAAGAAAGCAGTTCGACATCTCGTTCGCCTCGTGCAAAAACAGTTGACGATCACAGGGACTTGTCTTCGTCGTCTTCATCTTCATCATCGTCGTCATACAAACAGAACGGATCTAGGGAGTCAGTCACTATTTCAGTCCCGAAGTCATCTTACAAGTCCAACTCACATCATTCACCTGACTACAAAGAAAAACAGGGCAACTCTCACAAGAGTTCAAGTGAATCCAAGGACAAGAAAAACTTTTCTGGTGTGAACCGTCTTTTGAATGGTGTTGCGGCTGAGACGTTGAAGCATGGCAGTCAGAGCAGTTCCTCAAAAAGCAGCTACTCCGAACACAAGGTGTCTTTCACCAACGCTAAGTCGCCTCTCAAATTGCGAATCACCAGCAAATGTCTGGACAGCAGTGGGGATAAGATAGGACCTCCGACGTATGTGATAACACCTGTGTCTGATTCCCATCGCCGCCATTCTCCTATCAGCCGTCCCAGTAGCCGTAGTAGTTCGGAGTCTGCTAGCCCAAACAGGGAGGAACCACCTCCAAACACCTGCACGTTGAAGATCAGCTCAGCGATTCTTAATCGTCAGGGCAATCTGAAAAATGCAGACCATAAAAAATCGGGTTCACCGCATTCAAGTTCCGAGTCGCGGTACAGCCCTTTCTCTGAATACTCCTCAGAGACAATGTCTAGCAAAAGCTCCAAAAACTACTGCTGCAAACGGTCGATTCAGTCAAAAGGCGAAACAAAAATCTCCATTCTAAAGACTTCGATGCGGGACTGTGACTTCCAAGTGTCACCATCTTCTGGTAGCAGTCACTCTCATTCTCATTCACACTCGCATTCCCATTCGCACTCGAGTTCAGAGAAGCGAAAGGAGAAGCGCAGACACTCGTCTGGAAAATCTCATCACAGTAGTCACAAGCATTTGCACCTGAGTGAACCTCAAAACTCTAGCAATGACTTATTAAAAGATGATCATGAAAATGTAACATTAGCGGTGTCTTCTGCACCTCTGATGGGCCAACCTCCTGCCGTGTCTTCAGATTCCTCAAGCCAGTCTACTCACAGAGATCTAAGTCCACATCGGACAGGATCAAGTGGAGGTACGTGACATTTTATCTTTTCCATCTGATATCTCTGTTCACTATTTGACAGATTGAATTCTATGACCATGTGAACTGACATGTGTGTATATATATATATATATATATATATACATACACACTCAAGTAATTATGTGTAAATTCATAAATAAATATTTATCAATATCAATTTCAAAATATTGACGTTTTTAAAATTATCTATTTTAGTGAAATTTCTCATAAATATCTATTAGTGCTGAATGATTTAAATAAGAAATGAACTGGTATGCCTTGACTTGTGTATTGTAGATTATTATGATGATGCGGTCCAAATTTTGAAATCCAATGTGTTTTTTTATTATAAGCAAAAATGACTACTTTTTAAAAAATAGATTTAAAAATTTTTCCATTCTAAAGGATGATACGATTCACATTCGTTCCACATTAGGAAAATGATATAAAGTGAGCAGTAGCATCTCAGGAACACGTAACTGTCATTACTTAAAATAGTAATAACTTTGTGAGGATTCGCTACTTGAAGTTGAACATGCATCTTCAAAATTAACAAAATATATTTCTGCACTGTTTAGCAGATAGCTAAGTGTACCGACATTACTGAGGGTTTGGCCGTTACTTTTTTACTGTGATGTTGCAGATGAGCAATTTGTCTGCAAGATAGGTCCCAAGAATGCTGACACGAAAGCACAAACTGAAAAGGGTTGATATTTCCAGGACAATTCCGACTCGTGCTTAGACTAACCCTAAAAATTTCCACCACAGATTAGTGACTCCATATGAAACCAAGATTCACTCATTCAAGCATGAATCAAAGATTAAAAGCAAATAGTGGAAGCACTTTGGTTCTCCACTTGTAAGAAATTCCAGCAATTAAGTTGATGATGCTTTCTGATCTTTAATGAATATTTACGAAAAATTTTGACGCAATCCATAATATTGGTTTATGGTGAAGAACGTAAAATAAACATTGATGTTCAAATATATTCGGAAGAACATATCTATGCTTTAACAATGCATATTATTTTTTTATTTTTATTTTTTTCATTGCTCCGAGATCATGTTTTTCTTCCCGGAACGTTGCATGGAAATGTCCTTTTTGAAATCCATGTTTTGTATATATTTTCCAACAAGGAACACTTTTTTATGCATGATTTCTAAATTCCTTAGTTTTAAAGACATAAAGGAGCCCAGTTTTAATAAATTTGGACGTATAGATCTGAAGTTAACTAATTTTGAATTAAGTCTATACTGGTAGAAAGTAAAAATTGATTGTGTTTTTATCATTGCACCCGATTGTTAAACTAGAAAAAAACAAAACTGTTTTAGTCCATACGTTTTGCTTTGGAATTTCATCTCACGATGATGAAAAACATGGGGGAGGGGGGGGGGACTTGATATATATATTATATGTAAGTTCTGATGCATCACAATACAAGATTTATTTAAAGAAATTCCAGAGAAATATTTTTCATTAAACAAATTATGGTAGGGTACCACCAGAATATCGCACTCACCATATCCCAAGGTTTCTACAGTAGATTTAGAGCGAGGTCCGTACTGGATTTTTCCATCCAGATTTGTTTGAATGTGACAGTTATATTGTTACTGATCTATTTATCTTCCTCCCACAAGGTAAGATGTGACACAAGGTCGGGAAAGTGGGAAAGAACCAGCGCTCGAGAATTTTAGCACTCTGGCTGTTTAAAAATTGCCTGGGCAGCCCCGTCGGCATTCCCCGGTAGGGGCGCCTCAGACAGTAAGCAATAAACTTACTCCTCCCCAAAGAGGGGAGGCAAAGCCTGGGAGGGTGCACCTCCTAGAACTGCACAGGACCGACAACCCCCAATAGACCGGCGTAAATCCAGACCCAAAGGCCCGGATGATACGGAAAGCATGAAATATGTATAGAAAGACAGACCGTTTGCATAGTTTATTTTAAAAGTCACCTGGCATTTCATGGGAGTAGCAAATAAAATCATATGTCTAGTAAGAAATGTGCTCGTTGTTATTGCAACAGTGTTTATCCTGGTTGGGTTGAGCCAGCTTCTTCCGTGGCCTGCATGACATCCCAAACCATGGTGGGCCATGCAAACTGGTCCTGAGCAAGGTCGCACAAGATGACTAACCAATCGTGATTCCATTGTTGAAAGTCCACCACCTGTTGATTTGAAAGCTCAGCCAAATCCTTCTTTGATGGTTGTTGTCCAAGTCTTCAGCTGCCCACTGATATGCCTGTGCCACGTAGGCAAAGAGGTAGGGAGAATTACGCTGCATATTAATTCTCTTTCTGGGTGACAAGCTGCATACCCAAATCATCAAAGACATTGCTGCAACAGGACAGATGGTAGAGACTTTAGATTGAGGTGTTTCAGAGAACAGCAGTTGGAACACATTCGGCCCGTTGGCAATGCAAGATGCGGCTAAGACTGTCATAGTAAAAAAAAAAACTTCCCACTTTCACCGATCAGCCACCTTCATTGGCCATTTCTCACAGCAATAGTCTTTATTTCTATTTAGAAGTGAATTTTACTAAAATTAATGATTGTGTAAAGATTGAGTGGTTAATAGTTGTTTTATTATTTTTTCTCTCTTTTTAACCATCTTTATCTTTGCAACTCAACCCTTCATTATTTTGTTTTAAATCATTGCACAGAACATGGATATATATCCTACTAATACAGTATTAATATACAGATCGAATTCTGTTAAATATTTCATCTGATAGTTCCCAAAATTCTTTTTGTTTTTCTATTATTTCTGAATACATCTAATTCCATCTTATCTGGTGATACCAGATCAAGCTGTTTGAAGATACCGGCTTCCTGACCAAAAAGGCACCAAACATATTGTTTTTTTCTTTTCCTTTTGCAAAACTCAATCATGTTTTGCAAAGCCAAAAACAAAAACAACAATTTTCCTCTCCAAAACAACCAAACCAAACACCATGAATAAATACTTGAACATATAAAAAATTTGAAGCATAAAAACTTTTGGCAAAATGACCGGATTTGGCATTAAATTACCCGAAAAGGATTGATATGTCGTAAAACAAAACCACCAATTCCATCTTAAAATCTTCTATTTTATTGCCGTTTTTAATCCGATCTGATAACTTATTCTAAAAATATTACTCTATTAGCAAAAAAATTCAATTGATTTAGTTTTTAAAATCTCCCTTCACAGTAATTCTTCTGCTTGAGTAGAAATATTAAATCATTAATATATTAATTCATCACAGAGATTAAAAAAGTAACCACCATTTTTTCTCGATAGTCAAATCAATCTCAAAACGAATTTCAAATTGAATCATTGCATTCAATGCTACCAAGACGAAGCTTCTTTCCTTTAACAACTATAAGAAACCTTTCCAAACACCAATTGACATGGCCGATAACACCCTCTACAAGAGCCTAACATTTAAACTCTTCGGCCTAACATTCTCGGGCAACATTATTGGAATAAGTACATAAAAGATACTGCCAAGTCTGCCGAAAAGAAGGTGGGCTCCCTCTACCGAGCTAGAAAACTACTCACACTTGCCAGTATCCTATATCTCTATAAAACCGCCATTCTCTCATTCATGGAGTTTTATTGTGACACCTGGGCTGGTGCACCAACCACTAGTCTCTCTGTCTTAGGCAGGGTCCAAAAAAGAATCTCTAACCTAATAGGTCCCACACTGTCTTCCAATCCCTGTCACATTGCCGCAGTGTTGCACCCCTGTTGCTTGTTTTACAAGTACGTTCACAGAATGTGCTTTGATGAACTTACTGCACTTGTACACCCTTAATGAAAATACCTCCGACCCACCTGACTAACAGAAAAATCCCACCCCTTCACTGTAGAGGTTCCTAAATGCTGCAAGATTTCTAACTCTAATAGCTTCTTACCTCGGACCTTTGGAATTCCCTCCCTGCTCCCTTATATTAAAAATTGCCATGTTAATTTTGGAGTAATTTTTCTTCAAAATGTTTACGCTAAAATGTCATATTTTCCTCAGCACTTGTTAACAAAAATACACAAAGATTTACTATTTTGACAAACAGATTTGTTTATTTTACTTCAAAGCAGATCTGAGTGAATTCAAGATCGAAATAGTTTTCTCTCATTGCTTAATGAACAAAATGTAAATAAAAAGTAATTTAAGTAATTTACATTTACTTTATCTATTACTAGATCATCCGTGACCTGTTGGGTCAGTATTTGTTATATTTTTAAACATTTATATAAAAAAAAAAACTTTTTGGAAATATATAAAACTGACTTTGTTAAAACACAGGTTTACATTATGTCATAATAGACTCTCTCACTTCACCCTCTCCCCCTCTTTTAATTATTTACATCATTCCATTCCTCTCACTACTTAAGTATCATTCGCCCTTTATTTACGTTATCTGCCCTTCCTCCCACCATCTAAACCATATACATATGAAGTGTGTACGATAACAAGCAAGATCATCAGAGTTTTTGTTGAGGTCGTTTTAACAGAGGTCTAGGTGCTTTGTCTAGTAGATGACTTGTGACCCATTTATTTGCGAGTCATCCAGATAGAACATCTTAAAGGATATGCCCCCCCCCTCTCTCTGGTTTGATGGATGGCGCCATCTTTTAGTGACATCTTCCACTGTGCACGGCTATCTTCATCTCTGTTTTAATGAATGATGTCACAAAACGATGATGTCATCTAGTCTGATCAGGGACAAACAAAGAAGCAAGATCCATAGAGTTTGAGTATATATAGGTACAAAAATATAAAGGAAAGTTGTATCACTGTTTGTCTGTCCGTGTGTCTCACTTGTTATAAGTCGAAGAAGAGGAAGTTACTGCGCAGATGGGGGCAGTCACTCCTACTCCACACAGAAATTAGTAATCAAGGACAAAAGACTAACCAGATAAAATATAAAAAATTATTTAATTTGGACAAAAGTAATTGTTTTTTTGGGGGGTTTTTTCTTGAAATACGTACCAAAAGAAATTGAATGGATGGATGAAAAGTTATGGGGCAAAAAATGTCATTTTTTGCCATTTCGGAGCCTTTTGACCCCCTGGGGGGGCTAACCAGATTTTTTTTTTTTAAATGTCACTTTCTAAACTGACCAAAGTTACAACTTCATGCAAAATTTCAGAGAAATTCAATGGATGGTTGCGGAGAAAAATCCGGACGGACGGACATGCCTCAAAACATAAGATTAAACTGAATAATAAATATGGGTCATCTTATTTGATACCAATGACACACGTCTGGTGACCAGTGAAACCCTGAAACTGCAGTAAAGTGTTAACGCTAAGTGCACTTTATCATTTATTGTTGAGTTAATCAACGTTTGTTTCCCTAAGGCTTTTTTCCTCCAAAATTACACAAAATACACGCTAAAATATTCTTCTGAATGAGATTGAGGCATGTTTAAAAAACATCCAATTACCTCGAACAATATATGGACACATTTTCTTTTTTTAATATTCATTCTTTTAAGAATAAACAAGAACATAATTAATCAGAGGAAAGTCGACATTCAGAGTAATTTTTTAATGTTATTATGTACTAATATATCGACAATGTTTTTTCAGTTGTTAGAGAAAGCGAGAGAAGGAGAGAATGATAGAAAGGGGAAGAGGGGGGATTTTTAAAAGAAAGATATTACACACACTTTATAACTTTTTTTGTTTTCCATGTTCCCTGATGATTGTCAGGTAGCTATGCTAGTTTTAAAAAAGGTCTACAGTTAATGATTTCTGTGTTCCCCCCCCCCCCCCCCAATTTTTTTTTCTTTTACCTCGTTTGCTGTTTAGCAGTCTGATCATTCTATGTTAATACATTGTATGGCACAAACTGACCAGTAGGATTGATGTGCCTTGAAACAAAATCCAAATTCTTCTAAAAACTAAAATAAAACGTTTTTTTCCCCCCTTTCAAAACAACTAATTACCAAGAATTTTTCAAGTCTAATTAGTTCAAATGAGCAAGAATAAGTGAAATTCTTTTTTTATCAGGTAAACATGAAGTTAGTAGTATATATTTTACCATAAAATGTGTAGAAGTGTAGAAGAATTAATTTGCGACATAATCCTCCTTACCTCTGGGTAGGTGGCGCTAGTATAGCGGTGGGCAACTGACGACTTGAACGACAACCATCAGGGAAGACTTGACTGAGTTCTCATGTTCTTTGACAGTGAAATCGTGATTCGTTTACCATCTCGTGTGATGTTAATCAGAGCCACTATGGTTCGCGATGTGGTACAGGCCAAGGAAGAAGCTGGCACAACCCAAATAGGGTAACTTGTCTGTGTAACTTGTAGTGACAGATACAAAAATACGGGGGCCAGCTACCAGCTCCATACCTCCTGTCTTTACCATATTAATTCATGTCTTCTGATGACTGTCTCTGTCCTTCCTCCAGCCAGCCGAATTTTGCTTCCCTGATAGCTGGAAAATTGCCTCTGTAGTACCAGGTTAAAACATTCTGGTCAAAAAACTGACTCTCAAGATTATCGCCCCATCAGTCTATTCTCGCTCTTCACTAAAATCTTTGAATCTTTAATCAATCTAGCGATAGTCCGCCACCTCATTAATGCTAAACTTCTTTTTGACTATCAGTATGGATTTAGGCAAGCACGTTCTACGGATATCTTATCAGTCATCTCTGAACGCATATGCTATACACTGGACAAGGCAGGTGAACCTAGAGCAGTAAGCGCTTGATATATTTAAAACTTTTAACAAGGTCTGGCATGAAGGTCTTCTCATGAAAATTAATTTGTATGGTATTACTGGATGAATATTTAATATAATCAGATCCTTCCAAGCCAAAACAAAACTCCAGGTTGTCCTCTATGGCCGTCGATCCAAACAACTAGACATTAATGTGGGTGTACTCCAGGGGTCAATCCTTGGACTGTTACTATTCCTGATCTTCATAAACGACCTCCCTGATGAAATTTTGTCAGAGATTGGTGTATTTTTTGATGACATCATGCTCTATTCTCGAATGCGCACATATCGAATGCAATGGCTGAATCCTTAGAAAATAACCTCCAATCTGTAGTTGAATTGGATCATAAATGGATGGTAACATTTAATGCTACTAAGATAAAGCTCTTTTCCTATAATAATTATAATAAACCTTTTCAACCACCGATTGCCATGGCTAATAACACCCTACCCAAGAGTCAAACGTTCAAACTCTTTGGCCTAGTATTCACAGGTAACATGAATTAAAACAAATCCATAGAAGATACTGCCAAGGTTTCTGCAAGGAAAGTGGGCTCCCTCTACCGTGCTAGAAAACTTTTCACACCTGCCAGCATCCTATATCTCTAAAATGCCACCATCTGTCCATGCATGAAGTATTGTCACATCTAGACTGGTTCACTGACCACTAGACTCTCTATCTTAGACAGGGTCCAAAAAAGAGTCTCTAATCTAATAGGTCCCTCACTGTCCACCAAGCTCCAACCCCTGTCGCATCGCCGCAATGTTGCATCCTTGTGCTTGTATTACAAGTACTTCAATTGAATGTGCTCTGACAAAATTGCTGCTCTGGTGTGCCCTCGATGTAAATACATTCGATCAACCCGACAATCAGCTAAATCCAATCCTTTCACTGTGAAGGTCCCCAAATGCCATTGGGCATTCTACTCTAATAGTTTCTTTTACCTCAAACTGATGGCCTTTGGGATTCTTTCCCTGATCCCGGTTTCCCTGAATGTACCACATGCAGAAATTTAAATGTAATGTGAACAAACATCTCGTTGCACAACTCCTCACTTAGGGTGGCCCCTATAAATCTGGCCCCTAATTCTCAGTAGCAATGTCCCTTGTTTGGGGTGAATAAAAGTTTAAAAAAAAAAAAAATGTTCAGTTTATTTTTCCTAATTAGCCATAATTTACAATTTATTCACTCATCTCTTAAGTTTCTGTCTAGCACTCTCACCCTCTCTCACTGTTGTACGTTGTTTAACACACGCCGCTCTTATTTTATCCAGTTTCTATCACCCTTATTTCCATTTCTCTCTCTCCTCTCTTACTATTATCAGTCAAAAGTAATAAAAATTAACTCTAAAGCGGAATATTGGAATAGTCTATTATAAACAATAGAAATAGCACCACAAGTATTAATACTATTTAACTTATAGCTGGATAGAAAAAGAGAGAGTGAGATAAAGCGACCAGAAAGACTAATTTTGTATTTTTATTTTATTTTAAATTTAACTGGCTTTGCAAACTCACTTTTTCCTGATTTAAACAATCTTCCCTGAGCTCAGTGGGATGACCCAACAAGTTACATATTTTCTAGTGCCTGTGCGTGTTTGTATTAAGATGAGCACAAGTGTCATAAAATTATTATGTGTTTGTTTTGTTAATTCGCCCTACTTTTCTCCATTAACTATTGATGCTTGTTATTGATGAGAAATTATGGCAAGCAGGGAGAAATGAGTTCATGTCTTTTGTTTTCTTTTTTACATTAGAATCTGTAACTATGTATCTTAGATGTGACCCTCTATGACACGCTCACAAATTTTGGTCAGTCGTTTTTGATTTCTCTTCGCAATGTCGAATTTGTGACTACAAAATGTTTTGATTCTGCTAACATATTTCTATTGTTTTTTTTAGGCTCGAGAAGTAAACGTCGAAAAGACTCGCATGAGTCTCCCAAAAAGAAATGGCAGTTACAACAACAACAGCAAGTGGAAACTGGGAGCAACCTTGATGCATTAGCCAAATATGCATCGTATGAGGTTGAACGCAATCGTCTGAAGCGGAGGAAAAGCCCCGAGAGTGAATCCCGGCGAAAACATTCGCGTAAAGAAAGCATTCAAGTAGGGGATGAAGAGCGCCTTCGACCAAGGATCACTGCATCCCTAATCAATGGGCCACGTACTCCCCCTGGCACTCCTCCCTCAGATGTTTGTCAAGATGGAAACACCCCTCCCGATTCCCCTGATCATATGAATAGCTCTCATTCTTGGACTTCAGTCTGGAAGAGTAGCCCCGGTCAACCGGATAAAGAGAAAGTCAGCTACACGTCTCACCACAACATGGACACGAGCAAGGAACGCCGGATATCATCGGAACGGAAGTCAAGTCCATCATCACTTGGCGATAATATGGACCAATCAAAATCCTGCAACGTTGTTCTGGATGAATGTGGGAAGTCGTCTAACCATTCGGGCCAGCACTCGGACCACTACTCTTCAACTGGTCTACAACGCAACATATCCAGCTACTCTTTAGACACTGACGATATATCAGCTGAAAAGCACTTCAAGAAACGGTATTTCTCCAAGAGTAAACAGTGGACCCAACACAGTAGTAGTAGCAGCAGTAGTTGTAGTAGTAGTAGTAGTAAGAGCAAACGATCACATAAGCACTGGGAGAGTGATCAATCTATGTCTTTGAGTAGTAAAACCGAGCCTGATAATTACAAAAGACAAAGTTTTGAAATTGTGAATCGAGGTAACTTAACTGGAGGGAAAGTTATCTTAAACCGGCTACTGACACAAGATAACGATCCTGTCTACAGGGTCTCAGACTCCCACTTGTTAGAGCAACGAAATTCAAGTAGTATACACAGTAAGCACCATAGCAAATCTTTGACTGTTGGTACTGAATTGTCTCAGGGAGAGGGACTTTCATCTGCTGGATCCAGTAATAAAAACTCCAGTAAGTATACATATGTATCTACTACCTATCTACAGTACGAGTGTGTTAGTGTTTATGTTGGCTTATCTAACTTTGGCACAAGGATGACAAGATTGAAAATATCAAACCCAGCTCATGGAGCTGCTTCTCCCAGGCAGTTTCTCCCCCTCATTTTACTAAGAGGGGAAGAGCCGTGATCAATTCCTGATGCTTGTGATACCTCCACAAATAAGTGGGGTGCTAAAGGTACTTGTGCTGGACCCCACATAAAACTCGACCTTGTGCTATATCTTGACCTCGTGAGGAGGCAAATATTCACCTGAATCAAATTTATTTTCTATAAAATGTAGTAAAACTTGCCCACAACCTTCAATTATCCAAAGATTATTTTGACCATTTGGGCTGGATGACATGTTTTAAATTTTTCTTCTTTGTAAATATATATATTTAAACATGTATTAAAAACACATCTTTGGTTGCTTGACAACCTGGCATGAGGATAGTTCCTACTACAAGTAAACCCTGACCAAATATTAAAAATAATATAGTATTCAAAGCCCAAATAAGATCCCTTCGATATGGCTACACACTGGCTCATACAATGAATTGTGCACCTTCTCCAAGTGATGTTGTCTCTTATAAGAGCATAGCTGGATACTCCACCAGACCAGAGTAATTCTTGTCCTGGAATCCGGTAAAATCAAGAGACCACAAGAAAGATATACTATAACATAGTTAACTGGTCAGTTGGGGAGAGGAAAATTAATGTTCTTCATTTCTTTACTAGCTCAACGTTTGAGAGGTAAAGGAGAAATTTAATGAAACACTTGAATATCTATGTGTCTTTTATACAGATCAAGTGTTAGCCTCAGCCTTAGCCTTGATTTCTGAGAACTCACACTGAAGTAAAATGAAAAAATATATATATATATGTATAGTAATCCAGGTAAGTTTACATCTACAGAGTAAAAATCCAGAGAATCTTTACTGTGTTTTATATAAAAGTGCTCAATAATAAATAGACCTGTTTATTAGGTATACTAATTTTTTATTTATACAAACATTATTTGACTACATATTTTCAGACCTGTTTCGGTCAACTATAGTCAGACCTTTTCACTACAGCTGCATGAGGTTCCATCAAAACATGTCTGCAAATGTGTAGCCAAATAATGTTTGTATAAGTAAAAAAAAATTATACCTATACATATATACAAACATATCTGGTTAAATAATACAGGAAAATTATGTCTGCATATATTCCATCTGATCCTCTCAAATTGCCTGATACATTTTCTAATTTTGGACTTGAACTGGCTAACAAATTTGCCATCGTTGTGTTGGACTCTAGTAATTTTAGTTCTCATGGGAAACATTATCGGGGTGGGGTTATTGAGTAAAGACCGTGAGGCTCTTAAATATTTTTAGCAGAAATTTTGGCAGGACAGTTGAGAGTAATGGTAATATTAACCGAGCAGTAGTGCTGCTAGAAGCATATTAAAACTGTTTCACTGTATTGAAAATTAATTTTATGGCTGGCATTTTTGTTTTATCTGTAGGGCTTTCAGTATTTGTAATTTTGGTTTGTTGTTTTTTTTGTGTTTTAATATGATGGTGCTATCAACAATAATTTTGAGTTAGGGCAGGAATGTTTTACTTTTTTCTATCAAAACATCTAACCATGCAACTTTCCAATATCAGCTCAATAGCCCAACACTTAAAAATTAAACTGAAACAGCAAATATTTATATTTATTTATATATGTAATTACAGAAGATTAAGACAACATCGGTACCATCGATTTCAAATCAAGACAAAGGGGACCTATAGATGGCAGACTCTCTTCAGCCCCTGTTTATTTATATTTATATATATATATACTAGCAGGAAGACTCGACATTGCTCGTGATTAAATGAGAAACATTGTTCTTCTTTCATTATGCTTATAATACTATATTATTTTTTTATTTTTATTTTTACTGCTCCTTGTTTTACCCCGAATATAATCGAAAGAAACTGAAATTTTGGAAAACTCTCAGTGTCTTATACATATGGTTTAAATTTCATTAAAATCAAATATACATATTTGAAGTTTTAAGGGGGTTCTGCTCCCATAGCTCCTTAAGAGGGGGCACATAGAGATTCGGTACATTGAGGGGCACTACTTCCATTTACTTCTACAGAAAATTTTCATACATATGATTTAAATTTCATCCAGCTAGGATATATTTTAAATTTTAAGGGAGGTTCTGCTCCCTTAGGGGGCACTTAGAGTTTCGGGACCACTTTCATTGTCTTCTCTGCAAATTTTTACAAATAAATACACTTTTAGCTTTTATGTAGATTCTCTAACCTTGCTTTCTATAGAGAACACACACATTGACATTATATATACAGAGTGATTCATAAGTCACTTAGCTATTTATTTTTGAAATTCTAAAGTTAAAAAATACGGTAATACAAAACAAAGTTTATTCAACAAATTCATTTATGGGAGTTTAAAATTACAGCAAATTTTCAAAATTTCCACCTTCGTTCTGCATGCATAGCTCCATTCTTTTTTGCAAGGAATTTACGACTCTTTGTAGCATATTTGATTGATTATGAAATAAATATATTTAGAAACAAATATATAAACGAACAAATTTAAAATAACAAATAGCAGTAATTAGAGAGTAAGATAACAATTATCAAAAGTTCATAGTATGTTTGTGCTTCATATGGTAATCATTTTACATAGCTAAGTGAAGTGACTTATGAATCACCCTGTATATATATATATATATATATATATATATATATATATATATATATATATATATATATATATATATATATTATATATGTGTATATATTACAATTAAACTTTAAATGGTGAACTACTTTCTATCTTTCAAAATCTACGAATGAAAATGCAGCTTTTGATGGGAATTAGAGAAGTCCGGCTAATAACCAGATACTGCTTTTACCGATTTGTCCATGAAAATCCAACCAACAAGAAGTTCAATTTATACTTGATAAAATTTCCCTTTGAATATTCTCTGTCAATATTTGCTCAGTTAAAAAACTGAGCAAAATCCAAATATAAACATAGTAAAGCAACTTTTAAATCAAACAGATTTTTTTTTACAATAAAACATTATATTAAACTGGCTGTCTTTACCCGGAGTTGCCCGGGTTTTTTTTTACTTTCAATTTTCTTTTGCTCATTAACATCGCCCCCCCCCCCCTCTATTTCGTTTTTCTTGATTACTTTATTTTAAGAAGATATTTACAATTTTGGAAAGATAATTTAATGAAGAATTATTTCATTAAAAAAATCTGGTTGCAATAAAATTGCTAGGAAGTCTTATAAATTGTTGAAATTGAAATCCTATAAATAGTTTAGAGTTTGTTTTTTTAAAGAAATTTGTTTATCAATGACTAATTAGACATCATCATCATCATATTCGTTTAACGTTTGTTTTAAATTCTGGCATGTGTTGGACGGCTTTTAGAAACTGACTTTCAAACTAACCTATCACTGGCCAAGTCTTTATTTATACTTTTTTCTCTCAAATTCATCCTTCTTGGCCTTCCCCTCAACTGACCTACCTCGACTACTCCAAGAACTCGCATCCATTCTTTCAATGTGACCAAACCAATGAAGTCTTCTGTTCTGCACACATCTCTCTATACTGTTCAGATTTAATCTTCTTCTGAAATCATCAGATTTAAGCCTGTCTTTAAGACTCACATTAAACATCCAATGTATCATTCGCATATCATTTCTCTCCATGTAACACATGTCCTCAACCCTCACTAACAAGGTTTCACTTCTATATATCATCACACTGCGTTCACATACCTGATAGACTTGGTTGACAGTGGTAACACTCTGCTGATTAGTAATGGCAGAATTTTCATCCACTCCTAACTTGCAGTCATACTAGCACCAACTCCTCCCTGTATTCTAATGATATCACCATTAAGAAAACTTCTAAACAAGCTCTAACCTCTCCATCCAAATATTGTTTCTTCACATCTGAGTTCTGATCTATCTCCATTGTCTTACATTTCTTGGGCACAAACTGGTTATCATCTCTCCACTTACTTGTAATTCCACTGCATTTTCTATGTACTTACAAGTACCACAAAAAATTGAGTTGCTCCCAAATTCCTTTCCACAAACTGAGCAGGGAAACTTTCCTCTTTCTGGGGACTTACAACCACTGATCATCACTTTGGTCTTGGTAATATTCATTCTAAGACTTTTACTTTCTATAGCATTTCTCCAAGTCTTTATCTTAACAAGTAGACCTTCCATTGTTTCACTAAACCATCAGCATAAATCTGTTTTGGACAACCCATATGAAGCTCCCTGTACAACGCTTCTAAGGCACAAATGAAACACAATGGATTAATGTACTCCTATTTTAACATTAAAGCTGTCACTAAATGTGCTGCTAATTCTAACACAACTTTGAGTACTTAACTTGACATTGCATTACTTGAACAACTTTCACCAACCACTCACTTGCCTCCTAATTTATGCAGAGCCTACCAGACATCTCTTGGTACCCTGTCAAGCTTTCTCCAAATCCACAAAAGCAAAATACAGATTCTTCTTTTTACCAAGATACTTCTCTTGCATTTTTCTCAGTATAAATATAGCACGAGTGGTACTTCGCCCAGGCATAAAAGTAAACTGCATTTCATCTATGCTTATCTTACTTATTTAATGCTCAGTTATTCTCTCAACCACTTTCAGGACCTGATCCATCAATGTTAAGCCTTTGTCATTACTTCTATCTAGAGCTTCTCCTTTTTTACCCTTGTTGTAACAGTTCACAATTGTACTAAGATCCAAGTCTTTCGGAATTACCTCTTCTTTTATGATCTGGTTTGTCAAGTTTGTGATCATTTCAATGCCTGTTTTACACGCAGCCTTCAACAACACCTGAGGATCTTGCACCCTTACTCTTCTTTATCTTTTATTAAACATTTTCTCTGCTAACTGCAGAATATGCACTAACATGACTAAGTCTCCTCCAAGCCCTACAATCTTGGGCCAAGGTGTTCGCTTGGTCTATGTTCATATTCGTCCATTCACAAACGTTGTCTATCCGTCTGTTCTTTTGTCTACCTCTCGACCAGCTTCCTGGTATTATGCCTTCAAATCATATTTTGCATAGCTCTACAATGGAACGCTTAATGACACCAAACAATCTCAAGATTTTACATTTGATGACAGAGGATATCATATCTTCATCTTACAGCTTTCCATACCATTTCTTTTGCAATTCTTATAGCTGGACCAGATACTGCGTCTTGCAACTCCAAGATTTTTTCAGTCCTGTGAAAATACATTATTCAATGATCTCTCATAATAGCATTTCCAAGCATCCCTCTTGTTCTGTTCATACGTTGCTAGCACCCGATTGTCATTTCAAATGCACTTCTCTCCAAAAAATATGCATATTTTTCTTTGTCGTCTGTTAAGCTATCCTGTTTAACATATTTTCATCTCAAACTCTGGAAAGCATCAGAACTATCTCCTTAAACAATGTTCCTCATATTTCATTAACCTTTGTCTCTTCTATTTGTCTCTTCTATTCTTCGTTCTTTTGGTCTTCCCTTCATAGTATGTCTGAAAATCTCGTTTGCTCAGCCTCTTTCTTGGCTTTATATATTGCTCTTTTTGCTGTCTTGTTTGCCACCAGATACATATCTTTATTCACTAAACCTTTTTTCATTTCCGCCTTTCTTTGATACACTTCACAACTTCCTCATTCCACGACCATGTCACCCTTTTTTTCAGCTCGTCACCTAATTTACATACGTGTGTCTGTACACACCAGAAACATGTACGTAAATTAGAAGGCAAAATAATAAGTCTACAAGTGAAAACATTTAAAAACTATAAATAATATTTACTAAAAACACTTACATGAGCAACTTATAAGAATTGAAATTCCTAAAAACATTGTTTTTCATTCATATTCTGCAGCAGTGAATTTGTTATTTATTTAGGCTTGCATTGATAAAAACATAGTGGGAGGAGGGTGGCTACAATCCCATTTCAACATTAAAATAAAGATTCTTTTATAATTGTTTTTTTCTACTCTTCCCTTCTTTAACACATCCGTGTAGCTTTCACTAAATTCAGATTCTTA
Organism: Sepiola atlantica; assembly: GCA_963556195.1. Classification (NCBI taxonomy): domain Eukaryota; kingdom Metazoa; phylum Mollusca; class Cephalopoda; order Sepiida; family Sepiolidae; genus Sepiola; species Sepiola atlantica. Next base: position 94,231,940 of record OY744515.1, read on the forward strand.
AAAAAATAAAATCACATCTGAAAGCTCCCAATACTGTCTATACTGGTTTATACAACCCACTCTTTATTCCATAATTACAAAATCGTTTGTTACATTCTTGACATTTTCCTGCAACTTCTTTCCAGTAATTAAGTGCATCCTCGCTAAAGAAATCTTAATGTTTATAAGGATGAGCAATCAAATTGTTTGATATATTTATTTTACATTGTCTATAGATATTTGTGCTTAAAATTTAATAAGAATAAAAACAAATGTGTTCTGAAGTGCTTCCTGATACAATAAGTTGAAATATTGTGTGAATCAGTAAAATCTTGTCTATGTTTATTATATTCTTTGTTTATTTTTTTATTTTTCAGGATTATCAGCAAATCCAAGTAAAAGCTGTGGCAGCAGAAATTACTGAAGCTCCTCCTCTTTATTCACAAATCAATGAACGACATCAATTTTTTTCATCATCATCATCCTTCATCATCATCCTTCATCATCATCATCATCATCATCATCACAAATAATCATCACTCATTTTTACTTCAAATAATTATATAAAAAACAACAAAAATACTCCATCTACAAATTTTTTCATTGTTTGGACTGCAAAAATTAATTCTGTATTTTACAATCCTTAATCTCTCTCTCTCCTTCTTCTTTGTATTCCTTTAATAGAAAGAGATAGAGAGAAAGCTGATAAGGAGGGGGGAAAAACATTTTTCATCTCAAAGTTTGGGAAGCATCAAAACTATCTTCTCTTTATGCAATGTTCCTCATATTTTATTAACCTTTTTTTCACTTGAGTGTGTTATTCCGATGGACTCTGTCAACAGAATAAGATAAGATTTCAGTAAAATGTTTCTCTTTTTTTATTTTTTTAAAATTTTATTCACACTCTGTTCTTTTGGTGCAATGGAGCTTTCTTCTTTTGGGTTGTGTTTGGCAAATTTGTTCATCCGCATACGTTTTTAGTTGACTCAAATCAACATTATAATAATATCACTGGCAGCAATTCTCATTTCGAAAAAAATCAAAAGATAAAAAAGAACGAATGCTTAAAAGGACAAAAATTTTTTTAAATATCCTTGTTCAAATAAGCTTTAAATTTTGTTTCTATTTAATGAAATTTATAAATGGTTAAAACAAATTTATGCAAAATTTTAAACTTTAATTCTTCCTAAACAAATTTTTATATATTTACATTTTTAATAATTTATTTTGAAAATATTTTTTATAGTTTTAAAATAAATTTTTCATCAAGTTAATAATTATTTACACCCCCTCCCCCCCATTCATTAATGAAACCTTTCATCTTCATTTTAACAATTTTAGTTTCTATTTGTTTGTTCTTGTAGGAAATGTGTTATGACTCCTTTTTTCAAAATGTTTTCACGAGTGTCATCTAAGGGTTTAACAAATTTCCAAATGTAATTTACAGTTGAACAATTTATTGAATATAAAAATCCTGGAACAGCAGATCATTTCATCTGCTAATTATGCATTTAAAGAGAATGGCACGGCAATGGGTTAGTCATGTTCTCTCACCTTAAATTATTGTTATTCCGAGTGATGATTAAAAGCAAGATCTCTCTTTACAATTATGCTTTGATTGTCACGAATTTCACAATGCTCACAAATTCACAATGCGAAAACATAATGTCTAATTTTACTAAGGTATCTATCTATGTATATGTGTATATATATATATATATATATATATATATATATATATATATATATATATTAGATTTTTTCTTTATTTTTTTTTTCTTTTAATGTGAGATGATATATATAATTATTTCCACAATCAGACAAGGATGCGGTCCACACAAACCATGAAAGCCACAAACCGGAAGTCCTAGACTCGAGTTTCGGCCTCCTTTACATGCAAGTGACTCGGATTTCGAATCTTGAGTTTGGATATGTTCTACTGATGAGCCCAAAGGAGGGCAAAACTCGAGTCTAAGACTTCCGGTTTGTGGCTTTAATGGTTTGTGTGGGCCGCAGCGTTGTCTGATTGTGCAAATAATTAATTATATATATATATATATATATATATATATATATATATATATAAATGTATATAGATCTTACAAAGAAGATATATATATATAAAATGAAATCATAATCATCATTTAAGTTTTGTATGATTTTGATAATTGCTACATTATTTTGAATCATTGTAGTTATTATTATTATTTCTTATTTCTTAGATATACAAGTAAGTTTGTCTGTGCATGTGTGTATTCATCTATCTATATATATATATATATATATATATATATATATATATATATGCTCATGCTTACAAAGGAAGTGCAGCTTTTATCTGATTTGAATTTTACATTCACTGTCACTCTGGTGGTTAGGTCCATCCATCTGGTTATGAGCATTTTGCACATTAACAGGTGTGGTTCTCTCCTTGCCATCCACCATGGTTAAACAAGGGAGAGCCCTCAGGATTGGGGATGGGCCAGATGGGTGACATGAATTCTTCATTTGACTAACTATATATATATATATATATATATATACACACATTATATATATATTCATAAATAAATTTTATTGAGGACTGGGATCATTACCATCTACTAGAAACTGATTAAACTCATCGTAGGCAAAAAATAATAAATAGAAATAGGTGCTTGCTACAGGAATTGAACCTGCCCTCCTACATTGATGCCACTTTTACATGGTGTTGCTTTACCACTCAGCCGATAATAGAGCTGAGGTTACATTCCCCATTCATACTTTGTTAAAGTCAGTTCCATGTATAAAAGAAATTCAACTCCTGCTGCAGCAACCTCATTTATTTATTAATTAGGCCAGTTAGCCTATTTACCTGACTCTCCTCGAGGGCAAGGTGTGACACAAGGTCAGTTGGTAATGTGGGGGTCAAGTCCAGGCACTCAGTACCAGTTGCAAAAATAGCCTGTAGGTCTCCTCGATATTCTCTTGCGGGTGTTAGGAACCTCAGGTGACTGGCAATAAACCTATCAATTCCCTTTTCAGGGGAGGTACTTCCACAAAGGATGGCAGGTTGGCATTAATTTATTCTTAACAGGTGATGTCTACTCTAAATGGAATGGGTTCTCAAATATTTCGTTTAAAGTATTTTCATATATAGGCATATTTATTTGTTCATTGTTCATCTAATTAGGTAATGATCATAATTTTTGTACAATCTTCAATTTGAATCATCACAAAAGCCAGACAAAGCCAAACACACTACTATTTATTTTCTTTGTGTTTCTTTACTTTGAAGCAAGCTCCTTGTGTTTTATTCCCCTCCCCCCTCTTAGCTGTGACATACAGACACATACACACAACAACATAGCATTATACTCATTATGCAATATTTCTTTTTCTTTCTTATCACTCAATTATATGCTTCACTGGGGTCCTTCACTTGCCTGTATATCTTTGCAAAACACAGACACACTTAGGGGTTTGCGGATAACAAATAAGCCCACAGACACGGTAAGAGGGTGTAAACGATAGAAACAAACATACATATAAAAAGGGGGAGGGGGAAGTACTGATATTTCTTACCTGTGTGTGTGTGTGTGTATATATATATAATATATATATACTTTTATTGGTTTGTCTTATTTAATATGCAGATGTTTTGGTGTATAATTGCCTTCTTGGTGTCTGAAGATTGTCTCAGAATTTGTAGTTAGCTTGAAGAGAACTCTGCCTCAATCTTTTTATAAAAAAATAGGGTGTTATGGAATTATTGTATAAATTTTTTTAATTATTATTATTCCAGAAAAATTCATTAAAAAATATATGAAAAAAACTATGAACCCTGTATTCATGGTATTGTCATTTGTATTGAAAGGACAATTGGTATGAAGTTTCTTTGTTTTGTTTGTTCTTTTTTTTTTTTTTAAGTTATTTGCTAAGATATAAAGCTGTTTTGAGGCAGATTTTCTCTAGATTGTGCAGTTTTTGAAGAATTATGCTGGTTCTATGTAAATAATTCCTCTGGCTCTACTCTCTACATGTGAGAATGTACTTTTCCTTGCACAACAGGTTTTGAGAAAGTGTGTGTGTGTGTGTCATGTTTTCTTTTTCTTATGGTTGGAGAATGGTCGCTTTTCTTTTTGTTCTTTCTTTCCCTTTGTACAAAGAGAAACACCGAAAGTGAAGTGTGACATTTTTTTTTTTACATATGCAACAAAATATATTAAATAAATCGAAAAAAAAAAAAATTTTAAACAATAATGCTAAACAGATATTTTATTTAATTTTATTTCCTTAAATGATGTTTACACATTTTTTTATTTTGTTGTTTTTATGATCAGGAATCATAGAATGAAATATTTTTTACTGATTCTTTTTATTCAACTTCATTATTGAAACATCATCGTCATCATCATTTTCAGCATGACCTCTTGCCTGTTTTCTTTTTCAAGGGTCCATGTTATGAATGTCATATATATATATATATATATATATATATACACTATATGACAAAATAATGTCTTTAAATTTTGCATCCAGATTGTCTCCATGCACGCCTGTGTTGATATGAATGTTAGTGTGAATGCATGATTGAAGGTTTCAATCTGTTAACATATTTTAATAAAAGGACAAAAATAATTCCAGTTGTAAAAAGGAAGTTTTTATTTATTGAGAGAAAGGAAAAGAAAACAAGGTAAAAACAGCTGCCACCATTATGAAATATTTCTCTTTTCTTAAAAAAAAAACAAAACAAATAATAATAATTTCCTCTGCATTTGCGCAGAGTCTGATGACCAGATAGAATCACAGTGCCATTAAAACCAAAATTATCTCCCCATCAAGGTACTAATCTTCTCGGAAACATAAAAGTGTCTACAAAGATCTCTTCTTACACAAATAGTATCTCTCTCTCTCTCTCTCTCTCTCTATATATATATATATATATATATATATATATATATATAATCAGTTGACACTAAGTATGCACCTATGTCACAGTGGTAACAAAAATATGTAATAATAATAAATGCTTCAATTTTTTATCTTTCAAAATTCGAGCCTGCAAACGAAACTTTAGAAATAATAGATTCAACTTTCTCATCCGAACCGTGTTAAGTAAGAATTGAGCCATATTTACAAGGACCATCTACACACTAATACATGCCTATGTTACCTATTATGACACCTGAACTCAGAGAAAATTCCTTGGAAATGACTATTGTAATAATTGTCATATTGTACCTAAATAAGGAGAATGGAATCATGTTTTTTCTACAAAAAGAACGTGAACTAACGAGATCTCATGTGACTTGCTAGCTAAATCAAGCGATTGCTAAATTACTCTGTTCACCTTGCAGCTTTTGTTTAGTCAGCTCCTTGTGTTTCACCCCCCACCCTTATCTGTGAAATACAGACACATACATACGACAACGTAACATTCTATCCTTAATATATGTTTGAGTTTTCCCCTATTATTTTCTCTCTTAACCTTCTTACTCTGATTACAACAATAATGATAATGGTTAATGCTCAATTTAAAGTTATGTAATTTCTAATATTATGTTTTTAATCTCTGACAAGGGCTTCAGCCAGTCTCACTAAGACTTGTATCATTGAAGAATATTAGCATATAAATATTTCCAAATTTGAAAATATAGTTTAGAATCCACTATTGAGTTTGAACATAACTTGATGTTTTCTCCTTAACTGAGATATCTCTTGTGGATTCGTTTAAACGTCACTCTAAATAATCAGACCTGTGTTAAATCTTGCAACAATTAGGGGTACAAAATATATACACAGCTATATAATTAAGAATAATATTTTTAACTTCAATTGTCTTAAGATAAATATGATCTTATATGAATTTAACACTACAAATTTGTGTACTAGTCTCTGCAGGAAGCTTGCTTGCATAACACTAAATGACTCATAGAACTTGTATGTAGGAAAATAATTTGCATTCAAATTGGGGAAGTATGCACACACTAAATCTGGGTAGGGGACAAACTTACTTTCTAATCTTTTACATTTTTTTGGTATGTGGGTGACAAAAATACTTTTTGTTTGAAATGATAACACACAGAAACCCATCCTTTATTATTGATAGATACTACATTTAAATATTATACATTTTATTACATTTAAGATTAATTTTCATTCAAGTAATATTACTTATGGGTTCTTATCTGATTTTTCTTTCTGATACAGTTGTCGTGAAGTTTGTAAAATAGTTTAGTTTTATTATTTGTATTTATCTGTTTATAGATAAATATTTCTTTTGGATGAATACCAAAGCACAAAAAGCTGAATAAATAAGAAATAATGAAAACAAATCGCACAGCATAAATATTTCTTTCAATTCCTAAAAGATTTTTCCTCGACTTCAAAACTGAATATATTTTGCTATCCATTTTGCGTTCTATGAATTTGATTTAACCATTTTTTTTTTTAATAGGTTTTTCATATGTCGGAAATCATTTAATGTACATTTTAATTTAGTAAAATTATTTAAATGAAATAAAATAAGATGCGCACGTTAATTTCATTTTTTTTTTTAAATGTAGATTATGGAACTGTTTTTGTTTGTTTAGATGAAAGAATAACATTGTAAGACCACTGGTTAATTTATATACTTAAAAAACTACTCTAGTTCAATTAATGTATTTCCCATGGTAGAATTTGATTTGAATCCTTAGTTCTAATATTCGAACCTGACATGGGAGGACACACATACTTTAGCTCAAGTATATAATAGAAAGAAGATATACATATTCCTAAAAGTGACAATATATATATATATATATATATATATATATATATATATATATATATATTTAACTATCAATAAGAATTTATTTTATATAAAAAAAAATCATCTGAAGATTGTTATAAGCATGAAATAATTACATATCTTTTACAATGTATTTTTTCAATACCCTAATTCTTAAGATATTAAAAAAATATTCAAAACAAAACAAAAAATTATAGAAACCCATACTTGCGTTCACACACACACACACATATATATATATATATATATATATATATATGTATACACTTATATTATGTGTGTAAAAGATTTGTTTAAATTATAGTATTTTCTTATAACGATCATACACATTTTATATATTTATTATTTGAATCTGATGTCAGCACTGAAATATCAAATTATTCAGGTGTCTCTTCTAAATATGCCAATGTGTATATACAGAATTATATTCATATTTACAAGCAAACAAGCCACACGTTACTAATTAGTTTTAATTGGTGCCATTTTGTAGCAACGTTTACTAATGCTGATAAATGTTATTTATACAATTCAGAAAAATATAAACGAGTTCTTTGAACTTTTCTTTTAGAAAAAATTATTAATGATGTCTTAAATTTATAAAGATAAAGGGATTATATATTAATACAGAAAAAATAAAATTATGCAAATTTTTTTGTTGAATAATCTAAAGAAAAGATTTCAAATGAAATTTGTTAAACTTTGAAAAACACCTATGCAATTCAAAATGAACTTATATTCATTTTTTTTCTGAAACGATATCAAAAAGAAAAAATATTTTTGTAAATATATTATTTGCAATTTATTTTCAACAATGGCAATGTGATTCATTTTCTGGACCATTTAAATCAAAACAGGTAACTAAATTATTTTTTTCTTCTAAAATCAGGAATTTTATTTATTGATCTTATTTATTCTCCTATTTATGTCACTGTTCATCAATTTTAATCTTACTTTTCAGTGCTTGTCTTTTTAGACATTTCACGACAGCCCTTCAATCCGTTTTTGTTGGGGTGGGGGTGGGGGGATTTCTCCTACAATACCTAACATTGCGTCATATCTTCTGGTCTCATGTCAACCTTGTCCTGCTCTAGCCTCTGCTTCGACTGGGTCTTGTCGATACAGTCTCCTAGCTTTTGTTGAGATTTACATTCTGGTTGTATCATACCATTTTCCTTCATTCAACATCATCACCATCATCATCATAAAATAAAGTCCTATTTTATTGCTGTACTTTATTCGCCCTGCTAAAATTGAATGCTGTAGCGCTAACTCTGACTAGATTTGAACCCTTACATGTAAAATACCAGTTATTTTCTAATCTACCCCCTCCTCCAATTCTTTGCTGTCTTCATCATCTTCATAAAAGTCTTTTGCTAAGTCATGTACTCTCTGTAAAATAAGAGTTATCTCCTCCTGATTCTGTATGGCATTTCGTTGTGTCACTTAATTTATGGATAGCTTCGAGTAATGTCCTGGTCAGGCTTTTTGTGTGCATTTTTTTGTTTTATCTTTTTTTTTTTTTTTTTGGAAGACTTTCGTCCTTAATTATCATCATCCTCATCAATTTCTTCAGTTCTCTTTCTTCTTCTTTGGCTCATCTTTTATTTCTTTCCCAAATAAAATTTTTAACAATGAAAATAATATCAATTATTGCTAAATGCTTAGCCGTTTCCTCCTTTTCTGGTCAACTGCGTGTTGATACCTGTTTAGTGTTTGCTGTAAAAACAAAATTTTACAAAAAAAAAAAATGAATAAATGAACAATTCTTTATAAAAAAAAAAAAGGAAAAAAAATCTCCACTTCACCTCCTGTTGCATTTCATCACCTTTTTTCCCTTTACACTCTATAACCAGTTTTTAATAAAAAAACGAAAAGAAAATAGAAAAATATTTACGTTTTTATTTATTATTATTTTATTTATTTTTTTATTATTTATTTCAGATATTTATCTTTACAGACTTGAAATTTGTTAGAAAAGAAATTGTTTATTTTCTTTGCAGCTAAATTGAGATTAATGAGTGAGAATGTTGTGTGAGAAGTGCATAAAAAGTAATATCAGAGGACAATTGTGTACTGCATGTATCCAATCTGTTATTCTGTATGCATCTGAAACATGGACTATGGATTTGTGTCAAATGAACTGACAGATCTATGATTGCGAGAACAAATTTATCAATGGAAACGTTTGAAGTTCTCGATGTGGAGGAAGTTATCCGAAATAGAAGATTAAATTTGGTTCGGTCATGTGCTAAGCATGTCTTCAGAAGATTCACAAAAATTAGGTTTAACAAAGATAGGTGGTCCACAAAAAGTGTGTAGACCTCGAAGGAATTGGAAACAGTTGGTGACTGAAGACATGGAGAGTTGTTATTGACGAATCAAGATGTGAGTGAAAGAATATTGTGGAGACAGCGAATGAAAAAGTCTAGCCCGCATCAACGGAGAAAGAACTTAAAAAAGAAAAATGGTTAAAGTAACTGATATTGTGAACATATATGTATGCGTGTTTGTGCGTTCACTGCATTGGTTGTAACTGTCTCTGCATGTGCCGATTCAAAGGTTGTTGTGCGATCTCACTCAGTGCTGCAACAAAGAACTCTCATGCCAAGTAACAACCATAAGTCCAGTTTATCAACAACTAACACATTTATTTGTTGGATATAAATGATATTTGTGTTCCTCCGGCTGAATGACAGAGTTGCAATACAAGACTTTCCTGCTCGACCAGAAAAGACAAGTCCAGCACAACCCTTTAACTAAGAGACCCCAAGGGCGCCCAGCTTCAACTCACCCCAGCTATCCCATTAAACCTCACTTCCTCTCATGCCCAATGGGCCAGATCTCCCCTCAAATCTCTTCCTTCCTGGCCGGGTTTTTCTCACTGGTAATAAACCACCCAGGCACTGACCACTTAAGATATCCCCGGAGATAAATGTCAGACAGAGATTTATCATTCCAGAGAACATCCCAGCATAGGTCTCGCCTTTTACGGGATACTTAATTCATCTCAAAGGGAAACAAACTTCTGGGGTGGTCCAAATAAAACCAAAGATATTTTCACTTTATTTTGTGTTCTCCTCCTTCCTCTGGTCGAGCATCTAACATTTAAAACGTCTGCCATTCATATACATCACTAAAGAAGATGCAGTAAGCTGCAATTTTACAATATTAAGAATGTATTATTATCAGCATGAAAATAGAGGAAAAATATGGTGGGGGGGGGGTTAAAGCTTATCATTCCAGTCTATGCAATTGACAAACTTACTTAGCCATACTATCTCTGTTACATAAGAGAAGTATAAACCCACACATCCCTCCAACCGTGGGTGAAATGGCTTAAAAACATTTTTACAATCGATCTATATAATAGGTTAAATTAAAATATTAGAAAAAAAATCATCTGCATTTTGTATTCCCCACTCCACAAAGATTGAAATGTCATCAAATCGAATCTCGTTTTCATAACAAGAACATTCTACAGATGTGTCCATTCAACTTGTACGTTTAGTAATGAAAATGCTATTTCAAACTTAAGCATGACAGACCAATAGTCTTAGTTGTTAAAGTTGGTGACTGTGTGCATTGTAGAACCTTTCAGTTTTCAGGTGTCTTTTAGACATCGCTGTTTCCCTATACCAACTGATTTCACCTCACCATTTGTGAATTTGATATTTGTTTTAAAGTACTGGTCTATCCTTGCTGGAGACATGTTCAGATTTTGGACAGACCTGTTACTGTGTATCAATAGTGGTCTGGCTGTGCGATCGCGGCAGATGTTTTACTTTTCTTTCTTTCTGTAATTTACGGAAATTAGGACCCCGTATAATCTTGCTAATTAATAATAAAATTATGTTATGTATTTGTGTGTGTATATGTTTCTCACCTTTATGTGACTTACACATTTTGTTTTAATATTAATCGATTGTCTATTGAAATTAAAAATGGGTAAAGCACGAAAACTAAATTCTTAAAGGGCTTTTTAAAAATATAACTTAATTACGAAATTAAATCCACCAGAATGCATTTGTTTCTTCATAAAAAACTCAGCCGTTTTAATCTTTTGTTAATAATTTTTAAAAATGAATTCTTTGTAACACTTTTTAATTTGGAAGTATTTAAACTGTCAAATTGAAAGTAATTTCTGGTTTTAAAATTCTTAGCAAATCCTCCTCTATTAAAAGATTCGAAAGCTATTTACATCCAATAATTTTATAAATAGACATTTAAAAAAAATACCATAACAGAATTATAGTTTTATAACAATTTGGTTCCATTAATAATTTAATGACCAAATATACCATAATAATTAAGTTTAATCCTATTTTCTTTAAAAAAAAAAAAATGAAAGTAAAATGATAACCGGACAATGCCGGGTAGGTCAAACTAGTTACATATAAAACACTTAAGCGAGAGGGTGGTATACTTCCAAAATCACAAAGCATTTATGATAAAGCCTACGGTTAAAAGAAAAAGATTGAACAATTACAAAATGATGATCCTTGTTTGGTAAAATCTTATGCAAAATGATGATTATGGATTTTAAGGGGATGACATTTAACACTGACATTATGGATTTATGTTTGCAGCGAAACAAATGACTAATTATCTCCACATTTCTTTTCAAAAGACAAAATAAATAAATTTACTAAAATTCATTCATTTATGGATAAAAAGAATATTTTAAACTATCAGTTGATGGTGAAAAACACTTGACATTAAAAATATTAAACTGACTTGTTTATTTCTCTTTCATCTCTTTATGATTTCAAATGCCTCACTGGTCATGCTTTCATAACAATCTAGATAGTTGAATTATTATTATTATTATTATTATGTCTTTAAAAGCATCCACCAAATCAACTTGATATTGATAAGCAAAATTTCTCACGCATACTGAGAAGACTAATTTAAGAAGACTTCATTTAATGAAAGCTAGAAATTATTTCTTTATGTTCTGAACTTATTTTGAAATAAGCATCTAATAAGTTTAGTGCTCAATATAATTATTCCTAGGATGTTCTAACTCACCTGAAATATTTAGAATACATTAGATGCTAATTCACCTGAAATATGTGGAACAGATTTTGTTTTGAATATCTACAGGGTGTTCGAGATAAATTTGACTTCTTTTTTTTTTGAAAAGGAAAGAAAAAAATCGGATGTATTCTCAAAATTCAAAGTGCATCTCTTGGAGGTTCTTTTGCTGAATACAATATTTGAAGAAGCTTTCACCACAGTCTCCAGGTAGGACCTGAACCAGGAACATGCAGCGGCCTTCATGGTATCTTTCAAGAGATGCCTGAATACCAGTTTCATCCTGGCAATCAACTTTTTCTTGCTGTTGCAGAGGGTATCGTTGGTGTCTTTCTAAACTGTGCCCCACACATGATAGTTCATGAGATTGCAATCAGGGGAGAGGGGCAGATGTTGGGGCTGGTAGAGGGGTGGAAGTTCTCATGCGGCCACTTATAGGGTTTGCTAGAGATATAACACGCAACCAAGGCCTGCTGCCATGTGTATGGCTTTTCCACATCCACCCAGTGCTTGACAACAGTGGACAGCAATTCAGTATATCTCTGTCTAACACTATCTCTCTTAAATGAACAAATCACAAGAAAACGAATGAAAAATGTAAAAGTGAGAATTTGGAAATCTTAGCTGAATACTCTAACATCTGTGAGCTGGAGAATTGTGACAGAGATGTGGAAGCACTGGCTAGTAGAAAGAATCATAGCAGGCATTTTGACAGTCCCCACAACAAATTTTATCAATAAGTTGCAAAAAAATCGTGTGCCAAGATCCAGGTAAAGCCATGCAAACCTTGGCGAAAGAGATGGGTGTGGCAAATATGAATAAAGCGCTGAATTATGATCTTCACTATTTCTGATACAAGAGTTGCAAGGACCAACTTTGACTATAAAGACGTTAGAAAGCTGTCTCATGAAAGCCAAGAAACTCATCAACAAGGTCAAACACCAAGTTGAGCCAGGGATGCTCTTGTTCTTCTCAGACAAGAACTGTGAGGATCAGTTGCACAACATGCAAAGCAACAGATGGCTCACCTACAGTCTGCACAAACTTCTGTACATCATGAAGACCAAGTCCCTTAAAACTGTGATGTTCTTTGGGTGTGTTTCCAGCAAAGGCCACGTTAGGCCGCCTCAAATCTTCGGAAAGAGACTCAGATTCAATTTGGATGGCTATAGTGAGTTGCTGTCCACTGTTGCCATTTCTTGGGCGAAGAGGGTGGCTGCAAGAAGGCTATACGTGTAGCGGCATGACTCAGTTCCATGTCACACCTCCGTGAAAACCCAAAAGTGGTTGTCTGAGAACTTCCATGACTTCACCAGTCCCAACATCTGCACCCCCAAACTCACTTAATTGCAACACTATTATGTGTGGGGCACAGTTGAGAATGACACCAACTGTACTGCGTGTAACACCAAGGACGAGCTGATTGCCAGGATAAAACTGGTGTTCAAGCGTTTCTCGAAGGACACTGTGAAAGCCATATGCTTCAGGTTCAGATCCCGCCCTGAATCAGTGGTGGAAGCTGAGGGTTACTTTGAGTGAGCTGTATTCGGCAAAAGATTCTCTTAGAGATATGACCATGTCTGTGTGCGCCATTGCACAGGCCAGGATCGCCTCACTCGTGCCGGTCCAAAGTTGTTGTTCGATTCAGTCAATGCTGCAACAAAGGAATTCTCCATCTAAACAAAACCACAATTCCAGTTTAAAAACAATTAACAGAGGTTTATTTTCTTTTGAGGTTATAAATGGTACTCGTTTTCTGAACAACAGACTTGCAGCTGAAAGACTTGCCCGACCAAATCAAAACATAAGTCCAATGAATACAATCAAAGTTAAGAGATCCAAGGGCCAACTGAGCGTCAGACCCCAGAAAAACAAACTGACGGCTCTAACTGATCTCTCCTGTCCATCTGGAATATATGCACCTTCCACCGGAAATCCTAGACATCCGGTCTTGATCTCAGTCATCCCCATTCGACCACCCAAAAGAATCATCATGATGTCCACTAGAGATAACGGTTAAACAGTGTCCACTCAAAACGGTTTACCTGCAGACGATCTAGGAACATTATTTTTCTCAAGTAGGCCGGTCTCAGCATGATTCCCCATTTAAAGAGGCACTTATTTTATTTCAAACAAAAAACAATTTTTGTGTGGTCCAACTCACAATCAGAGATATTTTCAATTTCTTCTGTCGCCCCTCCTACCCGTTTTCCTTTTTTTTTTACACCTGACTGGAAATCTTAGATTCTGATCTTTCTCAATGGTCACCATTCGACCACCCAAGGACTGGTTACTTGAGATATCTACTACAGATAATATCCAGCAGTCCACTCAAAGAGAATTATCTTGAGCCAATCTAGGAACATTACTTTTCTCAAGTAAGCCGGTCTCAGCATGATTCCCTGTTTAATGAGGCACTTATTTTATTTCAAACAAAAAACAATTTTTGTGTGGCAAACTCACAATCAGATATTTTCAATTTCTTCTGTGACCCCCCCCCCTTCTCTTGACTGAACATCTCTCATCGCAAGTCTGTTATTTGTATGCACCACTAAACATGTCGCCTAGTGCACTAAACATGTTTACAAAGATGTACTCTGAATTTTGAGAATGCATCAATTATTGGCCAAGATATGATGTTTTTTCTTTCCTTTCCAAAAAAGTGTCAAATTTATCCCGAACATCCTGTACTTCAATAGCTAAGAGCGAGATGGGTGGCTTGTTCAATTAATTAAACATCACAGGTAATTAGAACATTTAAAACAGAATTTTTTTTTGTGTGTCATTAAAGTATATAGGAAAAAAAAAGTCTTAAGGAAACAACCGTTGATTAACTCACATTTATTATGATAATAGATTGCTGCAGTTCATTATTGAATTCATGCACTCAAATATTTTGCTTTTAGATTTTTTTCATTCTCTTTTGTTCTTTTTAGATTGACATTAGTCATCAGTTTATGAATGCCACCATATTGGATTAGGTAGGCAGGGGCAAAATGGAAGTTCTTTTGTATCGTTTTTTTTAATCAATTCCAGCTTAAAAAGTAGACTAGAAATCCATTAATATCAAGACACATTGCAGAATCTTGATTTGCTACGGCAATTTAAAAAAATAGCAAATAAAACATTGGAAGTCGCTTTGCAATAGATTTTTTCTATGTAAAATACATCAATCATGATTTGTGAATAGAGCAAAGTAAAACTGAAATGCATTGAAATAAATCTCAACTTTTCACAAATGTTTAAATAAAGGCGTTTTTTTAATTATTTATTCTTTTACCTTAGACTTTTTTTTAATGAACCAAACTAAAAAAGTAGATTAGAATTACAACAACTTTTAATGTTTTCCTTTTTTTGTTGTCATCATTCGTAAGAGAATTTAAAACTAAAAATATGTACCGTCATGCATAGAAATACTTCATCTTTACAAAACAGCAAATTGTGTTTATATTGAAATATAAATGTTTATAAAACAAAACAATACATTAAATGAAGTCATGTTTTCATGTAAAGAAATCCTCTATAAAATCTTTGAAAAAACGAAAGGAGGCGAAGATAATAAACCAAGGTTTAAAACGTTGATGCTTCTTCTGCCCATCCCTTCAACCGACTGAAACTGAAGGCAAATTATTTGATACTAAGATATTTGTTGCTTTAATTTCAAAGGAAGAAACAACCACAAGTCTGCCAAGCTCCAGTCCCTGTCACATTGCCGCAATGTTGTATCCCTGTGCTTGTTTCACTTGTACCCCCTAAACATAAATATCCCCAACTAGCAACAAAATTCCATCCCTTCACTGTAGAGGTCCCCAGATGCTGGAAAACTTTCTACTCTACTTCGGACCGCTTTCCTTTAGAATTCCCTCCCTGTTTCCTGTTTCCCCGACTTTACCAACATGCAAAAATTAAAATGTAATGTGAACAGATTTCTTGCTGCCCAACTCCCCATTTAGGGTGTCCCCAATAAATCTGGTCCCTTACGTCTCAGTGGCAATATGTCTTGTTTGGGTTGAATAAAAGTTAAAAAAAATTATGTCAGGGATATTAAAATAATAACGACGATGATCGTAACCCTCCCTCTCTCCCTCCCCCCCAAACTCTTCAACCTATGAAACCCTTTCCATTCTCCTCATGTGAAACAGATTTGTAGCTTTTCAATCTCAACAATCTGTTTATGCTTTTATTATTGTAAGCCATACCTCCTCTGGATTTGTGTCAGACTAAAAAAAATCGTTGAACATGTTATAAGGAGGTAAACATTGGAAATTATTTCCGACAATATATATTATATATCACAATGCATTTTTATTGACACTCTGTTTGCATGGGTTAAATTTAGCCCACAGGGCTGGAATAAACATATAAAATGACAAAATGAAAAATGAGATCTATACAAAATAATGGATTCAAAGATATTTCAAAGTGCATTGCACCAGCTTTTTGGAGCAGAGTCGGTGCTATCTACTTCCGAATCCTTTGACCAAAGTAGGCCAAAGCCTGTTGGGGAGCCCTGGAAGAGATAGTGGTGCTTATACAGCTGAAAGTACATATGAAAAACGCATTTCCAAATATAAACTCTTGTATATACTTACGTGTCAGGCAAAATGAAGTATCCTCACCAAAAATTAGATAGTTTCGCCAGTGCTTTATAAGCTTCCTTAGTTTTATTTTTTGTTCTCGTACTTAAAATGTTGTCAGGAAAAAATAGAGAGAGTCGCTTTTAACAGTAGCAACATATTAAAAAATGTTACTGCCAAAAATTCTTTGAAAATCGCTATGATGTTACATTTAAAAAATTCCATTCCTTATCTAATTTATTGAATAAATGCTGAAAATTTAACTAAAATTTGATAATTCTATGATTTTTTATGATTAAAAAAAATAACATACTGATTTATTTCCAAAGAGTAGTATCTCATGGGGAGCTCTATATCATATTTAGCACCAACATTGGTTGGGAGCTCAATTCTTTGGGAGGTGGGCTTGATTCAGTGGAAGGAAGATATTGCCTTCCGATGGCAAATTAATTAAGCAAGGGAAATAACTGATACCAGATAAAAATATGGAATCAGTAACAAAAAAGTTAGAAGGATCAACACGTTAGTTGATCAGTGTTTTTCATGTTTGTTGGGAATAAACACTTTAGTCAAATGTTCTTTCATATATTTTTTGGAAGGGGGGTTATAAATATTGAAGTTATGCAGCGTTTTTCATATGTTTGTTGGGAATAAACACTTTAGTCAAATGTTCTTTCATATATCTTTTGGAAGGGGGGGGGGGTATAAATATTGAAGTTATGCAGCGTTTTTCATATGTTTGTTGGGAATAAACACTTTAGTCAAATGTTCTTTCATATATCTTTTGGAAGGGGGGTTATAAATATTGAAGTTATTCAGCGTTTTTCATATGTTTGTTGGGAATAAACACTTTAGTCAAATGTTCTTTCATATATCTTTTGGAAGGGGGGGTATAAATATTGAAGTTATGCAGCGTTTTTCATATGTTTGTTGGGAATAAACACTTTAGTCAAATGTTCTTTCATATATTTCTTGGAATATTGAAGTTATGCAGCGTTTTTCATATTTCTATTACTTTCAACTTTTAACCCATTTTAGATTTTTATTTTATCCATTTCTATTTCAAAAATTGAATTTGTTTTTTCTTTTCTTGTTGTCGCCACAGATTTACATTTTTATTATTGTTCATCAATCAATCGATTAATGAAATGTCTTTCATATTCATGGCAGTCGAAGGTATGTTACGTTTAAGGAAGGAGGCGGCTAATTTGGCAACGCCACTGTATGGAATTCAAAATGTGAACGGCTGATTTTGAATGGTTGAACTATCTCGTCTCAAAAATTTCTTACTCAATTGTTTTACAAAATTCAAATGGATTAGCATTCATTAAGCACAAAATTTTCAAATAATCAGATAATTAATGTTGAAACAAGAAATTAATTTGTAGCATTAACTCCCTTCTCAAACACAATTACACACACACCACCACCACCAGGTGGCACCAAAATCGATTTATCTCCCCTTGCCATGACGCTAAAGGGTCTTCTGATTTTCTTAATAAAAAGGGATGCAGACTCGCTCCCCATCTTTTTCTCTCTCACGAGCTGCTACAGATAACATCAGCCAGACCGTCTCTTCCCCTATTCGGGCTGACAGCTGCTATCACCATGTGCCCACACACACAAGGACATATTCCTGGTATGTAAGAACTTTTCTCCACTCACACCCATACATGCACAATACTCTGACTTTCTACTATAGACGTTCCAAATATACATTTTGTCTCCACGTACTCATATACGTACGTACACACACGCATACGTCATTTCACCTACACTTACTTTGTATACGTTTTAATGATCACTATTTCATAGTCGGTTCTGCATACAATCAACGTTTTATTGAATCATATATTGTCATCGACTTGTTATGTTGCTCTCGTTAGTATATGCTTGTATTGTGAACACAAATATATACATACAGTATATCCGGCGCTGTGCTAGCGTCGACCTGGAATCCCGTCAAATTCAATGTTTGAGAACAGGATATTTCCTAAGGAATGCAAGTTTTCAAATTTCGACGATTTACAACAACTACCACAAAAAAAATGAGACTTTAAAAAAGATATGAAACACCTATTTTTCTGTGATGAAGGCGTCTATCACTGAAAAATTTCATATTAAAACAAAAATATTTGCATTGTATGACTTCTCAGAGGTTTGCTTTTTTAATATTACAAATATCAACAATGCTTCAACAGAGAACCATTTTCAATTTAAAAAAACAAACTTTTTGTTTACTAATCAGAAAATATGCTGCGTAATCAATAATCATTCATTGAACTTAAAAAAAAAAATTCTGTAAAAAGTACATTGATATGAATCAGGATGGTACGGCTATTTCGACTGGCTTGATTCTTGTTTTTGGTATTAGTTTCACCGATACTTTCAGCTACTTACATGAGGGACCACATGAAGGCTGCTAGCATCCATAGGTGAAAGTGGTGCTTTCGACCCGACTGGATTCAAACTCAGCACACCTAGGTCGTCGTTATCCATTTCACCACAGCCACCTCTTATATGTTCAACTTTCCAAAGTCCATAGTCCAACCGTGTGGATTGAAAGAGGCTGGGGTGACTGGCCTAATGGATAACATCTCAGACTATGGAACCGATTATGCATGATTCAAATCCAATCGGATCTATTACGGGTATGTACGCACTAATACTGTTGAATATTGTGATCATTTATCCACTAATACGTTTGAGAATGGTATAAACTCACAATTTACTTCAACTATTGGAAAAGTATCAACTTATGTTCAACTAATCATATACACTGAATCATTTACAATATTTAGGGGCGCCCTTTTTATTGACTATTAGACCGAGATGTAGGGGAGAGTGCCATTCCTTTCCTAGAATTGTTTGACTTACTTTCCAGTCTCCATACTTATCTTATAATGCTGAGTCATCAATAAGTCTTTGGTATGACCTGAACGGGGATTGAACCCCAGTCTCCCGGCCCATTAGCAAACTCTCTAACCATTATGCTCAATGGGCTGGTATAATGGTTTCAGCATTAAAGAACCCCCAAAAAGGTTGATTTCCTGCTAAACAAAAAGAAATTAAAATTCTGGATTGAATAAAGATTTCGGTTTGGAATTTCTGGCAGCAGAAAAGTTGTGAATATAACAACAAAGATTAGGATAACTGTCTGAAGAATGTCGATAAATGTAAATAATAACTATGTCTCAAGTCAGAAATATTAGCAGATAAAATTTGATTCGCTTTTTATGTAAAGTCAGATAAAAAAAAAATTCTTGTATCTTTTTTTTTCTCCTTGAATATCTTAATTGATAAGGAGATAAAAATGAATTGACTTTGGATTTTAGTTTTCTTTCAATCACAATGACAAGGTGAAACATTTGTCTTTTTGTGCACGGCAACCTGTTTATCAAGTGAGTGGGTTGCTAAGCACAAAAGAAATGATCTTTCTAAGTTTAATCTGACATCTACTTTGACATTTTCTCTTGTATCAGTCAGATTAAACTTGTTTTAAGAAAACATTAAGTTTCTATTTCCTGCACTCAATAATTTGACATTGTTCTTGAATTTTTTTTTTACTTGAGAGAATGATCTTTTCTCCATGATTTTTTTTCTTCTTCTTCATTTTCTTTACCTTTTTTTTTTCTCTTTCCTTTTCTTTATTTTTCTTTCTTTTTTTTCAATTATATCTGATTTGCCAATCGAGGTTAGAAAGATGTCTTTCTTTTTTCAATCATTACAACAGAAAAAGAAAATGCCTTTTTTAATTTTATCTCAAAGACCGTAAACAACATGATTTGATTTAAATTCTGACTTTTTCTCTTTGAATACATTAATGGTTTAATACTTAAAAAGCGAAAATTTAATTTTAACTTAAAAACAAAACAAAAAGATAAAGTATGCGACACATTTTTAAACTTATAATCATGAATTTAACATCCTTTGTTGTAGCCAAGAAAACAACTCATTGAAATGAAGATTATTTTATCTTTTTTTATTTAACTTTTGTTCACACCAAACAAGGCATATTGCCACTGAAGCGTAAGGGGCTACTGTGATGGGGGAACTAGATTTATAAGGGGCAAGATGTTTGTTCACATTACAATTAAATTGTATGTTGGTATGGTCGGGGGAGCAGGAAGTGAATTCCGAAGGCAAGCGGTCTGAGCAAAGTGTGGTGGTAGATATGCAAAGTGAACGAATGCAGAAAGGGTGCTGGTGTACTTGTGTAGTCCCTAATTTCTGGCCTCGCTCACACGCCCCTATTCCGAATTCGTTGCCAATGGTCATAAACAACGCTTTAAGTGTAATTTAGACGATTTATTCAAATTATTTGATGGGTTTCAGTAATCAAGTAAATATTGAAGATATACAGTTATTTCTTTGAACAATGTGACATAGTTACAATTACATACAGGCACTAAATCTCCATTTAGACACCACACTTTATTCCCGGCAGGAGGGCAAATCGAATGCCCACACATGGAAGGCAATGGCTGAATCATTTGAAAATGACCTCTGGTATGTAGTAGAATGGCACAAAAAATGGATGGTCACATTTACTGCTACCAAGTCAACACTCCTTTTCTTTAACAACTATAAGAAACCTTTCCAATCTGTAATGGTCGATAGAACCCTTCCCGAGAAGTCAACATTTAAACTTCTCACCCTTACAGTCTCAGGCAACATGAAGTGGAATAAGTATATAGAAGATACTGCCAAGTCTGCCGCAAAGAAGGTGATCTCCCTCTACCAGGATAGAAAACTTCTCACACCTGCCAGTATCCTATATTACTATAAAGCCACCATTCACCCGTGTTGGGCTGGTGCACCAACCACTAGCCTCTTCCTCTTGGACAGGATGCAAAAAAGAATTTCTAACCTAACACGTCCCGCACTGTCTGCTAAGCTCCAGTGTTGCATCCTTGTGCTTGTTTTACAAATGAACTTACTGAACTTGTACCTCCTCAACGTAAATACTCTCGACCCACCCAACTAGCAGCAAAATCCCACCCCTTCACTGTAGAAGCCTTAGATGCCGGAAGATTTCCTACTCTAATAGCCCTTTTGTAGTGTTGCTCCTGGCTTCGATTGGGTAATTAGAGATAACAGACGCATCTTTAGAAGGTGCCAAGAACCATGCTTACAATTTAATAAAGGTTATAAAATGGTTACAAATAGCGAAGGTAGAAAATGCATAAATGCATGCATATTATTGAAATGGAAATGGATGATTGAGAGAATAGAAGGGTCACCAGTTCGCAAGTGCTAACTAAATACATCAACACGGTTTTGTAAATGAAAGATTGAAAAAAAACAGAATTAAAGAATAAAACATTTATATATTTATAATTTTACGACAATATGAAATTTATTTTCAATGCATAATTATTAATTTAGAAAAGTTTATGCAACTCATGTTTGGTAGAGAAAGTTCCAGTGAGTAAGCAGACACGAGGGCTAGAGATGTGTATGTCTATATATTTGTTAATGTGAATATGCATGGGTGAGTAAAATGCAGTGTGGCATGGTGTATGTATGGGTCTACCTTTATTCTGCTAGTATGTGTGTGGTGTGAGCGAGTGCTACATTGTCTAATACACATATTACTCACACACGCATATTCACACAAACAAATATATAGACTGCGCATCCTTAGCCCTCGTGCCTGCATGTTCACTGAACATTTTTCTACCAAAAACACGAATTGTATAAACTTTATTAAATGAACATTTATTCACTAAGAATGACTTTTATATTCATGTAGAATTATAGATTTATAAATGTTTTTTTAATCAATAATGTTTTCCTCGATTTTTCATTCACAAAACTCTACGTTAAATTAGCACTTACTAGCTGGTGACCCTAATATTCTATTCCATCAAAATTTAATTTCTTTTCTTTATATTTAAAATGCACGTCCGTATATATCCCAATTTTCTTCCTTCGCCAAAAGTTAGCATGAAGGGGCCAAGGAAAACATGTGAGGAAGTTTTAAGGATGGATGTGAGAGAAAAAGGGATAAATAGACCGGAGATAGGTTAGTTTGGAAGTCAATTTCTAAAAGCTGTCCAACGCATGCCAGCCTGTAAAACAGATGTTAAACTGAATATGATGATATTATATTTCTGAATTTTTTAGATAAAGATTGACAATTTGTATAATTTTGATTATTCGGACTACATTTCTCATCTTGAGTGTTATCACTGAATAACACTGAATATGCTGATGATGATGAGAAATAAATGGTGCTTACTAGAGTAAACGGGATGACAAATTTACATCCTAATTTTAAAAAGCAAGTTTAATAAATAATTACTTGATATTACGTGTTTGTAATTTTATTGTCTTATATTTATAAACAGTGTATATGTGAAGTAGAGGAATTAGGATAAGAGTTTTGGGTCTAGATTTTTCCCACATAAAAAAACGACTTTGTGTCTAACTCTGCCCTCGTGGGGAAGCAAGTAAATAAGGACAGTGTACAACTAAGTAGATAAGAGTGTGTAATGTTTGTTTTATTTTAAAATTATACAATCCAATCACTCAAAATTGTATAATTTTCAAATTAAACAAATATTTTACAATCCAATCACTCAAAATTGTATAATTTTCAAAGTAAACAAATATTATACAATCCAATCACTCAAAATTGTATAATTCTCAAATTAAACAAATATTTTACAATCCAATCATTCAAAATTGTATAATTTTCAAAGTAAACAAATATTATACAATCCAATCACTCAAAATTGTATAATTATCAAATTAAACAAATATTTTACAATCCAATCATTCAAAATTGTATAATTCTCAAATGAAACAAATATATATATATATATATATATATATATATATATATATAATAATGGTAATAATCCAGGTGAAAAATATCCACAGGGTGGTAATCCAGAGAATTTTAACCGGGTTTATAAAAAGTGCTCAATATCAAAATAGAGCTTTATATATGATAATTTTATTTACACAGACATGCACAAAATCCGCGACACCGGCACGTCGATGCTGTCGATCAACAGCTACCATAAACTGAGATCTCATCAGGCAGAGTTAGAATCCGATCTTAACCTCAGATCATATTTGGAGAGAATGAAATGGAGGGATAGAGAAAGAGAAGAAGAAGAAAAGAAATTTAACATTTCAAAAATTGAGGCCGTTAAAAAATTAAAATTAAAAATCTAAAAACAAAAAACAAAAAATCTAAAATCTAAAATCTGAAACAAACAGGGCAAATAAATAAATAAATAAATAAATAAAAATATAAGGTGGAAAGAGAGGCATATAATGAAGGGAGAGGTGATGGGAAGGTAGACACATAAAGGAAAAGAAGGAGAAAGAGAACGTCTGTTGATTCAGATCGAGAGAGAAGGAGGGGAGTAGACATGCACGAATCAAGTGTCAAAAAAAAAGCAGACGAGTTTATAAATGTATTTTTTCAAGTGAACTGTAATATTGTGTATATGTATGTATGTGTGCGTGCAGGCAAACCGATCAGACGCGTGTGATTGTTGTGGTGGTGGGGCGGTGATCAAATGTGTCGCCGATTCTGGATTTATATTGTCTTTATAATTTGTCTAGAGTTTATTTGCTTACTATGAATAAATTAATAAATTGAATAAATATGTTCGTTAAGTATAACAGGATTAGTAGTAGTAGTAATAATAATAATAGATACCCCTAATAATAGTGATTATCATAATGATATTAAATAATAAGATAATGTTTGCCGATATTATGATATGGGTTAATGGTTGCAATAATGCTGATCATATAAAAAAGGTAATAATAGTGGTTTAACCGACAGCAGTAATCAGAGTGGTAATCCCAGTAATCTTAACAATGGTAATAATGATAGTGAAAAAATGATAGTGAAAAATTAATAAATAATAATAGAACAGTACAAATAGTAGCAGTAGTCATAATGGTGGCAATAATAGTAATAAAGATGAATAATAATTATAATAATAATAATTATAATAATAATAATAATCATGGTAATAATAATAACTGAAATAAAATAATAAAGTTATAGATAATGACATTATCGTTATTATCATCAATGGCAGTAGAAGCAAAAGTCAGGTAACGGTAAAACATGGCAATATCAATATTATTAATAATAATGATACTGTTAATTTCACTGCCGCAAATAACAATAACTATGATAGTAACATCAGACATGATGCCACCACTAACAACAATAATTATCTTGATAAAAGTACAGAAATGAAAAATAATTCAATGTCAAATAATAATTAAGTTTAAAATATTAATAATAGTAGTAATAAATAATTGATAATGATAATCTAAAAATAATCTAAAAAATATAGAAATATTAATCAATAAATGGATAAACATATAAGGGGGTATTTAAGGGTAAAGAAAAATACAGAAGATGACAATTAGTGTTAATTGTTGTGGGTATGATAATAATAATAATAATAATAATAATAATAATAATAATACCACCACCAATACTACCACTAACAGTACTACTACAAATAATACTACTGATAATAATACTACAAACAATAATGCTACTACTAATAAAAAAAAAAATAATAATTAATAAAAAAGGTATAAGATGATAGTTGTGTTGACAAAATTATCAGTTGATGGGTAGGTGAAGTTTAAAAAAAAATTTTTTTTATATATAGTAACAGCCTAAGGGGTTATAAGTGGATTACTAAGAAGGTGTAATCTATTATGCCTACAGTTAATTGATGTTTCTTGTTTTTTGTTTAGAAGTTTGCCCCTATCACTAAATTTAATTATTTCAAGTTTTTCTGTTAGGCAAAGGTAGCAAGGTGAGTTTAGGGAACCACTGGTGCTAGTTTTTCTAATTGTGTTCCAGATTACTGTTGGTGATAGGTTATTGTTGTATAGTTCCCAGTAATATATAGAAAGTGAGGTTATTTTTTGATATGTAGGGTTATTAAAAGAACACTTATGTCCAGTATATCTTTCTTTGAAGGTATTACCAGCCATACCTATGTAGAATTTTTTTAGAGTTGGGTTTTCTTTAGTAGAGATGGTTGCTTGATATACTGATTGGGTTATTTGGCAATTATGTTGTAATGGGCATTCTTTTTTGTTTGTGCAGTTACAGGCCTTGGTATTTGCTGTTTTCGTTGCGGTAGTTTTTTCATTTAGAATTTTATTGTTATGTTTTTTTTATTATTTTTTCTAAATTTTCGCCACAGCTATAGCTTAATTTATGGGTGTTTTTATTAAAGATTTTATGCAGTATATTGTTGGGAGGGAAGTGTAGATTAATTAAGTCTAAAATTTTTTTACCGAGTTTGGTTTTAACCATGTTATTATATGGGGGTGTGAACCAAATAATTTTTCTACCCCTATTTATGCGTCTGTTGTTGGGAGGTGTAGGTTTGGTGAATTTAATTTGGGTGTTTTTGTATCCACTTTGCTTTAACGCTTTATTGTAAAAGTCCTTATGTTTGTTAAAAATTTCTTCATTAGAGGAGTTATCACTAATTCTTTTTTCGATTGATCTGGAGATGTGTTGAATAATGTTTTTTGGGTGGTTAGAGAGTGGGTGGACATAGATCGTGTTGGCATTGTCTTTAGTATACGGTTCATAAGTTTCTTTATTTAAGTTGAATGTTACGTCTAAAAAATTAACTATTTTAATGTTAGATGTTATTTCTACTTTGAGATCTAATCTTTTCATTTCTCTAAGGATAATTTTTTTTACTCTTTCACATTTTTGTCCATTTGAGTTCTTTACTATTAGTAATCCGTCATCCCTATATAGGTCTATATCTTCAATGCTAATGTTTTTTGTGAGATTATATAGTATGTAAAGACCAACTAGATCAGTGACTTCTGCTGAGTCCAGGGAGCCCATAGAAACACAGCAATCAATTTGGATCTTTTGATGTTTCTATTATTAATAATATTGATATTGCCATGTTTTACCGTTACCTGACTTTTGCTTCCACTGCCATTGATGATAATAACGATAATATCATTATCTATAACTTTATTATTTTATTTCAGTTATTATTATTACCATGATTATTATTATTATTATTATTGTTTTCATCTTTATTACTATTATTGCCACCATTATGACTACTGCTACTATTTGTACAGTTCTATTATTATTTATTAATTTTTCACTATCATTTTTTCACTATCATTATTACTATTGTTAAGATTACTGGGATTACCACTCTGATTACTGCTTTCGGTTAAACCACTATTATTACCTTTTTTATATGACCAGAATTATTGCAACCATTAACCCATATCATAATATCGGCAAACATTATCTTATTATTTAATATCATTATGATAATCACTACCTCCTAGGATTCCTAATATTTCTTAATTATTCTATTTCTTTCCTAAACTATTATTTTTATAAATTCTTAAATATTATTGACCGCCATTATCGTTGTCGTTGTCGCTGTTATTATTACTATTTTTATTACTATTACCATTATTATTATTATTATTATTATTATTATTATCATTATTATTAATTAATAACACCGGCACTTTCTAGTTATTCTTTAGTTATATTTTTTAGTACTTTTAAATTAAATTAAACTATTATTATTATTTTTATTATTAATTTATTATTTTCATTATTTCACCTCAATTATTAGGGGTATCTATTATTATTATTACTACTACTACTAATCCTGTTATACTTAACGAAAATATTTATTCAATTTATTAATTTATTCATACTAAGCAAATAAACTAGACAAATTATAAAGACAATATAAATCCAGAATCGGCGACACATTTGATCACCGCCCCACCACCACAACAATCACACGCGTCTGATCGGTTTGCCCGCACGCACACATACATACATATACACAATATTACAGTTCACTTGAAAAAATACATTTATAAACTCGTCTGCTTTTTTTTTGACACTTGATTCGTGCATGTCTACCCCCCTCCTTCTCTCTCGATCTGAATCAACAGACGTTCTCTTTCTCCTTCTTTTCCTTTATGTGTCTACCTTCCCATCACCTATCCCTTCATTATATGCCTCTCTTTCCACCTTATATTTTTATTTATTTATTTATTTATTTGCCCTGTTTGTTTCAGATTTTAGATTTTTTGTTTTTTGTTTTTAGATTTTTAATTTTAATTTTTTAACGGCCTCAATTTTTGAAATGTTAAATTTCTTTTCTTCTTCTTCTCTTTCTCTATCCCTCCATTTCATTCTCTCCAAATATGATCTGAGGTTAGGATCGGATTCTAACTCTGCCTGATGAGATCTCAGTTTATGGTAGCTGTTGATCGATAGCATCGACGTGCCGGTGTCGCGGATTTTGTGCATGTCTATGTAAATAAAATTATCATATATATATATATATATATATATATAGCAGTAGTAGGGAGAAATGAGGAAACGAGAAAACTTTGATGCATCTTTGTACAAATTGACTTCTGTTTTTGTGTGATTGTGCCGCGACTTTGATCTTTTTGTATTGTCGCAAGGTTTTTTTTAGGATGTTGGCTTATCCATTCTGACAGTATACAGGAGTAAATATTAAATGAGTTTCAGACAAAATGTGAAATTTGTTAAGGAAATGTGGAAAAGCAGAATACAATAGATGACATAAAGCTTAAAGGGTCTTAAGAAGAAATTAAAATTCAGAGAATCTTGCTTAATTGTGTACAACCACCGGCAACCCTAGCATTGATGTGAAGTCACAAAACTTGGTCATAATCATGTCTTGAGATGTCGTAATGTTGATTTTAATATCGACTCTGCTGATGAAGACGATTGGTGTTCAAACAACTTCGCCGATCGGTCTCATACTTTTCCCACATTGTGCTTAAGTTCAGAAGCTCGTAGTCCGATGCGGTCAGCAGAATTTAGCATCAAACTAGAGAATAGAAGTTCATTTCATTCGAGAAAAAACTCGAAACAACTTGAACATTCTGTTAGCAGAAAAATATATATGTATGTATTATCGGTAAAAAGAACTCAGCGGTGCATGAATTAACATCAACTTTGTAATTTAGAATCAATCTCCCGTGTGTTTTGGACTGGCGTTCTGGTAAGTCTAATAGAAACATAGATGACTCAGCCAGCAATTCCAAAGCAACTCAATTCCAGAGAAACTTGATTCTAGATTCCTCTATCTCTTGGTTTTATCCGACCTGAATTCCCCAGGCAAGCGAAAGGGAATCTCTTAGTTACAAAATGTGATTCATTATATTCATGTTCGAGTCCAGCAAGGCAAAATAGCATTATCCAGCATCCCGACTCATTCTTTCTCTACTTGTCACTTTGACCACTTCTCTCATCAGGTGGTGCTGTCATAATCAGCCTGCCTACCTGGTATATCTATCATTTTCAGTCGTGCATTCAGCTGCGAGTCGTGACCACTGGTCATTTCATGGCTGACCTTATCACTTATTGACAACGTTATAGGTATCTTTAGCCATTCGCTTTTTAAATTTCCAGAAACAGAATTTATCAAATTTCCATTTTTACCCCTCAGGATGGACCCTCCTCACCCTATTCCGTCATCATTTCACTTCTTCAAACGCAGTCTTGGGCAATATTCATCTAACACGGTTTTCCTGACAGTCTGACCTCAGCAAACCCCATAATCCCATATTAACAAGTACATTTCTGACTTGGCTGTGAGAAACAGATTTATTTTGGGGGGGGGGGGTATTTTCCGATCTCAACTGAATCTTTTCATTGACTATTTTTACAACTCTGCCTAAAAATAAAAAACAATTCTCGATGTGATTTTAGAAGCACAGTGTATTTATTTTCTCTTTAAATCCTTTTCTTTGGGGTCCGGCTACCTTGTCACAATTAGTATTTAATGACCGTTGATCAAATTTAATGCAAATCTGATATATTTGAATTTTCAAATGGTAGGTTGTGCTCATATTATGTCCCCTAAAAACACTCCAAAATACTCCAACGAAACTGAAATTTGGGAATATTTATTAATTTCACAAGAATCAGAGGTAATTAAATTTTCACAAAGAGCTTCCACCCCTCTTTGCCACCTTTGCAAAAAGATAAATTAAACTAAATATAGCCCACATTACACCTAGCAGCTGTGTTTCAAAATTAATAACGATCAGTTAATTAGTTTAGGAGTGAATCCTGTACATAGAAATATTTAAACATACCTGACTTTATATAGAGATATTTATTGTTTATGTATACTTACTATTAAGAATAATACATTTTATAAATTTTAATTATCAAATTACTTTTTTTATATTTTTTTTAAAAATTGTTTATTTGATTTATAATGTTCATGGAGAAGGGTCACATCCTCCATTTTATTTGGATAATATTCATATTTTTGACACTGAAAAAGTATGTTTATTTAAAAATGTTATTTTTTAAATTAAATTTTACTTGGAAAGATGCCATCATGATTGTTTTAAGGACGTGGCTTAACGCCAATTCTTCAAAGAAGGCATGGTGAATTTGTAATGTTTCTAAAAATCATAGGGACCTCTGACCAACGTCTACGATATGTCATATTATAGGTTTTTCGTGCTGACAAAGTATAATACTGTGCTTTTAAAATCACATCGAGAATTGTATTTTTGTTTTTGGGCAGGGTTGTAAAAATAGTCAGTGAAAAGATTCAGTTGAGATCAGAAAATAAACAAACAAAAAAAACTCTACCCAAAAATATACTTTGCATTAAATTTGATCGATAGTCATTAGACATTAATTAAGCAAGATTCCCTGAATTTCAGTTTCTTCTTAAGACCCCTTAAGCTTAAACCTTAAATGTTAGACATTTTCAAGAATAAATATAATGTAATGAATTTTTATCAAAATTGGAATAAACATTCTATACATAAGGTTTAGTAGCATTATATCGTGATTTTAATCTTTGTAACGGGACATAAAAGTGGTGCAAAACTGATTAGTTAGTGAAATTAATTTTACCTTTCTTGGGACGGGTATTCTCCTAGTTTAAAACAACAACAAAAACAAAACAAAAAAACAACAGTTTTATTTGTTTTTCACATGCATTCGTTTATATTTGTTAATTTCTCACATGTATTTGTTATAAAGCAGACATTGGTTATCGTTTATCTACGAGCCAAGAGACATCGAAACATATTAGCTTCCATATTAAGTCACTTAGCATTGCAGAATGAAACATCTTTACGCCTCCTTTTCTGCACTTTATTTACAAAGTCTATTTTAGATTTAAGATTTAAAAAGTAGTAAAAAGACAAAAAAAATTCTCATTATTCAAATCTGCCTGCAAATCAGAATAAAATCAATAACTCAAGCTTTGATCCGGATAATCAAAACCATGTAAAAATTGATTTTTGCATTTTATGCTCATTTAAAAGAAGAACGTTCAGACTTTTCTGATAAAAAATCGATTTTGAATTTTTTATTTGTTTTTAAATATGGCTTTTCAATATTCGCTCAATTCTTAGTTTAAAATATTGATTGAAATTTTCACTCAATCAAATTTCGAACAACTTTTTAGATTTACGGTGTCCTTGGAAAATCTGTTGTTGCATTCTCAATGTTAAATATGACTTGACAGTTATCTGTCTGTCCATTATTATACTAAACGTGAGTTGATCAACGTGTGTTGGCCTAAGGCTTTTTCCTATATACTTTAATAATACAAATGACAGTTTTGGGATTTAGTTATGTATGAAAGAAAATTCTGTTTTAATTGTTTTAATTAGCCATAATTCATAATTAACTGAACAAGTCGACCATCTCTCTCTTAGCTACCTATATATTTCTATGTTAATTCAACCGCTCTTTAATATTTTTTAATGTCTCTGTAGACATTTAGAGAAAGTGACTCTTTTCTTAGCATGACTATCTAATTTACATATGTGTGTCTGTACACACCACAGACACTTATGTAAATTAGATGGCATTTACTTCTATATGAGAATAATACAGAATAATAATAATACTTATACAAGCAACCAAAGAAGAAAGTATCCAAAGAATATCATGAGATGGACAGTACATACATAGTTCCCGTTAAGTATGTAACAATAGCATTTGTTCCGTTGTAACATCCTTGTGTTATTACATTCTTTACATTATACATTCTGAATCTCATAAACAAAGCAAAAATGTATTTATTGACTGTAGGTTTGTTCATGTCTCAACTGAAAATTATGGTAAAAACATGTATATTTGTTATCATGATGTATCTTAGTGCCTTTATTTGTATCTCCACGTGTAATCTTGAAAATGATATGTGTTGCTGGCCAACATCTTGTTTACTTCATAGCTGGAATCTGCAGAGGGATAAATTGATGACCATCAGTGACATATTTAGTGACCACATATGCCGGGTGAATGCATTAATAATAATAATAAACGTTTTTATTTAATATTTTCCCAAATACAAAAAACGGTGTACCTATAATGTACTCTTCTGCCCAACTCCCCAAATTTACTTCTCATTGTTATGAAGAATAAAGAAAAAAAGTATAAGATACAAAAGTAACATAACAGAAAATTAGTAGTCCATGTCCTACAACATATGAAAATTGTGCACTCCTAACCAAATACAAAAATACATGTTAAATAGACTGTAGCAGTTACATAATGAAAGGTTTATTTTCTTTTATATATACATGCAATGCATTGTGTAATACTAAGTTGTGATTTGGTTGTCGAAAAAACAGATGCATCCAAACTCGTGCATTGATACACAAGCGATTAGCACATCACTGACATGTGCATTCATAACCTGCTAAATTCTGCTCAAAGCTGGATGTGTGTCAAATAAGATAGTTCAAGTCGAGTTTCAACGTAGACAAACATGGCATTTCCTCTTGCCTCTCGTTATCATAATTGTGATGAGAGGCGGGAATAATATAAAACCCAACTGGAATTATATTACATTTCTACTATGATGCGTGCCGACCTAGCAACTCAACTTACATGTTGTTGTTCCAGTTAAATAAGACATATTTATATTATTGTAGAGAAGACGTTGGCGTTTTCTTTCGAACTCTGGTGACCTTTTTCTTATTCAAGTCAGATGCGTACAGACACGGCTAACTCTACCAAAATCTCCTGTCTTTATACTCTCAACAAATATCACCACTCTACAAGACACACATACATATATCCACTTATATCCACATATATCCACTTATATTCATTCTACCAGAAGCAAACAATAGTGAGTCAGGATGAATCCGGAGATAGACCATCCACTATTTTGTTTCATTTTACTTCAGTTGAAGTTCTGAGAAATAAAGGGGTCCCTTCCTGGGGTTAACACTTGATCTCTATATGAGATACATAGATATTTGAATATTCTATTAAAGTCCTCTTTTATCTCTCAAATGTTGAGTTAGTAACGAAGTTAAGAACATTCATTTTTCTCTCCCCAATTTATCAGGTCTTGTGGTCTCTTGGTCTTACCGGATTCCAGGACAAGAATTCATCTAATCTGATGGAGTATCCAACTACGTGCTATGACTTGATGTAACATTACTTGGAGAAGAGGCACCATTCCTCGTATGGGCCAATGTATAGCTGTGTTGAGGATCTTATTTGGGCTTCGAATCCTATGTTATTATTAATATTTGGTCAGGGTTTACTTGTAGGGTGAAGTATCCTTGTACAGAGAGACCAAAGACATTCGAGGATGGTGTCTAGTAGGTAATTCAAACTCTCTACTGCATGAATGGTGCATTATATGAACATTTAAACAATCCTGTATGCATAAACACCAAAATTATATTCCTAGGACCTTTTCTTTTTTAAAAGAATAATTATTTTCAACTGGATTTTTCGTTTTGTTTTTCTCTACAATATTAATGTGTGTTGTATGCCTAACAAACGACTTTAACTTTAAAAAACCTTATTCTTTAACATATCACATGATCTATTCGGCCAATCACGACCTAGTATTACTCAGCCCTCTTCTTCTCTAACATATGTGGTGGGTTGAGTAATGTTATTTCTACATAATACATTCATAAATAAAATGGTGTATCTATAGAAAGTTTTACTTTCTCTGATAGGAAAATTCAATTCAATTTTAATTCATGCAGCCACAATATTTTAATTAAGAAATGTGAGTAGCACACATTAACGAAGGAATTAAAATAATGCTTAAAAAGTACTTAATAAAATTAAATAAAAAAAATAAGGAAATTTCCAGTTTAGTGATTTTATTTAATCCTTTCAATGTTTGAATAGTAATAATTCATAAAAAAGCACCAAGACCCACCAATATTTTTGAAAATGTAGTTTATATCTATATGTGTCTATATATATATATCTATATGTGTTGTATATGGTTAAATGCATTACTGGGACTGTGGAAGTTGCTTTCCTTGTTTGTGTGTTATGGTGAGTGTCAATTTGAATAAACATTTTTTTATACCTTATCCGCTGTATTCGATTTAAGATGCTACTACATTTTTAATCCTCGCCATCAATACTAAACTGTTATGTTCCAGACGTACACTAAGGTCTTAGAAGCGACCCTAAAACAAAAAATATGACGGCTGAAAACAAGTAAGAAAATAGTGATAACTTTTTGTAGCAGTCGCCAATGTAACAAAAACGATAACGAATTGGAAAATTTGATGTTTTTGTCTGCATTTTGAAGTGTTTTCTTCAGTGTGGATGTGTGATACACTAATAAGAGTGTTGAGAATGACAAAAACACATACAACAAGCATGGGGTATCAGATGTTATAGTTGTGAGGAAAACCACAAGACAGGCTAGTGACCCCATAAGAAAACAAAATGCTACCGCTGTTTGTAAACAGGACATCTGATTCGTTGCTGTTGCAGTGAACAACCGAATCAAAGCGGCTGTACAACATAACCACCTGAGAAGAGATATACACAGCCAAATGCAGACTCTAGATTTAAACTTACACACCACCTGGTATCAACAGACACAGAATCAGATATGTAACTACCAGAAATATATAAGATGTTCCGAGTTGACGAAAAGTTGGTAAATCCAAACCATATCAGATTTTTGTGTTACTACTTGTTATGGTACCTTACCTATACGGACTACTTGAACTCTTCCACTCCCCATAAATACTGGGAGCGCATGCTTCTCAGTGTTAGCTTCACACCAGCCGTGCAGTCTTTCAGTAACGCCAGTTGCTGAGAGACTTTGGACTGGTAAATAACAGTCGAGGATTCGTTCAGTCCAGCAGGAAGTGGGCCATTCCGGTGGCCTTTTATCTGTCGGGCTGAGGTATTGGTCCTGGGTAGTCCTAGGAGATCCACCCTCCCAGGCCTTGCCTCCCCTCTTTGGGGTGGAGTAAGTATATTACTTACTGCCTGAAGCACCCTGAGTGAGTAATGCCAACAGGGCTGCCCAGGCTATTTTTGCTACGCCAGAGGGCTCCTTCTTTAGGGGCGCTGGCTTGACTCTTCCCCACCTTCCGGCCTTGTGCCACATATTCCTGCGGTGGGAAGCAATTAAATACCTGGACACACACCAGTCTATACTGGCAGTCAAGACAGATGTACGACCACTCTTGTTCTCTGTTGTATTATACTTTTTTCAATATACTTGTTTTCTCTAAACTCCGAGTTCGTGTTTTTTTTCCGGACCCGTTATAGGCCCACGACACTAATTTGTTTATGTATGTTTTGAATTCTTCTAGAAATACATGTTAGTTTTTCTTTGCTTCGAAACTGACATTAAATCACAGCATGATATAACTCTGATCTGTTATTTTATAATATATATATATATATATATATATAAAAAAAATATGATACTAAAAGTATACTTTTATGAAAATATATTTATGGCAATTAAGCTACACAGAGAAGTTTGCGTTTCATCCCTGCAGGGAATTGTCAGATTAAGTGCCTGACGATTCCCTATGGGGATGAAACGCAGACGTCTCCGTAGCTTAATTGCCATGAATATATTTTCATACTTTACTACTAAGCTCTACTCACGCATTGAGCACTGTTGAAGTAAATACTGGCAATCTATACACAATATATTATAGAACCTTATAATATTATACGTGTATACATGAAATAATATGAGTATCTGACATTCTCCAATAAATAATAAGTTTTATAAATAAATAATTTTGTTGTCAAGTGACTTCTTTATTTACTCAGACATTACTCATCTGTTTTTCAGACAGAAATCATCATTATTTGTCTCTGAACATGGCTGATAGAGAATGGATAATTTGTGTATGTTTTTCGTAAGAATTTAAACAGGCCACAAACGCAGCCAATATTTCTCAAAAAGAGTAAGGGGAAAGAACTGCTTGCTGAAAATGAGACTCCCCACAATCAGGAAGATCAATTTCTTTAGATGATGATTTAAAGAGTGCAATCATCGTATTCGACATGTCAATTATTAACCTCGTAATTTCATGTAAGCCAAGAAACTAAGATCATATTGAGATTGTGCGGGGAAAGAGATGAAAATTAAGCAAATGGCTACCGCGTCAGATGATATTCAAATGCACCAAAAATGCTAAATAATATCCACTAATAATGGTTCTTCCTTTCTCAAGATAATCGATCAGCACATCTCAAAATATGGAGGCCAAAACCTCGCCTGCTGATGTTTGTGTCTTCGGTAGTTTTGGACGGCTTTCACCTGCTGCTGTTCACTCAGCTGACTGCCAATTTGACTTCAGAGTGAAAAGTAGTCGATTCACTTTTCATCCATTGTCACATATTGATGCAAAAACTCCTTTTTGTTGCATTGAAACAGTTGCAAACAACGCATTGTTGTTTTTGATTGACTGTGAGAAAACACAGCATTCACTTAGAACACAGGTTTCTAATTGACAAATGTCTATGCAAAATGGTGAATACACTGTCTTCTGATATCTTTAACTCCTCTGCTACCCCACACAACTTTAATTTATGATCAGCCAAAACGAGTTTGTGGACTTTTTTTATGTTTTCCGGGACAACTGCTGAATTTAGGTGACCTGAGCATTCAGCAGTATTTGTATCTGTATGACTGCGTTTAAAGTCAGTATACCACCTTTTAACCATTGTTTCCGATGGAGCAGAATTTGAACAACACTTATCAAGCAATTGCCTTGCTTGAACCATATTTTTCCCCATCAGAAAGCAATGTTTTATCAACACACGAAATTCAGAGTTTTCCATTGTTTTGTAAATTTACAACAGTAGCTTCACTTAAATAACTGTAATTTGTAAACTAATAATCTGATTGGGCTCAAATTTTTACACGTGTCATTTGAAGGTTAGTACTTTATAAAAATCATATGGATTTTTTATTGGTGGTACCATCTATATATCAGGCCCAGGATTTATTGAGTCCTGTGCTAGATAAACAACAGTTTGGGAAACCAAAAATAAATAATAGTGAGCAAACATTTTCAACATATGTCAATTTTATTAATCATTTAAAAATGTAACAACTAATAGTATAGATTATGAATTTGAAATGATTGATTTTTTTTTTTTCAATATTAAAAATAATATTTGATTTGCTTGAATTCAGTCTTAAAAACGAATCCATTTCATTCTGGAAGGAGAAAATTGAAATATCAAAAAAATAATTTTTAATAATAACAATAATAATCATCAAACGGCAATTTTGATTGGAGTGCCCAAAGGGTATGGTCCTCTTTTTGGTGAATAGGGTGTTGTTCGGGGTACCATCTGAATGCAGTCAATGATTGGACAAACAGACAGACAAAGAGTGCAGCCTGAAAAAACAAAAAAATTTTTTTATCCAACCACATAAACAGTGAGTATTTCAATTTTTTTTTTTTTTTACTTTACAAGAACTTTTATTCTTCCGAAACAAGGTATATTGCTAATGATGCGTAAGGGGGTACCTGTGATAAGAGCAAGACTTATGGGGGGGAGGGGGGCTGTGTGGGGAGTTGGGCCACCAGAACATTAAAAAAAATATTCTTCTCCTAAATTCTATTTCAACTACACTTGCCTCTCTGTTTCATCTCTGCTGAGAAATGCTCATCAAACCTGCACATGTTATCTTTTAAATCGGTCCTTCCTACCTGCCAAATAAGTGGATCAGGTAACCTAACAAGGTGATGATGCATAAAGCGTTCACAGTAAGAACTGCGACTGATCCTTCATTGTACTCTGAATTTGTTGCTCGGGTAGTCGTGATTGTGTGGAAGTATACCTGTTAGCTAGTATTATTGGCCTGTCTCTAGTCATCCGTTCGTATCCTTAGATCCATCACTTTATCTAACCTGTGAACCCTCATGGATACACAGCAATTACAGGTCCTAATTCTGAAGTAATCCTGTCAGCGACTCTGTAAACCCGTAAAATGGGGTCTTATATATAGACAGTCTTACAATCTTGTATTTTTCTTGAAATTCAAAGTCATCCAATAAACAGGAAGTTCAGTGTTTCTTGAAAGACATACACAAATGAAATATAGCAGCTCAAAATAAATTATCAGGAAAACTCTTTGATATACTTACATATCAGGCAAAACTATTTGTGTACACCAAAAATTACGGAAAATTATCAAGTAGAATTTTAATAAAAAATAAAATTATTTTACTATTCGTAGTCAACAAACTCCAAAGGACAAGACTGCATGGCGTCTTCATACAAGAACAAGGGAGATAATCTTTTATGACGTCTTTAAACGCATAATGAAAATATGAGTACAAAATGAATTTTATTTTATTACTAAAATTCTACGTGATAATTTTCCCTAATTTTTGGTGTAGATATTTATTTTTGCCTGATATGTAAGTATATCAAAGAGTTTTTCTGTTAATCTATTTTGAACTGCCATATTTCACTTGTGTATGTCTTTCAAGAAGCACCGGAAGTTCTGTTCATTTTCTCTTCTCTTCTGGAAAAAAGGTTTTATTTATCTTTTGTTCTATAATTTACTTTTCTTCGGACACTCTCGCTTTTCACACTTCTACAGGATCAGCCTACCACACTGATATGCAGTAAACTTTTAACAACTAAACTTGACTTCCCAGTGTTAAGAAGTATCACACAACCCTGTTGGCCTCCTCCTCCTCCTCCTATCTTGAGAGACAATGGATATCCTCTAAAATGGCACTTGCAGGACAAAAAGTTTATAGGGAAGACAATGTTGTAAAATCTCAACCGCATTTTTTCCTGAGCAGCTGTTGCTAAAATCCACTGATGAAGAGATATCCAAGATGACAGGAAGCAATGCTGGGATAAGCGGAGAAGTGATATTTTATAGTTTTTCCTTCTAGGTTAGTAGCCTCGTTAAAGCTTAACCTCTTCCCTTAATATCCCATGCATGGAGTATTGTTGTTACATCTGGGCTGGTGCACCATCCACTAGGTCCAAAAAAGAGTCGCTAACCTAATAGGTCCTTCACTATCCACCAAGCTCCAGCCCCTGGAATGTGCTCCGATGAACTTGCTGCTCTGGTGTCCCATTGACGTAAATACACTCGATCAACCCGACAATCAGCTAAATCCCATCCATTCACTGTGGAGGTCCCCAGATGCCAGAGAGCCTTCTACTTCAATAGCTTCTTTCCTCGTGCTGCCGGTCTTCAGAACCCTGTCCCTGCTCCCTGTTTTCCCGACTGTACCGACATGCAGAGATTTAAAACTAATGTGAACAAGCATCTTGCTGCACAGCTCCCATTTAGGATGACCCCCAAAACTTTCACCCTAATTCTCAGTAGCCCTTTACGTCTACAATGACAACTTGCAGTGTTTGGGGTGAACTATGTTTTAAAAAGAAAAATACTGATGTTCTTTTTATTACACTCACGAGTATACTCGTTTAAGTAAGTAATTTATTTTTATCAATAACAATTGATTTCCTACTGTTGTCAGATGCAAGGTAAATCTTACTTTAAAAACCTCAATCAAAGTACAACACTTACAAAAAAAAACAAGCAAAAAAAAAAAAAAATCTCACTTACAGAATAAATATGCGAGTAAAGTTTTACAATATATATATATATATATATATATATATACGCAAAATAAGTTTTACTTAAAAACAAACTAATCCGCTCTCTCTTCTGAATGTGTAAATAAAGCATCTGTGTGCCCGTAGATTAATTCCTATTTTAGTCACAAAAATATTAAAAACAAGAAAATATTCTTTTTTTTATCTATTAAAAGTAAAATAAATTCTTTCCATTATTTTTTTTATTATCAGTTATTAAGATTAAGCCTCCTCTTCTTTGCTCATGAAAAGGAATTTGCATACATGATTATTGAAGCAAGCCAGACACATGTACGTTCACTTTTATTACATAGAATTGTTCTACAATTCAGAAAATAATTAAAATATATCATTTTTTTTTTTTTCTAATTTTAAAATTTAAAATATTTTTAGAAATTAATTTTCAAAAATCTAATTAAAAACATTATAGAATCAAAGAATTTGTAAGTAATTCATTATAAAACAAAATGAATTATAAAACAAATTACCTGTGCAATTGTCAGTCACAAACACTTGATGAGTGTCTTTATTGAATGTGATTGCCTGGTAGCCGGAGTCATTGCAAACCATATAACATTTGCCGCAGTTGATGCACATATCCTGAAATGAAATAAGCCACAAATAAATGGGGACAAAATTAAGACAAGAGGCAGTCCGAGAATAAGGTCCATTTTGTTTCTTTAAAACTCATCAAAATTATTTGAAATCGGCAAAGTTTGAGATAAAGAGTCAGGATTTAAAACAAAGATATTTTGGGATTAATTAGGAAAACTTTACTGTGGAGAAATAGTTAACAAACATGCTGCCTTCATAAAAAATGACTACTAGAATGAATTCAATCTTCATAGGGCTCTTCAAATATGTGACCTTGCGTCATACAAAACTTTAATAAATAGTATTATAAATGTTTTACTGTGAAGTAATGATTAACAAGCTGTCTTCATTACTACTGTAGTGAGTTCAATCTTCATTGGGTGCCCCAAATTAATGACCTTGTACATATCAATTCAGTTGAATATATATACTCAATAGGATTTTTTATCTGGATGTTAAGAAGTTTTCATTTGGTTACTATAATCTAATCTGGCTACTATTATCTCTGGAGACGGCAGTGTTTATATAATTTGGATTTTGTTCAAGTATGCTGTGAATTTTTCTCCAGAAACACGTGTAAGATTTTTTTGCTTTGAAACTGACATTAAATCACATAACTGATTTGTAATTTTATTTATCTGAACTATATACAGTAAAACTCCTACGCTATGAACTTTTGATCTGTTTATAGCGTAGGATTGGCCATAGCGTAGGATAAATTAGATGATCGTGAACATTTGAACATACTTCATTAAAAGATATAGAAAATGCGTATAGGTTTGGCCAACTATAGTAATATTTTATGACGATAATTAAAGAAAGTGTATGTAAACAAAATGGATTTATTAGGAAAATGACTATTGATCAACACAAATAGACATTAAATGCCTAAATATTTACAAAAAATGTTAATAGATACTACATGTATATCACTGCACTAAAATCATACCACATCCTCATTATTTTCAAAATCATTCCTGTTCAATGAATTCATTGCATCTTTTATCTTTTGTCGAAATTTCGATACTTTGTTCAGTTCAATTTTCTTAATGAATATTTATTTATTTTTATACTAATCTGCAAATAAAATGGAAAATAATTTTAATGCAGCACAACAAATAGAAACTTTAAAATAGAAAATGTATGTAGAGGTATATTTACATAATTTTTCAGCGACTTTAAAAAAGGCGTACGTTTATTAGTATATCGACAAAAATATCTTTAAATATATTAATTTATAAAAATATATCAATTAACTTCATAATTTGCTTCTTTTAATTGCTAAGTTTAGTTCATAATGTAAGAAGTTTATATTGAATTTTGTTCATAGCGTAGGAAGTTCATAGCGTAGGCGTTTTACTGTAAAAGAATTGCTTTTTATAGTGTTACATACGAATATATATATATATATATATATAAGGTTAATACAACAGAAGATATAAGAGGCAACTAATATCTTTAATTAGTGAACATCTGGATAAAACTGAATAGCACTAGATAAAGTGAAAGAATAAAATAAGGTGCAAATCAAATTTTATTAGAATTCAATGTTCAGGCAAAGTACTTTAAAGTCCTTAACTCATGAGTTTTCAAAGAAAATTCTTCTCCTCAGAGGACCATTACCACAATGACATTACTGCAGGCAATAAAATTAAACTTTGAAAATATATTAAAAAAAATATATATAAAAATACATAAAAGTATATAAAACATCAAATATATCGGCCCAAAACATACTTTTTTTGTTAAACCTATACAGTTCATCCATATCATAAAGTTTAAAACATATTCAGGAAAGATATCAAAGAGGTTGATTAAAAAATAATCCAGGTGGTGAATGGTAGTCCAATAATAAAATTTGATTCGCACCTTATTTTATTCTTTCACTTTATCTAGTGCTATATATATATAGGAACAATAGATACGAAGAAGGAATAACAAAAAAGTGATAAAAACCATTTTGTCTTCACTAACTTGATAATGGGGTATTACTCCCAAATACTGTTTATATAAAAAAATACAATACCCTTTTAACATTTTGTTACCAGGTTTTGTCAATATATGCATTACGACACAACTATTTATGGTAGCACTTCGAAGAGCATTGATGATCAAGATCTTTTTGTTTTATTAGGATACAACTAAAGTTAGATCTTTTGACTTTACTTAACTTACATATACGTATAATGTAGTGACAATGCAAAATGTGACAGTCATTTTTTAACAAGGATCTGTATTTTACTTTAAACAAACCAGCGAATGAATCCCTTCATCATTTCTTCATTCTAGCTCAATGGAAAGTGCTGCCTTAAATATTTGACCACGCTCCCTACTAAAACTTGGTACCAAAATTAAACCCGAGTGATTCATACTGTACTAATGTTGACACAAAATTACATGTTGAAGACTCAACACAAGGTTGATGATATTAGTAAGAAAGTAATTGTTGACTTACATCACAGATGACAGCGACAGCAGGTTCTTTGGTGTTCAGTTCGCGATGGTTTTTGATCTGAGGAAGGGCATATCCAATCATATCCTATGAAATGAATTGTTGATAAAAAAAAAAAGTGAATGAATTCTTGAAATAATTGTTTCAGCTGCTTTGTGTTAACACAAAGTTTGGAGAACAGAACTGTAGAGATAAAGCTACACATACTTGGAGTCGGGATGGGAGAATCATGTATGTTTTTTTTAGTTTTTAGTTCTCTTAACATGAAATGAGAGATGTTTTTTGAGACATCTTTCATTTGTGCTGCAGTCAGACCTGTTGCATCTATGATTTCCCAATGTTTTTATTAATATCTTATTTTCTCAACTTTATTTCTTGTAACCATTTTGATATTACTCTTACCAATTATTGAATTTTTATAACGATGTTTATTTTCTTTAAAGTTTTGTTCAATATTAAATGCTTACATAATATATATATATATATATATATATATATATGTGCGTGTGTGTACATTAGTTTTTTTTATTTCCTAAAACTATATTAATTAAAATACAGAATTACTCTAACTTAACAGAACACAAGATCTCAAATACAGAATAACATCATTGTTTTTATTTATAAAATAAGCGTAAACATGAGACAATTCAAAACTACAGCGGATGTGATCGCTAATAGTCTTGCAGATACCTTATACGTAAATAATCAAATAATCACACCGTAAAACAAAAAAAATAACAGCCTCTAAACACATTTAAACAACACTTAGCCGACACCCCCCCCCCCCCAACATATGACTGTCTATTTTTTTTAGAATATTGATATCCCGCACATGGACAGCCTAATTTCCATTTTTTCCGCATCACTCAAGTCATTCCTGAAGAAAAATGGAGAGCGTTTGAAATATTGAATTATAATTGTAAAAATAAAAAAAAACGACACGGTTATATGCTTGAATCACCACCCATCATTATTATCAATATATATATATATATAGTAATCCAGGTAGGGTAATAATCCACAGGGTAGAAATCTGAAGGGAATCAAACCGGGCTTATAAAAGAGTGCTCAATAAAAATATAGAGCTGTATTGTGAATGCTTTTATTCAAACATGTACAAGGTCTGCTACACTGGCATGTCGATGTTATCGATCTACAGCTATTAAGAGCTGAGGTCTCATCAGGCAGAAAGTTTTTTGTGATCCAACCCGGTCGCTGAATTCCAGGAAGAATATATATATATATGTAAGGTTAGTAGGAGAGAACCCTAGCAGAGTACTCAATTATTAAGAAACTTTAAAAAATTCAAAAATAGAACGTAATATTTATTTATATATGTATTACAGAAGATCAGAACAACATCGATACCATCAGTTTCAAATCCAAACAAAGGGCACCTATAGTTGTTTTGTTTTTTTCCGATGAGACAGACATAAACTGAGGCTGAAGAGAGTCCGACATAAGAGACCAACTATAGGTCTCTGTTGTTTGGATTTGAAACCGATGGTAACAATGTTGTCCAATCTTCTGTAATATATATATATATATATATATATTAGTGATGGGACGATTCCAATATCCCCCCCCCCCCCCCATTCCGATACAATTACTGATTCTGATTCTTTGTAAATTCCTACATATGTTGCATTACCCGTTCTTTCGGGGTACCCAGTAAGATCAAACAAGAATGACAAAGAACAGAACGTATATGGAAAAACTTTGTTTTTCTTTATTTCCCATCACCGGATGGTTTACGCCGGCTACGTACACACATAAAAAATTCTTTTAACATACTTTTGTCTCATGAAAGTCTTTTTCTTGCTGAGGTCACAGACTTGGTTTTTGGCTAGAAACTCGTTCATATATACATCAGATTGGAAAGCAATTATCTCTGCATCGTCTATCAGAGCGTGAACTGAAGCAATTGTTCCACAAGCACTTTCAATTTTAATCCTCTCCTCCCCAAAAAACATAATAGTTTTACTAGTAGTTTAAAATGAATAAATATTTATCATTTTATTATTAGTACCAGCAATGGAAAATTTAATTTTAAACAAAAAAAAAAAAAAAATTAAAAGAATCGTTTTTGGAATCGGAAATTAGGCTAAAATTTTTCTGATTCCAATATCGATACTCCAAAAAGTTTTGATTTATCTGATTCCGATAAATTGTCCCAATACTAATATATATATAAAAATTAGTTGCAGTCAATCATGTAAATTTTTTATCTTTCAAGTCATTTCTTTTGTTTAGTGAATCTAAAATGCCCTTTGAAGTACAAATGTCTTAACGCTGACTCAGGTGAGATTTATTCAAACAACACTTACTTTAACTTTGGGGATAGACCTCGAGGGTGTATAAGCTGGTCGAATGGCATTTGGAAGATTTGCTGGTGAAAGAAGGTCGATCGTCTTTTTGTAGTCTTCAAGCATTTTGTGTCTTTTTTCAAGATAATTTCCAAAATTTGGCAGACCCTTAAAAA
Source organism: Sepiola atlantica (assembly GCA_963556195.1). Lineage (NCBI taxonomy): Eukaryota > Metazoa > Mollusca > Cephalopoda > Sepiida > Sepiolidae > Sepiola > Sepiola atlantica. The sequence goes on from OY744515.1 coordinate 94,276,766, forward strand.
AAAAAAAAGTTGAGAAACATTTGTTCTTGAAATTAAAATTTTAAAAGAATTTAACAGCTGAAGTCTCTTTTAAACAATTAAAAGGTGATATCAAAGATAAATTAATCATTTTGGTGAATCTAGAATTATGTGTGTGGAATACCAAAAGTGGTGCTTATTTATATTAGGACTCAAGTGAAATATGGCAGTGAAAAATAAAATAACAGGAAAACTTATGGATATACTTACTTATCAGTGAAAATATTAGTGTTCACCAAAAATTAAGGAAAATAAGCGAGTAGAATTTGAATAAAAAAGAAGAAAAATAATCTATCACAATACTACAATTTTATTTTTGTATTAAAATTCTACTCAATAATTTTCCGTAATTTTGGCATATACTAATATTTTTCACTGATAAGTAAGTATATTCATAAGCTTTCCTGTTATTTTATTTTGAACTGCCATATTTCAATTGAGTCTCAATATAAATAAGCACCCCAAGAGTGACAAGAGAACATGTGAGACTATGACATCAAACGAGAATTAGAGACTTGTCAAAAAGTGAAAAGTTGAGGCCAAACCAAGCTCCATCTCTCTCTCTCTCTCTCTCTGCACCTGTTTATGGGTGAAGTGCCGAGAGATAAAAGATGTCCAGGAAGAGCATTTTGGTCCACCTTTGGAAACTGATGTTTCAGAGCTGGGACAAATATATATATATATATATATATATATATATATATATATATATATATATATAGTACACGTATTGTATTAGTTTCTGTAGATGTGAATCCGTTGAAACTCAAGTGTTTATAAAAAGTGCTCAATAACAAGTAGAGCTGTTCATAAGTATAAATTTTTATTTATACAAACATTATTGGTTACATATGTGCATACATGTTTCGGTTGTACTCTTCCCAGAGAGTCAACCTCTTCAGACCAAAGGCTTCAGAGAAGTGGGATGGATTTGGAAACCTTTTTCCTTTAAATAAATCTTTGTTGGGGATTGGTTATTTTTATGAATTATTATCGGATTACCTATTTTACTTGTTGACTCTTTCAGTTAGTTACTATCTTTTTTATTCTTTTTATGACCTGCCTATCCCTTTTCATTGTTTTATTACCTACTTAGCTTGGATTCCTTTCAACTTCAATGTTTTACAAACCTATTAAGGCAAAAATATCTGATCTTTATATAAAATACACACATGTGAACAAATTTAATAGATACAAGTACAAACAGACATAAATATACATACACATCTAAACATGGACACACCCACATATCTACTTTCAAGCATAAATATATTTACAATATATAACATACACACGTGCGTATAAGTATATTTTCAATATATAAAATACACACATGTGCAGAAGCAAATACATAAACACACACATATACATATATATACACACGTACATTACTCAAAGTCAGACACGAAACGAGTTTAAACTGCAAACATGCTAAGCAGGCTTTTAGATTAAGAATAACTACTATCACTCTATTGACTTACTTCATTGTTAGTATTACACATACTCAATTTTTTAATTTTATTTTTTATTTTTATTTTTTTATTATTTTTATTTTTATTTTTAATTATTTTATTTATTATTTTTTTTTTTTTTAAATTTATATTTTTATATTTTTAAATTATTATTATATTTAATTTAAAATTCTGATGTCTTTATTTTGAACTTGGTACTTTTGTCAAGCATTGTATCTCTTGTCCAATCTACTTTGGAGGCCGCACGAAAGTGATCGATAAGGATTGCAATCTCATCCTTACCGTGCGCTGTAAATGTAAAGGTTGAGCCAAGATACTTGAACTGTTTGACTTCTTCCAATGGTGCTGTTGAGAATGATAGCGACTCTGTCGGAAAGGGGGTAGCCCAGCTGACAAGACGTTGACACATACTACCTACGACGCATCATATGCATCTGCCTCTCTGACCAAATCCCAAACTGACCATTTGTGCAAAATGCAACATCACCGAGACTCTTCTGAAAAGCAGACATTGCTGGTTTGATCACATTCTTTGACGCCCTGAGGAGGAACTCATTCTCAAGTTGGTAACCCCAATTGCATCCGCTGCCTAGAGGAAGCGCAGAGGCAGCCAACTGAAGACATGGATTAAAACGGTGAAGACAGACATGGAGCTGGTAGCCCCCATATCCACCCACCCGTTTTTGGTATTCGTCGCTGGAACTAGGAGTGACTGAAGTAGGCTTGTTGACACAGGATGTGGTGAACTCATTTTGAGCCGGCTCAATGAACCTCGGGTGAATGCCGTTAAAGTTACAGTACAGTTACAGATAAGGGTAAACAAAATGGATCGATTGTCAGTTGAATGATGAAGAATATTATGAGAGGATTGAAAATGATGAATGGAACAAACAAAATTTGATTACTTATGAGGACGGTTTATCACAAGTATTTGAAGATCATCATGTTGTAGTCTGCAGGGAAGCAGTCACATGGTAATGTGTTCCACAGATGAGCAGTTGTTATGTTTATGAAGAAACAATATTCAAAAAGCACAAGAATGCAGCAAATGTATCTGTGGAAATTATCACATTTTATTATTCGTTTCGAGATCATCTCATGTTTTAACAAAACAAAATTTGCTAAATTATTCATCATTTGCCAAAACTGAGTTTTTTTTAGACAGAACCATTTAGTTTACGATATCCTATTTTTAAAATTACCATATAAATGTAGAGGAACTAATTTTTCGCTGAAACCCGAATCTTAATCTGTTGTCTTTTTAAATAATAACCATTTAATTTTTTTCTAATTTATTTTTGTAAATCTTTAAAAACTTAAATTACTGTTGTTGCGATTTTGCTGTCAACCATTTTAATAAATATGTGAGGAAAAGTGTTGATGTAGAAATTGGAAGATCAATGCGAGAAGTTTTTTCCTTAAAAATATCTGCTATTATAAAACTTTGAATTTAGTATTTTCATTGCAATTTTTTCATTAAACATGAAATATACAAATTGAAAATAAAAATGAATTTACCAAATGCAAAAAAAAAAAAAATTGAATTTACCAAAAGTGGAAACTGAATGAAGGAAAATTGGTTGCTTTATAAATGGCGATGATAACATGAAGCACTGACCTGTCCTTGGAGAATCTTTGGAACAATTTTTCCTTTTTGGTGAATTGGTGTTGGTGGACTTTGGCCTTCCCAATCATCGAGTTCTGCTATGGATCGTAAATATAATAAAGTTTGAAGACCAGTGACATAATCTTCAATTAAGGTAAAATCCTGGTTTTGAATAGCACTGCACACCTGAAATGAGTTTTTATGCATTTTAGTAATACAAAAATTGTAAAGACATGCACACACAGACACACACACACACACATATATATATATATATAGTAAGTTATGGAAATATATTTATGGCAATTAATCTACACATAGGCTTTCGTGTTTCATCCCCGTACGAAATCGTCAGGCTAAAATACGTAATACATTATATCTTCTTATACCATTTTATGCAATAATAATATATATATATATATATATATATATATATATATTATATATCAATCTTTAGTGCTTTGGTGTATGTTGAAAAGAAATCAATAAAGTGCTTGATCGCAAAAAATGTGAGAACTAATATTCTTTGATTTGTTTTTATTTTGTGAGTCGATGATTTAAATTGGGCCTTAACAACCTTTTTTAACAAAAATAAAAAGTTAGCCTATCTCAATGAAACCATGGTACATCTCTGAAGTATGTAACATATAGTTTTTAAATAAATTATTTGTATATTAATTTTTATAAAGTTAAGTATGTTCATGTATTTCTATGTACAATATTCACTCGTAAACTAATTAACCAATCATTATGAATAGTGGAACACAGCTGCTAGGCGTAAGGGGTCCAAATGTAGGCTATATTTAGTTTAATTTAGATTTATGCAAACAGAGTAAAAAGGAGGTGGAAGCTTTTGTTAAAATTGAGATACTTCAGATTTTTGTGAAATTTTAATAATAGGTATTAGACATCAATTAATAAATATTCCCCAAATTTCAGTTTCTTTTGAATATTATAAATGGTTTTTAGGGGGCATAACATGGCACAACTTTCTATTTGAAAATTCAAATATTTCAGATTTGCATTTAATTTGATCCATAGTTATCAGATACCAATTAAGCAAAATTCCCTGAATTTAAAATTCTTCTTAAGACCTTTTAAGCCTTAAATTTTAAACATTTTCTAGAATCAAAATCATGTAATGGATTTTGATCAAAATTAGAATAAAGATCTAGATATAAGGTTTAGTATCATTATATCTTAATTTTAATCTTCATAAGGGGACAAAACAGTAATGTTCGGGGAAATAATTTTACCCGTCCTAGGACAGGGTATTTTTCTAGTATATACACATAGGTAAAGGTAAATGTTTATAGTTGTTGCCGTATAAAGTTAAAATCATAGGAGTATGAAGAAGCCACAATTGTCTAGAATTAGAAGCGGGGCAAAAGATATTCATAAACATTCAAACGAGACAGAAAAAAGAGTCGCTTTACCTGAAGTACGGATGCCCCAGCCATCAAGTATTGTAATCCTGCATCCGCACTATCGATTCCACCCGTGGCTAACACAGGATAACCAGGAAAGGCTTTACTTATCACACTCACTGCTTTCAAGGCAATTGGGCGTATAGCATTGCCCGAAACGCCTCCATAAGTTGTAGCTTTTTCTTTGCCAATATAAGGCCAGGGTGTTCCATCGGCTTTCAGGCCCATAAGACCCGACACAGTGTTGGTTGCAGTCACACCATCAGCACCACCTATTCATTAAATACAAAAGGGGGGGGGGAGGTAGTTTTTAATATTAACTAGGTAGCTGTACAGATAAATGCGTTTTCACTTTTTTTTTTATTATTACATCACAAAAAAACCCCAAAAAACAAAGGCCCAGCAGAAAATGAATTAGAAACCATCTTTTTTTTTCTTTTTTTTTCTTTCTTTTATTGCTTAAAATTTTTTTTTTTTAATCCAAATTAAAGGAATATTATTAATTTCATAGCGACCTTTATAAAAATTTGAAGGATTAACTATTTTATTTTTTACTAGATGGTCCTACTCGGGAGTCCGTATTTACTTGCCTCCCCACAAGAGCAAAATTAGACACAAGGTCGGTTTTTAATGTGGGGAAAATCCAGCTTCCTAAAATGGGCATTCTGGACTGAGATAAAAACAAAATGCTTCAGTCTAAAAGGATTTCTCCTTCACTGACTGAGAACAGAACAGATGAAGTATAGTATCAAAACATATACTATACTTTGATCCTAACTAAAAGGCCAAGGACTTTAATTTAGCTTAAATCATTTTTTAACAAAAATAAATTTTAAAAAAATTGTTGGGAGTGTAGGGGAAATATGTTACATTTAATAACTAAAAAAAAAGAAAGAAAGAAAGTGTGCTTTAAAAAAGATAAAAAAACATCATAAAACAATTAAAAAAATAAAAGTGTGCTTTAAAAAAGATATTCAGTTGATGTAAAAAAACATAAAACAATTAAAAAATAAAAAGGCCATGTTACTAAAACCAACAATCATAAACCACAATTCAACTTCGATGAGAATTATCCAAACATATTGAATTAAACAAGCTTCATAGTTATTTCTTTTAATAAAAGATCACGGGTCGTCTATGTGGACATTGACATATACATATGATGGCTGCCTACTCATTTTCCAGTATGACCACTTTTTGCGTATCAATGTGATACTAGTGTAAAACCTGCCGATGAGAAGCACAGATATGACATTTTAGGCCTGCTAGACTTTTACAGACCATACCACCAGATGTGGCAGGGGTTGTGATGATCTGATGGGATGTCATAATTGAAGCCTGCACTTGATTTCACTGCACGTGCATGCGTGACAGGGTTACCAAATTGCAAGCTTGGCATGTTAGCTGTAGTAACCAGACCTCCATCGCCGTATGTCTAAACAGGTTTATGTTGCAGCAAGCTGCACACATAATTGGTATCTACATAAAGATCACAACATACTCAAAAAGTACCAGCACAGCAACAGGATTATAGTGACCAATGCCCGTGCAACACGACAACCACACTGAGTATCAGTAACTACGAACCCAGTGATAGGCAAAAAAAATCCGATGACTAGTAATCACTTCAACCGCAGGTGTGATGTTAGGGTTTTTTTATTTATTACAGTTCCAAGAATTCAAGATCAACAACGGTTAGGCGTACGATCGTTTCCGACACGTTTAGGAATTGTTTTATTTACTTATTTTTATACATAAATTCCAATATGTCTCTTCTCCAGCGCCTTATACAGACAGTCCCAAATAGAGGTTCAGTGGTAACATCAACATATCCTACCTATTTTCTGAACATAGGACGAAAAAGCATGCACATAGAATTTTTTTTATCAGTTCCACCAATGTTCTTTACATTTACAATAATAATACTAATAATACCAATAATAATAATAATAGCAACAATGGTAACAGACAATACTAATGATGGTAATCACAATTGTAGTAGGAGTAATAACAGTGATAATCGAAGAATGAATCAGCCATTATAATAATAATAATAATAGTACTAATAATAATAGTAGAAATAATAATACTATTTATAATAGTAGTGATAGTAATGTGATGAAAGATTATAAGACTATATTGGATACACTTCTAAATAGAATATTAAGGGATAAGATTAAAAAAATACATAATAGCGATTCAAAAACATCACAGCAACAATGACATATACACACACACCCACACTAGACCAACTGTCTAGATCCGGAAGATCTAGTATACTACGAAAACTCTGTCAATCTTGTTTGTCCCCTTGCACAATGAATGAGGTCACAAACGGATGACATCATCCAGTAAAACAGAGATGGGGATAACCGTGCACAGTGGATGACAAGCATCTGTAACTTGGAATTAATAATATATATAACAAATACTGACCCAAACGTCACAAGTTGTCTAGTATTCCAAAATG
>OY744515.1:94291258-94321258 GCA_963556195.1 Sepiola atlantica
TACAGTTACAATTATATAAGAAGAATATAAATATTGGATATTCTCATTCTGTCAAGATAGGCAAAAATGTGGTTAGGACATACAAACGAACCTCCAAAACACATGGGTGTCAGTACGCATGCATCGGCAACAAAAGGAGCTGCTTAAACAAATATATATTCATTATAGTTTGCCTTCACAAACTATAACACACCATAAAGTAAACATACAAGGTAGATTGTACAAACAGTTAATACACATCCCAAAACAAGTGAATGTACATAACTGTAACAATAAGATAAGTCGTATGAAGCACACAAGGAATAATTTACAGTTGCCCAATACTGTGTTCGTCTGTAGAGGCTGGGTCAAAGGCCAGTAAGTCTGTTCAGTTCAGTGACTAGCAAACAAATAGAGGAAGGAAAAAAGTTCAATTCATAGACCTCGTGATCTCACAAGAACGAGAATAGGGGTCACGTATTCTCACAAAATTTGGGTATTTGACCCTTTTACCAAAACTTCATTTTTCCAAAAATAGATCTTTAAAGGAAAATAACTTTGTTGTCTCCAAAACATGAGTGAAAACAACAAACAAAAGTCAATGTACAAAAACTATAGCAATAAGTATGTTATAATATAAAAACACTTCCTTTCTGAATTGCAGCAATGGTAAAGAACTCCAGGTATGTTTATGGAGAAATTACCAGATATCCTTATTTTACCTGACCCCCCCCCCCCCTCCCCAAATAGAAGAATTGTTTCAAATCTAATACTAGTTATATGGTTTTTAATTTTTCTTCAAATATATACTTTTCTGGGGTAAAGTGCATGCAAGAACTGGGAAACCCATGGTTTATTACCCCCTGTCCCCTTAGGATATTCTGAATAGGTAGTGGATCATTCTTGTAGCAGTTACCTCCTCCTTTCAAAACATAACTACACCGGTTTGCCGGTAGGTGTTGCTTTTTCACCGACAGGTGGCACTGTAAAGCGACACCAGAGTTATCTGCCCTTCTGACTATAAAAACCGTTGCAAACGGAAAATCCATCTCTCTTCACCGACCAGTCTCGACAGAACAACGCTGACACTAGCGTTCCGTTTCACTTTTCTCTTCTGGTTGATTGGCCTCGGCAGAACGACGCTAATACACTAGCGCTTCGTCTCACGCTTTTCTCATCACATGGCATCGGCATAACAACTACCAACACACGTGGTCAAACAACGGTAAGAGTTCTCAACTCATTTTCTTTGTGTACGGCTTTCAAAGACTTTCCTCACGTCGGATTCATTTCTTCTTATACCTTTTTCAAGAACTGTTTTTCCATCGACACACATGCATACATCACACACTTCATCATTCCACGTACACACACGTTCAATAAACGTTATTTGAACTACCTCATCTTGTTTGTTAATTATTACTCTGTCTTTGCATGCAACATTGCTTGATTTACTAAACACGTTTATAATCGGGGGAACACGACCCTAACATTCTTATCAAATTACTTGGTAGTTATCAGACACACACAAGCTTTCTTATATTTAATGACACATGGATTCAGTACCTTTTTAGGAAAGTCTCTTTTCAGTTGGACAATGGCATCATACCAATATTTTGCAGTTTTTTCACTGATTAATTCAATGTTCAAAAAAGAACCCAAATTAGGACCAAAATTCTGGCCAAATGTTGTTCCTCTGATAATTCTCGGGGACACATTTGTGATGTAATCCTGAAAAAAGAAAAGAAAGAAAATCAAAAGAAATATGAAAATAGAGAAATCAAAAAATGAAAAATAAGAAAATCTTTTCGAAACTAATTAAAAAAAGAAGAAAAAAGAAAGAAAATTAACATTTTTCTTAAGTATTTTATGTTTCTGCCAAAGAATTTTTACTGTAAAAAAACAAAAAACATTTTAATTACTTTCTTTCATAAAATCTTTATGCAAATAATTAAAAGATTCTTACTAAAATTCACTTTAAGTTTTCAAGTGTGTGTGTGTATTTATATCTCTCTCTCTCTCTCTCTCTCTCTCTCTATATATATATATATATATATATATATATAAGATAAATGAAGGAAAAAAGATAAAGACGTGCAAATGACAAATCTATTTTATTTTCGATTGTTCAATGCAAGGTGTACTCGGACAAAACATGTTTATTTTTTCTTTCCTTAAGCCAGGCTTTTCAAAGATTAAAATCTTATCATCAGAGGAATTACATAGATGGATAAGTTGGCAGGGGAATAGCCAAAATTCAAAATCTGAAAAAATTAAAGTAACAATATAGAGTAATGGAAAGTAAAAGTGTGTGTGAAAAGGTTATCAAAATATAGAGTCTGTCCAGTTGGGAAAATGTCCGTTGACAAAGTATCCGGTGACGAACGATTTAAAGATGGAAAGAGATTAAATCCAACAGAATGATGTTCAGCTCAACCGTAGATAAAAGCGCTTATTAGGATGCAAGTTAGAAAATTACGGCCATTTTAAAAAATACTTCTGCGGAACGCGAATGATAAAATTTATAACATTATTTCAGTCTCAAGTATTCAAAATCAATGATTAGGGGTACAATCGTTTCTAAGACGATTAGGACATTAAGATCTTAAATTTAGCTATACTTTTCTAATATTCATTTACCCCATTATTTTTCGACCTCATTATGATCTACATGAGTAACTTATGAATTTAGTTATTTTCTAATTATCTGCTGTTATTATTTATTGTATATCATTGATAATTATTATTTATCATTATTATATCTTGGTTTATTTCATTGATTTATAGTTTATTAAATTTTAATTTTAAAAAATTTGAATGTTTTCAAGAAATATTTTTTTGAATAGAATAAATTTTTATAACTTTAAATTTTAATGTTGATTTTCTAATTTATGGTCATTTACTTTTAAAGAGTAAATTGTAAATTTAGCTTTAAATATTCTCCTTATATATATATATATATATATATATATATATATAGAGAGAGAGAGAGGATATTACCCATCAAATTGCTTCACTAAAAGTAGGTTTCATATTTTTGGACACTAATATTAGATTTAAATGTGACACTTTACATGTAATCATTGTCATGAAAGAAATATGCAAAAATTATACTAAAAGAGTTTCTTTTAGAATTACCTTATCAAGCACAAAAGTTTTGGTAACAGCAAAACCCCAGCCCATTTCAAAAGCCCTTCGAATCATTGGGGCACTGGTACAGTTTGTGGCGCTGGCTAGTCCAAAAGGATTTTCAAATTTTATACCACACATCTCAACACTGACATCCACAGTGTCTATCGGAGTGAAGAATTTTGGAAGACACGGGTTTTCTGGCACAGAAAAACCATGGAGAGACTGAAAGAGAAATTTAAACAATATGTATAAATTCTGTTGAGACAGTAACCAGTCACATCTGTAATATGAAATATAGTTTTAATGTCACTTCGTAATGAATCAGAGAGAATCATGTGTAAACAGACACTCACTCGTAGGATTACACAATCAACAGTGAGATTCTAACAAGTCAAGTCATGTATTTGTTTGACATATTTCGCTGTGAGATTTTTGATCAACGTGTAACAGCTGTATTATACTTATAGCTTTTTCTCTTACTGCAATTTGATGTGAGTACCAAATAATTGTTACTTGGGGATATCATGGCTTGATGTGGGAGAGTATTGAAAAACTAGTACTTAAAGAAATCAGCAGTTTGATGAGTTTCAAAAATAAATATCCTTTGTCTTAAGGTAGGGTTCTCAAATATGCGACCAGCATTGTGTCTTTCTGCAGCCCATGGGAAACAAGTTTCACGACCAACATTTTTTTCAAATTTCAATAAGTGTATCTCTTGCACATTCTGTACTTTTGCATAAGAAATATTGTAGTTGATCTACAAACCAAGTGAAAATAGGCAGTCCCTATTTACTTGCCTCCCCACGAGAGCAGAGTAAGACACAGGGTTGGGTTTTAATGTAGGTGAAATTCCAGCCCCCCCCCCCCCCAAAAAAAAGTCGCTTGAATTGGGACAAAAATAAAAATTTCCTCAGTCAAGAAGGATTTTCCTTCACTGACCGAGGACAGAACAGATGAAGTGTAGTATCAAAACAGAGACTACACCTTGATCTCAGACAAAACTGTTCTAGTTCCCTGGGAAGGGGAGAAACTACCTTCCCACCACCAAATAATGTGCATGCAATAAAATGTGTTTCTACCAATGCCCCCCCCCCCCCCCCCCCGCATTGGTAATAACCCCAGTGACGTTGAATTGTCTTGGTCTGCTGTACCTTTTCCTCATCATACAATGTCCTTCTTGTGTCCTTGAGTTTGAGATTCCTGTATAAAAATAATCTTTTTTACACAAATATTTTGAAGATATTTTTTAGTTTTACCTGTAAATATTTGTGCATGTGCCAAGAAGCCTGTTTGCCATCATTCGTTGCCTCAACAGAAGTCTCCGAGTTTCCAGCAATGTCTCCGCCACAAAATACTCCCTCAACACTTGACACCATTGTTTTCGCATCAACAACAGGAAGTCCCCAACGATGCAGCTCTAAAGGCTCCAATGCACTTTGAACTGAAAATACAATTTTTGAATACGTTTTTCTTTTACAATTTTTTAAATGGACCAAATTGAACGTTGAGTGCTCAACACACGCTACTATTGTGCTCTTCTTATAAGATACATAGATGATATACTCATCCTAACGTATCCTTATGAAGAGTCCATTAAAATATACATAATGTTTTACAAAAAAAAATTGATATAAATATATAGTTCAGCATAGAACACACTAAATCCCTTTTACTTTTAGACTTGAACTCTAAAATAACTCATGAAGGTAAAAACCTCACCATTCTATAGGAAAGCTGCCAGCATAGACATATTTGTCCACGATAAATCAGCCGTCTCTCTTAGTGCCAACTTTGGATATATAAAGAATGAAATAACATGTATCCAAAATAAATACAACAAAGTGGAAGACAAGACCACTCACTTTCTACAAGTGCTAGAATCTGATGCCCTGCATACACCAAGTATCACCTTAGGGACCCTAGAAAACAGATACGACAAACCTCCTCCAAAACTTGCTTCCTTGAGTTAACACGCTTCAGCGATATGATAATAAGTGTGATATACAGGGGGAAGTGGGGCTAGATATTCAACTACTACACTCTGTACACCTAGCAAAAAGACAACAACCCTTGCACATTGACAAACTGTCTCATTAAAGCAATTAGTATATAGGATTGACATGCATGCCAATCCTGTAATATTAATTGACCAATAGCATGGGCGAAAAACACAAACCACACCTCAAAATCACATCTAAAAAAGAAATAAGATTTTTCATACAAAACCAGCTTCCAGAGCTATTTTATTTGAGGTGCGAAAAAGGGATTTTAATCGTATGAGTTGAGGCAGACGTAGTTTAAAACACATCACGTGACCGCAATTGATGACGATGATAGCCAGAAACACGTGTCCATGGATTTCTTTCATGTATGTAAATTAATTAATATATATATAAAACAAAAATAATGACACGTCCAATTAAGGGCCACTGAATGCAATATTCTGCATATTCTTAACCGCTTAGGAAGTGGAAAAATATTAAAAAACAACACTTCTATCACCAGTAAAAACAATAAAACTATGTAATATGCATTATATATATATATATATATATATATATATATATAATAAACAAGGTAAATCTTGAAGTTACAGATAAAGCAACTTTTATTAATTCTACAGCTGTTTTATCCCATAAGGACAAATACATAATGTTAATTGACAAATTAACGATCATTTCTAGAATTCATCAGGGAATTAAGATAGAATCAACACTATCAAAGTCTTTTCCGTACTTGATTCCACTTCTTTATCACCCCGTCAACTAACTCCAACATCTTTAAAGATCCGTTAGTAAATTCTTCAAGTCATCAAGTTAAAAAGTTAATGTTTTTTTGTTTGACTTGAACTATTAATACATACACGGGCACGTCTACTTCACTTATGTGTCACTATTTTGTTCATACAAGTGGAATTCTTCTTTTATACTTCACCAACAACATCTTGATAAGCAACTCACTGGTAATGTATGACATTCGTACATGCTTAAGTGGAAACGACATCAGCCCTAGTTAGATGGGAACGGTGGAGGTCTTGGACTGCCAAAAGTGTTCAAGTTGGTAAAGGATAGGCATCCAGCCGTAAAATTGCCTTAAATACAATGTCTAGTCGAAATACAGCAGGAAAAAAGAAAGGCAGTGCCAGTAGCACTAATGCTGCTGGTAATGTCTTGGGCTTCGTAGATCCCAGGATGCGTGGATCTTCAGGGCCTATGGATTCCATCAAGCCTTGCCAAGGAGTGGAGAGGAAGACTTAGATTTCGAGACTAGACAATCAGGCCCCACCCTCATCAGAGGATTAATTGTGGCCTGATTCAACAAATAAACCGGTTGATGATGATGATGATGATGATTGAATGTAAAATGAATTGCTTGTCATCCAATTAAAACAGAAAGTAATATTTTTTTACAGGAAATGATTTAATTTTAATCAACATGTTAATGTTAGTTGGCTAAGGTCAAGATCATGGATGACACTGGCAAGAATTTTCCAAATAGACAAATAAACTCACACTCAAGTGAATATTTGTTTATATTTGATTAAGGATAAATACACTCAAGTGAGTGTGTGTTCTTTATTAACAATGATTAAATATATAACAATATACAAACTATTGAAGAAATGGGAACATTTTGCTTTTTGAGCGAAATCCTTTTTACACATTTTGCAATTTTCATTCAATATTTTTTTTAACTGACTGAAAACTTAAGAACAAAAACATTATTTTTTTTACAAAAAAGTTAAAGAATTGTTTTAACAACCAAAAATCATAAAGTTTTTGTTTTTATACCAATTACTGAAAAATGTTTTGGTTCTTGATACTGATTCCAATATACTTAAAAAAGGAGTCTGAGTCAAATGGTTTTTGATAGTATGTAGTATACTGGTTTCTCATGATAATCTTAGTGATTTCATTTGACTACCCACATATTGTGGGTGTCGTCATCTCTGATTTACTCTTCGTGATTGAAATCTACAAACAATGTAGAATATTAATGTATTAATTAAATTCAACAAATAATTACTGACCAGTTGATTGTGTTATACGTTTCTAAGTCTTTTAGTTATCACATTATTCAGGTGGCCATGGTGTACGGGGACTTATTTTTCCAGTTGTGATCTAACCTTTTCCTTCGCCAACTATTTTAACTCAACTGACTATGATCAACCACAGCTTAGCATTTCTCAAACCCCCTTCCACCCCCTAATAACAAGTGTGACTTTGATAGCCGGTCTCTGTATAAAACATTTCTCACCTTTTTTGTCTGAAAGAAGGGATCCGAAAGCTGAAATAATGAAATCTGTTTTGATGGTGATTTCTTGGTCTGGATCTTCAGTCATTTTACCATCTGTATCCACTTCAGTTCGGTTAAATTTCATGGCATAAATACAACCATTTTTCTCAATCACTTCCTTTGGGTTCATAAAAGGCATGAACTCACATTTCTCTTTCTTGGCAGCTTCCATCTATGAAGAAAATAAAGAAAAATTCATATCTGTATAATTACTGAAAGATGTATATATACATAGTTAGGTGACCATCCAGAGCAAATGTCATGTTCCTAGGTCTAATAGCTTAAAAGACGGATGGCCTGGCACTTCTCTTATATATACATACCAATGTCTTCAAATCGAAAGTTAACAAATGAGACAATCTTAACACATGAAACTGCATATTCCGAGAATACAAACCTTTATCTATGGGAGAGTCTGCCTATTATGCATGTGTCAATTTACCCAAAAATGGGTCTGCAGCGGGATATATGTCACCTATCTGGATTTTCATTTTGGAAGTATGGCCATGATATATATGTGTTTGTGTACACTACTAAAACTTTGGACGTTAACTTGCTTGATTACTTGTATTTTGATGACATGCACACTGGAAGACGTTGCAAAAGATAAATAAGGTAAATAAGAGAAGTAGTAGGAGGAGGCGAATGACATAAGTAATTAAGAGACAGAAGGGTCTTCATTGATTGGCTGAAAAGCCGGACATGTTTCAAGAGGGTTAAGGATGATAAATTTATCAAAATTTATTTCATTAATGTTACTTAATGTCCCATAAAAAATTGAATATTATAAAAAGTAAAAAATAAAAAATAAAATTGTAATATGGTGTTATGGGCACAAAAGAACATAGGGTTCATAGTTTAATTCTGGGAAATGCCGGGTCTTCTGATTCGCACACACACACATTATATATATATATATATATATATATATAAATAAATGTTTTGAGGTACAAAATTTATAAATACATTTAAAAAGAATACGCGGAAATCTCTCTAAGGCCCTTTCAACTATCATCTCGTCAGGAGAAAATCGATAGTTTTAATTAATAATAACGTCGAAAGAAAGAGCAAAATGGGGAAATTGAGTGTGCCAAAATTAACGTTAAAGCGATTAAAATTCAATTTAATGATTTCGTTAAAAAAAAAATTTTTTTTTAAATTGGGAAGGAGTTCAAATATATATATATATTTATATAATTATGAAAATATGATTAAATATCCAATAAGAAAGAAAAGATGCAAGTTCTTTTTCAGATGCTTATCAATTTATCTTCAACGTTTCATTCTTTCCAAGCTGACTCAGAAGGAAATGCAGAAATATGTTGTCTTTCATTAATCGCAGGTGGATTTAAAGTCAAATCATTTCCTCTCCATTCACCTGTGCTTAATCAGAGCCAACATATTTTTTACATTTTGTTCCAAGAAAAACGTAAATGACAAAAAATTATAAGATCTTACTTATGAAAAAAAGTTTTTTTTCTTCCATTTAGCTTATATATTTGCTTCATCTCTGATGATGGCTCAGGCACACTGAAGCAACTGTTCAATCGGCATTGACTATGTTTATGGATGCTCTCAGAAGTTACTTCACTTGAACCGGCCACAAATGTGCATATGAAAGTCTGTTCAGAAAACCTTCCAAATAGAACAGCCAGCTTCTTCAATGCTGCAAAGAAGACATCCACTGTACAGTGCAGCCTTCATCAGCTCAATATTATCATTTTCGCTTAGCTGCTGGTAGACATCCAGAGCGTCTCTTGTTAGTCACAGAGGAATGACCAACTCGACCTGCTTGACTCCACACTAACGACAGGTTAGCTCTACTCTCTCAATCCAGTCCACCGCAGACATTGATCTGTCAAACTCAGGGATGAGTTTCAAGTTGAACTTTGCATCCGCCATTAGGTCACAAAACAGCACCACAGAAAAATGCCGAAAATAGCTTGTAGAAGTGAAAATTACTCTGAGAAAACTGAAGCAAAATTAATATATAAACATATGTGACTGTCAGTAAATGTGTCATGGAAACGACCAGAAATCCCGATAACAAAAAGTAAACAAAACACTGAAGGGAATGTAAATAACAAACATTCACTTTTTTAGTTTTTTGTTATTAATTAGTAGGTTTTAATTATCATACGAAGTAGAATTTTGAATTATGACGAATAAACAAACACCCACTAATCTTAAATAAATGTTATATAATATTAAAAACGAATTGATTAAAGGGTTTCATTTTTTTTAATTAATTTAAATGCTTACTTAAAAAAATGAAATCGATATTTAATGAAAATAAATTTATATGGAATAAAAATCAGCAGGAGTATGTGTACCACACAGAAAAAATAACAGTCACGTAAAAATTATGTAACCTTTGCCATTCTCCGAAATTAAAAAAAATACATAATAATCCTAAGAAAGTCAGTAATTAAAAACATAGATGAGGTCTTCTACAGTTTTTTTTTAATTACTAAATTAAAACAAAAGTAATTTCATTCTTCAAAAGAGTATAGATTTATTTAAGTTTAACGTAAAAATGGTCTTCCGTTTCATCTTGTTTTTTCAACCTATCTTTAAAACCCAAAATTAAATTTACAAATACCCTTTCAAAATCTTGTTGAACCAAAATATTACGAAAAATTGGAACAGCTAAGTTTTTCAAAAAGATGTTTATAATCTGGGGTTCAATGCAATCGATACAGTTATCCGCAGAGTAAAAAACTCAACATTTTAGAGAACGATGAAGAATTCTTCAAGAAATATCAATCCCAGAAAGACAATTATTTAAATTAAACCTTCAGGGCTTCTGTATCGTTGTGTACATATGAAATATTTTCGTTTTTAATTTAAAAGAGTGACATGTAAGGGGGAGATAATTCAAACTTTTTCTTGGGGGGGGGGGGGGGTAATAGATTTGGTGGCCTTTTCGTAGTCACCAAATACCCACAGTTGTCGCGTCATACAGACAGTTTTTCCTTCTATTTCTACTGTACAGCATTCCCCTCCAAGTATTTGAGGATGGTGCAAAAAAAAATGCTCCATGCGCAAATCCCTCATGTTCATTCGCCAATCTGTGATTGTATGGTCAAACATCGACTTAGATAAGTCTCATCTCAGCGCCACAGAAATAAGTTTGTGTGCTTGCAAATAAATCAATTAAATTGCTCTTATCTCTAATTAAAAGAAAACAGCTCTTCTAGGTTCATATCATTTACATCCATTTTTGGAGAAATCATATTTGACCAGACATTTTTTTAAACTTTCCCCTTTCAGTTTGATATTTTCTATTATTAGCCAAAAATACAAAATACTTATAATAATCTGAACCTTCTTATTATTACCAGTAAGAAAAATGAATAAATAAACATATAAAAATAAGTCAAGATTGTTTTATTTTAATCAAATTGCCATACATATTTGACATCCATTTAAAAAAAACAAAAAAACAACAACTTTTCTTTATGTTTCTTTATAAAAAAAGATTTTTTTATTTTGTATCCGTACATCAAACTCACTGTTGAAGTAGGTTAAAAAGACAAAATATTTTCGTTTGATCGGTGGCTGTGTGAATATTTTATGCCATCTTTCCAGCTTTGGATCTCAGACTAGACAATTGTTTTTTTATTTTTTTGCTATAGCGTTTCAATTATTTCCTATCCAATATCGACGATCATCATGAATCTGAATATTTATTTTTATTATTTTATTGTGATTTAAAATATAAAAAAGCTTTTTCATTTGAACTGATGTGCAGAAGAGGGAGGGGGATTTGAGAAACCCGGCGTTGGCAGGTACTTACACTAGTATAAAACAATGTTTATTCAGCTTTATTCAAAGAAAAGTTTTGTAGTGTATATGTTTATATATTTCTATGTATAAGATAAACTCCTAAACTAATTACCCGATCTTTATGAATTCTGGAACAAAGCTGCTAGGCGTAAGAGTAGGTAAGGTGGGTTACATTTAGTTTAGTTTTATGCAAAGAGGGCACAGAGGAGGTGGAAGCCCTTCGTGAAAATTTAGATTTGTGAAATTTCAACAATAGGTATTAGACATCAGTTAATTCTCCAAATTTCAGTTTCATTGGGAGTATTTTAAATGGGTTTTAGCAGACAGAATACAGGCACAATCTCCTATTTGAAAATTCAAATATTTCAGATTTGCATTAAATTTGACCATATTCATTAGGCAAGATTAAGACCTCTTAAGCTTTAAATTTTAGACATTTTCTAGAATAAAAATTATGTAATGGATTTTGATCAAAATTAAAATAAGGATTCTAGACATAAGGTTTAGCATTATATCCTGATTTTAATCTTTTTAGCAGGACATAAAATTGGTGCAAAACCGTTCTGTTCGGGAAATTCATTTTACCTATCCTGGGAAGGGTGTTCTTCGAGTTCATTATGAAAACAATGCTTGGAGACATTTAAAAATAGTTTTATAGTGTCTTTGAGAGGAAAAAATAAATAAATAAAAATAAAGCATTATGTGATAAAAAAAATTGCTCAAATCTTTCAAATTGAAATTATTGTCCCAGCGCCAATAAATAAAGATGTATCATACAAAACCATGTGAAAGTAGGAAGAGACTTTATTCCCGAGCGTACAAACACAACAAAACATAAAACTGATGAAAAAGAAAGAGTCACTCGCCGAGCAGATGAGAAGGGCAAATAACTCAGTCATATTTAGATATCGCCTTTGTAACTTAATACTGGCATGACACCTTTTTTCCCTCCTTTTTTCTTACGATAAGGGGTAACAGGGTTAGGCTGTAAAAGTCTGTAAGATAGTCTTTAAGGTAGGTTGGTTTAATTCTACGTCTGGGTTGATGAGCATATTCATATTTATTTGTTATTTGTTATCAATAAGATGGAATGTGTTCTCTCTACCCAGTGGGGGTAGTCAACTGGAACACCCTCCTCGGTCACAATAGAGAGTTGGCTGGTTTGTTGCCTGCTTAGTGGTAATCTATTGTTGTTGGTCACACTCCTAATGATTTCTGGGATGGCAGGCTTGGTATGCAAAGTCAAATCGCTATCGTCCTCGTCGCTGTTGTTTGAATGTCTGGAATTAATCCCTGAACTGTGACCTGGGTGACTGAGAACTTTGAAGCAGTCATCCTTGTGAATTTTGGTATTTTATTTACCTCCTCTCCAGGGCGTTAGACACAAGGTCAGGTGTGGGTTTTGATGAAAGTGTTTCTGTGGAAAGAACTGGATTTGAACCTGGCATATCCAGGTTTTCAGTCTGCGTCTTAACAATTTAGTCACCGTCGCTCCTTGTGGATTTTGGTATGTGTTGGCCCTTAACTGGGAGCTGGCAGACTTGCGAATGTGGATCCCACCGTTTTGCTTGGATGACACAAAGTACCGTTCATGCCCATTATTTTCTGTCAGGTCACTGTGAAGGTACACAAAGTCCCATTTCTGTACTTTGTCTACATAAGCGGTTCGGAGCCTTAGAGTGTTCACTATAGACATAGCTGGTATTGCGCTTGCGATGCTGCTCTTTTATCAAATCCATATCATCAAAGTGGATGCATCCGTTGGTATACTGGTCCTGATGATACAAGATCTATCTGGGGGACAATCCGAGTGATACAACTCTACTGTTCAATGCACAGCAAGCTACAAAGTTGAGATTGTAGAGACCTGTGAACCAGCTTGGTCCACCTTGAGGAGTTCTCGCTGGACATCTTGGACGGCCTTCTCAGCGACAAGGTTGCTGTTGGGGTTTTTAGGGTTACCTTTCTCTATTGAGATATGGTGAGTAGGCAGGAACCTATCGTTTTCGATCGGCGGTCTGAAGATACATCTTCACATCTCTGATGTTGTTAAGTCGCTTCGAAGGGCGAATTCTCTGCATCAGGTGTGTCCGTCTGAGGTCTGGCCATTCATTTGGAATCTCTTTCCATGCAGAACAGCTTGTGTAAGGGAGTTTTGAGGATCCCCTGATTATCTCCGCAAGTAAAGTCCTAAATATAGTGGCCTCCTCCTGCCTCGGCACTAAGGAGAAAACTTGGCATGCCAGGTGACTGCATTACAAAACCATTATGGCTGGCAAAATCAGCAGGCATGTTCCCTCTGCTGGCAAGATATTACATGGAAGCCTGGGATGGTTGTCAGACCCATGTTAATTGTGACTTCATTGGTGGTGTTATCAAGCCGAACTTTGCCTCCTACACTCCTTGTGATTATAGGTTGCAGTCAAGTTCCGACTGATACTATGCGATATGAATGCAAGCGAGGCTCGATGGCAAACTCTTTGCATTCGACGTCAGGAATGGAGTGTTCCAAGTACTCTCCAGGCCTAGTTTTGGTTTGTCGGTGTGGAGTATGCACAACATGAGCATGTCGGACCTGTTTCACATTCGGTGGGGATGCAGTTTATCCATACCTGAACTGGGTATTGCCAATCCATATTTCGGACTTAGCGGGTCTGAATAACAGGTCATTCTCTGCACATGAATGAGACACCACCAAGTATCTCGTATCAAGATCTTTGACCACTAAGCTCTCAAATTGGCATGTTGTGTTCCCTTTTTCCAGAGTGAACCAGGTTTCTCCAATCACAATGAGTGGGAAAGAGCTATCTGCTTGTCTGGCAGACTGGGAAGTGACCATAATCTTCACACCCAGGTGCTTTGCTGTGGAATGTCATACCATGTTCTCTGTGGCACCACTGTCCAAGACAATCCTCACCTGATGGTGATTTGAGAACATGTCGATGTAGGGAGTGACTTCCTTGGCTTCTGTAGGGAGACTATTATAGCGTCTGATACGAGTGTCTGTGCCTAGCAAAGAGTCATTAATGAAAGTTGTTACTTCCTGGAATAAACCCTCTGGGCCTTTGTCTGGTTCTAGTCTATGGGATCGAAGTCCAGGAGGTGAGAGCTACTAGTCTGGAGGCCATCATGTTGTCTTATCGTCTGCCAAACACTTGCTAATGATTTTGATGTTTTGACAATAGCACTCCGTGATATGTCGGGACAGTAATTTTCCATCTGTCTGAATATCATCTCAACGATATGTTTTTGGAAAGCAGTGTGCCTGTTGAAATCAGGTACCTCTATAACATCATTTGTGAAGCCCCGGTGTGAGGGCGTGCGTGACTTCTTCCAGTTAGTCTTGAGGAATGGGGCATAATTTCAGTCGAGGGACAGGCTATATGTAAGATTATAGATAGTCTCGTTCTTTCATAGACACCACTACTTCGGGGTGCGTACAAACATAGTGAAAGATATTTGAGCAACTGATATGGACTATCTGACGACTTGAATGAAGTTGTACCAGTATTCACCAGTTTGACTGTGTTAAAGGACGCGTCGGTAATCTCTCCACGATAATACCTTCAGGCAATCGCCCAATTATTTGGTAAGTAATATCCTCCTTATTTAATTTTTTTTAATCCTTTGGAAGTAGCATATGTGAATAAATAAACTGCTGCCACCATGCCAATGAATAAGTATGCATCACACGAAATTGTTTGAAGACTTTATTCTCGAGCATACAAACAACAAAACGTAAAACTGATGAAAACGGAAGAGTCACTCGCAGACAAGAAGGGCAAATAACTCAGTCATACTTAGAGTTATCGCCCCTGATCAATAAGTATGCTTGTCAGGGGCGATAATTCTAAGTATGCGTTGTAACTTAATACTGGCACAGATACTGGTAGTGATAATAGAGAGATAAATTGAAAGAGTGGATGGAATATTGGTAAACAAGAGAAGAAATAAAAAGTGAATAAAAAAAAAAAGTGCATCTACCTCTTCCGGTACAGCTCGGAAGTTATTAAATCCTCTTCGGAAAATAATGAAAACACGTCTGGCTCCACACCTGAGGGCAGACGTAGCACAGTCCATGGCAGTATCTCCACAACCGAGTACAATCACCTTTCCGTACAATTTGGGAAGTTCTGCACGGCAAGAACACATACCTAAAATAAATAAAAATTTATTTAAACGTTCAGATATGCGTTTTTATCTCTAATTTGAATGAAATTTAAACTATACGGAATTTCAATCATTTTAAAATCAAAAACTTTATTTAAATTTAAAATTAATTAAATAATTAATTATTATATATTAATTAAAAACAAAATATTAATTTAAAACAAAAATTAAAAAATCCTAAAACCATAACTAAACTTTTTTGTCACCACGGCTGTATGTTGATTGTTTTGAAGTATTTTATGATCAGATATTGCTGAAGAGTATCTCACTAAGTATCACAAACTGACCTAGTTTAGGGTGCGAAAATGGATAAATATAGTGATATTCCCTTTAATTTCAACTTTTTATATATTGTTTATTCTTTTTAGTTATTTTGATAAAATTTAGATGTAATCAAAATTTAATCTTTTCTAAATAGATTTGGGCTGTGACAATTCAATGAAACATTATGGGCACCAGATGAATTGAAAGAGTATCTGATGATAATAGACAAAGAGACAATGTAATAACTTTCTTTTACTTTCTACTTATTGTTTTTTTCATCTTCAATCAATTCTGTGGTGTCCAAGTTTTTCTAATGTTTTGAGGTTAAAACCTCCTTTTCAAAGTATGTCCATATTGTTGACCGGATGTAAGAATATGTTGCTGCAATGATAAATTTATAGCCTCGCAGAGAAAACCGGATCCATGTGTGTCATGTGTTGGCTGGATGTAGGTATCATCCTGTTTCTTACCCTAACATTCTTTCAAGTCACATTGCATTGTCACAGCCTTCTAAACCTCAAACATATAAGTACACTATGCACAATGCTTCAAGCAAACTACAAATCCTCTTAATCTTTTCTCTTTATAAAAGGATTTGTTCTGTCATTCAGTTTTTTATTTATCAGGCTATTTCAAGTTCGGTCACTATTTTCGGTTACGGGTGTTTTATTTTTACACCCCCCCCCCTTTCCCTAAAAATAGTTCTATTTTAAAGAAAAAGGAACACTTGTCAATATGGTGGGCTTAAAATAGAATTTTCAGTAGTCTTTAACCAAAAATCATGAAATTGTGGTCCAAATCAGAGTTTTTTATGGATTTACTACTAAAGAAATATTTAGCTTGATCTCTGATTATTACGAAGATTCAATGTTTTAGCTGTTGAAATGAAACTTATATGAACAGCTAAAGTTGTCCTTCCATGTCATTTTTGCACTTTTTTCGGTTAATGGGAATTTGTTCAATGTTTAGGCTGGTACAATCTAATCATTATTGCTTTCATTACTCAACAAAAATCACAGATCCAATACACTTGACTTAACAAATAAAGAGTGACTATGTTAAAATTGAAGGCAATGTAGATTTATTGTATGGAATTCATGAAAGTTTTGTGAAACAAATCAATATTTGCATAGTAAATGGTGGAAATCATGTTATTTGAAAAAAAAAAAGCAACGACTTGTATTTTTAGACTTTATACACAGTCTCATCATCATCAGATTTATTTTAAACAGGCCTTTGATTAGTCCTCTATAAGAGGGTGGGGCCTGTCTGTCAGTCTTGATCGAAGTCCCCCTTTCCAGGCTTGATGGTCGTGAGGATCTAAATTTGCCATCCCCAGGGCTGCACAGTTGCGTTTACACAGCTCATTCCAAGAAAGCTTTGGTCTTCCGGCCTGCCGACTTGATGTGATGGGCATGTTTTTGACTCGGGAGATCCAGCTGGAGCTTCGCTCAACATGGCCATCTCATCCTGCCCAGCTAAAGGACATCAGATATTTCTTGTATACCAATCCTAGAGAGAAGAGTCTCGAGGAGAGTGTCGTCTTTCGGCTTGACATGACAGATCCATCTAATCATGGCCCTTTCGTTGCGCTGCAGTCCCTTGAGAGTGCTCGCCGATGCAGCCCATGTCTCGGAGCCATAAAGCATGAAACTCCTCACACAGCTGGTATACATGTGTCTGCTTCAATATCTATATGTAAAAATAGCTATTTCTTTGCATGTAAAACTAAGGGAAGTAATTCAGTATATATTCAAGTGAATGCGAGCATTGCCAGCAGCTGACTGAAAGGTCAGTATTGTTTATAATGTAAACAAGACGACCGATGTTTTTCCCAAGTAAATTTAATTAGAAAATTTGTAGGTAAGTTTTAAACCAAAATTTGTAAAGGAAACGGGAGTTTGGTTTCACACTGTTTACAAAAGATATGTTTTTGTGCAAGTAGAGTAAATTCTTAATTTAGATATGTATGTATAAGTTATATAGTTTATAAGACTATATATCTGTTCACGAAGCGACATAATACCAAACATCAGCAGTAGCTAACTTGAATTAATAACATTAGGTAATAATTATTTTTCTTTTACAATGAATTTAATTATAAAATGGTGGACAAGTTGAGAAACAATAAAAAAAGTAAATAAAATAAATATTAATGAAACAGGAAGAAAAAAGAATTTAAATAAAGTAAGAAAATAATTAAATTAAATAGTTAACAACATATTAATTCATAAATTGAATAGTTAACAACATATTAATTTATAAGAAAAAACAAACTGACCAGCTTTGGATGCAAGAGCAACTTTCGGAAGGAAATCTTTTGACGTATAGAATCCCTTTTCTTGTGTCATGTTCGCAAAGATTGGGACTTTCCTTGGATCAGGAAGACCTGAGTAGAAATGAACAAAACAAGAACGGATATTTTTAAGGTGCATTTATTCAATCTGTTCTTTTAGCGATGAAAATACTGTTTCAAACTTAAGCGCAACAGACCAATGAAAATGCTATTTCAAACTTAAGCATTTCAGATCAAAGAAAATGCTATTTTAAACTTAAGTATGACAGACCAACCCAGGACAGAGCCTCATTGAGATGTTTGATAGATCGAAAATGTAGACCAGCCACCCGTCTTGGTTAACCTTCACCAACATGCATAGTTTTCACCAAATGTGAGATGTACTCAGCGATTCTTGGTTCAACAGACTCAGCTACTCGGTGGAAGTCTTATATCAAACACAGGGAAATAACAGATTGGTTCAACAGTGAAATTTACATTTTCACAAGCAGCCGAGAGTCTAATGTACATGAACTACTTGGCTAAATCAACAGAATACACAGGTGTTTTTGTGTCATCTGCAGAAAAGTCACATAAAACAAGGTGTAGACATTCAATGTGTGCCGTAGTAAAGAAAATGTTATTTAAAACTGTAGTGTGACCGACCAACAATGCTTCTCAGAGATGTGAATATGCATGTAAAATGATTTTTTAAAAGACTTCTGAATTAAAACGATGCATCAAAGATATTTTCTATGTCTCCATTAACAGCTTGAAGATTTCTGACAACCATAAGTTCAATTTAGATACAGTGAAATCTTGTCTCAAGTTGTGGTAATGATTCCCGCTTTTTTTCAATCTGAATTAAATTGATACTGGATAAATTAGAATAACTAAAAACAAAATTCAAGAATAATCCAAAATCGAATCCTCAAACATGTCAACCTGAACATTTGACATTAACATATTTTTTTGAACCCATGTCAATCACGCACATATTAACTCAAAGTAAGCATTATTTTATTTTACTTAATGTGATTAATATATTTTTATATTACATCCTTAAAATGTTCAGATTAATTGAAACGTCGGCAATAAAAATAAGTTAAACTATACGCATGAAAAAAAATGTCCATTTTTCATTACACATTCTTTTGCAATAAGCAGCCGAGACAGTCGAATTCGAATCAATTTTTCTTCAGCTTTGTTTATAACAGCAAGTAGCCATCAGCAGCTTTAAGTGTATGAGTGCACGCATACATAAGCTAATTAATGTTGTAGATTGTCTCTTATTAATGTTGTTTCTCATTAGATGATCTAGAATTGTAACTTTCTTTGACAGACGAGTCATCAAATATCAACACACATACAGGGTCCGCCATAAGTAACTATATAATTTTTAGTTCAACATAAAAAAATCTAACATGGAAGAAATATTCAACTGCAATATAGAAACTAACAAAGAATACACTTAAGTCTTTTGCAAAATAAGTCATGATGTTTATTAAAACAGTTATTAAAGCTTGGTGTACTCTCTATGATGTTCAATGTACTTTGCCAATCTTTCAGGAACTAGGTGGTATACTTTGGCACGCACCTACAAAGGAACTTGAAAAATGGCAGGTTGAATTTGTTCCTTAAGTTCAATGATACTATAAAAATATACGATTTCCACTTTTGAATGACACATGAAATAGAAGAATTGTTTAAGTATCAACAAAGTTACAAAAAAAAGAAGAAAATATAATAGAATTTAACAAAATTTTTTAGAAGCATCTTCAAGAA
This sequence comes from Sepiola atlantica, assembly GCA_963556195.1. Taxonomy (NCBI): domain Eukaryota; kingdom Metazoa; phylum Mollusca; class Cephalopoda; order Sepiida; family Sepiolidae; genus Sepiola; species Sepiola atlantica. Next base: position 94,310,949 of record OY744515.1, read on the forward strand.
ATTTAGAAACTTTGAAAACAGACAAACAAATGCCTTTGGAGATCACGTTTTCAGATACAATATTTTTATTAAAAATCATTAAAAAAATTTTTTTCTTTACTTTTTTTCTTATTAATTTGGGATGATAAAACATCCTTCTTCAGAGAAAGGAGAGTCTGAGTCAAATTAAAGGTAATACCTTTATTTTTCCGTGATGGTAGTTTTGACTTCGATGTATTGAAGTAGCGGCAGATTTTGTTGCAGTGGTGGAAAAAAGAGCAACGTCCTTTTTTTAATTTTTTAAAAACTTTTTTTGAGTTACTTATGGTGGAGCTTGTATTCATGGTAGATTTAATTTATTTCACCTTTTACCTGACAACGTTTAAGGTGGGCACACATAAAATAAGAAACTTTTCAATTGTTATAAATTATCAGAGCAAATCCTTTTTTTCACAAGTAAGCAGTGATTTTTCATGATCTTAAAATGAAAAAATGATTTTTGTGAACAAAAGTTTCATCAACCATAACCGGTTTTTATGCTTCATTCTAATTAGCTATACATTTTTTAAAAAACATTTTAAACAATTTTCTATGTATTCAATCCACATTCATTTCAAATCAGGTTTTCTTTTTAAATGGAAATTACTTAATTCATTATGCGATACTTTGTTCATAACTTAGTAAAATACTCATATGGGAACAAGCTCCCATCTCAAGGACATTTTATGATATAAGCACAATATTTTCAAAAAGAGATTAATGTAGTTTGGAGATAGTGATGTACAGAGGGGGAATGACAGAGTGATAGGCCCGAGCATCCAATCATATTCTAACTATCTCTCTTTCTCATAATATTTCTCAGTACTAGGACTTTTATGGGAGCATAAAATAAAGGAGTTGGACCCCCAGCAGCACCAGACCTCTTTACGACACTGTTTGGACATGTTTTTAGCTATCAGTTATGTAAAGAAATCATCATCATCATCATCCGATTTTGGTATTTAAGGTGCTGAAAGTGTCTTGGACTCCGGAGTGTGCAACACCAGGCAACGTCTCACGCCTCTTCTCCATGCAGTGTGATCCAGAAGGTTGGTACCAGTCATGTTGCAAGCACTCAAGCCAGATCTTCCCTGGTCTTCCATATACCCTCGTGCCTGGGGTATCCATGCGTGTTATTGAGTTGATGTAGAAGGTGGCTCGCTAAACCATCTGAGACGCCGAGCGCATATGGCATCCAAAATCTCACCAATATCAAGCTTCTGATAGAGCACGGCTGAAAGGATTCTCATTTACCTGATCACTGTGCAATCATTACGCTGAAACTGTTGCAAATCAAAAACGCTTTTGAACCCACGTCTCACTGCCATGCAATATAGTGGAGTGAACACAAAACGAAAAGATCTTGTCCCGAATCCTGAAAGAAATGTGCCGAGATAAAAATAGAACAAAATTAAATGAAAATAAATTTTAAAGGAAATGAACCTGAAGAAAATAAACGCCAGAAAAGAAATGGCAAACTGAAATAGTGGAAGAAGATTGTCTGCGGAGAAAGAAGGGAAACCTTTGGAAAATCAGTGGCACTTAACGAATGTAGTCTTTTGGAATAAAAGAAAAGTTTGTTTAGATCTGTCTGACATGTTGTGAGTCAACACAAGAGAGGGGGAGTGGACGCCATGATGTGCTGGTTATCGTAAAGTAGATGTAGACCTTATAGTATCGCTCAGAAACGGTCGGGTTCTAAATGAAAAAAAAAAGAAAAAACGTTGGCTCGTCTTCTGTTACACGCCCCAAGGGGAAAAAAGCACAAGAATTTTTCGTTCATTTTCCAGATGTAAGGATTAGCAGCAGCTTCTTGAACCTTCCCCAAGCAACATAACAGCAAGCAGTGATAGCACGTTCGCAACCACCACCAGCAACATGTTTACCAGGTAGCAGAAAGTAAAGATTTAATTGAAGAAAGATTAAGAGGAAGACCATCAAAGAGATGGACTAACCAAATAAGGATCAGGACTGGTATGCTACTCCTGACAACGAAAAGACAGGCCCAAGACCATCATAATTTGCAAAATTTTGTTCTCAAACATGTGGTGAAGTTCTTTATAGTAAGCATATAAGTCAAGTAAGGTATTCTAGTACACAAAGATTAAGATTTCTAAATACAACCTCAAATTCAAATAGGATTTAATAGTGCCAGGTATAAGGTTCAGAAAAACAAGATCTATAAAATTGATTTTCTAAATGGCGAGGTCAAGTATTTTGTGATGATTCTCGATTGAATCTGCCAACTTCATAAACCAACTTTTCACTAAACAAAACAATCAATACTTTAACACTAAAAATACTAAGTAATTAAATTGAATTCTTGGTCAAATTCTAGTAATAAAACATGAAAAAAAAATTCAATCTCACCAATTCCAATGAAAATGGCTTTATAAGTTTTCTTCATTTGGGAAATAGTTAAATCAGAAGTAGACAAAGAACGACCAAGTTCAATCTGAAGAAATACAAAAAGAAAAAAAAAGTACTTATTAAATATGTCTGTTTATCAATCAATTTTATTGGCATTAAAATTATATTTCAAGAAAAAGACCAAGTGAATCCATGAAATGTAAATGTTGCTGTGTCACCTCTGCTCAAAAACTTGTAAGTCATCTGCTCATTTGAAGTTATACCCAAGATGGAATGGATGAAGAAGGACAGGGCTGAAGAGTGATTTGTAAAATGTTGTATAGCTATCATCTGACAGGGTGCAGTAGCTAACATATATCATAGGGTGATATAAAATAGGTCTTAATATTAAAATATCTGAATATAGTCTGGCAGTCAAAGTACATCTTTCTTTTAACTTTGTTTTGGAATCTTCATTTTTTTTTTTAATTAGATTTCATTTGAAAACATATCCGGTTTTAGCTTGCTGTCAGTATTTGGAAATTTGAGATAATTAGCATAAAATAAAATGATGGCTAAAATGATATCAAAACACATAAAATATAAATCCCTTGAAATTTTACACAACCAATATATTGTATTTTGATCCAAAAATCTATTTCTGATATTTTCAAATTCAAAATCGCTATGGTCTTCAAAATGGTTGCTCAACAAATAAGAAATTGAAATATACAAAGTGTAATTTTGACATATGTATGATTTTGTACATTTCCTGTTAATTTATTAGTAGATTTTACTATTTTGTACATTTACTCAAGAAATTACCAGCAATTACAGTGTGAATCACAATTTAAAATAACTTCCAGATACATAATGCTTCCAAACATTATCTAATTTCCCCCATTTAAGTTAAAAACCATACACGAATAGACAGAGTATGCTAAAGACAGAGCTGAGCCAAGAATAAAGAGGCTTAATTAATTTGGATGGTGTACAGATCTCATGCGACTAAAGTGGCACTGAATGAATGATAGGGCTATGAGTTGTACAATGTTCCCTTTTTGCAGACAACCTGACTGTATAATACTTTAAGGCCACTAGCTGATCAGCACACTTTAGGGCATTGAGAGCATGACAAGTTGTGATTCTGTGCCCGTCTTGTGAAAAAAACAGCTGTAAATGAAATGTTTCCTTTCGATTTCATGTGATTAACAAGACCTGCCTTTGACAACAGTCCGATTACATACATCACAAATTCACACATCTCCACAATTGATTCGCAAGGTTTTATGTTTCCTACATGCTTCAAAATGTTCAGCACCCTTGTAAATCTGTGCCCTCCACTGCCTACGATTAGACGCTAGGGACTTCCAATTGTCAGCAGGAATACCAAAATACGCCAAAATCTTAAAATTGTTTTTTGGGCTATTGCTGGGGTCTTTTGGCAGAAAGAAGCTCACCATAAAACAACTGTTTGGGGAGTCTACAGACAAGATGACCAGCCCAATGCATCTGGTTCATAATCACAATCGTAGCAATACTGATGGTTTTGGCTTTGGCTAAGCTAAGACATTTGTATCAGCAACAAAACTTCAGACAAAGAATATGTCTGAGGCAGTGCTGATTAAATCGTTTGAGACGTTTTATGTGTGATCGATACAACATCCATGTTTTAGAGGCATAGAGTAATGGTGACAACACCCATGTTTGATATATTGAAATTTTAGGTGTCAAGGTTATATCATCATCAGACTAGACTATTTTCCAGCCTGCCGAATGCCTCTGATGCCTTGTTTATGCTCTGTCTGATTTCTGCATCTAGAGACCCATCATTGTATAAAGTACTACCAAGGTAGACAAAATCCCTGACTACTTCAAGGTGCTTCCTATAGACAAAAAGATCATGTTCCACATACAGGAGCGAAAGTGTATATGACTTTAGTTTTCTGAAATGTTAACCATCATTTCAAAGTAGGTACAAGCATCCGTGAAAAGATCTACAACTGAATGCATATCCTCTGGGAAATGTGTCACTAGGTCAGCATCATCAGCATATAACAGCTCCCTAACAAATCCATTATTAACTAGGGCTTTGGCTTGGAATCTTCTCAGGTTGAATACTTTTGCAGTTGTTCAGAATCTAATATAGACACTGATACCAGAATAATGGAATACATACCAGAGCACAGCTGTCAGATAAAGTAAGAACAATGTTGGTGCGGGTATATCACCCTGCTTCACTCTATCATCAATTGGAAGCTCATCTGAGAGCCGGTCATTGAAATTAACATGACCTTTCATACAACATTGCTTGAATTTAGTAAAAGCAAGTATACAGTCAAATTTTCAAAGCATCTCCCAGAAAGCCTCACAGTTGACTGCTAAATGTATTTGTTAAATCCACAAACACCTGATAAAGAGGCCTTTGCTGTTCAATACACTTTTCTAGAAGCTGCTTAGAAAATATAATGTCTATGATCTTTTGTCTGCCTCTAAAATCAGACTGGGACTCAGGAAGGACATCCGGACAGATATACTTCTTTAATCGGTTTATAGCAAGAGCCATGCAAATACCTTTCCAACTGCTGCTAGCAGTGAAATACCATGGTAATTTCTACAATCTGACTTTTTACCTTTTCCTTTGTACAACATAATCAGAATAGCATTCATCCAATCTTGGGAAACTGGCTTACTCTGCCACGCCGACAGAATGCTCGAGAAGCAGATAACAAATTTACTTGTAAATTGAGTTCCTCTTAACATTCCTGGCAGGATAAATGAACCAGACAAAAAGCAAACCATATCTTTTTTAAGACTAACCCATAACTAACCCTAAACTGTACCAGTACCCAAAAAATTAAACACAAAACAAATCTGTAAAAATCATTATTGCATTAATTATTTAAAAAAAAAAAACAAAAAAAAAAACACAATTTATTGGAAAAAATAATAATTTAACTTTCCTGTAAATCAAAAAAAATTTCTTCATCAGAAAATAAATAAAGTGTCATAAAAAACAACATACGGTGAGTGTTTTTCTTTCATTATTTTTTTCACGTTGAAAATCAGCCTTGTTTTGATTTGTTCGCCTTTTTTCAGCTGTTTATGTATTTCGGCGTCAACAAGTCACTTTTATCTGGTTCAAAAGCTGTACAAGTACCAATATTTTAGTAATATATCTAGGTAAATAGTGAGTGCAAACACTGGCAAAGCATAATTTCTTTTCTTGTTATTTTTGATGGAGAGTGTACACTAGTATTTAGAATATTTATTAACTCAATTCAATAAACACCGGCCGGATGGGTGCTACATGTGTTCTATGAATTTTCACTGTTCATTCCATTTTTCATGTGGTCGTGAAGAACAGAAGCCCATGCGGCCACGGTTGTTATTTAGCTTTGTCTTGTCAACTACTTAAACAAGTAACTATTTCAAAATTGATTTTCTCTAACTTATCACATGATCTACTCGACCAATCATGTCTTTGTATTTCACAGCTTCCCTTTACTCTCTAGCAAAAGTACAAATTTTCCATTTCAAAGATAAAGCAAAATGTTATTCAAATTAATGATTGAGATATATTTACTGACATTGTAGAAATTTAATTTATTCAAGTAATTTAATGAAATAATTTGAAAATGTTTTTGTCCTCACCTTCACTCCCAAATCTTTCATCAATTCAATTTCAAAATCAATGACACCATAAGGAAGACGGAATTGGGGAATTTCAGAAGAGCTGGAAATTTACAAAAAGTATATTTTATAGTTACTAATTTTATAGTTATTAATTCACACAAAAAATGTATAGATTATTTCATTTTTCAGATCTTTTTTAGAAGATGAATTATAACTTGCATTTATTTACGCTCAAACTGTTATCCTTATTATGGTTGTTAAGGTCATGATGTTTCAACTACTATAACAATCATCTTCAGAGATTAGTTGTACTCAGTAACATTCTTGGAACTTCAAACAGGATAATATATTCAATCTGAAGATTAGACTAATTGTTTCATGCTAAGATGTTTTGTCTTTGTTAAGTTTTAAGTAATCAAAGCAAGAATGAAATTCACTGTGAAGATTGAGGATCTACTTTAAATAAAGTGTCCATTTAAAACTTACAGCATACATCTGAAGAAAGATAGAGGGTTCAGTGGCTGTAATGTTATTATAACTTCCAACCTCTGTATATCTTACTTATCTCTTTGAAATTCAACTTCAAAGTGAACGTCCCCCAAAACAACAAATCAACCCTCTTTTATCTCCAACCAGGAGCATCTCATTTACATATCAGGTGGTCACATTGCAGGCATATAAAGAGACAAGGCAGCCATTTTTGTTTCTTTCTTCTTCATTCATTTACTTCCACGACCGACCCATTGAACTATGCACACATGCTAGTTAGGTAAGTCCCGCGTTTCCCTACAGTTATCAATTGAAATAGGGGATGAATCTGATTATAAATAATGGAAAACACACATGAAGATAAACAATGGTAAGAAGGTGGTATAAGTCCAATTTTTCAAATGAGAAACATTGAAAATAAATATCTTTTAAAATAATGTGTGGTGAGCATAACAGGAAAAAAAAAGGAATCACTTTTTTAATAATTCATTAAAACTTTATATGTACAATGGATGTCACCTGGCATTTGGGTATGACTGTCACATGTAATCATAAATGTTTGGTTATGTTTAGGATTGAGAATGTTTAAAGATCTAAAATAAGTGGTCCTTCAGACCTTCTGCTGACCTGCAGTTCTTCCCACAAATATGATCACTGCTGTTTCAAAATGATGCTAAACTACCGGTTATAAAGCAACACAAAACATCTGTTGCCAAAATAATGCTAAACATCCGGTGACAAGATGCTGCTAAACAATAAAGCAACACCTGTTGCTAGGTGAAAAAGCAATGTCAAATTTGCATTTCAAAAGAACATAACATTAATTACCACAGCTTGCTTACTTAAGAAATATGAAAACAACGATTTTACCTGACTTTTAGTGAAATCTGGTCTTAACCCCCCCCCCCAAGAAAAAACAAATAATGGATTCTGAATGCAAAGTAATTTTACCTGAGACCTCCCATGTAATTTTCTCTTTCAAAGATGGTAACATCTGAATATCCAAGACGAGCAAGGAATGTGGCACAACTGATACTGGCAGGTCCGCAACCAACAAGAGCAATCTTTGACCGATAGCTGTCTGGCAGTTCTTCCAAAGGGGGTAGGCTGGGATCTCGAATTTGAGGAATTCGCATCTCCTTAAAAATCTAAAGAATGATAACAAAAGAAAACCGTAAGATTGTATTGTTCAATTGATAATACAAATTTTATTAAAGAAACATTTACACACATATATGGAATAGTTAATATATGGAATAGTGGATAAGCATGTAAGCAGACTAGTTAAAATAACACAAACACATCTCTAAGACCAACAGACCTTAATATGTGGTAGAAAAAGGACTTTATATATAGTTGCTTCAATTTTCCTTGACATCAAAGTAAGTATATTAAATAATTGTATAAATTTGGAAAAGCAAGAAAAAAATGAATATCATTCTTTTTAAAATTACATCATTAATGTAATTTTCAAACCACACTAATTTGTTTGAACCAGTGTTCATTTAAATTAATTCAGAGAATTGGTCTGACATTCCTACCTTTTTTTCTTTTTAGCTTCCACAGTAATAGGTGGTTGAGCACTTTTTGACATCTCTACCTTGAGTTTCCGTATTAGAAGAGGCTTACTTAATGAAGAGATATGTGTGCCTCTATGCATCCATTACAATGTCTAGTCAATGGTGGGAGGAGAACAGAGGATGTATTAAACACCAAAGTCTCAAGTTCAATCCCTAAAAAAAGGCAGTACATTTTCATTTCAATCACACCCCAAAATAATATTCACTAAAAAAACTCTGCTGATGTAAATATATCATTGTGATATAAAAATGTTGCCTAATTCTTCAATGTTTGATTTGTTTAAAAAATGTAACATACACATGGGTACTCTAGTGTCAAAATATTTGAATTCACTTACAAGATTTCTAATTAACTTACAATATTTCTAATTAACCGAGAATTGACTAAATATATGATCGAAAGTGCTTCTTTCGCGCAATGAGGTCTGTGTGTTTTTTCATAATCACATGAAAATAAAAGTTTTTTTTTTTGTTTACATAAGCTACTACCAATCTACCTATTAACTCCATGGAATTTCTACAGTCTGTATAACAATATTGTGGTCATTAACTAATTAAAAATTGTTTCTTTTTATTAAAAATAAAAAATATAAAATTCTTACCTCAACTGAAAATTGTTGTAGACCTCCAATGTTGATTGGACCTTCCTCCGAAGCATCAAGGTTACAGCCACCCACACAAAGGTCACTAGTAGGGCATACCATACCACAAGTTAGCCCCATGGGATTATCAGACAGAATTGTCTTTGCAGCTCCATAATAATTCTGTATAGAAAGTTTAAAAATAAACATTTATTATATATATGTTAAATAAACAAACATTTATTGTATATATGTTACATCTAACATATAAAGTTATTTTGTGGAATGTTCAAAGTTAAGCCCAAATAACAATCCATCTGACATCGATATTTGATTCGAACTAGCCTACCTTTTTGTTTCTTTATTCCACTATGTTAGTGGCACAAATATATTTTATTTTATGCAAGTTTCTTTCTAAAAATACTTATAGCTAAAAAAACTTTTAGAGTGGATACTTTTTCCTTACTCATCGATTATCCGTAAACATTAAATGTAGGTAATCATGTCATGAGTTATTTCCCTTGACTTCTGCAAAAAATATCTGTTCTTTACAATCGATTAACGTCTTTACAGTGTTTACTACACAATTTAATTGCTTACTATATACATTTTAAATTACATCATAACAAATTTGCAATTCATAAAACCATGATGGCCACTCTCCAACTAGGTTCATCATTTTGTTTTTTTTGTTTATCTATTATTTAATTGATACATTTCTGGTTATGAACCAATTCCATTCCATTATATATGATAATGAAAGGGAGGTTAAAAAAATAAGATTTCCATCCGAAGAGTAGCTTACCTTTGTTATAAGTAAAGTAGAGTGATCTGTCTTTGTGTCAGACAGGACAGAGTTATCTGCCCTTGGAAGATGACTATATATAGAACATGGCGTAGTCATTTGCAATTTTGTGATACACATGAGAAAACGTTCCAGGAGCTAATAGATGTTATACACCCTTGGAAGCATTTACAATGCTTTGCAGTTCCTCATTAATCTAAGATTGAAAGTTTTGGAAGCTATTTACTCCAATAATTTTATAAATAGAGATTAAAACAGTTTTACCGTAATAAAATTCGTTAAAGTTTTAAAAAATTTGGTTTAATTAATAATTTAATGATCCAACTATACTGTAATAATGAATTTAAATTTGAAAAATGCTATTTAAAAAAATGAAAACAAAATAGTATTTCAGCAAAAAATCAAAACAAACCAAAGCATAGTTTTTAAAAAAATGCAGAAGAAATATAAAAGTACAAAGACTCTCAAACGACACCGGGTAGGTACAGCAGGTATATCTATCTATTATATAAGTGGATTTTAAACATTTAAATCAAGTTTTAGAAAGAAAGATTCATACAAGACATATTAAACATGTTTTGGAGTATTTATTCAGGTTGGTGCAAGACTTATCTATAGTCCAGTAACCGTGCTCCTGTATAGACCCCTCATCAGAATTTGTAAGCTTTTAAAGCTCTAAACAGAAAATATTAAACAGAAAATATTAAACAGAAAAGAGGTAAATATTATTTTAAAGCAAGAACAAACACAGATAAATAAGTTCATGATGGTAAACAATCAAGGAGAAAAAAGAGGTCATTCAATTTTAAAAACTGTTTTAAAGGAATAAACACTGTTCATGTTGTTGTCATT
>OY744515.1:94323758-94331258 GCA_963556195.1 Sepiola atlantica
CACACACATATATATAGATATATACATATATATATACACACACATATATATAGATATATACATATATATATATACACACACATATATATAGATATATACATATATATATATACACACACATATATATAGATATATACATATATATATATACACACACATATATATAGATATATACATATATATATATACACACACATATATATAGATATATACATATATATATATACACACACATAGATATATACATATATACACACACATATATATATACATATATATATACACACATATATATATACATATATATATACACACATATATATATACATATATATACACACATATAGATATACATATATATATACACACATATAGATATATACATATATATATATACACACATATAGATATATACATATATATATATACACACATATAGATATATACATATATATATATACACACATATAGATATATACATATATATATATACACACATATAGATATATACATATATATATATACACACATATAGATATATACATATATATATATACACACATATAGATATATACATATATATATATACACACATATAGATATATACATATATATATATACACACATATAGATATATACATATATATATACACACATATAGATATATACATATATATATATACACACATATAGATATATACATATATATATACACACATATAGATATATACATATATATATATACACACATATATATATACACACATAGATATATACAATATATATATATACACATATATATATATACACACATATAGATATATACATATATATATATACACACATATAGATATATACATATATATATACACACATATAGATATATACATATATATATACACACATATAGATATATACATATATATATACACACATATAGATATATACATATATATATACACACATATAGATATATACATATATATATACACACATATAGATATATACATATATATATACACACATATAGATATATACATATATATATACACACATATAGATATATACATATATATATATACACACATATAGATATATAATATTTATATATACACACATATAGATATGTACATATATATGCACACATATAGATATATACATATATATATATACACACATATAGATATATACATATATATATATACACACATATAGATATATACATATATATATATACACACATATAGATATATACATATATATATATACACACATATAGATATATACATATATATATATATACACATATAGATATATACATATATATATATACACACATATAGATATATACATATATATATATACACACATATAGATATATACATATATATATACACACATATAGATATATACATATATATATACACACATATAGATATATACATATATATATACACACATATAGATATATACATATATATATACACACATATAGATATATACATATATATATACACACATATAGATATATACATATATATATACACACATATAGATATATACATATATATATATACACACATATATATATACACACATATAGATATATACATATATATATACACACATATAGATATATACATATATATATACACACACATATAGATATATACATATATATATCACACACATATAGATATATACATATATATATACACACACATATAGATATATACATATATATATACACACACATATAGATATATACATATATATATACACACACATATAGATATATACATACATATATACACACACATATAGATATATACATATATATATACACACACATATAGATATATACATATATATATACACACACATATAGATATATACATATATATATACACACACATAGATATATACATATATATATACACACACATAGATATATACATATATATATACACACACATATAGATATATACATATATATATACACACACATATAGATATATACATATATATATACACACACATATAGATATATACATATATATATACACACACATATAGATATATACATATATATATACACACATAGATATATACATATATACACACATATAGATATATACACACATATATATACACACATATAGATATATACATATATATATATACACACATATAGATATATAACACACATATAGACATATACACACATATATATACACACATAGATATATACATATATATATATACACACATATAGATATATACACACATATAGACATATACACACATATATATACACACATATAGATATATACATATATATACACACACATATAGATATATACATATAGATATATACATATATATATATATACACACACATATAGATATATACATATATATACACACACATATAGATATATACATATATATATATACACACACATATAGATATATACATACACATATAGATATATACATATATATATATACACACACATATAGATATATACATATATATATATGACACACACATATAGATATATACATATATATATATACACACACATATAGATATATACATATATATATATACACACACATATTGATATATACATATATATATATACACACACATATAGATATATACATATATATATACACACACATATAGATATATACATATATATATACACACACATATAGATATATACATATATATATACACACACATATAGATATATACATATATATATACACACACATATAGATATATACATATATATATACACACACATATAGATATATACATATATATATACACACACATATAGATATATACATATATATATACACACACATATAGATATATAAATATATATATACACACATATAGATATATACATATATATATACACACACATATAGATATATACATATATATATACACACACATATAGATATATACATATATATATACACACACATAGATATATACATATATATATACACACGCATATAGATATATACATATATATATACACACACATAGATATATACATATATATATATACACACATATAGATATATACATATATATATATACACACATATAGATATATACATATATATATATACACACATATAGATATATACATATATATACACACATATAGATATATACATATATATATAATATACACACACATATAGATATATACATATATATACACACACATATAGATATATACATATATATATATACACACACATATAGATATATACACACACATATAGATATATACATATATATATATACACACACATATAGATATATACATATATATATATACACACACATATAGATATATACATATATATATATACACACACATATAGATATATACATATATATATATACACACACATATAGATATATACATATATATATATACACACACATATTGATATATACATATATATATATACACACACATATAGATATATACATATATATATACACACACATATAGATATATACATATATATATACACACACATATAGATATATACATATATATATACACACACATATAGATATATACATATATATATACACACACATATAGATATATACATATATATATACACACACATATAGATATATACATATATATATACACACACATATAGATATATACATATATATATACACACACATATAGATATATACATATATATATACACACACATAGATATATACATATATATATACACACGCATATAGATATATACATATATATATACACACACATAGATATATACATATATATATACACACACATAGATATATACATATATATATACACACGCATATAGATATATACATATATATATACACACACATATAGATATATACATATATATATACACACACATAGATATATACATATATATATACACACACATATAGATATATACATATATATATACACACACATATAGATATATACATATATATATATACACACATATAGATATATACATATATATATACACACACATATAGATATATACATATATATATACACACACACATATAGATATATACATATATATATACACACACATATAGATATATACATATATATATACACACACATATAGATATATACATATATATATACACACACATATAGATATATACATATATATATACACACACATATAGATATAAACATATATATATACACACACATATAGATATATACATATATATATACACACACATATAGATATATACATATATATATACATACATATAGATATATACATATATATATATACATACATATAGATATATACATATACACACACATATAGATATATACATACACACACATATAGATATATACATATATATATACACACACATATAGATATATACATATATATATACACACACATATAGATATATACATATATATATACACACACATATAGATATATACATATATATATACACACACATATAGATATATACATATATATATACACACACATATAGATATATACATATATAGAGATATATACATATATATATACACACACATATAGATATATACATATATATAGATATATACATATATATATACACACACATATAGATATATACATATATATACACACACATATAGATATATACATATATATCTTGTTCCGACAGGTTGAGGGTACAGGTTAGACAGCTTGTCTGGCTGCTGTTTCCGACTGACAGGGCAGGAGCCCAAACTCTTGGGTAGCGCCAAGAACGGCTGCTCCATCATCAGTTGCATAATACCGTGGGTAGTTGTATGTGCCATGTCGCGCATGGAAAGGGACCCTGCAATTATCTACGGTGGGCTTTCCCGAGGCCACAACCCCCATGGACCAGGTCGTGACTAATGGACTGGTTGTGTGAGCTTATTGGCACCAAGCAAGTACCCACCTTGGCCAATCCACTCTATAATCAAATCAAACATGCCATTACAAAGAAATAAAATCAAACCTAAACCAGACACCCAAACAACACTTTCGCCTCCGCCCTTGAGGCTCGCAAATATCCGGGGACTTAGAACCAACATCAACGACGTAGAAACCTTTCTCCTGACAAACTCCCCGGATATCCTAGCTCTTAGTGAAACTAACCTCCAATCCTCAATCTCTTCTCACCACTTTGACATGACTGACTACCTCCCACTCTACCGTAAAGACTCTGACAAACACATGCACGGGCTAGGAGTTTATGTTCGGAACACCCTCCCGCTGACTAGAGAACATAGGTTAGAATCAGATGACTACGACTACATGTGCTTTAGATTGACTTTTCATCACAACGTTAGTTACTTATATTTCCTATATCGCTCCCCGTCGTCCCAGGACTGTACTCTGCTAAACTCTGTCTCTGAAAGCATAGATAGAGCACTCTTAATAGACTCGAATGCCCAGATACATGTATTTGGGGATTTTAATGCCCACCACCGCGACTGGTTGGGATTCTCCAGCCTTACTGATGCAGCCGGCAACTCTACGTATAATTTCTCCTTAGCTCACTCCCTCTCTCAGACTGTTGATTTTCCGACCCGCATCCCCGATCGTGTGGATCAACAAGCCTCACTTCTAGACCTCTTCTTGACCTCAATACCCGAGGCTTGTGTGACGAAAGCTCATAGCCCACTCGGGAATGCTGATCACATTGTGCTAATGATACATATCACACTAAAAAGTCGTCCAAAAGCTGATGAACCGTTGCTCAAAACAACAAGATACTACGAGCAAGCTGATTTTGAGTCAATCAGAGACCACATCAGTGACGCCCCATGGCGGGAAACCTTCTTACTCCCTGCCAACCAGTGTGCAAACGAATTAACTGAATGGGTCAAAGCAGGCATTGAAGCCTATGTCCCCATGCGAAAATTCTTTAGCAAGCCCCACTCTCCTCAATGGTTCACTTCGGAATGTGCAGCTGCCATTTCTGAGAGGCAACAAGCATTCCGTAAATTCGGCCGCAATAAGTCAGCTACTAATAGGCATAAATTTATAGAGTCAAGAAACAATTGCAAGGCTGTGATAGGCGAAGCGAAGAGAAGGTATAATGAGTTAACAAAAAAACGCATCCAGTCACAGAAACTAGGTACTCGCGATTTCTGGAAAATCTACAATAGTGTAGTGAATAATGGTCAATCTACGATTCCCCCACTTTCAAACCACAATGATGTCGTTTGCACGGCCACTGATAAGGCTGAACTACTCGCACAGCGTTTCGCTTCTAACTCTACTTTAGACTCGGGTAACCACCCTCTCCCTGAATTACCATTGCGGACTGAAGCCACACTTGATAACCTGGTCATCACCCCATCCCAGGTCAGAGACATTATAAAAAGCCTTGACACCTCTAAAGCTTGTGGGCCTGATCTTATACCTGTAATAGCAATAAAGAAATGCTCTGCTGAACTGGCCCCTGTTCTCTCCAAACTCTACAACAAATGCCTAGCTGAATCTTGCTTCCCCGATAGCTGGAAAATTGCCTCTGTGGTACCAGTCTACAAGAATACTGGGAATAGAACCGACCCTCAGAACTACCGCCCAATCAGTCTACTGCCGATCTTTGCCAAAATCTTTGAGTCCTTAATCAATCTAGCGATAGTACGTCACTTAGTTAATGCTAAACTTCTATCCGACCGCCAGTATGGGTTTAGACAAGCACGATCTACTGCAGACATCCTAACGGTCATCTCTGAACGCATGTATCATACTCTCGACAAGGCAGGTGAAGCTAGGGCAGTAGCGCTTGATATATCCAAGGCCTTTGACAAGGTATGGCATAAAGGGCTTCTCCTGAAAATACGCTCATACGGTATTACTGGGCAACTACTTAATATAATTAGATCCTTCCTAAACAAAAGAAAAATCCAGGTTGTCCTCGATGGCCGTTCATCTAAACAACATGACATAAATGCTGGTGTGCCCCAGGGATCTATTCTTGGACCTTTGTTGTTCCTGATCTATATAAACGATCTCCCTGATGACATAGTGTCTGAGATCGGTTTATTTGCTGACGACACCACGCTTTACTCTCGCCATGTTGGCAAAACGGACGCGATCATATCTGAGGCAATGGCTGCATCCTTAGAAAATGACCTCCAGGCTGTAGTGGATTGGGGCCATAAATGGTTGGTGACTTTTAATGCCGCAAAGACAAAGCTCCTTTCCTTCAACAACTACAAGAAGCCTCTCCAACCACCGATTGCCATGGCAAATAACACCCTACCTGAGAGTTCATCATTCAAACTCCTTGGCCTAACCTTCACAGGTAACATGAATTGGAACACATACATTGAAGACATTGCCAAGGCTGCCGCAAAGAAGGTTGGCTCCCTCTACCGTGCTAGTGGACTCCTTACACCTGACATTATCCTGTATCTCTACAAAGCCACCATTCGC
>OY744515.1:94336258-94338758 GCA_963556195.1 Sepiola atlantica
ATATATATATACACACACATATTGATATATACATATATATATACACACACATATAGATATATACATATATATATACACACACATATAGATATATACATATATATATACACACACATATAGATATATACATATATATATACACACACATATAGATATATACATATATATATACACACACATATAGATATATACATATATATATACACACACATATAGATATATACATATATATATACACACACATATAGATATATACATATATATATACACACACATATAGATATATACATATATATATACACACACATATAGATATATACATATATATATACACACACATATAGATATATACATATATATATACACACACATATAGATATATACATATATATATACACACACATAGATATATACATATATATATACACACACATATAGATATATACATATATATATACACACACATATAGATATATACATATATATATACACACACATATAGATATATACATATATATATACACACACATATAGATATATACATATATATATACACACACATATAGATATATACATATATATATACACACACATAGATATATACATATATATATACACACACATATAGATATATACATATATATATACACACACATATAGATATATACATATATATATACACACACATATAGATATATACATATATATATACACACACATATAGATATATACATATATATATACACACACATATAGATATATACATATATATATACACACACATATAGATATATACATATATATATACACACACATATAGATATAAACATATATATATACACACACATATAGATATATACATATATATATACACACACATATAGATATATACATATATATATACACACACATATAGATATATACATATATATATACACACACATATAGATATATACATATATATATACACACACATATAGATATATACATATATATATACATACATATAGATATATACATATATATATACATACATATAGATATATACATATATATATATACATACATATAGATATATACATATACACACACATATAGATATATACATACACACACATATAGATATATACATATATATATACACACACATATAGATATATACATATATATATACACACACATATAGATATATACATATATATATACACACACATATAGATATATACATATATATAGATATATACATATATATATACACACACATATAGATATATACATATATATACACACACATATAGATATATACATATATATATACACACACATATAGATATATACATATATATATACACACACATATAGATATATACATATATATATACACACACATATAGATATATACATATATATATACACACACATATAGATATATACATATATATATATACACACACATATAGATATATACATATATATATATACACACACACATACATAGATATATACACACATATATATATATATTATATATATACACACACATACATAGATATATACACACATATATATACATATATATTATATATATATACACACACACCCACATACATAGATATATACACACATATATATATATATTATATATATATATACACACACACATACATAGATATATACACACATACATATATATATTATATATATATATACACACACACATACATAGATATATACGCACATACATATATATATTCACACACACATACATAGATATATACACACATACATATATATATATTATATATAAACACACACCCATAGATATATACACAGATATATATACACACACACATAGATATATACATATATATATACATATATACACACACACACATAGATATATACATATATATATACATATATACACACACACACATAGATATATACATATATATATACACACACACACATAGATATATACATATATATATATACACACACACAGATATATACATATATATATATACACACACGAATAGATATATACATATATATATATATACACACACACACATAGATATATACATATATATATACACACACACACATAGATATATACATATATATATACACACACACATAGATATATACATAGATATATACACACACACATAGATATATACATATATATATATACACACACATAGATATATACATACACACACACATAGATATATACATATATATATACACACACACACATAGATAGATACATATATATATACACACACACATAGATATATACATATATATACACACACATAGATATATACATATATATACACACACACATAGATATATACATATATATACACACACACATAGATATATACATATATATATACACACACATAGATATATACATATATATATACACACACATAGATATATACATATATATATACACACACACATAGATATATACATATATATATACACA
>OY744515.1:94348758-94413758 GCA_963556195.1 Sepiola atlantica
ATTATACAAACTTATCAATACAGTAGCTCTATCTAGAACATTGAGCAGTTTTCTCCCAGACAACACCGAGTATTTAAAAAATCAAGGAAGCTTCTGGAGCACTAGTGAAATCACTCTAACCGTTCTCCCCCCTCCCCCGCTTTTCATCTGCAAAATAGTCCGAAGAGAAACATAGATGCTGTTATTCGGCATTCCCCGATAGGGCGCCTCTAGCAGTAAGCAATAAACTTACTCCTCCCCAAAGAGGGGAGGCAAAGCCTGGGAGTGTGGACCTCCTAGAACTACACAGGACAAACCCATAGACCAGCGGAATGAAGCCCCGAAGGCCAAGACGATACCAGTCTATGAGGTGCAGTATCCATCGGAACAGATACTACACTTTGATCTTAGCCAAAAGAAGTGAATTAATGTCATTTTCGGTTAAAAAAATGGCATATAAAAGCTATGTTGAATTAGAGAAAAACGGCCTAGGGGAGTCTAAAATTCTTTGTTGATATTCAAAACTCATGTAAGAATTTGTTAAATAGTATTATACAATGTTTGTTCAAAGAAAAATCATAGTTATTATTATTTGTTAATTTAATAATGTAATTTGAACAGTGTCTAGTGGATAGACCGCTGTACTGCTGTAGATTTGTTATAAATACTCCATTAAATCACATCAAAATTTTGAATTTATCAAGCTTTCTTGGCCTAAAAAACATAAAAATATTAATCAATAAATGGATAAAAATATATAAGGGAATATTTAAGAGTAAAGAAAAATACAGAAGATGACAATTAGCATTAATTGTTGTGAGTATGATAATAAAAATATTTTGATAATAATAATAATAATAATGATGATTAATAAAAAAGGTATAAGATGATAGTTGTGTTGACAAAATTACCAGTTGATGGGTAGGTGCAGTTTTTTTTTTTATAGATAGTAACCAGTTAAGGGGTTATAAGTGGATTACTAAGAAGGTGTAATCTATTATGCCTACAGTTAATTGATGTTTCTTGTTTTTTGTTTAGAAGTTTGCCCCTATCACTAAATTTAATTATTTCAAGTTTTTCTGTTAGGCAAAGGTAACACGGTGAGTTTAGGGAACCACAGGTGCTAGTTTTTCTGATTGTGTTCCAGGTCACTGTTGGTGATTGGTTATTGTTGCATAGTTCCCAGTAATATATAGAAAGTGAGGTTCTTTTTTGATATGTAGGGTTATTAAAAGAACACTTATGGCCAGTATATCTTTCTTTGAAGCTATTACCAGCCATACCTATGTAGAATTTTTTCAGGGTTGGGTTTTCTTTAGTAGAGATTGTTGCTTGATATACTGATTGGGTTATTTGGCAATTTTGTTGTAATGGGCATTCTTTTTGTTTGTGCAGCTACAGGCTTTGGTATTTGTTGTTTTCATTGCGGTAGTTTTTTACATTTAGAATTTTATTGTTGTTTTTTTATTATTTTTTCTAAATTTTCCCCACAGCTATAGCTTAATTTGAGGGTGTTTTTATTAAAAATTTTATGCAGTATATTGTTGGGAGGGAAGTGTAGATTAATTAAGTCTAAAATTTTTTTACCGAGTTTGGTTTTAACCATGTTATTATATGGGGGTGTGAACCAAATAATTTTTCTACCCCTATTTATGCGTCTGTTGTTGGGAGGTGTAGGTTTGGTGAACTTAATTTGGGTGTTTTTGTATCCACTTTGCTTTAACGCTTTATTGTAAAAGTCCTTATATTTGTTAAAAATTTCTTCATTAGAGGAGTTATCACTAATTCTTTTTTCGATTGATCTGGGGACGTGTTGAATTATGGTTTTTGGGTGGTTAGAGAGTGGGTGGACATAGATCGGGTTGGCATTGTCTTTAGTATACGGTTCATAAGTTTCTTTATTTAAGTTGAATGTTACGTCTAAAAAATTAACTATTTTAATGTTAGATGTTATTTCTACTTTGAGATCTAATCTTTTCATTTCTCTAAGGATAATTTTTTTTACTCTTTCACATTTTTGTCCATTTGAGTTCTTTACTATTAGTAATCCGTCATCCCTATATAGGCCTATATCTTCAATGCTAATGTTTTTTGTGAGATTATATAGTATGTAAAGACCAACTAGATCAGTGACTTCTGCTGAGTCCAGTTCTCTCTCGGTCTGAATCAACAGACGTTTTCTTTTCCCTTTTCTTCTTCTTTTCCTTTATGTGTCTACCTTCCTATCACTTTTCCCTTCATTATATGCCTCTCTTTCCACCTTATTTTTTATTTATTTATTTATTTGTCCTGTTTGTTTCAGATTTGAGATATTTTGTTTTTTGTTTTTTAGATTTTTAATTTTTAACGACCCCAATTTTTGAAATGTTAAATTTCTTTTCTTCTTCTCTTTCTTTATCTCTCCAAATATGATCTGAGGTTAAGATCGGATTCTAACTCTGCCTGATGAGATCTCAGTTTATAGTAACTGTTGATCGATAACATCGACATGCCAGTGTCGCAGATTTTGTACATGTCTGTATAAATAAAATTATCATATATATATATATATACATATATATATATATATATAGAGAGAGAGATAGATATTAATATATATATATATATATATATATATATATATAGAGAGAGATAGATATTAATATATATATATATATATATATAGAGAGAGAGAGATAGATATTAATATATATATATATATAGAGAGAGAGAGAGAGAGATAGATATTAATATATATATATATATATATATATATATATATATATATATACAACTAAAGAGTCTAGCAACATGGGTGGCGTTGTTGACATTTCCAAAACTTAAGTGATAAAGGGCCATAAAATGTTCAAATGTTGTCATGTTTGTGGGTGGGGAGAGGAGATAAAAGGGAATTTTATTTTTACTGTAACACATTTTTAGACTGTATACATGCACACATGTATATATCTTATACACACCACAATATTTCTATAACTCACTTTGTTAGAAATACTTGTGATAAATCTTTTTATTTCCAATTGGGTTGGACAACTTTTCTGGCATGGGGCATCTGCACACTTTAAACATCTGCGAAAGAGAAACAAAACAAATTATCTTGGGTTGCAACTTTGGAAAAGCCTCAATACGGAAAATCGATAATATATAAAAATGAAGACATACTGGTATCATGTATGTGACCGTGACGGAACTAAGATATCGTACACCAAAAATTACGTAAATTGATCAAGTAGTTTTTTTTTTAGTTTTTTATCTCAGATAATCAAATTTTGTCATTTTTATCTATGCTAGCTGGTTAGTTAGCCATCTTGAAAAACAAGGGACGTTATTCAGCCCAGCGTTATAAAAAAAGCCAAATCGCTACCAGAAAAGGGCCAAATTTTGTGGATTTGGCCTTTTTTGAACCAGTTTGGCCTTAATGACAACGATATAAGCAAAACAATAAAATATTTTATTAAAATAACGTGAAAACTTCCAAAGAAACTATGTAATAAAATAATTTAATTCATGCCTTGAAGTTTGTTATTTACTTTCAACGGAAAAAGTTGAGAAATAAAAAGTCATGCCTTGAAGATTGTGATTTAAGTATTAACCGGATAAATTCTGCTAAACTAAACTACCAACAAAAAACTAAAAAGGCCAAATCCACAAAATTTGGCCTTTGTTTAGCTACCATTTGCAAAGATGGCGTCTTGACAAGCAAGCGTGGAAAAAAATAACAAAATTTGATTTTCTGTGATAAAAAAAACTACTAGATCAATTTACGTAATTTTTTTGTGTACGATATCTTTGTTCCGTCCCGTCAGATACATAATACAGGTATGTATTTATTATTGGTTTTCCGTATTGAGGCTTTTGGCAATGCACATTATTTCAAGAATTTCACGGAAGAAAATTACCAAAATCGTAAGCAAAATACCAAAATCGTAAGCAAAATAAAGGAATTTTAACATAGTCTTCGCATTGTTTTTTTCTTTTTTTATTATGTTGATGTTTATAGTTGCCCACAATTATATGTAAATTGCCTGAAACTGGCCGGTAAAAATAAATTTAAAAAAAAACAACAAAGATTTCCGAGTTAAAAGTATGGATCAGTTTAGCATATAAATTCAAAGTAAAATGATCACCCACAGGTGCTATATAGAATTCCTATATAGTCACACTTCATGCCAATACTTGTTGCGTGTTTCCGGAACTTATTAATTAGTTTTATTCGATTACATAATATCCTACATTAAAACCACCCTAACTTATTCTCACAACAAAAACATACCTAAAAGAGGTAGGTGTGACTTTCACTCACATGCAAAAAAAATACTAACACTCCCCCATCAAACACCGGGTCATCTTCATTGGATATATTATCCTGCTCTGACCGTCATTGCTTCATTTATTAAATCAGTATGATTATCTATCAAGCATTACAACTTCCCTAAGTAAATATGGATCACTCCCCTGAGCTTCGGTTCTTAATTTTACAGCTCTTTGATTGGCTGACAACAAACCTATTTGTGGAATATTTGGATATAATTGACGAACAGTAAACAAACATGGTGTCTCCTATTTCTTTATTCAGTTAAAATACTTTCGATTACAAAAATAATTTCTTAAACTACAATGTATTTGCAGAATTAAGGAATATGAAAATACACCAAACGTTTCTTATTATTCAAAATAGAATAAATTTTGATGGATTTTCTACAAACTGTATAAGTTATTCATTTTGAGTGTTTTTTCAGCTGTGAAAAACAACCTCTTTGATAATTACCTCAATCTAAAAGGATTTCACCTTCCTGAATACAGCACAGAACAGATGACATGCAGTATCGATACAGAGAGCAAACAGGTTACAGTTTTCAACCACATCGTTGACAGAGGGGAATATAATTAAAGGATTTAATTTTAAAACAATAACTATTAGCATATCACGTCGGAAAAAAAATCATAAAACGAATCCACTGTCACTAATTAACAAGACTTTTGCAGACAATAATAGCGAAACGTAAACAAAGTTTAAATGGGAGATCATTTTCGCATATCTATTTAACGTACAATGATCACCCACTCATAGACAAACATAAAAATGTCTTCCAGCGATTAAAAGTATTGATTGAAATAGTCTTCGAAAAATGTCCAAAAAAACAACAAAAGAATGAATTAAGAGAGATATTTTCATAGCCTCTATGCTACAATTGACACTTTCTTTGTTCTTTCTGTTATATATCAGTTGTATCTCTTCTTACCTTTTCTCCTCTTTTATCAGTTAACAAGCAAAACCTACCCGCCCTCGCAATTAATGGAAGAGTGGGAGCATAAAGTTTTAAAAATATGTTTTTACTCAGAGAATTCCATAATTCTAACAACAAACTTTTGAAAATTTGTAGATTAATACCTCCACTAAATGATTCTACATTTTTTTTTAGGAAAGAAGAAAACAAAAAGCAAAAACAGCCATTATTTTAAAATTTAGAATGGGGATCAGCTTCGAATATAAATTTAACATAAAATGATCCGCCAGGATCATTTTATGTTAAATTTATATTCGAAACTGATCTCCCCTATCCACTTAAATTCCGAAATAATTTTGTTTTAATGTTTTTTTTTTCTTTCCATTTAGTTTTCCAGGAAATTTCACACATAATCGCCTAAGTAGAATTTCATTTTTTTGCAGGGGAGGAGTAGATTGTTAATCTATAATAATACCCAAAGTTTTAATATTTTTTTTATTTATGCCTTAAAAAAAGATATTTAATTAGCTTATTTTAAAGAAGTTATTTATTTTCACGTGAAAGGTAAACTAAACAATTAAATTGCTTAAAGAAAAAAGAAAAAAAAGGGACATATTAGTTAAAAGCTGTAAGATTTAAAAAAATAAAATATGAATAAATTTACAAGTTAACACCCTTCGCTACCCTCCACCCCGCAATGAGATTCTGTTTTTTTTTTTACGTGTGAACACTCTGGAAAATGGAAAGGAAGTGAAAACAAAAACAATTATTTTAGAATTTAAAGTGGCGAATCAGTTTTATATATAAAAAATATAAAATAATCCTTAATTTTCGGGCCATCCTAACTTTTTAGAGCAGTCAACCAAAATTCTTTACCACTAATCTTAAGTCCGAGTGGCGAGGTTATAAAACCATATGTAATCGCCTAAAATCCTCCCCCCCTTTCACTAAAAACAAAACAGATTTAGCTCCCATAGCAAATAAAGAAAATTCAGTTAACTGCCACAAAATGCTAGAATGGCTGGAAAATGAGCGGGGGGGGGGGGGTCATTTTACATTAAATTTATACACGAAACTGATTCTTCACTGTAAATTCTAAAATAATTTTTTTTTCTTCTTTCTGCAAACTTTTTCAGGGTGTTCATATGTAATCGCCTAAAAAGTAGAATATATTTTTTTATTGTGGGAGGTGGGGTGGTTTAATAATGGATGTTAATCAAAATATGAATCTTTTATTTTGTAATTTAATCAGGTTAGTGGAAGGGGGTTTGTAAACATTAAACAATAGGTTTGTCGTCAAACTTTACAAATAGGGCATTTAATTAGCTAATTGAAAAAATGATTTATTTATTTTTCACGGAAAATGTAAAACATACAAAAATCAAATGCTTAACTTATCAAAATTAGTTTTTTTCTAATTGTAATATAAATAGGGGGAGGATTTACTTTTTAAACATTTTCAATTTTATAGATTTTTTTTAAAATTAGCGACCACTTGACAAAAAAAATCCGATCATGATGGAAAATACACATGTTTGGCTAAGTAAAAGTGACGATAACAAATGTTAACAAGCTTCACCAGACAATCTACACAATATGAACGTAACTGTTTTTTTGTTTAATTTTTACCCTGACCTAACCCTAAACTAACCGTAACCTAACTCTTAACTATTTTTAAATTTATTCAGTTCATATTGTGGAGAAGCATCGGAACTTGATTCAACTTTCTCTGGAACGTCTGAACTGCTTATGTCACAATTGCAAATTTCTGGATACCTATTGCTAAAAAAAACATCAAAAAATTTATTTATATAGAAAAGTTATCCCAACTCTAAAAGCTAAAATATTTAATTCTGGGGGGAAAAATCCTTATTTGTAGAAATTTTTTTTTTTAGTTAAATCATTTTTTTTTACCCCCACCCCCCGCGGCAATGCCGGTACACAGGTCTCGTTAGTAAATATAATAAAATAAAATAAAATAGTCCGACACAAATGTAGATCCAGAGTAATGTATTTCATAAAATATCTGGTTATTGTGGGGGGGGGGGGCGGGGGGTAAACAGACAGGAACCAGGGTTGCGAGTCAGAAGGTATGAGGTCCGAAGAGGCTCCAACTCCTTATTTTAATGTCTTTAAATACTCAGACTGTCTTGGTTCTTTGGAGATAAAAAAATCTCACTGACTCCGTGCCCAACTTAGACTGACAGGAACTACAACTACTGCTACTTTCTTTGTCAGCGTTTCTCTCACTTTCTCTCTGTGACTGATTCCTTTAACCATCCTCTTCTTCCCTCATCATCATATTCAGTTTAACGCCCTTTTACATGCTGGCATGCATTAGGCAGCTTTTAAGAAATTGACTTCAAAACTAACATATCTCTGACTAGGTCTTTATTTACCCCTCTTTCTCTCAAGTTCTTTCCTATCATTTCCTCCCATGTTTTCTTTGCCTTCACCTGTGAACTGAACCTGCTACTTCAACCTTTCTACATCTAATTTAAGAACTCTCATCTATTCTTTCAACATGGCAATACCATCAAAGTCTTCTGTTCTCCACACATCTGTACAGATTTAATCTTCCTTTGAGGTCATCAGATCTAAGCCTGTCTTTAAGACTCACATTACACATCTAACGTATTATTCTCATATCATTTCTCTTCATGCAACGCATGTCCTCAACCCTCATTGGCCAGGTTTCACTCCCATAAATCACACCGCGTACACATGTCTAATAGACTCGGTCGATAGTGATAACGCTCTTCTGGTTAGTAAAGGCAGAAGTTCCCTGAACTTACTCCATTCACTACTAACTCTTGCAATCACACTAGCACCTGCTCCACCCTGTGCTCCAATGGTAACAAAACTTCGACAACCTAAACAACTTCGACAACCTAAACAACTTCGACAACCTAAACAGCTTCGCCATCCAAATATACTTTGTCCACATGTGAGTTCTCATCCATCTCTATGGTATTGCACAGAAATGGATTATCTTATCTCGACCTACCATTAATTCCATTGCACTTCTTGTGTACCTAATGCTTACAAGTACTACAAAAGATTGAATTGCAATCGACTTTCCAAAACTACAACTACTGATCATCACTTTGATCTTGGTAACATTCATTCTCAGACGTTTACTTTCCATAGCATTCCTCCAAGTCTTTAATTTAACAAGTAGTTCTTCCATTGTTTTACAGGCAAGTACTAAATCATCAGCATAGAGCATCTCTTCTGGACAACCTCTACAAAACTCCCTGGACAACGCTTTTAACACACAAATGAAAAGCAACGGACTCAGTACAGAACACTGATGTACTTCTACATTAACATTAAAGCTGTCACTAAATGTGCTGATAATTCTAACAGATGCATAAAAAGTGTATAAAAATTGTTTTTTAATTAAATTAATGTATTCAAAACAAAAAAGTGTATTTACACTTAATCACATTAAGTATATTATTCTTTTAAAGTGACAGCTTTAAAATTGATGCATATGTTCAAACACAATGTGGGCATTACAATATTGCAGCCGTTTCTTAATAAATGTGTACAATAGAGAATGTTGTTACCGAGTGGAAAGAACAACCAACAAAAAAGAAAAAAAGGTTTATTATAATACAGACTACAATAATGGACAGACAGACATTAGTAAGATCTATTAAATGTATTTACAATTAATAAGTCACCACTTATCAAGGCCGAAGGTCACTCGAGGATAAGGGTTAATGAGTTTGTCAGGTGGACGGTGAGACAACACCGTGATTGGTAACGATGGCTAAAACTGGGCAGAATTTTATGTAAGAGGACGGCTCAACAAAAATTTGTTTACATTGGACTTGAATACAACCATGTTGTAGTCCGCAGTATTGGGTTCCACAGATGAGTAGTTCTAGCAAAGAAACTTTTCTCATGGAAATTCCATTTAGTTTTAGGTACACAGATGGAGAAAGGGACATTTTTGACAGTTGTAGCTAGACGAGTTCTTGTTGTGAATGTTTTACAGGGAGAGGAACAATAGATTGGAGCTCAGTCGAGCACCTACCATGAAAATAACGATACAGCAGAGAAAGACTAGCAACCTCTCTTCTGCGCTTTCCCCACTAATATATTACTAATGTCAGAAGCAAGACAATCTGACAGTATGGTGTTCACTCTATATATAGTATGTCCATATAGAACAAAGGAGGTGTAGTATATTTTATTACAACTAGAAAGAAGGTCAATTATTTCTGGCTGACCACAAAGAAAGACAAACAGATCTTTCATTGTTTTACCCCATCCTTTCTATTTTCTCTCGCTGTTTATCTCTTAAACATTTCACGGTTTAAAGATCAGAAATTTGCATATTTTAGATTTTTTTTTCAAAGATAAAATGTCACTACTTGTAAGAAAATCATTGGAAATATAAGATCTCCACAACGGTCTAAAATTTGGGAGGAACTCTTGTTCAGACAACACCGGAACAATATTAACACAATAAGAACAACATCAAAAAATGCTCTCCTAACTACAAGAATCTCTCTCTTCTGATCATGTCCGCCGCGTTTATCCTAGTCCCTCACTATCATCATATCTTGTCTTTTAAAACAGATCTGTGTCTACACATGCAAATCACCAACACTTACAAAACCAATGAATCTGAGCATGCACCTTTTCCTCTATTTTTAATGGCAGCCTTTTCTCATATCTATTATTACACTACCTAACTGCAACTGTTAGTTATGTGCAGTGTTGGATTTAAGAGAAATGTGCTACTTAAGTTATGAGGCCTTTTACTTAGGCCCTGAAGAAGGTAAACTTACACAGATAGTGAAGCATACATGCTCAGGTAATTTATGAATGGTTTATCACTTTTCGTAAAAATATCTTAATGCATACTACTCAACAGTTATACTACGCGCCACAGGACTCTCACCATTAATTTTAAAGTGCACCATGTAAGCATGAAACCATCTTTTTTACCAATAATAAGAGACTTTCCCAATTTGGCATTCAGAACAAAACTAAAAGTCGATTCAAAAATTGTGTGTAGAAAATCTAAAAAATCTTTAAATAAGTGTTGAAAATTTGGTTGAAAATTTGGTTTGGTTTAAATAAAAAGACCGGCTGCGAGGTGTTTAAAGTAAGAAAGAGTCAGAAATGAAACATATTTTGTGCAAAGGAACTCTTGACTGGACATATGATATGTGAAAGTATTCTTCTCTTCGGGAGTGATATGTGAATCACATGAAGTCACACAATAACCTGAAGACATAAACTGTATATAATGAAGTTCAGTTTCCTTTATAATGTAAACATGGACCAGGCGGCATGTTTAGTGGGTGCATAGTTGCAATGCATGCGAATAGCAGACTTGCTGCGAGTGAGAAATATTTAACGAAGAGAAAAGAGGCCACACAAGAAAATGGAAAATATCTCTGATTTGTGGTTTGGTCACTCAGAATTCCATTTGTACACTTGAGAAAATGATATTCCTTTAGATACAGAAGTTCCCTGCTGTGGTTATGAGTCATTTGAGTTTTGCCAAATATAATGGCTGGGACCCCCCTGAAATTAGGTTTTTGATGTTCATAAATTAGCAGCAGATTAGCCTTTTCAAATGGATATCTGAGTAGTCTTTCCGGTGGTACCAGAATATCTATATATATTCCAGCAGATGGGCGGGGAGTCAGAGTTGTTCCTCTAGGTGTCTCATGGTCAGTTTGGTTTTCTGGGGTCTGACAGTCAGTTGGTTGTTTTTTTGAGGTTTGTGTGCCCATGGAGAGAGATGAACCCTTGGGCTCTTACCTAATGGATTGTGTGCAGTTGGAATTGTGTTTTGATTTGGTCAGGCTGCGATTTCTCATTTGCAATGTCTGTTGTTCAGTAGAGGAAAACGAGTACTATTGTAACTTCCAAAAAATAAAACTTTGAAACTGGAGTTATAGTTTTATTTGAAGACAGAATTCTTCTATTGCAGCACTGACTGAAACCACACGGTTGACACTGCGACCACTGTCTGAATCGAGCAACGACTTCGGAGTGGCATAACGAGCTGACAATCACGGCCTGTTCAGTGAACGCACATTAAAATAAGATAAACATAGATATTATGTGGCAAGGTATGCAGGGAAAAACCAGGATTAAAGAAGAAAAGTTCCACAAGTGTCCGGATTGGCTGCTGGTAGTAATTCAAATAAAGTATGTCATGTTTGCTTTAAGGCATATAGATCTATGGCTGGTCTTAAGAGTCACTTCACAGCTAATGGGTGTAATGCATTTGATCTGGGGACTGAGCCATGGTGGTTATAATAGCAATACACATCGACCAGAAAATGGTTCGGATAATCAGATTTCAGGGTAGTTCTATTTAAATAGTCATATCTTAAAAACTAAAGCACTTTAAGTGCTCAAAATACCATCATTTTGTTAGGAAATGAATATTCTTTCAGGTGCATTCATGGATAATGATATACATTATATATTTTAAAGAGTTTTGAGCAAATAAAGGCCAAAAAATGCTAACGCTATTTTCAGCAATTTACGTCACTTTTTTTTTTTTTTACCCCCACATCGTTTAAAAATCTCGTACCGTCCCTCTGTGCGGAATTTCGTCCTGAAATTTGGAAACCAATCAAGGGAAGCATCACTTTTAATGTTTGCTGGTGTACGAAGTAATTCGGCTCATTCATTTTTTTGAAATTTTAAAAATAATCCTTCAACACGTCGGTTGAACATTTTCGAAAAATACATTTCCGTCGCCCAATTAGTTAGTAAATCAATCTTTTTACTTTTTTATGCATTAAAATTATAATTGTATATATGTGTTCTCTTTTGGTAGCAATAATATTCCATTACCTTATCCGAAAAAAAACAAAACGTTTTCTATTTATAGTTTTAAAAACTGACTGTAGTAGTAGCAGCAGTAATAGCAGCTATAAACACAGGGGCGATTTTTGTTTATTTTCATTCTAGAACGAATTTTAAAAATTTGAAAATATGAATATAGAAAATGTTGTTACATTTTTCGTACCCCAACTAGTAAATAAATTAATCTTTCATCTTTTTTTATGCATTAAAATTATAATTGTACGTTGTTTTGTCTTTCGGTAATAGTAATTTTAAATTACCTTATCCTAAAAAATATTGTCCTTTTTTTTAGCGAAAGTCAATAACGGCTGCTAGTATTGCTGATATAACAATAAATCAGCAGCAGCTAAGTCTTGTAAAGCTTTGTAAAATTTGTTTATAAACTTCTTTTAAAAGTAAGACAAAAATACTTTTTGTGGTTAAAAAAGTTAATCCTATTTGGTTCTTTTATAAAAAATACTTAAAGAAATACTGGTTTTCACTCAACTTTCGAACTTCTAGTAGTAATGACTTTCTAGTCGCCAATTTAAAAAAAAAATAAGATTCTAATTTTTTAGGCGATTAGGTGTGAACACCCTTAAAGTCTTGGCGAAAAAAAACAATTTAGAATTTAGAGTGGGGGATCAGTTTCACATATAAATTTAATGTAAAATGATCTCCGATTTCCCGGCCATTCTTGCTTTTTAGTGAAATTTATAAAATAAATAATTACTCTACCACTAACTCTAGGTACGACTAACAAGCCCACCTCCTAAAAATGCCTTCTTGAACGTATCGTACCATTAACTTTAAATATGAGTGGCAAGCCACCCCCTAAAAAACTCCCTTAACCCTAACACTAAGTCCGAATGGCAACCTCCATCTAAAACAAAAACCCTTCCTTAACCTTATCACAAACCCTAAGTCCGAGTAACAAGCCCTAATCCTACAAAAATCCCATTAAAACACACAATCGTCTAAAAAAAAAAAAAAAAAAAAAAAAAAAAAAAAGAAAACGCCCATAAAAAAAACACCAGGATTTATTTTCCATAGAAAAAAATTGATTAATACCCTAAAACGCTAGAATGGCCCGGAAATGGTGAATTATTCTACATTAAATATATGTGAAACTAATCTCCCACTCTAAATTCTAAATTGTTTTTTTTTCTTTCTGCTAAGTTTTCAGAGTGGTCACATAACCTGAAGTTCAAGTGGTAAGCCCCCCCCCTCTCCTCCCACAAAGACCCTCATAATCGTCTAAAAAAAAAAAAAACAAGAAAAAAAACAAAAACAAACAAAACATGTAATTGCCTAAATAAAAAAAGTAGAATCTCATATTTTGTGGAAGGTAAGAGGGCGAATTAGTGGAAGGTGTTAATCTACAATAATGCCAAAGAAATCTTGCAATATATTCATTTTTAAACAATCCTAGTATTAGATTTTAGTTTCTTGTACATAAAATGTATTACAATTCAACTTTGAGTTTTCTAACTTCTTTCTTTTAATGGATACATGGTATTTTTAAGGTATTGCAGCATATTTATGTGCACTTAGTGCAGATTACTTGGAGACCATTAATTTCTGGAGATTTTCAGTGGCGCATTCTGATTCCTTGTACAAAAATACACTTATATGGTAAATTTCATTGCTTAATCTTGTGTTTTAACAAAGATATAACATTTTTACTGAAAAATTAGTGTAAAAAATGTGATGAAACACATATGGTCTTAAAGGGGGGAAAATATCCAATTGTGTGAGGCACAAAAATAGTCATAACTTCCTTATTTTTAGTCAGATTTAAAAAATTTAAAAAGATTCTTTCTTAGATCATCGAGCTCTTTCTATATATGCCATTATGGAGATATTTTAAGCAATTAAAATTTTTTCATGTGTATTGCTAGTTATAATCTGGCAAAGGGAAGTAGCTATATATAGGGTCCGCCATAAGTAACTATATAATTTTTAGTTCAACATAAAAAAATCTAACATGGAAGAAATATACAATTGCAACATAGAAACTAATAAAGAATACACTTAAATCTTTTGCAACATAAGAGATGGTGTTTATTAAAACATTTATCAAAGCTTTGTGTACTCTCTATGATGTTCAATGCACTTTGCTAATATTTCAAGAACTGGGCAGCATACTTTGACGCACAGGTCTAATAGAACTTGAGCAATAACAGATCGGAATTGTTCCTTAAGTTCAACGATGCTATAAAAATATATGATTTCCGCTTTCGAATGATACATGAAACAGAAGAAATGCTTAAGTATCAACAAAGTTACAAACAAAAGAAAATACATAGTTACTTATGGCTGATCCTGTATATCAGTAGTGAGCTAAGTTATCAGTGTTCTGCAGAGCTCACAAAAACTTTTAACAAAACTTATCTCATGTAAGATAATTTTTTTCACAAAATAAGGCTAAGTGGGTACAATTAGTTATTCAGCAGTTTCACAAATCCAAAGGTTAATTTTTCACAGCTGATAAAGAGTTTATCATGATTTATATTTCTTGCAAACAATTTATTTGTTCATGGGCAATTTATCACTTTTTATCAGAAATGAAAGTGAGTGAAACACATGACTACAAAACACTTCTCATTTATACTTATTGCAAATTCTTTTAAATGTACACACATCTCTATCCCTCAGCCATCTCCACCATGCTTGAGTAAAGTAAAGTGATTTTCCCCTATATCATTGATGAGTATAGTTTTCTATTCAAAAGTTGCATATGTGAATCTGTTTTGGCAGCAATTTAGGTCAATTCTTGATGCGTTTTTGGAAAATGTGAATTTTTTACTCTTCTCATAAGATATTCATCTAGATAGGAAGTAAAAGGCATTTTCTCAGATCTACTAAAACTGTCACTGACATGCAGGAAGAAGTCTTCTTCATAGGGGACACATATCTTCGTTGCACCATTATTTCATTTTTTTTCGATCTTGCTATTGTCTGGTCGCTACATTTTCCACCTAAATACAGAAATCTCCCTTCACTTACACTTTCTTTTTTGGGGCCGTTTTGATTAACTATTCCAAATACTTTCTTTTACATTCTCGGTTGACAGAATAACAGATTTGCTTAATTGTTTGTTCACAGTGGCTTCCATTATTCTTACTTTTTAATCTTTATTTAATTTTAATGCATTTCATATTAGAATTTTACAACCATAGGATTGATATAAAAACAAACAAAAAAAATTATTCTCGTGTCACGCCAGGTAAATTTAACTTTCCTTTTTCTCTTACAGTACCGATTTTCAAAGGCTTACAAATACCTAGATGAAACGTACCACTTCATTTCATTCCACTCTCGGAATAGCAGACTGACATTTTTCGAACGGTAAGCGTCCTTTGGAGTCAGTAACATAATTGCTCATCAATGTTCCCTTACATTTTTCAAACATAAACACTCATAATTTTTTTTTTTTTAAATTTTAATTTTAATAAATAATTTCTGCATGATATACATTCTGTAACAAACTTTTGACTCCAGGCCAAGGTACGTTACATTTAACTACTTATTTTACTTTTTCTAAAGTCTTGATTCTCAAATCAAATGAGTATTGTGCTGTAACATGATTTTTCACTGAAACCAGACACCAGCCTTTTACATTCTCAGTATAAAAGGAATGTATTCTCTAATTCCTATATTCACCTGCTACTGCATTTTTCTTATTTAACATCACTTGTGCAAAACAGCAGCAGTTAGTTGCTATGATTATGATAATTATTGCAGCTGATTATTTTAAACTACAGATTCATACATAAAAAACCCAGAGTTGTGGGGGAGTGCCAACGAGGCAGACCAGGATATTTGGGGATGAGACTGACTTAACGATCCCTTAGATTTTAAATTGACTTTTAACGGTTCCATTATGCCTACTATGTATGCACGGTTTCTGCTTTTTTATAGTTTTTTTTTTTTATTGCCACCTGAACTTAAGGTTACTGTTAGAATACAAAGAAACAGAGTGCTTTTGTGTTATTTCAAATCCATTACAATGTTTATGAAATAATACTAACATTTAAATATTATTTATAAATTGAATATTTATGAACATTACAATTAATAGCTAAAAGAAAGTAGACAACATCGTGAAGAGTAGAAAGTCCACAATGAACATTAAGCAAAAAGTGTTCGATGAATACATCATGTCTGCTATGACATATGGTAGCAAAACATGGCCACTTAATAATGCAGCGATAGAAAAGCTAAGAGTGGCACAATACAAAATAGAACGCATTATGTTCGGCATCAGTTTACATGATAGAAAAAGAAACACCTGGATCAGACAGCAAACTGGAGTAAATGACATCATCACTACCATACGAATGGCAAAACATAGATGGGTAGGTCACCTTTCGAGATGTACAGACAACAGGTGGACATATAGAGCGATAGAATGGACCCTGAGGCAATGGAAAAGACCTAGAGGAAGGCCAAAAATCCTGATAGTCAACTAGGTCCTACTTTGCCACGCCTAGCCAGGGATAAAACAAGGTGGAAAGAAACTAGGGAGGGGTTCCTCTACCAGGAGTGAAATTTAAAAAAAATAGAAAAAAAAAAGACCCTGATGATGATGCAAAGAATCAAGTAAAATAGTTATGTGGAGTTCAGAGGTGGGAGCAGGAGTTTCCTGCAGTTCATCATAAAAATAAATGACCATAATCATGATGTAAAAGTTGTTTCAAAACAAATGTCTATCATTGTCAGAACTTTACAAAAGAACGTAATAGTAAACGAATTTACAAGTTCTTTAATTTTCCTCCAAACTTCTGAAGTGTGATTATGTTTATATGTAATCAAATATTGAGCAACTAATACAAGTAGATTTATTAATATATGTATACACTATATGATTACATGGAAGAAAGTCACAGGTAGCAACCAAAAATTCTGTTTAAAAAACATTCTGTATTCCGATACATCAACTAATATAAATATATATATTTTTTACTTTATCTTTTTTATACGTACATGCACATAATATATATATAAAGTTAAGTATGTGTATATGTTTATATATTGGTATGTACTTTAAACGTAAGCCTTAAATGTTAGATATTTTCTAGAATCAAAATCATGTAATGGATTTTTAGCAAAATTGGAATAAAAATTCTAGACATAAGTCTGGATTGGGCGAGCAGACATCTTCTATTATAGAAAAGAAACTCATATTTCTATGCGTCAGTGGGTCCGTTAACACTCAGAAACTACCTAAGATACACTTACATCTTCAGATTCAGTATGACCCCCAGTTGAAAAAGAAAAATACTATAATACTTTTTTGGTTTCTTTCTATTGTATTGAAGCAGTTGCAAAAGTTTGCGCATTAATTAGAGAGAAAAAGAGAGGAGCAGTCGGAAACAGAGAGTTGTTTTCAAAAAGTAATGTGACTAAGAAAGCTTTAAAAGAAAGATGTTATCACTCTTTTTCAAACGCTTCTATTTTCTTATCCAGGATCCTGGGCAATGTCAGGTAGCCTTGCTAGTATTTAAATAAAGGCGGACAATTTTGTGTTTTTTGTTTATCGATATAAAACGACTTGTTATAAAATATCATAATGATGATTTTATTTAAATCTATTTAAAATCATGTTTAAGAAAACGGTTTATAAAAACAAGAGCCAGTGCCAGTATTACGTTATTGACATAGTTAACGAACAGGGGCGATAACTCTAAGTCAGATTGAGTTATTTGCCCTTATTGTCTGCTTGTGACTCGGTGAGTCAAACATTGTTTTTATGTTTTGTTAGGAATAAAGTCTCTTTGTACCTACATCTTTATTTATTGGCACAGTTTAATGCTGTATCACCGAGCATTATATATTAACACAACATCAACTCTAAAAGCTAGGAGAATATTGTAGAATGAAAGGAGAATGTTTAAGAAGATAAGAATCTGATTCGGTTCAACACGTGGAGTCTAGAAAAAGCCACTGTGATGATCACTCAAGAAGTAATATAAAAATAATCTAATTTTTTGCTGTGATAAACATAGAACACAGCATACTTGGCTGAAAAGAAAGAGAAGACACACACACACACAAAAGATGCTTCAAGAAGTGATGGGAAATCAGTACATGTTGCTAGTCTTTCTCTACACTATCGTTATTTCCATGGAAAGTGTTCGACTGAGCTCCAATCTATGGTTTCTCTTTGTAAAACATTCACAACTGCAATGAACTTTCCTTTCTTCCTCTGTATGCCTAGCATCAAACAAAATTTCCACAAACTTCCCATCTGTGGAACACGTTACCACAGGACTGCTTCCATGAAGATTACAACATGGTTGTCTTCAAATCTAATGCCAACGAATAGTTGTCAAACTGTCTCATATGTATTCAAATTTTGTCCATTCCATTCATCATTTTTAATCCTCTCGTAATATATTTCATCATTCAACCGACAATCTATCCATCTCATTAATCCTTATCGTCGAGTGGCTTTTGGCCTTGATAAGACTCATTAGTAAAAGAATAGAAAAGAATTGTGGTAGCTTGAGCTCCTTAAAAATCGGATTCTTCCCCTAAAATGAAACTGCATTCTGACAGAAAGTGCAGCTCTGTGCATGTGACATTGTTTGTTTTGCTTGTCTGTTGAATCAACGGGAGATTCCTTTCATTCAATTAAATGATAATGATATTAACTTTTTATGTGAATATACATTTTTATTAATATACACACAAATAATGCAGGTCCACTATGATCTTGTAAACGTCTTCTGGTGGACAAAACCCGAAACGAATTTCAAGTTTTGTCGGCTCGAAGAAATATAGTAACAATGAAACAGTTTACAAGATAATAGTGAACCTATATTATTATTACTATGTATATGATTACTGCTCTATCTAAAAAAAAATATTGAGCACTATTTTAAATACCCAAAAAGTATAGCTAACACATATCAGTATATGTGTCAAAATTGTTGAAAGATGTGCTGATCAAGAATTGGACTCTTCTCCCATATCAAACTATGCCCAATTATGCTGGACTAACAGAGGGAGAAGAGAACTAAATACCAAGATCTTATGTGTTTTATTTATCGCCTCTCTAGGAGGTTAGACACAAGGTCAGCTGTGGTTTTGAAAAGCCAGCACACTAGGATTGGCACACTGTGGCCTACAAAAAAATGCCTGGGCAGCCCTGTCTGCATTCCTGATAAGGCGCCTCAGGCGATTAGCAATAAACTAACCCCTTCTCAAAGAGGAGGTAAAGTCCGGGGGGGGGGGGGAAGAGATGGACCTCCTAAAACTAAACAGAACCATAACTCAGTCAGACAGCAACAAAAGCCACTGTTGGGCTGATTGTCAAGGACGTATCTCGACTGGTTAGAACACACCTACTCACGCTGTGCCAGGTAAGTGTGCCATGAAAAGAAACTAGAACCGTAGGAAGATTTCAATCATTTCAGTAATCATAAGAGCCACTGGGTTCATAAAAACGAACTTAAAAAACTATCTGGCGAATATGCCAGATGAACCAAGTATAAGAGAGATCCAAACAATTCCACTTGATGAGAAGGTTAAAATCCTAAAAAGATATCTCGGTTGGAGTCTCTGAAATAGTGAATAAATATCTGGCATTCAGTAGGATGCCCCATCCCCAGCAAAAACAGAAAAAAGAAAGAAAAAAAGAAAAAAGGAGACTCAATCAAAGACTTAAAGAAGAATGAAAAGTTAAGAATTTTGTTTCTTAGACCAATTATGCCAATTAAAAAAACATTTCCAACTTTTGAAGCTGCATTTATGGAAAATAAAAGTACATTTTTTTTTTTAATAGTTATAATTTGACTAAAAATTTAACTAATCAACTCATTGTATTTAACCAATAAGTGCGACCTTGACAGGTACTACTCAGATTCAGAGCAGACCAATGAGTATTGGCAACTAAGAGCTGACTACACACTCTCCAAAGCTCTTAAATT
The DNA here is from genome assembly GCA_963556195.1 of Sepiola atlantica. NCBI lineage: Eukaryota > Metazoa > Mollusca > Cephalopoda > Sepiida > Sepiolidae > Sepiola > Sepiola atlantica. The sequence goes on from OY744515.1 coordinate 94,368,731, forward strand.
GAGGTCTCATCAAATATAGTTGAATGTTATATACAAGACTAAGACATTTTGACAAAATATAATTTGGCACAAATATATATAATAAAAATAATGAAAAAAAAAAATCTCAAATAAATAAGCAATTTCAAGTTAAAAAGAGAAACATATATAGAAATTAGGAATAAGAGATATTTTTCTTTTTTAAAATTAAAACAACATTTTTTAAATTTCATTTCAAAACTTAGAACTTAAAAATAATTTTAAATAAGATTAAAATAATATAAATCTAATTTTTACTTTTGATAAGTACATTTCTAAAAAGATGAAATGTTTGTTTACTTTGAGAACTGGTGTAAAACAAAATGTCCACCTTTTGACTTTCTCCATAGTCCGGGTTGCCTGATGGAGACATGCAGGCCCAGATTTTTCAATATGGTGGGGGAAAAAAAAGGGCAAGATGTTACCTTGCAGCTTCTTTCAATGCTCCTCTTTCACTCAGGGTTGTTGGTTTTATGTCATCGAAATTATTGATGTACGATTCACAGTTCTGAAAAATAAAATACATTGTTGTTTTTTGTTAGTCACACATGAATGAAGTGAGTTCAAATTATTCGATTCAACATAATAATTAGACTAAAACAAATACAATTGAAATGTATATAATAGTAGTTTATTCTATCACTTTCTGTACTTACCCGGTGTTGTCCGGGAGTTTTTATTTCAATTTTGTTTCCTTGGTTTTCTTTTTCTTTTTAAAATCGTATAAATACTTTAGATTTTTTTTACTCTTAAATTTATAAATAACTGACATGGCTACATACTGTAAATGTCGACCCCACTCCCCCCCGACTAATTTAGACCACATAAAGAATGAATATTACAACAAAAAAAAAAAAAAAAAAAGAAAAAAAAATCAGTCCATATTCATTTCAAGGCAATGCTGAAAAAGAATGTATCAGCTTTGTGGGTGTCTTGTGAAGTTTCTGACTAGACACACACTAACACAATATATGCTCCCTCTGGTTGCATATTTTTGCTAGGCTACCGCGTCACCCCCTTCTATCTCGCTATCTGCGAGAGGGTGATTCTGCACTTACTTGTCTAGAATTATACAATTGTGAAAAAACTACATACAATACATAGTTTAAGCTATTTAGCTTAAACTATTATTTTGGCCTACTAAAATGCTATTGATAATGTTTACGCATTTATTATTTTTTTTTATTATCGCTTATGTTTGAATTGATGTTTTAAAATATAACGTAAATCATAAATCTATGACATCATGCCAAAGCTATAAATATTTTAAAGGAATGTTTTAAGATCTATTTATAAGAAAGTGCAAATTGTAGAACGTCAGACTGAAGATCTAAAGGTTTCGGTTTCGATGTCCCGTCATGGCGTCCGATTTATATGTTGAGAGTTTATTATTTAGTATTAATGCAATATTTTCCATTTCTAAAAGAAGTTTAAGATATTTCGATTTGCTTTTTATAAATGTAAAGCGCGAACGCAGACCCCCACAATATCATTGTTATGAATAAAGTAAAAGGTATTTTACTTTTTTATAAATGTCAAGCGCAAATGCAGACTCCACAGTTTCATTGTTATCAATAAACAAAAAGCAAAACGTATTTTCTTTTTATAAATCTCAAGCGTGAATGCAGACCCCACAATATTATTCTTATCAATAAATAAAAAGAAAACCGTATTTCCATTTTATAAATCTCAAGCACTGACGCAGACCACCACTGTAATTTTTAAAATCTCATTAAATTGTTTTTAATGCAAATACATAGTAAAAGCAAGAAATACTTACAAAAAAGTAAATGCCAATAAGCAAAATAACTTGTTTTTTAATAAGTAAGTTAATTTCAATCAATTTTAATAGACGTTGCAAAATAGCTAAGTTAGTAGGAAGAAAGACTGGAGACCTGAAGGTTCTGGTTTCGATTACCAGTCTGGGCGTCCAATCTGTTTAATGTTAATTTAAAAAGTAGTTATGGTTAATATATCTAATATATTGAAATTAGAATTTCCCCAATGTATTTCTTACATTTACAAAGATTCTGACTAACTGACAGAGAGAGAAAATGCCAATTATATTATAAGTAGATAAGCTAAGAACCAGGGGCCCCAAATCAACAAGCCAGCCAATAGAGAGAGTGGGGAGTTCTGATTATGTGATGAATGCGGGGAAAGGGAAACTGGCTACGTAGTGTCATTCTTGTGTAAGCAAAGAGGAGGAGAGAGTGAATATTAATTAGGTTCGAAATAGGATTTTCTTTAAATATTTTAATAATTTCTGATTAATAGTAAATAAAACAAATAATTCAATGTGTTATCAAATGTGTAACAATGTCCTCTACACACGTGGTTGTTATTGCTGTTGCAGACAAATGCATAATTTTTGCTCTTTCTTATACACCCTGTATACTTGAAGTAAACTTGTTATACACCCTGTATACTTGAAGTAAACTTGTTATACACCCTGTACACTTGAAGTAAACTTGTTATACACCCTGTACACTTGAAGTAAACTTGTTATACACCCTGTACACTTGAAGTAAACTTGTTATACACCCTGTATACTTGAAGTAAACTTGTTATACACCCTGTATACTTGAAGTAAACTTGTTATACACCCTGTATACTTGAAGTAAACTTGTTATACACCCTGTATACTTGAAGTAAACTTGTTATACACCCTGTACACTTGAAGTAAACTTGTTATACACCCTGTACACTTGAAGTAAACTTGTTATACACCCTGTACACTTGAAGTAAACTTGTTATACACCCTGTACACTTGAAGTAAACTTGTTATACACCCTGTACACTTGAAGTAAACTTGTTATACACCCTGTACACTTGAAGTAAACTTGTTATACACCCTGTACACTTGAAGTAAACTTGTTATACACCCTGTACACTTGAAGTAAACTTGTTATACACCCTGTATACTTGAAGTAAACTTGTTATACACCCTGTATACTTGAAGTAAACTTGCAAATGAAAATGAAGCTTCATTAAACGTTAAGGGAATTTGTACACAGGCGTTGCCCAGGAAAAATGAAGAACCCCAAACACTTTCACTTCCATCTCTGAACTTATAAATATTTTTACTTGATTTTTCAGCATCTATAAGTATTAAGTATAATGGTCTTTAATTATTAAATTTATAGATAATAATGAACATTTAAACGTTCGTATAATTTCATAACTAAGAAAGAGCATCCTCACAGCAACATACTTATGTAAAGGCAAGAATTTTTTTGTGCTTGTTAAATTCTTTGGTGGAACGGTAATTGTAAATAATATTGTTAGTATACAAACACTAGAAATAAGGTACTATTTTATAAGAATAAAATTATTTATAATTAAGTTATTACTATAGATATTATTTGTAAGAAGATCAGTCAGTGATTAATTAGAATAGTAAGCAAATATTTTGTGCAAAAACTGGTTCTGGATTTGAATAATGGTTAAAATATAAATTAAAATATAAATTATAATTAAAACTAAATAGAAATATATAAACAAACAAAGTTTAACATTGAAATGTTTGTATTATGTTATAACTAAGAACATATTTCTTTTATGTGTTCTGAGTTGAGGGATGAGGACTTATTACTGTGAGAGGGTTAGTCACTCCTACTCCAAAAGCTGAAATTACTTAGCAAAGAGAAAACGGTTGAGTGGATAAAGTATAAAAATCTGTGAATGATAACAAAACTATAATATTTTTTACTGGAAGCCCTTATTAATAACTGACACTTACAAAGCATCATTCCATATGTAGCTTTTGTTTACGGAGCTATCCAGGTGAAAGAAATAGGGGAAATTCTGAATTTACTTTATATAAGATTAGTCATATCATTTCCAAGTGAATCCAACCGGAATATGGTAAAGTTACATTGGATATTATAGGGATAAAATTACCTTCAGATTAAAAGTGATAGTAGTAGCAATAGTTTTCTTCATTAACCCCCCCCCCACTTCGAAAAAAAAACAAAACCTTCAAGAACCATGATTAGCTAAAACATTGAGTCTTTCAAGTATAGCAGAACTTTTTATGCACATGAAATGACACACCTCCGAAGAAGTAGGTTTTATCAACCACTAGCAATTCAACCCCTAGTCATTTGGTTTTTGACATCATTTTGATTGTCATGGCCCCAAGGTTACCGAATCAGAAAGTATAAGGTCTAACTTAAACGATTCCAAAATGTCAGACGACTTCTAGTATTTCAAAATGTCAGACCCAGCCTTCTAGTATTCCAAAATGTCAGATTCCGGCCTATAGAATTCCAAAATGTCAGACCCAGGCTTCTAGTATTACAAAATGTCAGACCCAGGCTTCTAGTATTACAGAATGTCAGACCCAGGCTTCTAGTATTACAGAATGTCAGACCCAGGCTTCTAGTATTACAGAATGTCAGACCCAGGCTTCTAGTATTCCAGAATGTCAGACCCAGGCTTCTAGTATTCCAGAATGTCAGACCCAGGCTTCTAGTATTCCAGAATGTCAGACCCAGGCTTCTAGTATTCCAAAATGTCAGACCCAGGCTTCTAGTATTCCAAAATGTCAGACCCAGGCTCCAAGTATTCCAAAATGTCAGACCGAGGCTTCTAGTATTCCAAAATGTCAGACCGAGGCTTCTAGTATTCCAAAATGTCAGACCCAGGCTTCTAGTATTCCAAAATGTCAGACCCCGGCTTCTAGTATTCCAAAATGTCAGACCCAGGCTTCTAGTATTCCAAAATGTCAGATCTAGGCTTCTAGTATTCCAAAATGTCAGACCCAGGCTTCTAGTATTCCAAAATGTCAGATCTAGGCTTCTAGTATTCCAAAATGTCAGACCCAGGCTTCTAGTATTCCAAAATGTCAGACCCAGGCTTCTAGTATTCCAAAATGTCAGACACCGGCTTCTAGTATTCCAAAATGTCAGACCCCGGCTTCTAGTATTCCAAAATGTCAGATTCCGGCCTATAGAATTCCAAAATGTCAGATTCCGGCCTATAGAATTCCAAAATGTCAGATTCCGGCCTATAGAGTTCCAAAATGTCAGATTCCGGCCTATAGAATTCCAAAATGTCAGATTCCAGCCTATAGAATTCCAAAATGTCAGACTCCGGCCTATAGAATTTCAAAATATCAGACTGACTTGTTATTTTAAAGTCTTCCAATATTATGACTGTCTGTTGATTCTACAGAGATTAAAAAATCTGACTGACTTATTACGAGTTTGACTCCAACCAAAACCTCCCACTTCCTGTCTGACTCTACAACTCTCCAGTGCACGGCATTGAAGAAATTAACCTCTGAACTGAAGTGGTAGTAGTATTAGCAGAAATAGTTCTTACAATTATAATCAGGATTAACTTCAATAAAAACGACTTTTTTTAATAAAATCTGATTAATTAATAAGAAAGGATATACTCTTATTGTGACATATTACTTTGGATACTATGCTTTTAGAATTAAGTGTAGATAGCGTTTGCATATGGTTGCATTGGTAGGATTGACAGTGTTTGATCTCAGGGTCAGTTATGCTTCCATATATAAAGGTGTATGCCTAATTGGTTGGTTTAGTTATGTGACCATATTAAAAGGATTTGAAGTCATAATCAGTTGTCTGTGTTTTAGTGAGGAAACAATCTAATGTGAGATCCTGCTAGATAGGAGCGTTTAGACACTGTGTCTTTTCTGACGATAGCCAGAAGCAAGTCATAGTTAAGGATACTTGATCCATAGTCAAGTTAAAGTCTATTTTAAGATTGATTATACCATTTCATGTTCTCATCAGCTGAGTTACCTCCTTACAGTACTCCCACTTTAAATCAAATATATAATGTTATATTGTCAGATTTTCCATGTTAAACCTAGATAGCAATAGATCTGAGAAATCGATATTTGATTCTGACAAACGATTTCTCCGTTTTTATCCTTGCAGCTTGTTCTTTAGGCTTAAAAAGTGTAATTCACTTCAGTTTCTTTCTGAAAATAACCATTCCAGCAAAGATGTTATTACAATAGAAACAATTTTGAATAATGACTTAAAAAGCTCAAAATGTAAGGGAGATAATTCTTATTTTTACTTAAAACATAAAAATATGAGTTATCTCCCTTACAGTTTGAACTTTTTTCATCTTTTCATGATTTACACATTTTTTTTTTAATTTTTAAATTTAAACTTAAATGACATTAATGTATCCTCGACTACGCTGGGTAGGTGCAACTAACGTTTTTTTATAAATATCTTTTCACAGAAAACCATTCGCATGTTCAGTTAAAAAAACAACAACACTGATATTTAATGGTCAAAAAACTGATGTGAGATTCCAATTTTTCCAGAGTTGTTATTCTTTTTATGCATCCTTCGTTTTTTGTGATTCATAGTCATCTCATCACGCGTGAAGAACAGGTGCGAATAAGTCAACACAGTTTAAGGGTGAGAGTAAAAATGACTTAACAAAAATAATATTACTGTACAAATTAGTAGTCTTTTTTTATATACAAAGAAAGATCATCTGCTGTAGTGCATGTCTAACTGATTATATGTCGTTGTTATTAAGCATAAATCAGGTGGAATTTCCATGGAGAGAGCTTCTTTGCAAAGGCTTCCCCTCTGAGGAATATATTACTGTGAGACTGCTTCCCTGTAGATTATAACATGGTTGTCTTCTAATCCAATATCAACAAATACTTGTCATAAACCGCCTCGTAAGTAATCAAACTCAGTTCATACCATTAATTGTTTCCCATCTTTTGGCTGCCAATTATTCCATCTTATCAGCTCTTATCCTCAAGTGGCTTTTGGCCTTGATGTGTGATGACCCAAAAGTTAAAAAAAAAAAAAAAAAAAAAAAAATCAAGTCACAATTCTTTACTGTGTAATCTTACAGTTGGTAATACCTGGTGTTGTATTCACCCTGGCCGGGCATCCGGTATCCACAGAACATGGACGTTTCTAGAGAATACTAAATTCACATGTGGTATCCCCACCTGCATACACATCTTGTCTAGTAACGTCAAATAGTCACCCATCTGGTACTGACCAGGCTCAACGTCGCTTAACTTTGGTGATCTAATGAGAACTGATGTGTCAATGTGATTATGTCGTATACTGAGTAATACACCACATAAAGTCACTTCCCTCATTTATCAAGATTGAAAAGTAGCTAGAGTATTGTCAAGAGCTGGTTGATGCTTATTCAACCGACTTAAATGCTAATTCACCAGCAGTTTCAATCATAATTTCAGTCCAATACCACTGTAAAAACAAGATTCACCCATGCAGAAAACAATACTGCCTTTTGAAACACAGATATTCCCAAATATAAGTATAATAAATCATAGTAAAGCACGTAATTATAAGTATAAATAAATTTTAAAAAATACAGCAAAGTACTTACTGAACAGTTTTTGCCTTCATTTCTCTTCCAAAGTTTTTTCTCCTTTTTGGTTACAGTTGTTGCTTTTACATTGGCAAACGGTTTCACAACAGGATTCAAAAGCAAAATATTCTACAAAAAGACAAAAAAAAAAAAGAGAAGCAACCATAATTAACTGCATCAATTTTTCACGTACTTATTCAAAATTACAGGTATTAAACATCTGATAAGCCAGCTCTTCCTTTAACAGAGAAACGAAAAACATCAGGTCTGCTCTCAAAAAATATATCTCACCACAAAGGCTGGAAGACCAAGGAGACATGTCAAAGGAGTTTGGAGAACTATGTAGAGTGTTTATGTGCTAGTGCATAGGAGATGAGAATGTGCAGGTATCATCTGTGGTGTCTGTAGACAATGGTATGAATCGAAAATCGGCCTCCTTAACCAACAAACAGCTGATCTTCGAGGATGAAACTGATTCCAGGCACCATCATCTCTGGCTAACTGTGAGAAGTGATATCATCATCAAACTTTGATAGACTGCTACTATATAGAGATATATGAATCTTGTTATGAATATAATGAAATTGATTGTTTTACTACCCAAAAAATAAATATTCGATTTAAAAAAATTATATATGCATATATGGAGTCCACGGATGATAAAACAGCTCTGAGAGGGTCCACAAGCAAAATAAGGTTGGGAACTCCTGTTTTAGACTATAAGAACTTAAAATTGTGTAGGGTGGGGAATCAATATTCATTTTTTTTCTCATAAATAGAAAATGAAAGGACTCCCAGTAAAATGTGCATTTATCTGATTTTAATGCAATTTAAAACATACTTAAATTACAAAAAAACTATGTTGATTCTGAAAATTAGAGCACATTTAGATCGTTTTAAACCTCCTACTGGAGACTTAAAAAAAATGAACACTTTTCTAAGCTCATAACTTCAGCTGTCATATAAGCTGAACATTGTTTTCACTCTCTACTGCTATAGTATACAAGTATGCTTTTGATTGATTTCAAATAGTGTCAGGGAGTGGGGAGGGGGTAATCTTTTGTAATTTGTTTTGGGGGTTCCTGATGGAGCATGAACCCCTTCTGTTGAAAATGTTTAACCTCTGGTTTTAATTTTATTAACGGTTGTGAACTCAGTACAACCACAAAGGTGAAGGCAGCATGGGAAATTATTTTTTTGAGTTGCTGCCTCTAATAACATCACGAGCTGTCCCCCACTACATCCAGGGTAAGTTATACAGCAGCTCCGTCAGGAGCATCATGTTATATGGCAACGAGTGCTGGACACTCACCCAGTCATCTCTCGTCTTACTACAGAGCACAATGACAGGTCCATGAAAATCTGACCAAACCCAACACATTAGGTTGGGGGGGGGGGGTTATTGAAAGCATTACATCTACCCAGCATAGATGTTATTCTAAGGAAGAATCGGTTACACTTGTACGGTCATATGGAGCGCTCATCCTATTGGATGAACCATTGCAGAAGCATGGATGTCTTAAATTGCAGGAAGGTTGGCTGATCAAGGAAGAGTTGGAGGTAAGTGATTGGACACAACCGTACAGAGTGGAGTTTGATGAGAGTTGACCTTTGTGAGCCGTGACAGCTGGAGAGTGAACTTGAAAAATATCAAAAAATATCTGAACCCTCGACATGGGAAAAGTTATGTTAAATAGAGAAAGAGAGAGATGGTTACTGTTGAAAATATGATAAAATAAACACTCCATATACTTTTTTTTTTTTTAAAAACTTTCATCTGTTGCATTTTTTAAATATCTACAATTTTAGGTGTTCAAAGTTTTGTAAATGATATTTCACGACTTGGATTGGATTAAAGTTTAATCATGAAACTTTCGAATAAATTATCAGCTCTAAATGAATACCATTTATTAACAATTTGGTAAAATGTGAAAGAAACACTCGCATAAACTATTAACATATATCCATTTTTGCATGTCCCTATTTGCTCGCCTCCCCAGATGGAAAAATTAGACACAAGGCCGGTTTTTAATGTGGGGGTATTCAGCTCTCCATAAAGTGCCTCTCTGAATGAGACAAAAATAAATATTGCCCCAGCTGAGAAGGATCTCTCCCCACCCCCCTCGTCTCGTCCTGTAACCGAGAACAGAACAGATACTACACTTTGAAAAATTTATTTGCAAAAGCTTAAAATTTTAAAAAAAAATTAGTCATTGCACCCTAAAAGCATGGAGAGTGGAAGGTGGGTTTGTGGTCTGCCTCTGTCTATCCTACTCTTAACTAAATGTATTTTGACCAAGGTGATCCATAATATGGATCGCCAGGATTTTGACCCATTCACACAAGCATTGTTCCTTTCAGTATTTTCACCAATTTGTCCATTACTTTCACTTCAACAATCACCACAATACCACATTTACTATATCGACTACCTTACTTAAAATATCCCCAACGGTTTAAAATTAATTTTATTTACAGAAAATATATACAATTTTATGTTTAAAATGATGGAGAGTGGGTCAACAAAAACACCCCAAAACAACGAAAAACATATAAACCAAATAAAATCAATAGTGGGTCAGTGCTCCCAACCTTTTCAAAAAGTAGACCGTCCACTATTTTCTGCTTTGTTTGAAAACAAGCAGGTCGATCTCTAAATGGGAGTGGGACTTAAGTGAAAGGAAATGAAAGTTGTGGAGTTTGGTAGTGGATGATGTCCAGGATAAAAAAAGACAATTTAGGAAGTACAAGGACAAAAATAAAAGTGGGTTAAAAAATTACACTGATCTACTGTAATTGGTATTGGTTACAAAAGGACCAAGAACCATGTGCACCATGCTCGGGCAGGGAACATGTACTCGAACCAGGCTCCCTGTTGTCTGCACAAGCTCACTTGTACCCACCTTTTGTTAAATTCTATGAAATGTGATCTTTTTCAATCCCATCTAATTTTAACCATAAGCTGATGCTTAAAAAATAAAATCAGATTCTGAGGAAACACCATTCTAGCTATGATCAGCATCACGAGAAACACTATTAGTTTCTTCTAAGTTCACGGGAGAGGGCGGTGTTGACATTGTCAATCATATACACAACATCAAGTAGTGTCAATTGCTCATAATCGATGCAAGCCATCACAGTGTTGAGATACTTCCAGAACAGTCAAAGTTCGCTACAGTGGAAGAAGGCGTGCTAAGACGTTTCTTCCTCAGCACTGTTGCAACACAGACTATCAGGAATTTCTGCTATGCCTAAACTGAAAAGTATGCCATTGAGGTTTAACGTATTCCAGACCAATCGCCAGGTTAGAGAGTACTCAAGAGTTATTGCAATATTCCCAAACCTGGCGCCCAATTCCATTAAGTTTATCTTCTTCATCAATAATGCCAGCTGCTCTTCAAGTGAATCTAAGCCACCATTAAATCCCGATATAGTACCTTTCTAAGCCGTGAAAGATCACTGGAGCAAGGAAGTTTTCCGAGCGTGACTTTTCACTCAGCAATCAAGTGCAATTTACCCCTCGGTCTATGATGGCTCTTAAAGGAAGGGTCGAGGATGTTGAGAAAAATGCTCTTGATCACAGGCTTCACAGACTCCTTTCAGGCAACCCGAAGCCTGCTTCACATGGACGTTTAATACAGACCAGTCTTCTTTTCACCCAAAGGAGCAAAAAGAGAAGATGATGAAAGACCTGAAGCAGTTGCATAACAGATCTATTTTGTTTATATGTATGCAGATTATATATTGCGTTATGTTGAGTTGTGATTCGGTCCATGTAAACAGGCCTATTGATAAACAGGCAATTAGCACACCACTGACATGCGCACTGGAAGCCTACTGATTTTCGTCCAGCTATTTCCCGGGCAAATATAAATCAGTTAGAGTCAAGATTTCAACGTAGACAGACTGGTATTCTCTCTCTCGCCTTGTCATCATCATGGTGATGAGGGCCGGGAATAAACTCAAGACCAACTGGAATTATATTACCTTCATGCCTGCCGACCAAGACACTCAACTTACATGTCTACCTTCCTGTATTCTTGTTCCAGTCAAATAAAAGACATTATTGTAGAGAAGACGTTGGTGTTTTCCTTTGAACTCTAGTGACCCTTTTCTTATTCAAGTCAGATATGTACAGACACGACCGACTCAGCAAAATGGCTATCGCCTGTTTCAACACTCTCAACAGACACTACCTCTCTACAAACTCACGAACAGACGAAATATAGTCAGTCGGTAAAGGACGAGGAAAGATGTACCTGATGTATGCCTCAGTCCTAACCTTTAAAGAAAGATTTGTTCAAAGTCAACGCTTAAACCTTTAACTGTATTTTTGAATAATCCGTCTCAAACTGAAGATACAGTTTGAAGCATTCATCCAACAGAAAGGACCAGGAAGCAAAGTGTTCCAGGCATCTAATCACAGGCCGATGAACTTGTTACAATTGATTTTGGTTTCCTTAATCACTTTGTTATGTGAAAGTGCTTTCGTTACTGCCTGAATATCTCCAAAGCATGACACAAAACATTTAGATCAGCGAAAGCGGAAAACCAGGTAAGGCGACTCTGCATAGGACTGAATTTGCCTACCAGTCACTGGGCCTGCAAAGTAGCAGCTCCAATGCAAGGACATAAAGTAGAGGTGACAGCAGACAATCCTAACATACCGACCGAGAGACAGCAAATGATTCGAACTGTCTTTTATTCACCTGCACCATTGTCGTTGTTGGGCGATACAGAATGAAGATTCATTTTTGGAAAACCGATTTAAAACAGGCAGTCTCTAAAACAGATGACAAGAAGTGATGGTCGACCCTGTCAAAAACTTTGGGCTGGTCCAAATTGATCAGTTCAGCCTCCATGTCATTCTCTATCTCCTCTATGATTATAAGAATCAGATGCAAATTTTTCTGAATCAATCTATCAATCACAACATATTTCTGTTCAGGCTCGATCAATCCCCCAATGACAATATGCAACTAAATTTAAATGCATCAAATCAACATCTGAACTCAATAGTTCTAAAACAACATCAACCACAGGCATCATACAGAAGATGCAGAGCTGAAAAGAATGTCTGCACAGCATTAAGGATGCATATATATCAGAACAGTCAAAATGAAGATCGCACAAAACACCATCTCCGCAACATTAGAGAAACTTTTAGCAGAGCAAATAAGATCATCACCGTAAATGAGTGTCAGAAAATGTTCTGCGCTGCCTGTCCTATCAAGGTTACTTCTGTTTAACCACTCTTTTTAATGCATAATGCTGATGGATCCTTTTGTTGGAACTGACAAAGGAAAAGCAGACATGATCAGTGACTGATTTAAGAAGCAATTCACTGACTCATTCAATGATCAGTTAGATTCGTTTATAGATGACCCTGAGCCAAGAAATATGAAAAGCTATTAAAACCTTATAAAATGTATGCTAGGCGATATTAGAAAGAAACTGTTTAATTTTAACTTTTTTTTTACAAATGAGTCACCACTTATCAAGGCCATATCACCATCAATTACTTCTCTCTTCAAATTTGTGTTTGAACAATGCCATCTGATTGAATCCGTTGGCCAGGGCCTTCTAATTGCATGGTCCAAACCAAGGACACCATCAGAACCACCAGCTAATCTGCACTCAAATGTTGTTAAATAGTATCCAGAAGATCCTGGCTGCTCTAAAACTGCAACACGTTGGGTTAGGGTTAACCCTACTCCTAACGTCTACAACAAAATTGACCTCTTCACAGGACTATACCAGAGTGATTTCAAGTAGGGATGCTGACATTGTGTAGGCACAGTGCAGACTTACTTCTGTGATTATGTCTTGGCACTGAGATTTCTCCAAAATGGATATAGATATGTTAACTCTATTTAAAAGACCAAACATTTGGAATGTGCTACACCAAGCTTTTGGCTAAGATCAAAGTGTAGTATCTGTTCTGATGGATACTGCACCCCATAGACTGGTATTGTCTTGGCCTTCGGGGCTTGATTTACGCCGGTCTATGGGTCTGTCCTGTGCAGTTCTGGGGGGTCCACCCTCCCAGGCTATGCCTCCCCTCTTTGGGGAAGAGTAAGTTTATTACTTACTGCCTGAGGCGCCCCTACCGGGGAATGCTGAGGGGGCTGCCCAGGCAATTTTTAAACCCCACTTTCCCGACCCGACCTTGGGTCACATCTTACTTGTGGGAGTAAGATAAAAACTGGCCTTGTGCCTAACTCCTGGAGAGGAGTAAATCAATACACCAAGTTGGCTGTAATAAAGATTAAATACAACTGGTCAGATGATTTACTACCCTGTTATTGAAAAGATGGTATCGTTTTGTTTTGTAACCCATTCCACTTTTGTGCATACCCACGCATGCACGTCTTTCAAATAAAGGTATTTTCTATATAATTGTCTGTGTTGGGATGATTAATGAGAATCAGAAATCAAAACTTTTGGGGTTCGGAATCGGAAAAATTTAAGTCGATTGCAAAAAACTATTATTCTTTTTTTTTTTAAACTTAAATTTCTATTGCTGTTACTAATAACAAAATGATAAATATTAATTGTTTTTAAACTACCAGTAAAACTAAAATCTAAAGTCATAATAAAATCAAAATACGATGTAAATTTATTTTACTTCTGTAAAAAAAATGAAATTTTGCATAAATTAAGCTTTAAAAAATGCAGTTGATTTACAAAAAATTGTTTAAAAATTATAACATTTTTCTCAAAAAAATGCTGACAAACATCCTTAATAATTAAATTAAAAGTAAAATATCAAAAATGTTTTTTTAATTTGTTTTTAACTCATTCATTTTATGCTGTAAGGCTTTTGTCTTTTTTATTATTTTTTTTATTATATGGTAGGTTTTTGTCCGGTTCCTCAATATTGGCAAACCTTACAAGAGGTGGCCAAAACGTGTGAAACAAAACAACTTTAACATTTTGAAAGGTTTGGTGTGGAGTTTAATTAGGTATAAATGAATTTAAAGATTTTCACAGCTCTGTGAGAGAACACACTTTGGCATCAGTTCTTCTTTGATTTTGAGTTTCCGTATCTTAACTGGTTGTAAAACAAAATTTCTACAGATATAAAATGAAATAGAAGACAATAAAATCCAATGATTCTTGGTTATTAATATTAATGAAATCGTTTGGTAGTTCAGTTGTTACATTTGCCTTTGACTGACAAGAACACAAGTACATTCCTTTCAGACTATGTGAAAGGCAGTGAAAATTTGTCAACATAAAAATGTAAGTGCTTATATATATTTTTTAAAGTATTTTAAAGAAATTTTAAATGTGTTTTATGAATTAAAAATTAATTACTAACATGTTTTTTTTAATTAATTTTCCTTTCATATTTAAACTTATATTTTAATGTAAAGGTTTGACTTGTATTCTTTGTAGCAGTTAAGCAGATTCTTTTACTATATAAGAACTTATAAGTATTATTATTATTGTAGATTAACACCTGCAGCTAATCCCCCCCCCCTTAAACAAAAATGAGATTCTACTTTCATTTAGGCGACTACGTGTGAATACTCTTAAAAACTTTGCAGGAAGAAAGAAAAACAGAAAAATAAATTATTTTAGAATTTAAAATGGAGGATCAGTTTTATATGTAAATTTAACATAATTGAGTACCAATTTTCGGGCCATTCTATCGTTTTAAGGTAATGAAGAAAAAAATATTTTCTTTGGGAGATAAATTTTGTGCATTTGTTTTTTTTCGGGAGAAGGGGGGGACTTTTTAATGCGATTATGTGTGGCTTTATGACGTTGTGATAAAATGCCTTTTCCCAAAGAAATGCCATTAATATATAGATTAAACATATATTTCAATAATCCTATCCAATAATCGGTGATGGTTTGGTCACTCTCATAAGTGAATTTGCTTATCAATTTATTTAATTGTCTGTCTGTCTCTCACACACACACACACTTTTATTGTCCAATAAAGTAAATGAAAAATGCCTGCGGTTGTATGTTTTCGTTGTCATCATAAGTAAATCACCTTGGCGAATTATTCTAAAATCAGAAACGGAAAACAAATTTACAAAAAACTCAATACACTTTTTAGTTTAATTTAATCCTTGGCGAATGAAGCTAGAATCTAAAATGTTTTGGTTGCCATCGCAATCTGATTGGCTAGCAGACTTATTTTAAAAAGAGGAATCGGAAACTGAACAAAAAACGAAATCAACACACAGACCAAAACATTTGCTGCTGATAACAAAGATGACTTACTTTTGAAAAATATTCTGAACAGAATAAAGTATATTAGCAAAGAAATAAAATTTTATTGTTTTTAAATTATGGACCAATGTTAACGGAAATAAAATGGCTATTCAGAATGAAATATTGATAGTGTAAGACAGAAGCTATTGATGATAAAAGTCGAAAAAAATACCGGCCACTTTATTATATAGATACATAAATATATATAAATAAATATCTATATATATCCACAGACACTGGTTTCATCTTTTCCAGACTCATCAGTGTGGCTAGATGCAGAGTATGCATCAACCCTGAGATTAAACCCTGAAAACATCAGTCGCTTCCAATTGTGACAGTCCAACACCTTACCCAATAAGATAACAATCCTTCTGCTGTTAGTGAAAGAAATATATATCACTTTTAAATGAATTATTGTATTCATTTAATTACCATTTTTTTATATTGATAACTTAGAGGATTCACTTCCACCTGAGTTCTCCACTCATAGGGGAGCACATATATATATATATATATATATATATATATATATATTAGAAAAAAAAAGTGACCCCATGACTTTTAAAGCCAACAAATTTTTTTTTGAGTAAATACAACCGGAAAGAGAATTTCATGAAGCGAGTGGTTGGTGAAGGTTGTTCAAGCAACGTACAGAAATGTTCAAAGCTATGTTAGAATTAACAGTAAATTTAGTGACAGCTTTAATGTTAAAGTGGGAGTACATCAAGGTTCTGTACAGAGTCAGCTGCTTTTTATTTGTGCTTAAAAGCAGGGAGTTTGGTACAGGTTGCCAAGAAGAGATGCTGTTGATTTAGTGTTTGCCTGTGAAGCAATCGAAGGTCTATATTATTTTGATTATTCAGACTATTGTTCTCTTCTTAGATGTTATTCTCACAACGTTTTAATCGATTTAACCTCCTACCTTCTTCAAGTGCATCTTGTCAAACTTGGGAATCTACAGAATTTCAAACGGAACCCTTTATTTAATCCATGCGGGTAGCTTGTTCTCATTCCGTCAGCCATGATCGGGTAGAAGTCTTAAGTAATTTGTAATTGTATTCTTAGTAATCACCCGCACTGAGGATTGAACCTTCAACCTCTAGAAGACTGTCACTTAGAACTGATTACTACTTAGCACTTATATCCGTTGCAGACAACACCAGTATGATCTCCAATCTATTCTTGTTTTAGATGTGTCGTCTTACTACTTATCACTATAGATTACTACTTACATGTTATGAAAGAATAAGAGCAAGCAACACCTGTGGATTAAATAAAGGGTTCCATTCAAAAAAACATTTGAAAAAAAAACTGCATGGTTTTCAAACATAAAGCAAAATAAAATGAAAGTTAAAAAACAGCTGGACAACACTAGATATGTACAGCTTGTATATATAATTTTACTAATATATTCAATTGAACTTAAATTTTAACAATACTCGTCTGATAAATGTTATTAGGTTGGTGCAAAAACAATGGCGTTTTCTCACATATGTTATATTTATATATGTTTTCTGAATTAATTTATTGATAAATATAGCGTTGTTATTGGTCATTTTAAAGCGCGTTTTTCGCTCTATCTAATCGTGATATTAGTTTCCATTTTTAATCTCCTTATTTATTGTTTTTGCAGGCTTTTCGACAGCATGGCCAAAATTGAAGTCCGCACGATATTCTTGTTCCAGTTCAAACTAGGCCGAAAAGCTGCCAAGACAGCTCGTGACATCAATGGTGCATTTGGCCCAGGAACCACTAACGAACGTACGGCACAAAGGTGGTTCAAGAAATTTCGCAATGGTAACGAGAAGACGGTCAGGGCCGGCCGACTGCGGTTGATAACGAGATCTGAAAGCCTTAATTGAAGATGATCCTCGCAAAACCACACGAGAAGTTTCTGATGAACTCGATGTCGACCACTCAACAGTTGTTCGCCATTTGAAACAAATGAGGAAGTCAAAAAATCTGGATAAATGAGTGCCGCACGAATTGAACGATAATCAAACAAATTGTCGTTTTGAGGTGTCTTTTACGCTATTGCTGCGCAACAGAAACTGCTCATTTCTTAAGCGAATTGTGACGCGTGATGAGAAGTGGATCCTCTATGACAATCGGCGACGTTCGGCACAGTGGTTGGATGCCGGCGAAGCTCCAAAAACACTTCCCGAAGCCGAAATTGCACCAAAAAAAGATTATGGTGACTGTTTGGTGGTCTGCGACCGGTCTCATCCATCACAGCTTCTTGAATCCGGGCGAAACGATTACGGCGGAGAAGTACTGCCAACAAATTGAGGAAATGCACCAGAAGCTCCAACGTATGCGCCCAAGATTGGTCAATATGCAGGGACCAATTCTCCTCCCTGACAACGCTCGCCCGCATGTTGCACAACTGACCCTGCAGAAGCTGAACGAATTGGGCTACGAGACTGCCTCATCCGCCATATTCACCGGACCTCTCGCCCACCGATTATCACTTTTTCAAGCATCTCGACAACTTCCTGCGCGAGAAATGCTTCAAAATCCGAGATGATGCCGAATCGGCCATCAATGACTTCATCGCTTCCAGAACTCCGGATTTTTATGATAATGGAATAAGTAAACTTGTTTACCGTTGGCTAAAATGTGTTGATTCTAATGGTTCTTATTTTGATTAATGAAGTTTGGTATAAAAGAAGTGATGGTCTTTTGAAGTTGAACGTCAGAAAACGCCATTGTTTTGGCACCAACCCAATACTTGAAAAAATAGACATTTTACTAGAAGGAATCTGCTTTTATGAGACCTAAATCTGACAAATCGATACTTGATTCTGACTCGTCTTTTCCTCCAGTTCTTTTTTTCCACTATGTTATTAGTATGAATATAATTTTTTTCACTTTGGTTTCTTTCTGGTAATGATCAGGCCGACTAGGAACTTTGTCAGCCTTGGGGCATTTTCCGCCTATAAACTAACCAGCACCACCCATTTAAGAAATTGATTAAAAAATTTCAACATTTCTCTACCCGTGTACTACTTCAGAAAAACTATTACATTAAAAAATAGATATTAGCCTATTCATTTCTTAATGTTATTCTGATATCAGAACAGGAAGTACAATAATTTCTTACCAAAAATCATTTAATATGTTGCCTTCATGAAATGTTACAAATTGAAACATTTGCGACTCTAACAGGCGTCCTCAAAACTGTAGCAGCTGATTATCACTACCAGCTAAAAAATTTATTACTTTTTCCCTCTTTCTTTTTCTTTCCTCTGTTTTATTTCTCCAAGAAAAACCTTAAACTTTTATCTTTTTTTCCTAATTAGAAATTCTTACTTAAACTTAACGATATTAATTAATAAATTTCATTATTCAGAATACAAACTAAATAAAATGATATTACATTAAATCAACAATATTTTCCTTAACGGTTAATTTTCAATTTTTTTTGTTTTAATTTTTTTTTTAACATAGTTCACCCCAAACAAGGCAGGCCGTCACTGTAGACGTAAGTAACTCTGCATTGAGGAATACAGAGTATTTTCTGGAAAGAATTAAATTGAATTAGATTTCATTTGTAGCAACATGCTACAACGACGCACAAGAAAAACAGACGAACCAAAATCAAATATTGATTTTGTAGGAAGAAAGCTATCGATGACAAAGAAACGATAAAGGGACTGACTTTACTTTATATATTAGAAGAAGAAATCCTTATGTCTGTAAGCAATTTAGAGAATAAAAATTGTATCATTGTATCCCTGCATCCTATGGTAGTTTATCCCCCCCCCCCAAAAAAAATGGCGATTACATGAAAACAGCCTGAAAAACTAAAAAAATAAAACAACAAAATAAATAAAACAACAAAATAAATTATTTTAGACTTTAAAGTAGAGAATCAGTTTTGCATATAAATTTACCGGACCAAATAGCGCTTTTAAGGACATATAGCCAATTACTGATTTTTTTAATCTTGGCAATTTTCTTAATTTCTTAGAAATCAATTGTGGGTGTGTTAAAAAATGCTGAAAATATACATTCTAAAATATTTTTTCTTTTCAAGTTTTAATACTGTTTAAATGGGTGTGTGTCTTGTGGTGCCCCATTTAAAATATATATTAATACATGTTAGATAAAATAATTATTTATATTTTGTGTTAATGAATATAGTCCATGGTTCAATTCCAACCACCGTCGCTCCGTCCATCCAGTGACAAATCGCATGTGTTTGCCCATCTATTCCTTAGTAGATCCCCACTTAAAAGGATTACTCATCCCATACATTTCTGTGCTAAACTATATGGGATAGCCTTTTTTTCCATACGGATCATCACCAGGCGAGCATGTACAACTTTTCAATTGGCCATTTCTTAGAAATGTCCTCTGCTATTTCTTAGAAATGGTCCTTTATGCGTCTGACCTTTTAGTAAAATAATCTTTCGGCAATAATACCTACTTTTTTCTAAGTAATGAAAAGCAATTTTCTTTTTTTATTGCATGTTAACTTTTTCAGTGAACATGACTCAATATTTTAAAGTAAGCATCTGGGTAGAAATTAACAAAAACAGGATTATCAAACAAATGGCGGCCAACTTTTGAATAAAAAATTTGCTATTGAAAATCAAAATGACAGCGTCTATGCACACGTGATGGAATGTGCTGCCTGATTCAATCAATCGTTAAACTGTGAACCATATATTGCCAGATTCACAATGGCATGTGAAGAAAAATCAATGCCGCTTTCGCTTGTTCTCTACGTATCATGAATCTACTATTATGTACACCTCATATTGCAATCGACACGGTACGCTTGGTTTCGAAAGAATATGTGATTATTGAGCCTGACATCTTAACCCTAAAAGAAGAGACCGTTTGCCACTTCAGTCAGTTATTTAGTAGTAATCTATTCTGAAAAATGGAGAACTTACTCTAATTTAAACAAACTAAATTTTCGTCATTTTTTTGTAAATCATCAGCAAAAATTTCATCAATCCCAACACCCGAGCACATACACAAGGAATTGAAAGATCATGGCTTGACAGAAAGATTAGTATATTAAAAAAAAAAAAAAGTAAATAAAGATGTGTAAATATTTTTCCCTTTGTAGATAACAAGCCAAAGCAGCACCGAAAAATCTTTTTACAAGAACAGGAATGCCGTCTTTATGAAAAGATGGCAGGG
Source organism: Sepiola atlantica (assembly GCA_963556195.1). Lineage (NCBI taxonomy): Eukaryota > Metazoa > Mollusca > Cephalopoda > Sepiida > Sepiolidae > Sepiola > Sepiola atlantica. Next base: position 94,389,500 of record OY744515.1, read on the forward strand.
AGTTTAAATTTAACCATATTACTCTGATGAAGTTGACAAAAGATGTGAGGAGACAATTTATTCAACTTAACTCGCTTTTATTAGTTATTAGACAACTCGTTGGGTCAGTATTTGTTATATACATTATTAAATGGTGCTCGGTAAAAATGGCACCGGAAAAAAATGGCACAAGGCATGCACACTTCCACAATTTGGTAACGGAAAATTAGGACCGTTTGGGAAAGGCAGGGCTAGGCTCCCTTCCCTCTAGAATAAAATAGGGGCCAAACTCCCTCTTCCCCAATATTTTAAAATAAATATTTACTGTTTTCAAATCATTTAAACCTTCTTTTCTAATTCCCCCCCCCCCTCCCAATATTTTAAAATTGTATTATATTAAAAAAATATAAAATCAATTTTTCTAAGTTTTTTTTTTCAGGTTCTGACCCGAGAGTTTAAATAGGAGCCCCCCCCCCCTCCATATTTACAAATAAATATTTTTAAATAAGTATTTACTCATTCGGTAAAAATTGTAAATAAAAAAAGTCAACAACAAATGACTTATACCAAACGAAGTAGAATTTAATTAGACATTTACTGATATATAATTTTAACGTGCTGAAACTAAAACAGCAGCACTTTTTATACCCGCCACCAATCCCAATCAAGGATTTGTCTCACGTGACTCAAACCAATCAATGGCAGCCATTTGAAATTGAAGAAAAATTGTCTGCGTTGAATGTTTAAAAAATGAAAACTAGTGTTTATTTTTACATCTGTTTTGACTATTTGCCGATTTTACAATATTTTTCTTTTCGGTTATTTTTATTTTTTTTACTTTTCAAAATAGAATTAACGTTAAAGTGTAGTATCGTTTCTGATACTATACTTTATCTTTTCTGTCCTCGACCAGTGAAGGAGAAATTCTTCTAGACTGCGGCAATTTTATTTTCATCCCAATCCAGAATGCACCTTTTTGGAGGGGAGATGAATTTTTACCACATTAAAAATAACGATCTTATGTCTAACTCTGTCCTCAATTTAAATATTTTCCGATTTTACAATATTTTTTCTTTTCGATTTATTTTTTTATTTACTTTTAAAGATAGAATTAATGTTAAAGTGTAGTATCTGTTCTAATATTATACTTTATACTTTTCTGTCCTCAGTAAGTTTTGGAGGAGCTGGATTTCCCCCACATTAAAAGCCGACCTTGTGTCTAATTTTGCTCTCTTGCGGAGACAAGTAAATAAGAATATGTTTGTCTTAATGTGGGGAAAATCCAACTTCCTCCAAAAAGGGAACTTTTGATTGGGACAAAAATTAAAATTGTTTCAGTCTGGAAGGATTTCTCCTTCATTGACCGAGGACAGAATACATAAAGTATAGTATCAAATCAGATACTATACTTTAACGTTAATTCTATTTTGAAAAGTAAAATAAAAATAAACCAAAAATTAAAAAAACATTGTAAAAGCGGTAAATATTCAGAGTAGGCGTAAAAATAAACACAGGTTTTCATTTTTTAAATATTCACAGCGGACGATTTTTCTTCAATTTCAAATGGTTGCCATTGATGAGTTAATTTGAATCACGAGAGACAAATCATTGATTGTGATTACTGGCGGGCAGTGGCGGGCATAAAAAGTGTGGCTCAACTTAAAAAAAATGTTAAAATTTTATTTCGTTCAAAACGGTCTTTAAGACACATGAGAATAAAATGCCCGCGTGTCGCTTCACTGTTGGAGGCAAATGATACAATTTTACCCAAAAATAAAGTGGAAAATAATTTAAGTTTGTGTTACTAATTTAATGCAAATTAATTTAACAAAAAAAAACAAAAAACAAATAAAAGTCAAACAATTAAACAAATTGTTGGTCTTAAATTTAATTTCTTAAAGTCTTGAAAATCCAAATTTAATGATTTAATCGCTGGCGGCCACTGCTTTTTAATTTTCTTACACCAAAAACATTTTTACCTTTTAAAAAATGTTATACAGAAAATGGGTGATATTTATTTTTAACGATACCCTTAAAATCAAATTAAAAACTAGTATTTTTGTCGTATTGCTACCCCGGATTCAGGGTTGGTTTTTACCTATCATATCGCTAGAGAATTCCGTGTTTTTTTTAAAGAATCTTTTTAGATTTTAAGATGGGGGATCAGTTTCCTATATTAATTTAACGTAAACTGATCCCACTTTTTGACCGTCAGAAATCTTTTTCCAAATATTTTATGAAGACTCTATGAAGTACTTACTTGGTATTGAAAAATATTAAGGTACACCGAAAATTACGAAAAATAAGCAATTATTTTCATTTAAGAAAGTAAAAGCGCCTGTGTATGGCAATGTCATACACTGTATGAAAACTTTTCATTGAAAAGGCACTTGTGAAATATGGCAATTCAAAATAAAATGACAGTAAAACATGTAACCCTAACCCAGTTTACGTTAAATTTATATAGGAAACTGACCCGCCCCCACTTCCTAAAATCAAAAGTATTTGAAAAAAAATCCAAAAACCACGAATTTCTTTAGCGACATGATAGGTAATTGTACATAGAAAAAAAAAAAGAAAAAATGATTATTAAAAAAGTTGAGAAAAACGGGTGGTGGAACATTACGAAAAAACGCCTATATTTGTCATTATTCATCATTAATTTTAAAAACTCTGTAAAGTTCTGCGAGGGAGAAAAAGAAAAACGGTAAAATTTGACCCTTTGCCCCACGCTGGCAATGAAAAGGTGAAAATGTGATTCTATTTTTTTTCTTTTCGTGCAATAACATCAATAGCTTGGAAATAGTTGGAAAACTTAAAAAGCACTTTATTATGTAAATAATAATAATAACCTAAGATGGTGACACACTTATTGACCAGAAAGCGTTATTAATCACGAGGGAATGTGGTGACAAAACTTCCATCTGCCATTGCATTTTTCAGCAGAAAATAAAGCAAGATATAACCTTAACACTAACCCTAAGTGGTAAATGATGAGATTGCCACCCTAAACAGTTTCTTCAAAAATTCGTATAAAAATAGTTTATAGGCGATTATATATATATATATATATATATATATATATATATATATATATATTCTTATTGTTTTTAAAGTAAATATTAATTATTACCTACTGACATCGATGTTTCATGCTTACGCAATTTTCATTTTAATTGAAATTAAGGAAAGTCGTAAAAATATGACTCATCCTACCACTAACACGGGGGGGGGGAGGGGCTTGCAACTCGAACTTAGGGTTAGTAATAGGATAAGTAATTTCTTTTTACAGATAGCCAGAACGCGTACATTCATTCGTTTATAGGAAATATTTAATTTTTATTTATAAAATAAAAAACTACTTGATTAATTTACGTGAATTTTGGTATAGGATATATTCAACCCGTGACAAGTACGTACATCAAACAGATATTTCTCAGCTTGTTCGTTTTTGTTTTTTTTTCTTCGAATGTCTCCCTTAATCTGGATAAGCACTAAAAAATTTTTTTTTTAAGGAATTATTTTACCTAAAAGAAAAGACTACGAAGAAAAAAAAAGAAAAAAGGAATCCTTGAATTTAAACACCTTAAAATGATGAAAAAAAAAAAAAGAAATGACAGTCTTCATTTTTAGTGTAATAAATAAATAAATAAATAAAAAATAAAAAGATCATTTATATATTAAAAAAAAACAAACAAACAAACTTATACAGGTACAATAGAAGAGTAATTTATATTGCCTTTGGTAACATTTATTTGTTGCCTATTTTTTTAAAAATTATAACTTTCCTTAATTTCAATTATTTAAGTCGAGATTCTGTTTTGAAAAGTAACAAAATAAAAATAAACCGAAAATAAAAATATTGTATGGGGGAGGGGGCAATAAAATGACAATTCGGTGCCAATTTTTAAGAATGAAGACGATTCTCTATTTTTAAATGATTACGATTGATTTGTTCATTTGAGTAACGTGAGACAAATCCTGGCGGATAGTGGCGGATATAAAAAGTGCTGCCGGCATTTTTATTGCACTGTTTACAGCGTCGATCTTTACTTTTACCGTTTTCTGTTGGTTAAATTTGTTCCGATACTGTACCGATAGTCAGGGGCAACTTTATAAGACATTTAGATGGTGAAAAGAATCCTCTTCATAAGTACAAAAAAAAACTTTGGTATATTTTTACTATAACACCCATGGTAGTTTACTCCTCTCCCCCAGAAAATCAGATTCTATTTTTTGGGGGCGATTACATGTAAACAGCCTGAAAATAAAATCCGCAAAAAAAAAAAAAAAGGAATACAAAAAGTATATATATTTTAGATTTTAGATTGGGAGATCACTTTCCTATATAAATTTAACATAAAATGAGCACCCAAAACTTAAAAAAAAATCTTGTTGCTTACTTTTGTAAACTAAAGAATTTTTATCATTGAAATCTAGATTTTGTGGAGGAAGTGCTTTTGCATCCCGTATACCCCATCCCCCAAGTGTGATTTCAGTTCGTTTTAATTTTAGTTTTTGTCAATGTTAATTTTTAATGAATGTATTTAATCGATTTTTTAAAAAGAGTCAATAAATTACTAGAGTATCGGAGTCCATGACGAACAGACCGTGGCCATTAGTTATGTAATCTTCGGGGTCACGACAGAAACACAACTTTCAGGTTGTGACAGAAACACAACTTTCAGGTTGTGACAGAACCCCTTTCGCTTCTTAAAACTATAAATTTTAAAGATGCAGATGATCCGGTCTACTTCTGCAATTAAAATTTTATTAAAATCGCGCGAAAAAAATGAATAATTATTTTATTTATAACATGTTTTAATATTTTCAGAACATAACCCCCACCAACACACTTGATTTCCAAGAAATTAAGAAAATATCCAGCATTTATAGGTTATATGTCCTTAAAAACACTATCTGAGTGATCAGAAAGTGGCCGATCATTTTACGTTCAATTAATATTTGGGTAAACTAGTATAGGCTCCAATAATACTAAATAAATTTTTTAATTGAGAGCTAAAAATTAAAAAAAAAAGTTATTTACAAAACCATTATTCGGAATAAATTATTATAAGGTATTTGGTATCATTTGTACTGTTAAATTAAAAAGAATGCAAATTAATGTATTGGCAATTTTTTATTATGTTACGATGCGAGCGAGTGTGTAAACAATATTGACGAAATAAAAGACAATGTTAAATAAAGAAGTTTGTTTTACCTCAATATCAGGAGGGTCCTTAATTACGTTAACCGTTGACATCTTAGATTCTTAGAATTGACTTTGTTTTTGCCAGAAAAAATGTTGCTTGTTTTGTTTTCCTCCAATGAACAGAAATGTAAACAAGACAAGAGTGAGCAAGGAGTACTAGATACTACCAGCGACCGCGCAAACTCGACCACTTGTGTGAGGAAAAACAACATCGACGACTTGATAAACCAAAGTTTTCACACGCCCACTTTGTTGGCCAATCAAAACATGTCATTTTTAATCTCTGCTCTGAACGAATGGGAAAGTCTTATAAATGGGTCCATATTTGGTCTAATTAGGGGGAGAAAAAAGAAGGCCCTTCCACGAAAAGTGTCAAGTTTTTGAGTCACAAGATTCGATCGACATGTCTCATCTAAATGTCTTGTAAAGTTACCCCTTTAACGGTAAAAGTAAAACGATCGACAGAACTAATATTTTTTTTTAGGGGCACAACATGGAGATGAATAATAGAAAAGGGAGAGCCACAACTGCGGGACCCGTGAAATTCCATAAATTATTATAAATTATTATAAATGGATTTTTATTCTTTAACCGATGCGTTGCGTAATTAACCCCCCCCCCCACACACACAAAGAAGACATTAATATTATTAAAAAAAAAAATGTAATGTTTTTATCATTTAAACACGTAACCTACTATAGTCCTGTTTGGTTTATCCTCCCAAGCATTACCGCCTCCTTAAGGTGGCGGAAGTATCAACAGTCGCCTGAAGCCCCCCCCCCCTACCGAGGAATGCTAATGTGTCTGATTGCGGCAAATTTTGCACCATTCAGATGTATCCCTCACTGACGGCATGTTTAACTTTGTTGCAGTTGGGGAGGGGGGAGGGGGTAAATACACTCACACAATTTCAGTATAAATTTCGCTTCTCTTTTATCACAGTGACCCATGAGAAAAGTTCTGTTTTTCTTCGGTTTATGAAAATAAAGATAAAACTTAATACTTGACTTTAGCCTTTAAACTTTAATTCGAGGGCAAAATTATTTTCTACTGTAGAGGGAAGCCAATATCAAAAGTATAAATGACAAAAGTCTGTCCATACAAAAATAATAATTTTTTTATTGACAACTTGTTAAGACAACGAAAGATAAAGAGTTCGTAATGAGTGAGAGTTCAGAGAGTTCTAAAAATATTCTAGGTGAAGAAAAGGTTGTTTGTTGGAATTTATTTAAGCCCCCCTCACGGATTGGCTGTCAGGCATTGCAACCCCTATTCCCTTAAGTGTCACGTGAGCCAGCCCTTAAAACCCCTTGCACACGGCTTCCGGCCTCTTTTTCGACGACTCCGCTCAAGTCAGCAATACATCGGCTGGCATCCTCAGTGACAACAGCCCACGACAGCAGTCACAGAGAATGACCTCCCGCAGTTACCCGAACTCTATACAGATAAGTTCTCGCGAACCACGTTTTCGCAAACCCCCTCTCAAATTTACTATGCCTAATTGAACTTTGAAAACTGTTTGTAAATATTCTATGACTGCACCTTTATCTTTCTTAGTAAAATTGCTGTGAAACTACATTCTGGTGTTTTGTGTTCCTTCTCTCAAGCTTTCGTCCTATATCTCTCTTTTGATGATTTATCTGCACATTGTTACCCCATTCTCACGTGCGAGAATTGAACTTTATTTACAGGATTATTTTAATCCCAACATGTTTTGTCTGTAAGAAGAAATTGAGTAGACATTTCGGCTGTCATCTTGCGAGCTTGCCTATGACTGTGTGCAAAATAAGTAGGCATTGTAAATGTGTGTGTGTGTGTATATTAGTTTGATTTGTCAGTGAAAGAGTAAGTGTATGTGGACTTGTGTATACGTGAGTTTGGTGAGTGTGTATATGCGTACAGTAGGCAATTTTGAAGGACTTTCTCGTGTGAGTCAGGTCATAAAGAAAAATACCGGAAAAGAGAAAGATGTGTGTTTGAGTTTTTATAGTATACACGAAATTTGAAGTGAATATTCTTGCGTCTGTGATTGGTTGAAAGAAACAGCTGATTGGAGATGCTGTCCAATTGAGAATCGATACGTAAAACAACATTTACTACTGCTGTTTTCCATATCATTCCTTTTCTTGGTACAATTTTTGCAAGAAAATCGAAATGTTTGAATGAATAAAAAAGAAAAACATCTATGAATCATTTCTTTCTTTTTTAGATATAAATGTATAACGGTTGATGGACTTTTGAAATTCGCATTTGTTTCGTCGGTTGACCAAATGTGGATTCTTATTGGATCAAGGTGACCGTATTTGAAATTCAAATATGTTTTTGTGGTTTGTTTGGTAGACGATATTTGAAATTTGAAATCTTTGTCGATTGACAAAATTTTGAAGTTTTACGTCAAGTTGACGAGTTTTGTAATTTATGTATATTTTGTTATTTTGTCTGGATTGAAATCAAAAGGTGTTTTTGTTCGTCAAGTTTGATTAGTTTAATTTGTGTTGTCGACAATATGCTGCAAATTCAGATTTTTTATTCTGAATTATCGGGGTTTCAGTGAAGATTTACTCTTGTTGCTGGTTAGTTGCCAGAGAATAATTAAAATTTGATGCCAGAATTCAACTGTTTGCCAAGCATCGAGGTCGGTTTTTGTTGTTGCAGCGGGATGCACGAATCAGCGTGATTCATTGTAACATAATGGCGATTTGAGTAGTGTTTCAATAGTTGTGTTAATTTTCTTTATTGTATCTGTTCTCTTTTCAGTGTTGTTCTATTTTGATAATTCATTTTTTGGTAAATCATTGTGTGAAAGATTATTTTTATGCACACATGTTAAAAAGATGGCGTCATGTTGATAGGATTTTCTGTTTTATTTCTCACACATACGTCCGATTAATGGCGTCGAGTTAATGCTTTTTTGTTTGAAACGGTATCTGAATGTTATGTTGATTTAAAGTCGGATTTATAGATTAAGAGATCATGAATTTTGTGTTTGAAATTGTATTTTGTCTCCATTCCATCAGTGTTTTGTTTTTTTATCGTTGACGATGCATGTTGAATTTCTTTGTTAATTATTTTTGGTTGCAGTAAATGTGATATTTGGATGCGGCTGTCTACAGCAAGACGTAAGTGTGCCTGACTGTAGTCGGATGTATATGTAACAGTGTCATGTAAGTATGAAAAGCTTAATGGTAGTTAGAAGAGTTCAATATAAGGTGTAATCAAAAGGGAAGCAAAAAGAATGATACTTAAATGTTCTTTTGTATACATGCACAATGCTGCCTGTTTAGTGTGGGTGTATAGATGCATGTTACAAATGGCAGGCTTGCAACGAGAAAAATATTTAGCTAAGATAGGAGACCACTCAAGGAATTGGTTAGCTTCTTTGAAAAAACTATACTGGCTTCTTAAAAATGAAGTTCCAGGCTGAAATTGTGAACCACTTGAGATTCTATAGAAGTTATTTCCACACCAGATAATGTGCTCCCATGGTCAGTCAGTTTTTATATCCATAGATTAACAGCTAATAATTCTCGAATGGCTTCGCATTGTGGTCCAATTGATATTTAGGTACTTGTCCAGATTAAGACCCAAGCTTACCCTAACCGACACCAAGTTGATTTTAGCTTGGGTTCTAATCTGCATATCTACCAAATTCATTATCGCTTTGATTAATATTAAAGTTCAAAATTGAAATAGGCAATTATGCATGGATCTTTTATTGTTAATTTAAGGCTGAAAGGGATTTACATGGCTCTAAATTATGGAAAGCTGAAACAAAGGCCTCTAGCCCCCTACAATCTCATGTGGGATTGGGGCCCCTAAATTTAGTCTTCTTTGAATTAGTACTTAAACATGTTGCTCAGATAATCTATCTATCTATCTATCTATCTATCTATCTATCTATCTATCTATCTATCTATCTATCTATTTATCTATAGATAGATATCTGTATGTGCATATATCTATATATTCATCTACACATTAAGTCGGAGGATTTGCTGAAAGCATTACATTTACTCTGTATAAATTATATCCCACAGATGTATCGATTGCACTTGTATCGTCATGTGGAGCATTCAACCTCCTGAATAAACCGTTATGAAGCATGGATGTCTTGCATTGCAGGAAGGTTGGCCGGCCTTGACAAACTTGGAAGCAAGTGATTGGACAAGACTATACAGAGTGGAGTTTGGAGACAGTTGACCCGCTGTACTATGAGGATTGAAGGGTGAGTTTGCGAAATATTAAGAAACGTCTGACCTCTGGACAAGGTAAAAGTGATATTAAATGAAAGAGAGAGATAAATAGATAGATAGATATCGAGAGAAAGAGAGAGAGAAAGCATAGATTTACCAGATGAATGTGATTGTTGACAGGAAACGGTCTAAGTGAACCGATGCACTTTGAATTTGCTCTAAAACGTTTCAAGGTAAAAAACGGCCCTTAATCCAGGTAAATGGTTTGGTTTGGTTGTTTTGTTTTATGGCATATCAACCCTCCTCGGGTTATTTAATGCCGAATCCGGTGATTTTGGTAAAAGTTTTTATGCTTCAAGTTCTTTATATGTTTAAGTATTTATTCATGGTGTTTGGTTTAGTTGTTTTGTAGAGGAAAAATTGTTTTTGGCTTTGCAGAACATGATTGAGTTTTGAAAAGGAAAAGTAAAAAAAAACACAATAACATCAATGTTTGGTGTATTTTGGTCAGGAAACCGGTATCTTGAGACATCATCAGAAGGTATGTGAATAATTGTTACGTTTATAATTGGAGTTTAAATGGGATGCATTGATGAATATTTGTTAGACCAGTCAGATTTTGTTGATGAAACATGATATTACAAATAGTGTTGAATTATTAGTTAGCCAAGATCAAAATACACTTATCACGTTTTGTGTTTCAAAATGGATGCCTGTTACATTTCGCTGAGAAATTAATTAATATATTTTTTAATTCTTAGATTTTACAGATTATAATTTTTAATGTTAGTAAATTAATTTGACAATTAGCAAACTAACCTCTAGTTGTAAAATATTCATGCTGATTGTCGATTATATAGCATTTTCGCTTGCTATTTTTTAGTTTTCCTGATTAAATTTATTTATATAAGCAAACAGTGGTAAAATTCAGTACTGCAGTCCTCCTCTGAGTTGCTGACTTGCATTTTATTATGTACTAACAAGTCACCACTTATCAAGGCCCATAGGCCACTCGAGGATTAGGGTTAATGAGTTTGTCAGGAGGACACTGAAACAATAATGTGAGGATTGGTAACAATCGTTGAAACTGGCCAAAAATGTAATTATTTAAGAGGACGGCTCAACAAGAATTTGTTTACTTTGGACTTGAAAACGACCATCCTATAGTCAGCTGGGAAGCAGCTGCATGCTATTGTGTTCCACAGACTGATCGTTCTTGGAAAGAAACTTTGCTCATGGAAGTTCCGTTTAGTTTTAGGCACACAGAGGGAGAAAGGAAAATTATTTACAGTGGTTGTAGCTAGACGAGTTCTTGTTGTAAATGTTTTACAGAGTGGAACCATAGATTGGAGCTCAGTCAAGCACCTACCATGAAAATAACGATAGAGAGAAAGACTAGCAACATCTCTTCTGTGATAAAGAGGTTATAGGAAAGAGAATAGAAATACCCCACTAGGTTTCGAAGTCGGTTTTGTACTTTTTCAAGGCAGAACAGGGTGCTCTGAGTGACACCTCTCCAGATGTGGCAACGGTACTCCATCTTAGGAAGTATTTGACTCTTATACAAGTAGAGGATTGTGTCAGGAGTGATATACTTTCTGGAATGGTAGAAAGATCAAACCATTTTTCCAGTGACCTTTACAACAGATTTGGTGTCAGTCTTCCATTTGAGGTCTGGCATGAAAGTCAGTCCTAGGAGCTTATCAAGGAGAGAGCCATTCATTTATTTTGGGGGCAAAATGAGTATCCAAGCATTGATGCTGAAAGGAGAGAAGCTTAATTTTAGATGTATTAAAAGTAACCATTTTGTATACATATATGGATTTTGTATACAATGTTGGCTTGCATTACAAATATATTAGAACCTCGAAAGTTCACAGCCTTCACTCTTTGTGAGCTTAAGCTTATTTAGGCCTATGTCTCTGATTAGTTACAAGTCATTCTTGTAAACTTGTTTCTTCATTGGAGGTTCAAATTATTTGCAGAGTTTTTTTGTTTTTTTTAAATAAACTGGAAATCATTGTTGTCATAGTGACCTCTAACTGCAAATCTATAGTCAGTTGAAAAGTCACTGAGGCTGTTGGAAGGTTTTCCTCCGATTGTGTTTGGTGTTATGCCATTTTTCTTTTGGCAGCGTTTGAGATAGTGGATTTATTAAATAAAAGAGAAAGTTGGTTTGTCTTCTATAGGAAACCAAACTGCAGAAGTTAAAAGTGTTAACTTATTTCATAACCAGTTCTTTTTTCTTTTACAAAGCATTCAAATTTTTGTTACACTGATTTATGATAATGCAGCTTTCGTACTATATCAACCCTATTTTTTTTAAAAAAGGTTATTTAATGCTAAAACAATATTCAGGTGACATAAGGTACTATTTTAGTCATAGCTGGCGGAGAATGATGATGTAGGTTTTGAATAGTTTATCTTTTCTCTAGAGGAATTAAGAGATTGGGGGAAAAAGGGCAAATATTTTTTGAGTTATTTCACTTGGAATATTTCCATCTTTATAAGTACCTTGATTTTAATGTTGAAAAGGAAAAGCTGAAAAATTTTCTCATATTTTTTCAGAATCTGCTGATCAGAAATATGTCTCTGCCTTAATTAGGAACACAAAAGAGCAAAGCAAAAAAAGAAACGTGATGACAATAAAAGAAGAGGATTAAAGAGTAAAGATAAAAGAACACCAAAATGATGTAGAAACATACACGGACGCAAATTTGGAAGAAGAGGAAAGTTTACATGGTAGTCATATATTGCCTATATGGGAATGAGACAAAAACAAACACATTTTGAAACGAATTATAGACATTACCCTATTCTTATGAGAACATGACTTTGCATTCCAGGATGCATCTTAATGCATTCGTGATTCAAATAATGAAAACTTTTCAGGCTTGATAGAGTCACTTTTCCACTGAGTATCCATTCTAAAAGAAAATGTGCTAAAGATAGAAGAGCGGCAGAAAATGTGTGAAAAACAGCGTTTCTAATAATTCCCAAAATTAATGTCTTGCAGAATGTTCTGATCTTATTAATCAGTGCGTTTTGGGGAGGAAGAAAATCTGTAAAGACCGATAAAATAATAGTCGATTCCACAGCAGATTCATCTTATGTTGAGTGAACAACTTACACTCCCTCTTTTCTACGAGGATTTACTAATACAGAGAACTATGTATAGTGAACACCGCATTCACTGCTATCTTGTAATCTTTATTGTAATAAACATTTATTGTTGGTTGTTCTTTCCAATCGAGTAACAGCCTTGTATATTGTAACCCTTTTCAAGAATACAACAATGATAAAACAGGATCTGAAATGATACTATACAGGTTTGGCATTATTGACTGGCCACAAAAGAACATTAATAGTCTAGACACTAAAACGAGAAAAATGTTGACACTGTACAAAGTAATGTACAGAAACCAATGTCTACCAAGGCTGTATCTGCCCAGAGGAGCAGAAGGTATGGATCTCTCAGAAATTGACCATTAAAATCAAGCCACATTTGTGAGCACCGGCTAATATCTGATGAGTTCCCAGAACCCGAACCTTATGATGGTACATCAACATCAAGAAGCAAGAGCCAGTAGAACAACCTCCATCACAAAAATGGCCAAACGTTTTGGACAAGACTGTCTTACAAATGAGACAGAAACACAAAACAAGCAGCCACAGAAATAGTCCAAGAGCCACCAGAAATACACCAACACCTTCCACTGAAGAAAACTGGAAGAATGGGCCAAGCAATAACGTGCCAAATATTTTCTGGATGAACTATCTCAGGAATATATAGATAAGGAAGCCTCTATAGACTGGTTGAAAAGAGGATCGCTCAACTATGATGAGGAGAGGATGATAATGGCTGCCCAAGAACAAGGTTTGATGACCAATGCTTTTAAGAAGATGACTGGTCTCAGTAATGATAACAAGTGCAGGTTTTGGCACACAGAAGTAGAGAGCGTAAACCACCTGACATCCAGTTGTAAGGTTCTGGTGGGTGACAGCTACTATACAATGCGACACAATGGAATGTGTAAATATCTCTACTGGACCATCTGCAGAAAGTTGCATATTCAGTGTAGCAGCAATCCTGGAAACATATACCAGAAAGAACAGTTGGAAATAAGTCATACACCATTCACTATGACTGCAATTCCTACAGCTACATACTTAGAAAACAGAGCTATTCAACCTGACATAGTAATATGCGACAAGAGAGAAACAGTAGCAACTCTAGTTGATGTCAGTGTCCCTAATGATGCTGGCTTAAATTGAGCTGAGCAGGAGTAGATAACGAAATACCAAGGTCTTATGTACGACATGAAAAGAAACTGGAATTTTAGGAAGATCTCCATCATTCCAGTAATTATAGGAGCAACCGGGCTCATGAAAAAGAATATACCCGATGAACCAAGTGCAAGAGCGATACAAACAATTGCGCTTAAAGGGACGGTTAGAATCTTTAAAAACAGATTTCCCAGTTGGAGTCTCTGAAATAGCATGTGAATGTCTAGCATCCGGTAGGATGCCCTTTCCCCAGAAAAAAACAAAAAGTTAAGAAAATTGAAAAAAAAGGGCAGAAGTCATATTCGTGTGAGGTATGTGAAACTTCCTTTACGCAGAAGTCCCATGTGAAAATTCGAATTACCTACTAGACACTATCCTCGAGTGTCTTTGGCCTCTCTGTACAAGGGTTTGTCAGGACAACCTGACATGAGGATACTTACCCCTACAAGTAAACCCTGACCAAATATTCAAAATTACATAGTAACTGCAGCACAAATAAGATCCTTTCATACGAGGAATAGTGCATCTTCTCCTAGTGAGGCTACCTTAAGTAACACAACGTAGCTGGATACTCCACCAGACTAGATGAATTCTTGTCCTGGAATCTGGTCATACCAACAGACCAAAAGAAAGATATACTATGACATACTTAACTGGTCAGTTGGGGAGAGAAGGAATTTATTATTCTTAATTTTTTTACTAACTCAATGTTTGAGAAATAAAGGAGAATTTTAATAGAATATTCTGGTATCTATGTATCTCATATAGAGATCAAGTGTTAGCCCCAGGAAGGGGCCCCTTGATTTCTGAGAACTTCGACTGAAGTAAAATTAAACATTAAGAGAGAAGCCACATTCTTATGAAGTGTGTAGTAGATCATTATCAGAAAGATGGATTTTAAGTCAACATAGAGTCACTATTGTCAGCATTGGCCAGTACCTAAGAAGCTCCTTAAACCTCAGCCTAGCAATGGTACATGAACATATGATGAGTCAAGAGCCAGCAAAACAAATTCCATCACAAAGTTGGTCAAGCATTTTGGACAGGGCTGTCATATAGATGAGGCAGAAACACTAAACAATCCTGCCACAAAGATAGCCCAAAAGAGCCGGAAGAGATACACCAAGACTTTTAAGAACAGGTGCATTGATGAGTGGTCAGGACAGAAACTTGCCACATACTTCCTTCATGAACTATCCAAGAACTATATTGATAGGGAAGGGTCCTTGGACTGGCTAAAAAGGGGAGCCCTCCACTACGACCAGGAGAGGCTTATAATGGCCGCCCAAGACCAGGGCCTAATGACAAATGCGTTTAAAAAGATGGCTGGTCTCAGTCAGGACAACAAGTGCAGGTTTTGCCACACTGAAGTGGAGAGTGTGAGCCACCTGATATCGAGTTGCAAAATCATGTTGGCAGATGGCTCCTATACAGCACGACATAATGGAGTGTGCAGGTACCTCAACTGGACCATCTGTAAGAAACTGAATATCAGGTGTAGCAGCAGGCACTGGGAACATCTACCTGAGAAAACTGTGGGGAATTGGACATACACCATCCATTATGACCATGAAATTCCCACAGCTACCTATCTGGAAAACACAGCTGTCAAACCTGACATTGCCATGTGGAACAAGAGAGAGAGAGTGGCAACTTTGGTTGAGGTCAGTGTCCCTAATGATGGGGGCCTAAACAGAGTTGAAAGGGAGAAAATAACAAAATATCAAGGTCTAATGTATGATATGAAAAGAAACTGGAACCTCAAAGAGATCTCCATCATTCCAGTTATCATAGGAGCCACTGGACTCATGAAAAAGAACTTGAAAAAGTATTTGGCAAGTATACCTGGTGAACCAAGTGCAAGAGAAATCCAAACAACTGCACTCAAGGGAACAGCCAGAATCCTGAAAAGAGCTCACGGTTGGAGTCTGTAAATAGAGGGTGATCGTATGGCGTTTGGAAGAATGCCCCGTCCCCAGCAAATGAAAATAAAAATTAAAAAAACGAGAACCCATATTCCTATGAAGTGTGTGAGACTTGCTTTACACAGAAGTTGCCCTTGAAAAATCATATGAGAATACACACTAGACACCATTCTTGAGTGTCTTCGATCTCTCTGTACAAGAGTTTGTCAGGACAACCTGACATGAGGATACTTCACCCTACAAGTAAACCCTGACCAAATGTTCAAAATAACATAGTATTCAGAGCCCAAATAAGATCCCCTCGACACAGCTATACACTAGCTTATACGATGAATGGTGTATCTTCTCCAAGTGATGTTGCATCTAGTAACAGCAGTAAGCTGGATACTGCACCAGACTAGATGAATTATTGTGCTGGAATCCGGTAAGACCAAGAGACCACAAGAAAGATATACTATAACATAGTTAACTGGTCAATTGGGAAGAGGAAAATTTATGCCCTTAACTTCTTTACTAACTCAATGTTTGACACGTAAAGGAAAAACTTTAATGAATATTCGAATATCCATGTATCTCATATAGAGATCAAGTATTAGCTCCAGGGAGGGACCCCTTGATTTCTGAGAACTACGACTGAAGTAAAATGAAACAAAAAAGAGAGAACCCATATGCTTGTGAAATATGTGGTAAATCATTTTCACAGAAAAGTAATTTAAACAAACATGTTCGAAGACATATTGAATAGAAGCCGTTGTGAAATGTGTATGTTTTTTTTTTTCAAAAGAGCCGCAGTTATTAATTAATATGAGAAAACATACTGGAGAGAAACCATATTCGATTAATGTATGTCGTGAATTATTTTTGAGAAAATCTAATTTGGTTGAGCTCATAGAAATACAAACGGGAGATATCCAATTTTCCTATTAGGTGTTAAGGTTATGATTTCCAAGAGAATCTACTTACATAAAAAAGAAATAAGAAAAGAAATCCTATTCTTTTGAAATTTGTGGTTCTTCCTTTTCATAGAAAATCTTAGTTTGGAGTTCATAGTGTGTTCACTATTGAGAAAGGCCATATTCAAGTGAAGCGTGTGGAACTTTCAATTATGGCAATCTTGAAGTATTATACATGTAGACACATACATCAAAATATGTAATTGCTACAAACTAAATGGCCGTAGTTTGCCAATTGAGATATTTGATACGAAAAGCACCCCAAAATGATAAACTCAATAAAGTTCAGTTTATTTAATTATGTTTTATTTGTCGTTAAATCTCCATGAAACATAAAACGTTGTATTCGCTTTGTTTATAAACAATCTGTAAGTTTGTTTATAAATCAATAGGAAATAAAAAAAAATTAAAAATAAATTAAAAAAACGGTATTAAAATAAAAGTGAACTCTTTAATCTATCATTTTGTGATGGCGTTCGTATAAAAAAAATGCGACAATTGTTTGACATTTGAAAATGAAAACAAAGACAATGGCACTGTGACCAGAGGTCGAGATTATTATAAGCTAAAAACAAAACAAAAAAAGAAACGTAAATACTCTCCGACTTGTAGAGCAGCATTCTTTGGCCATTAAGTGATGATTTCCTGGATTGATTTTACCATCCATTGTGGTAAATGCTTCCAGTCTGAACTATTTAAGTCGAGATAAAGTTTGACCTACTTAGATATGAGATGGCGGGCCAATTGGCATAAAAAAGAAGGAAGATTTAATTCTGGTTTTATGTTATTCTTCTCAAATAATTTCTCAAAACTTCTCTTAATCTTTATTCTAACATACATGTGATGACCATTATATGTCTGATACACTTTCTTCGTATGGATGGCCACTGGGCAGCCAAACACCTACCTGACCACTCATTCTTTCGCTATGATTTACCTTGTGCTTCTCTATTTTCGTTCGGTTTTACTTCTCTTTCCTTTTCCCCCGTTTCTTGCACATCTTTGTTTGTTCCCTGCAAAAGGTTGTGTGAAGGGTTTTACTTTTTATGCCTGCTGACCCGTCACATGCCGTCTGTGAGAATTTCTTTTCACACAGATGAGGGCTAAGGGTCACCGAATCTCACCGTGATTTCATTAAAAAAAATATCGACATAAGATGTGTCTTCTTTTCTTTGCAGAATGATGCACTTCTGCGTGAACGTAACCTTTTAGTTTGGTCATCACTTAGTAAAGTTCTTGGTAATTCAATATAAAGTCGATAATAAATTCTGTTGACACAAGGTTATCACATTGCTTGTATGGTCAACAATAAAACGCCTTTAAGGTTCATTGGAAATTCAATAATAAATTCATGGAGTTGGCACAAGGTTGACTGGTCCCTCGCAAAATCTCAACTCCTAAAAAAATGATTTTATTTTCACTAGGTGTTCAAAAAGGGCGCCAAATAATTCCTGAGGTCAATGCCAAAGGTAAATTCCTAAAGGTCACTTCCTCCTGAGGGGCGAGTGTGAACATCTAACGATTCGATTTCTAACACATCAGCTGCTGCTGATTCTCTGATGCCAGTCAGACCCAGTTTTACTTTTTATGCCCATCGGCGGTCGGCCCTTATTTGTTTTTAAAATCAAATAATTCATTGATCTTTTCACCTTTTCGTTGTCATTTTATTTACTTTGTTCGATGCCCATTCAAGTATCTTAATATTTCTTTTTGAAATACACTTAACTTGGTATATAGTTTTAATGTGCATTAACATTTTAATACTATCAAGATCAACGAATTATCTGATCTAAAAAAAAAGAAATACGGGCCGACAGGCATTAAAAAAACCCTGATTTGGTGGGCATTA
Source organism: Sepiola atlantica (assembly GCA_963556195.1). NCBI lineage: Eukaryota > Metazoa > Mollusca > Cephalopoda > Sepiida > Sepiolidae > Sepiola > Sepiola atlantica. Next base: position 94,407,898 of record OY744515.1, read on the forward strand.
GAGAATCATGAACAGCTGACAGGCCGACGGACATAAAATGTAAAACCGGTGCATGTGTGTTCGCAGACTACTCAGATGCTTTGGACATGGTTATACCCCCCACGTAGCCAGGGGTGCCGGGGGGGGGGATACCCCCCCCTCCCCGCAATTACATTTGCACCCCCTGAAATGTGTGATCCAAAAAATCTTATTAATATAAATACTCTTATATTTCGTAGTCAACTATGAAGTTGAAAGAAAAAACAGCATTGGTAAGGTTTAAACCCCATGTACAAGAGCAAAAAAAGGCTTGTGATGTAGGGTGGGATTAAGTGAATTAGTGAATCCAATGTTTTTTCACACATATGTGAGAAGTGGAAGTGGAAGACTTTGGCGTTAGTTCTTTCTTTGATTTTGATTTTTCATGTCTGTGTGATCTAATAGTGAAAAGAAATGTCAAAATAAATAAAGAGTGGATAGGGGGATAGAATAAAAGTATAATAATAAAAAAGATTCTTGGTTATTGAAACAGTTTAGTTACATTTTCATGGCCTTTTGGCTAAGATCAAAGTGTAGTATCTGTTCCATGGATACTGCACCCCATACTGGTGTTGTCTTGACCTTTGGGTCTTGATTTACGCCAGTCAATGGGTCTGTCCTGGGCAGTTCTGGGAGGTCCACCTTCCCAGGCTTTGCCTCCCCTCTTTGGGGAGGAGTAAGTTTATTGCTTACTGTCTGAGGCACCTCTACCGGGGAATGCCGACGGGGCTGCCCAGGCAATTTTTAAACCCCACTTTCCCGACCCAACCTTGGGTCACATCTTACTTGTGGGAGTAAGATAAAAACTGGCCTTGTGCCTAACTCCTGGAGAGGAGTAAATCAATACTCTTAGAAAGACTAGAGGAAATTTTGACCAACATAAATGTAGGTGCATATATTTCTTTTCTTTTTTGTTAACTCTATTTTAAAGAAATTTAAAATGTGTTTTTAGAAAAAAAATAATTACTAATAACATTTTCTTAATTATTAATCTTTGGATGTTTAAATAACTGAAAATCGTGGGGTTCACTTAAGAGGCTATGCCATCCTCCAATATTTGTAAATAAATATTTTTTAAATAAGTATTTATTAATACGCTATTGTTTTGAAGCAAATGAAATTGATTTATCTACATTAAGTTTCTTTTTAAAGAAGCAAAAACTAGTCTCATTTGTTTGGAATTTTTCTTGAAGAACTCTATTCATTTATTGCTGTAACTTTTACAACAAAACAATAAATAACAACACAACATTCTTTGTTTAAAGAAAATAAAACTTAACGAAAAGTAGCTCGTCTTTACAAAAAAAAAGCAAAATGTTCAAAATTAGTTCAAAAGACAACGTCAAACAATAAAGTTTATCTAATCATAATGTTAATTATTAATTATAAACTTAATTATAGAGTTCTGGATTAAAATTTCTTATGAAATGTGTCTTTTCTTGTGAGATTCTTTTTAAATAAATATTATTTGAGAAAGGAGAAATTAATATAAGTCTCGATGTCTTGCTTCTAAATACCCCCTATTTAGAAGCAATACATCGAGACTTATATTTTTGCACCAATATTTAAAAACAATGTAAGAAATAGATATTTTGTAAATTGAAAAAAAAAAGGGGTGCCCTGAATATTCGGCAAATGAAAATTCGGCAACGGAAAATTCGACAAAGGAAAATTTGGCAATTTTTGCAAAGTAGGAAAAGTCGGTAATTAATTAGGGAAGATATATCGATTGAATAAAGATTTTAGAACCGTACTTGCGGGGGATATAGTTGTAAATACGAGGCTACCCCCTACCAATAATAAACACTTGTGTTATCTTTTTGGTACTTGTGCAGTTTACGGACCGGGCTATTTTTTAGATAAGATTTTTAAGTTAAATTCAATTTTTACGATATCTTTTGTTTATTACATTGTTAAATAAAAGTACAGAATAGTTTACAAAGCCCCCCACACGCTTCCCCCTATGTTAAGAATGGCTTTCTAAATAATGTTATTATCTCAACCCGGTTCGTAATTAAATCACGATATTAAAATCAATCATAATGCATTTAGGTTTCTTTGTAAACAAGTTGTGGGGGTACTAACGAATTCTAAACGTTAAACATGAAAGAACGAGTAAAAATACGCCAGTAACCAACACAAAAAGTAAGAAAGCCAGCACTCAAAATTCATATAAACATAACAATTTATTTAACGTGGTTCATTTCAATTGTATAAATTCCTCAATGAAAGTCTGAGTTTTGTGTACAGGAAAATGGTCCTTTTACTGTTTGTATAAAATGTCTCTTTTAAAGTTTGTTCTTGGAAAGTACACGTGTTTTGGTGTGTGCATATATTAGAGAAAATGAGCCGTCTCTCTACCCTTTTTTTGGGAGTGTACGAAATGGTAGGAATTTGTGTTGAACGGTACTTAAAACAGAGAAAAGAAAGAAAGAGTTTAAGCTTACTATTTGTCCTGTGTCCGGTGAGGAGGAAAGGGGGGACGGCGTGTAGTAACTGTAAGACAGTAGCAGGCAGTGTTTTCTTGCCCCATGCCTTTTTTGTCTGTTGATGGGATCGTCTTAATCGCTGGTCGTAGGGAGAGAAAGACTTCGTTGACAGGACCGTGTTACTTGCTGGGAAAGGGAAAAAGAGGAAGGAGGAAGTGCGTTCTTTCTTTTATATCACTCAAAATCTCGCGTGGTGAAGCATGACCTGTTGGTCTTTGATTGGCCGGACCCTCTGACAGCGTGATTTGGCGAGAATAGGCCCTGTCTTCTTCCCTAGAAACGAAGAAGGGCTGAGTTAACAGAGAAAGAAATAATAACATATTAGGATGTTAATCCGATAAAGTCAGCCATTTTAATATTTTGTTAATAATTGAAAAAAATATCAATTACTTCGTGTCTGTTCGAAATTTGAAAGGAAATTTGTTTTCCTTGTCATGAAATACATTTCTAATTTATTTTTTGTAACTGTAATTCAGTGTTTTAATCTCGGCGGGAAAGATGATGTGTTGAAAATCGGCCGCTCGTCGAGTCGTTTTCTTTTTTACTTCAAAATTGATAAATCACTGTAAGATGAAGTGGTTAATTCGTCGTTTCATAGCCAAAATAGTGGACAATAAATCGGCTGTATATTTCTGATTCTTTTCCGATCTTTCAAGGATTAATTTGAAAGAAGTAAAAAAATTTAAAAAGTAGTAAATAAACTTACTTTTAGTCAAGATGGCCACCAGAGATTAAAAAACTGAATTACATTTACAAAAAAATAACTAATAAATTAATTTCATGACAAGAAAAACAATTTTACTTTTAGATTAATCATTTCGGTCGGGGGGGGGGGGACGTAGGTAAGTGTACACCGAAAAAAGAACAAAAAATGGTCAGTACAAAATTGTGAAAAACGGACTATGGTAAAAGACGAACAAGTACCAACAAAAGATATAGTAAAAATTGGGGAATCTTTTACTATAATCAACAGAACGGAAGAACGGAAAAAGGGCGAAAAGACAAATGTGTAACAAATAAATGTTAGCAAGTTACTATTCTACCTAGCTGAATAAGTTTATTTGTTTTAACCTATTTTAAAGTTTTTTGTTGTTGTTTTAAAACCAAGTGTCGGCTCTTCATTTCCAAAGCGACACCCAACATGGCTTCCGGGAATCTCTCAGAAGCGCACAAAAAATCGGCAATTAGAACATTGAACAAAATACTCTTAGAAACACATCTAATAAATGTCACCAATCGTAGAACATTACATTTTCGCACATAAGGTTTAGCTAAGAATTTTGATTGTTAGCAAATCCTCATGTATTAAAAGATTGAAAGTTTTGGACGCTTTTTACATCCAATAATTTTATGAATAGAGATTAAATCAACAGTACACTAACAATCATTATTCATAGTTCCATAACAATTTGGTTCAGTTAATAATTTAATGGCCAAACGATACCGTAAAAATTAAATGTAACTTTCAAAATCCTATTTAAAAAATAATTTGTTTAAAAAATATTTAAAAAAATAATTTGGTTGAAAAAATATTTAAAACAAATAATTTGGTTAAAAAAATATTTTAATTGGAGGAAGCCCCCTCCAGGATGGTCTTAAAATCTATTTTCATTGATTGACAACTATTAACAAAAGATTATTTGTGGCATCTTTGTGTTAAAAGAAATTTAATATAAAATATAAGCACATTAAGTTACCGTAAATATTGGTTGTGAGTAAAGTGATAAGCGTCATACATCTTGTTATATAGGTCACAAATGAGTAATTAAACCCAAATAAATTTGTTGACCAATTTTTCAACAGTATCTGATTTACCACCCGGACTTAGGATTAGTAGTAAAAAGGGTGCGTGTTTTTTTTATGATGTAATCTTTAAAAGAATGCAGTATTTACAAAGTACCGGAAAAATGTTTAAAAATGAAATAAAAAAAATTTGTCAAGAAAAAAAAAATTACAGACAAAGAGTTATTGATAACTGTAAAAAAAAAAAAATATAAACATTAATTTAATTTATTTTTACGTTCGTGGGCTTTTGTCCGTGTTTGAATTATTTTGGTGGGCTTTTGTCCGGTGGGCTTTTGTCCGCACACCAGATTTTCTCGCTCATTTCGTTTCGTATTCGCCCACATTTTGGATAAAATCGATTCTTGGTTTGAAACAATACTTTTTATCGTGAAATAAAATTCATATTTACTTGTTAAAGTGTTGAGAATGTAACTTTAATTCAATGTTTTTATCGCCATTTTTTGGACCACAAATATAACCAATTTAAAAGCAAAAATGAAGTTAAAACTAAAACATATCAGTCAAGAAAAAAAAATGTCGGAAAAAAGACGGTGGGTCGAGTAAGAATTTGACATAAAAGTTCAATTTTATATACGTTAAAAACTAAAAGTACTATTTCATACCAAGGATCGATTTTATCCAATATGTATTTTGATAATGTTAATAGCCTGGACCAATACAAAATGGCTGGTGTGATCGGCTATTTGAAACTTTCTATTAGAAATGGGCTCTCTGGCTTGTTTGTACAGAGTGAAATTCAGCACTTTGAGGAGGCTGAAAAACTATTTGAGATCTACTATGGGACAACAAAGGTTGAATACATTGGCTATTTTGGAAATATAATCCGAAATCGCTAAAACAGTCGATATTTCACAAGGTGCCCGGAAAACTCGTCACAGGAAACTCGGCAACGGAAAATTCGGCAACGGAAAATTCGTCAACGGAAAACTCGGCAATTTTGGCCAAGTAGGAAAATTCGGCAATTATCGAATAAATATCGATTGAAAATAGATTTTAGAACCGTTTTTACAGGAGATATACTTGTAAATACGGGGCTACCCCCTCCCAGTGAAGAACATTTTTTATATTATTTTTTTGGTACTTGTGCAGTTTACGAACCGGGCTATTTTTCAGACAAGTTATTCAGACAAGTTATCCAGAGAGGACGCTTCTGAGAACAGACCGCTCACCAAGCCGTCATATTCAGACAAGTTATCCAGAGAGGATGCCTTTGAGAAGCAACCGCTCACCAAGCCGTCATATTCAGACAAGTTATCCAGAGAGGACGCCTCTGAGAATCAACCGCCCACAAAGCCGTCAGATTCAGAAAATTTATCCCGCGCAAAAATAAATAAATAGGATTTTGAAATCTAACGCGGAAGAAATGCAGCAACATTTAATACGGCTGTATGCCGGACACCTAAGAAAACCCTTTCCAACAAAATTTGATTACGATCGACCAGTCAATCAAATAGCCTCTCCAGCGTCGAGATTATGTATATCTCAGGATCCTAAAACAGCTCGTTAAAAGCGGACCACCGAATCCAAAATTCTATAAAATATCCTTCT